>JALMGJ010000001.1:79232500-80432500 GCA_023362775.1 Charina bottae | reverse complement strand
TATTACAGCCTCCTCTTTATTGCATACTGTGCATCTGTTTGGCTGCCACTGTTTCTTCTTCATTTTGATTGCATGGGTAGAGCATCAACAGGAGGAGCAAATAAGACAAAGGCGGACTGCAGTCTTTTCCAGCTTATGTGCTTTCTGCTTAGAATGAGATTCATCAACATAATTTAAATCTCCCTTGGCGCCACCTGGATTCCCTGCTACCCCTGATGTTTAAAATGATTTTAAAACTATGGCATGCTACACAGTAAAGTATCATTTTTATTTTCAGTAATAATTGTGGACCTTATATGGGGCCAAAAGACATTCCAATATAATTAAACATGTTGCACGGCTAAAAATTCAGTGTTTTGAAGCATGCCCAGCTGCCAGAATAAAAGAAAACAGTAAGCTGACAATAATAGGGAATTTACTGGGAATTTAGAGAAGATGATGGCAAGCATCTGTGTGAGAGTCTAGTGGCTCGTTGGGATTGATGGCTTATTGATTTTTTCCCCCTCCCTGTGCTGTGAATGTATTTTGCCTTTCAGAGTGTTAGTATGTTTAGCTGTGGTGTCTTTTGCCTGGTGAGCTATTAAAGGATTTAAGCTTTGTTAAGGTAGATTCACGGTTAGCAGTTAAAATCCAAATCCCATCTCTTGTTTTGTATTCAGTTCTTGCCCAGGCCACAGTTTGCTTATAGATAGGAATAAACAATGGAGCATGAAACCATGGGTTCAGAATTGTTTAGACATCACCTTTGCCCTACATCTGTGGTTGTTGGATAGGTTTTTTTAAAAAAAAAAAAACCACTGCCATTTTGCCTTCTGGGAAATGAGTATTTATAACAAGCTATGCCTGTCATGACAACTGTTTTGTGAATGGGGAATATCTCCTTCCAACAGCTGTCAGTTGGTGAAAGCATCACATTTTCTCAAAATTCTACTTCCCTAAAAAGGCTGGCAACCTCTGCTTAGTGTATATGGAAATATGAATAATAGAAACTAAATGCAGTTTAGTTTTGCACTAGATGTTGTCTGGGTACCTGAGATGTGGGAATATGAGTTTTCCCCACCTACGGATACAGATGTGCCATACAGTGTTTCAGACATTTGAACCAACTGTGATTTATGTTCCTTTTTAGATTAAAATATATACTTACTACACAGTGAAACTTTTTTTTGCATACTTTATTAGATCACATTCCAGTTCATTGCAACATTTTCTACTCTCGTGCCTTTAGTGGATTGTTCATCAGTTCTACAAGAGAGAAATGATCTCACAGAGGTATCAGTTTTAAAAGTTATTTGCTAAACTGCTTATAAAAATGGTCAAATACAGATATGAGAATATAGAAGGTAAAAGAACATTGAAATCTTATATTTCGCTGCTTGTACTTTGTAACTACAAAATTAAGGTTTTCAGTAGAAAAAAAAACAAATTGTATAGTCTAAATTTACAAACAATTTTGTTTTGCTTTTATTTATGTTCCCTTGATTTTGATCTTGGTATTTTGAATATTTGCATAAACTGAGATTTGTATGTTTTTGCATAATACAAGTATTGTGTCAAGAATTAACTAAATTTTGGAAATTACATCCTAATTTACAGGTAGTAGAAAAACTTTTTTTCCTTGGGTTTTGAAATTGTAGGTGGAGAGAGAATTGTGCTCTGCTACTGCTGAATTTGAAGATTTTGTACTGCAGTTTATGGACAGGCAAGTAGTAATGGGAAACAGAGCATGCTGGTGAGGTGACAACCCTATGTCATGCTTTCCACAATGCAGGTCTGTGTTTCATAGTCATCTATGTTTCTAGTTTGATAGCTATTCTGAGGGAAAATTTTAAGTATAAGAGTCAGAAAATGACAGAGAGCTAGATAAGTAGGTTGGCTTCAAGAAGCAAAGTTTATAGGTGGCAGCATTTTTGGATAGGGCATCTAGTGATTGTCATGTGGCTGGGTTTTTTAATGGCCAAACACAACTAATATTCCTCTTTCCCACTTTTGTGATATAGAAGGACACATTTGAGATGTTTGTATATCTTAAGGGTGAAGAAATTTCTCTCCTCTCTTTGTGCAGTTCTGTAGTTTGATTTGTTTTGCTTTCTTGATTTTTAAGGTTTCTTTTGAAAATCAGTTGAAACAATAATTGCCAATCTTTCAAATAAATTAATAGCTCACAAACATTTTTATTAGGCTGTTAGCCCCTACGCTTATGGGTTAGTAAGATTAGAGAAAATATAAGAAAATGAAATAATTTATCTCTGGTCTTCTGGAGTTAGTTGCCAGAAATGACTGAGGGAATATATGTGGAGTCCTTGGTGCTGGAGTCCTTCTCTTTGATTGAGGGAATATATTATGCAAATTTATAGCATAGGATTAAAAATAACATTCTACTTCAGACCATACAAACAATAGAAAGCTTGCAGTCTTCTTTTTACTAATTCTGTTACTTGATTTTTTTAAAAATCTATATAGATGTTTTGGACTCATAGAAAGCAGCACATTGGAGCAAACAAGAGAGGAGACTGAAACAGAAAAGATGACTCATTTAGAGAGCTTAGTGGAACTAGGCCTATCTTCTACATTCAGCACAATCCTCACACAGTGTTCAAAAGAGATATTTAAGGTATTTTCATCAAGGGGGGTGATGATAGAAATCATATTATTTGCTCAACTGTTTAAATTTTTTCATGATGTTTTGAGTTTGAACAAAGAAATATAGTTGTTTAAACAGCATTTGTGGTGTAAAAAAATAAATAATGCACAGTGAAAATAAGTATAATAACCTGGGATTCAAAGAACTTTTTCAGTTACACCCAAAGACTTGGGTATGCCTGCTGGACTTCTTTATTTTATTTTGTTTAAAATATCCCTAAGCCAACATCGACTGATCTTGAAAAGTCAAGTAAGGTTAATATTTGGATGGGAGACTGTCAGGAGATCTCAAGGCTGTAGGCTAGACTGGGAAGTAAAAAAATCAAATTCTGGAAGAAGACAGTAGCAAACAATTTCCGTTTTTTTGCCAAGAAAATAATACGGCTGTGTATATATAATCACCAGAGTCAAACTCTGGTGATTATACTGTATATACTATATCCTCACCTTTGTTTTGTTTAAAATAACATGCCATGTCACAATCTGTGAAAGTTGTCCCAGATTTAGAACAGAGTTGGAAAATAGCATAGCTGATTTGATACTGAGGCCAAAATCTCCTGCAGAACACTTAAGATATACACATAGCTCTTTAGGTCTAGGCAGTTGTTTTTTGCAATCAGTACTAGACCATCTGACTTTTGTAATGGAAAATCTGAATCTGGACTGGTGGTAGAACTTTTTTTCTGCTATGCTTGCATTGTATATGGAAGGATTTATTTTGGGGGGAGGAACATTCAACCAGTTGAGTCCTCACCAGCATTTTGATACTGTAGCCCAGATATAGCTATCTTGCTGGGATAAGAAAATGCCAACTTACTAGTCACTGATCCAGAATATATAAAAACAATTGTACTGTAGTATAAAATAGAACCTAATGTGGTAGTGCTTTAGGGAGTGGCTGCACTCTTAGGACCCTGTAGTCCTCGTTCAACAACCACACATTCAGCAACTGTTCGAAGTTATGAAGGCGCTGAATGAGATTTATGACCAGTCCTTGTAGTTGCGGCTCTCACAGTGTCCCCGCGGTCATGTGATCACAATTTGGACACTTGGAAACCGGCTTGCAATTACAATGCCGCAGCATCCCGTGGTTACGTGATTGCCATTTGCAACTTTCTCTGCCAGCTTCTGACAAGCAAAGTCAATGGGGAAGCCAGTAGGAGGTCACAGATGGCGATCACGTGATGTGCCTAACAACTGTGTGGGATTTGCCTAACCCCTCCACGAAGGAAGGCAAGTTGAAGTCCCTCTTTACCAAAAGTCTGAGGAAATCCATCACCAATCCAGTGGTGAGGTCCAGCAGCTTGGACATGGATGCCGCTGTGCAACAGAGAGGGCAATACAACAGCAGCCATCTCAACTTGTCCCTCAAGCTCATCCTCACAACTGATTCTCTGCATAGAGCTCCCTGTGTCTCAGAGTGGTACTGCCTCATTCCTTGGGTGTGATGCATAGAATTGATGCCAAAAATGTTTTCCTATCACTGGTTTAAAAAATTGTTAAATGCTGTCCTTTCTAACATGTTTTCCTCATGATAGCCATGCTTAAGCCTATGATGGAAACAATGTAATTCTTAGTATTGATGAATCCTGGTTTAATGTCATAATTTATACTTTATTTTATTTATTTATTTATTTATTTATTTATTTATTTATTTATTTATTTTCTATCCCGCCTTTATTATTTTTATAAATAACTCAAGGCGGCTAACATACCTAATACTCCTTCCTCTTCCTGTTTTCCCCACAACAACCCCCCTGTGAGGTGAGTTGGGCTAAGAGAGAGTGACTGGCCCAAGATCACATAGCTGGCTTTCATGCCTAAGGCAGGACTAGAACTCACAGTCTCCTGGTTTCTAGCCCGTTGCCTTAACCACTAGACCAAACTGGCTCTCTATGTATTCTTTTATATCCTTTAAATCAGGATTCATAATTTGCCCAAGACACAGTATTTCCTGTTCAGTCACTGTACACATTTTCTCTTTTGTTTTTTTGTTTAGGTTGCCTTGGAGAAGGTTTTCAATTTTGCTGTTTCAAATATTTTTGAGACAAGAGTGGCTGGTCGAATGGTGGCTGACATGTGCCGAGCTGCTGTGAAAGTAAGACTTTATTTTTCTTCTCCTCTCCCTTCTTCTCAATCAAGATCTAACAGTAGCTGCTCTATTTTGTTGACATTAGAATGTTTTGCCAATTCATCTGCCCTCTCCCCCTCCCATACAAACCTTAGATAGAGTATTTTTTATCTAGTCCTTAGTACTTTTTTCTTTGCAGAATCAAGGCCATTCAGTAGAAAAGGTATGTTCTGAAATTTTGCTTTATTTTGTCAGAATATCTTAACGTAGCATTTGTTTTTTTTCTGACATTTCAGTGCTGTCCAGAGAAGTCTTTGAAGCTTTTTGTACCCCATTGCTGCAGTGTTATAACACATCTTACTCTCAGTAAGTTTCAATGATCTAGTGTTATAACTTGTTTATATATGTAGGTGTATATTGCCTGTGAAAATTTGAAGTATTTTATTTGTAGTAATATGCAAAAAGTTCTGTTCTGGAGATGGAATATTTTGGGAAATTCTAGAACTTACTGCTCTTCCTCCAGACCATGCCAATCCAGCTATTTTACCAAGGGTCCAGAGGTTTTCTGGAAGTAAAATTTCTAGAACTGGAAGTAGTTTCTAGCATACTGAGCATGTTCTTCCAACCGCTAGAGACAGTATATACAATGTTCTGTCCTCTGATTGATTTTATTCTCAAGATACAGAGACTAGTTGAAAACCACCTAGTAAACTTCCAGGGTTCAGTATGTGTTTGAACTTGAATCTCCCTGGTCCTATTTCACCATGCTAATTACTATACCATAGTAACTTTGATGGATTAAGATGAGAGAAGCAATTGGCACAGGATCATCTAGTTACTGATTCAGTGATTCAGTAGTCTCCCTAATCCCAACTTTCCCCATTATATTACACGAATATAATACATCAGTAGAATAGACATGGTACACTATAGCTGAAGGCATCCATGTCCCTTGAAGTTAGGAGAATATTAGAGATTACATCTAGGTCCTGAATGCTGATTTGAAAACAATCGTAGGTGGGTTCAATGCTGGTAGGCTTCCTTCATTAGAAACTTGAAGCAGTATCTTCACAGGAGGGAACTCTGGCTGTTGTACTGTTCTTGCCTTGAACAGTTTACCTTTTCTTCACAATTGGAATCATTTAATATACTGCAAGAAATTAATGGGTGAAATAACTCTTATTCTCTGATTTAAAAATTTCTGTTTCTCTCCCATGACATATGTTGGAGAAGAACAGGAGAGGACCTGTGATCTACTGTATCTAGGAGGACTGAAGTATATCTTATGTCTATAGTTTGAAAGATAATCTGCAAGATAAAAAAAGCTATTCATATGTCTATTACTTGAAAGAAGTACAGAATATTTACTTCACATATTAATTTGAAGGCCTAAACTGCTGTGTGTGAATGGCACAAAGACATCTGCAAACATTTATAAGCAACCACATATCACACCCTAGTTCCTTGTATGTCTTCTGCTTAAATAATAAAATTTCTCAGAAATCAAAATTGGAAACAGCTGAAGGCAGAAAAGGATGCTTAGTTATTCAAGAACATTTAACTCAGTTTTTAGGAATATGCTAATTTGGGAACATATTGTGACATATCTTCTGAATGATGAGTTGGTTGAAATTTCTCATAGAATTATTAGGCTGCCAATTATATAAGACAACATTCAGACAACTCTGTGGAGGTAACTTATTTAACTTTTATCAAGCAAGTGAGTGTAAACAATGTAGATATAGGTGTAAGAAAGAATTAGAACAGAGATATTTTATATATTTGTCATGCTATAACAATAGAGGAATCATATGAGCCTGTGATGTGTTATATGTTTAAATTATTTTTGTACTTTCTAGTTGAATAATCATAATAAATTTTATAACAATGATTTTATCAAATAGCTTAAGTAAGTATCTTCAGAACTGTAAATATGTCATTACCTATGCATACTGCAGTATAGTAACATCAGAGCTTAATATATTTCATATCTAGATGATGATGTCTTGCATGATGAAGAGTTAGATAAAGAACTCCTTTGGAATCTTCAGCTTTTATCAGAGGTATTTATAAGAAATGCTAGCTTTAATTTTTGATGTATTTGGTTCATGTTTTAGTTTCAATACAAAATAACAAACAGAAATTTCCTTACGAGGTATATACTTAAAGCACAAACTATCTAACTAGACCTGTGTGCTAGACTGCATCATTATATGGCCTGCAAGACTCCTATGGACAAGAACAGTGAGTTTTTAAATCTGATTTGGGAGAGGAAATACAAAACTTTACAGCTGTCAGTGAATAATAGCAGGTGGAATGTTGTTCTCAAGTGTGTATGTGTGCCCCTACTCAGGAATTAATTCATAGAATCATAACGTTGGAATGGATCTTGGAGTTCTTCTAGTCCAATCCAGGGCAGGAATCCTCATATCATCCAAGACAAATGTCCAATCTTTGCTTGAAAATCTCCAGTGATGGAGCACCCATAACTCCAGGAGGCACGCTGTGCCATTGCTTAATACAGTGCTTTCCAAACTCCCGCCATTGGCGACACACCAACGGCGGGGGCGTGCGCGGCGGGGGCATGCACAACGGCGGTGCGGGGGCGGCCTCGTGTTTTGCGCTAAAACCTGGAAGCGCTGATGGCGTGCCACACCCGCCGCCGGTAGCGGCGGTGACACGCCATCAGCACTTCCGGGTTTTGTCGCGACACACTAATGTGTCGCAACACACAGTTTGGAAAGCTATGGCTTAATAGCTCTAATGTTTAGGAAATTCCTCTTTATTTCCATTTTGGATTTCCCTAAAGTGTCTACCCATTGGTTCTTGTCCTACCCTTAGGAGTTATGGAGAATAAATCCATACCCCCTTCCCTGGAGACAGCCCTTCAAGTATTGGAAGACTACTCTCATGTCTCCCCTTAGCCCTCTCTTCTTTGGCTATACACAATTTCTTTAACTGTTCTTCATAGGATTCAGCCTCCAAGCCCTTCACCATCTTTGTTGCTTTTCTCTGTACTCTTTCTAGTATCCTTCTTGTAGTGTGGGAACCAGAACTGGATACAATATAAAAAAGTAGTAAGGTTTGCCTGACGTAACCTGTTTTTAACAAACCCATGCTGGCTCCTAGTAATCACCTTGTTCCTTTCTAACTGCATGCAAACCATTGCTTGATTATCTTTTCTAGGATTTTCCCAGGTTCTGATGTCAACTGATTGGACTATAGCTTCCTGGGTTCACTCTTTCCCCTTTTAAAAGATTGGAACAACATTAATTCTTCTCCAGTCTGCTCTTCTACTGTACTCCAGGTTTTCTAAAAGAATATATCAGTGGCTCTAAGATCACATCCACTGGTCCCTGGGATGTAATCCATCCAGTCCCAGAGAGTTGAATTCATTCAAAGCAGCTAGGTGTTCCCTCATCGCTTCTTCGCTTATTCTGACCTGCATTTCTCTTCTGCCGCTTCTGACAGGTTGGACCACTTTTTCCTTTTGTGAAATTTTTGTTGTTGTTCAGTCATTTAGTCGTGTCTGACTCTTCATGACCTCATGGACCATAGCACGCCAGGCCTTCCTGTCCTCCACTGTCTCCCGGAGTTTACTCAAATTCACGTTCATTACATCGGTGATGCTATCTAACCATCTCATCCTCTGCCATCCCCTTCTCCTTTTGCCTTCAGTCTTTCCCAGCATCAGGGTCTTTTCCAGTGAGTCCTCTCTTCGCATTAGGTGGCCAAAGTATTTGAGCTTTAGCTTCAGTATCTGTCCTTCAAATGAGCAGTCAGGGTTGATTTCCTTTAGGATTGACTGATTTGACCTCCTTGCAGTTGAAATACAAAAATAGAAATTAAACAATTCAGCCATTTCCCTGTTTCCCATCACTATCTTGCCATCTTCTGCAACCAGCGGATGAACTGCTTCCTTGACTTTCCCTTGTTCCACACATATCCTTTGGATAACACTTTTTTGTTATTTTGGGCATTCATTGCAAGCCTGAGCATATTCTAACCCTTAGCCTTCCTGACCTTATCCTTAGTAATATGGACTATTCCCTGACATTCTGCTTTTGTTATATGCCCCTCCTTCCATTTTTTAAACTTAAGCTTTTGTTTCTCAGCTTATCAGATAGATGTTTATACAACCACACTGGTTTCATCAGGTATCTCCTGTTTTTCTTTCTCTTTGGTAGGTCAGGTTTGATAGATTGAGTTTGGGCCTTAATTATCCAGAATTTCCTAACCCGCCCTCCCTAGCTTCCAATACAAAGCAGCCGGCTCAAGGCATCCTGGGAATTGTAGTCCAGAGCCTGGAAGAGTCGGTTCCCTTACCCCCTCCCTCACACGCGGTTGATTTCTGAATTGTATAATTAAATGTATATATATATTTGTAAGCCGCCTAGAGTCCTCCATTAGGGAGGGGATAGGCGGGGTATAAATACCACAATAAAATAAAATAAATAAAATAAATACCCTGCAGGGCTTTCAGCATTGCAAGATACTCAGAACATTTAGAACCCTCTGTGTTTAAATCATCTTTTATGGTAAAAGCCTTTCATTTTCCATTTCATTTCCTTTAGCCAATTATGGCATGTTTCTTTTAGAAATGTGTGTCACTCATGGAGCTGTTCAATTACAGGGAGCCCTCGCTTCACAACTAAAAGTGGGACCGGCAACTACATCGCTAAGCGACACGGTTGTTAAGCGAGACTTCACGTGACCATGACTTGCAAATTTACTACCGGCTTCTCCATTGACTCTGCTTGTTGGAAGCTGGCTGTGAAGCTTGCAAATGATGATCACGTGACTGCAGGACTCTGCGACGGTTGTAAGTGCGAGGACCGGTGATAAAGTTACTTTTTCAGCGCTGTCATAACTTTGAACGATTTCTAAAAGGGCAGTCTGTTTACCTGTTACCAATTTCAAGATCTTGTTCCACTGTTGGTATCTTTGGCAGTTAGGGATGATTTCAGGGTTGGATGGGGAGATAAGTAGAGGATTTGTATGAATTTGTAAGAAGATTGGATTTGTATGGAGTGCAGTGCCAGTACAGACGGTAAGACAGGGGTGAGTAAAATTAAAAGAGGAGGCAAACTGCTGAAATTAATGTATATTCTTAAGGAAAAGAAAACCATCCTATTAGAAGGCCAGCCTGGTAGGTTGCAGTATTAAAAGGAAAATATGGATCAGATGTCTCTTCTGAACTATACATTCACATGAATTCTGTTTGTATTCATTTCTGATGTCTTGACTTTTGCTAGATCACTCGTGTGGATGGGAAGAAGTTGCTGCCATACAGGGAGCAGCTTTTGAAGATTCTACAACGAACCCTCCATTTAACCTGTAAGCAGGGTTACATTCTGTCTTGTAACCTACTGCACCATCTTCTTCGTTCTACTACACTTATCTACCCCACAGAATACTGCAGTGTGCCAGGTGGTTTTGGCAAGCCTGTTTCTGAATACTTTCCTATCAAGGCAAGGATTTTAACTTACTTAGGACTAGAGAATTTGACTGCATTTTTAAAATAAAAGTACTAAACAATTACGCTGTTGCATTTCCTTGAATATTTTTCCAGCTCAATAGCTATGGAAAGTGTAAGTGAAAGATTCTATAACAGTAAAAATGTGTAATGTCAATTTTATCATTAGTGTATTATTTAATATTTTTATTTGGATGCTACCACATACCATTTTGAAGGGATGGGTCATGAAAACCAAAGTTAAATACATTGTAGTTAGTAGTTAAACAACTACAGACTGGCTCAAATACAGGAAATTATTAGGTATACATTTTTCTAGTAACATTCCCTATCCTACAGTGTATAAAATTGATATATTCATTATTTCATACATTAGAAAGTATTTCTTCATTTCATTTTAAAAAGATATTTTTAACATATTACAGAATAAATTAGTCTATGCAGTAAACCTGTTAATTTTGTAACATGTGAAATGGCCTTAGTCAGGTTGATAATACAGCTACAGCTACACAAATACAATTAAAGAATACCAAGCTAAAGATATATGCAATATATTTTATATTTTTATAGTTTAAAATATGAAATACTAAAAGGCAGGGATGATATTACGTATGTAATAAAAAGTAATTTTTAAATGAAATTGCATTGTTCTTAGCTTTATTTGGAAGTACAAATAAAGGAATTTTCCTATATGTGCAGACAGTGGCAATGCTAAGCAGCAAGATATAACTAAATAATTATGATGATGATGTCTCAGGCTGCTTAGAATGGAAGTTGAGAGCTGAGAGTCTCACTTTATCTCTTGAAAAGAAGTTACATACATTTTCCATTTGCCTGCTTGTTTATATTTATGTCTGTCTTAAAGGAGCAAATTATCAAGTAGTAATCTGATCATTGGCGTGGCAGGGATGAACATATACTGAAGGAAACTGTTTTCAGTGGGAGGAATTCAGTAGATACCATCAGTACATACAATTTAAAAAATCCAAATAATCCATATTGTGCATCATGAAAAATGGATTTTGCCAAATGTTACTGTTATGCAAGAATGAATATGCTAATTTTACATAATGTACTATGGTTTTGCTAGCCATGTGAGTTGAGAAAAGAAATACTCAGAATACTGACTGCTGAAGAAATTGACATACTCCTTTTTATGGAACAAATTGCCCAAGGCAGGAGATTTTTTCTTTTCTTTTTTTTTAATCAAAGTCAAAGCTGACTTTTCCACAGAAAAGAAGAGCAGATTAGGAAACATGAACTTAAGATCCTGTTTGCATATCATTTTGTATAAACTCCTTAAAATTGGCTCAGAAAGTGCCACCCATCAAGTTTGATGGTTGCTATTAATAGCTACCCTTCATGTGGCATACTTAAGAACTATGTTACTCTGATTACTGTTCCAGGCAGAACTGAAAGTGCTGACCTTGGCCACAAAAGCAATGAATGGCATGCAACCAGTGTGGGTTTAACACATGAGTCTCCACCCACTCCATCTGAGTTCATGTGCCTTCTTTTGCTTAATGAATTTGAAGAGGGCTTTTCTTTGGAGGACTCTCTGTCATGAAACTCTTTCTGTCCTATAAGAAGTTAGTGCCTTTGTGTAATTATATCATTGGAACTTCTCTAGCTTTACTAAAAAATATTCTTTGATGTGATGAAACCATCTTTTGCTTTTTATACTATTATGTTAGCAACCTGAGTTAAATTGGGAAAAAAAGTAATGTAATGTTTTTTAAAAACCATCAGATTAGCTCTTTTTTAAAAGAAATCTGGAGAGTAACTAATGACCTGCATATATGTATATATGTATGTATGTAATATTTTTATCCTGCCTTTTTTATATATATATTGGTCGACTCAAAGTGGCAAACATACCTAATACTCCTGCCTCCTATTTTCCCCACAACAACAACCCTGTGAGGTGGGTTGGGTTGAGAGAGAATGACTGGCCCAAAGTCACCCAGCCGGCTTTCATATATACATATAATTTCTTTGGCAAGATGTTTTCAATGAGTCCCCCCCCCCCCACAAAATTGCTCCAAGCCAGCTTTCCACTTATCAAAAGTAGGGTATATTAACTGAGTATTAATAACCTTTTAATTCATCTCTTGCCAAGTCAAGTGTTCAGGGTTCTTTTCTCTAGAATAAGAAAGATTTCCATTGTTAAATGGTACAACTTGTGATTGTTTTCTAATTTTGCTAAAGGCAAAATGCACACACTTGTGTTGTTTTTACAGGACTGGGGTAAACCTGGTGATCTGCAGAAACTTGATATTCAGTGGCATGTTCCTTCAGATGAAGAAGCTGCTTTTTCTTTTGAATTGTTGGATTCTTTTCTCCAGCCAGAGGTTGACAAACTAGAGCGCTATGCAGATGGAATTCTTGAAATGTCCAGGTTAGACAGATCCATTACTGACTGGATTTTTTTTCCAAGTTTAACTAAACTAATACAATTAAATCCCTGAAACAGATGAGATTTACCCAAGTTTGGATTAGTTAGATTTACTCTGAGTAAATTGCTCTGTGGAGCTGATGATGAGCTCACTAAGTGCCAAAAGGCTTTATATATAATAGCTCGGTCCTCTTGAAGAGCCACATTTTTACAGCCCTTTGAAAACATAGTGAGGAGGTATGATTCCAGTATTTAATGTAGACTGTTCCACAAATTGTGGAGGGGGGAGAGGGGCTTCACTGAGAAGGCTTGACTGTGGGGTCCTTGCAGATGACATTTCCTCAGTAGCAGGACCCTCAGCAAGCCTTGTCTCCTTGATCTTATTAGACAGGTAGACACAACCTAGAACAGGCAGTCTCAGGATTATCCAGGCTCTGAACCATAGAACGCCTTAAACCATGCAAGGATTTAAAAGTGACAACCAACACCTGGAACTGCATCTGGAGGCTAACTGGCAGCCATTGCAGCTCCTATATACTGTAGGCATATATCAGCATACTCTTTCTATTTTATTTTTTTATTTTTTCTATCCTGTCATTATTTTTATAAATAACTCAAGGCGGCGAACATACCCAATACTCTTTCCTCCTCCTATTTTCCCCACAACAACAACCCTGTGAGGTGAGTTGGGCTAAGAGAGGGTGACTGGCCCAAGGTCACCCAGCCAGCTTTCATGCCTAAGGTGGGACTAGAACTCACAGTCTCCTGGTTTCTAGCCCATTGCCTTAACCATTAGACCAAACTTTCTATCTAGGTCACTGCATGCTGAACCAGGTGTATCATCCAAATGGTCTTCAAGGGTAGCCTCATGTGGAACTCATTGCAATTAATTAAAGTTCAGATAACAACAATGCAATTCAAACAATCCTCTCTCTCTCTCTCTCTCTCTCTCTCTCTCTCTCTCTCTCTCTCTCTCACACACACACACACACACACACACACACACACACAACAAAACACAATACAGTGGTTCATGATGGCCTTGGACAGATTGCGCCTGAGTGGCCTTTCTCAGTTCTCCAATCCAGGGGAACTTCTTGGTTTATTGAGGAGCTCCAGGAGATGAAAGGAATCAGGAGATATCTGGAGTGTCACAGGTGGAAGGGAAAGAGTAAATCAGACCAACTCTCTTAATGGTTGCTGTTGGTGGTGCTTTGTGGGAGCTATTGAGTCTTATGTTCCTCCATTGTATGGCACCACAAGGCTCAATCTCACCTCCACTCAAATTTGACATCTACTGAAGCCATTGGGTGAGGTCAGACATCAACATGGGGTCAGAACCTGAGTATATTTGGGACTGCCTATTCCTAATTGTTTCTGTCTGTCCAATTAGATATGGTAGTGCATGCTCTCTCCATATTCCTTCTCTCAGGGAATGTCATCAATAGGGATCATGGAAATGAGCCTTCTGCATTGCTCCCCTTCTGTGGAAGAGCATTCCCCTGGAAATCCAAATTATTCTTACTTTATTGGTTTATAGGAAGGCCATTAAAACTTGCTGTTCCAGCAGGCTGTGGGTGTTGGGACATTTTAATGTTGTTCCCCTGTGGCTTTGGAGTGTATGTCTAAAGTAATTGATGTTCCCAGTGTTTATATATAGGTGTACTTTAATTTTTGTATTGTAATTTTTATTATTTTTAATCTGATTTATAGATGTTAGTAATATACGCTGCTCAGAATCTCCAGTGGTGACAGCATATAAGACAGGCAGACAGACAGATGTTTGTTATCCTGTGCAGCCAATCCAACAAATAAGTTTGATTGTTTAATAATACACTTGCTGGTAAATGCATATTATGTGGCCATGTAATGATTTGGCCTTTGAAATAGTGGCTTGCCTAAGCCTTCAGGGCTGATAAGAAAATTAAGCATGACAGTTTAATAGCATTATCTAATGATGTTGTGGAGGTCTGGTCTCAAAGCTGCTTTTTAAATAGAGAAGTGAAAAATACTTCACCTAAACATATTTAACTTTTACTTTCAGAGATGATGTTCAACAGTGTCTTACTATAGTACACAATTGCCTTATTGGATCAGGAAACATGCTGCCTCCTCTGAAAGGAGAAAAAGTGTCTCACATGTAAGTAAACTTTGTTTTATGTAGATGATAAATAGAATCTAATGTATTGTCGAAGGCTTTCACGGCCGGAGTTCAATGGCTGTTGTGGGTCTTCCGGGCTGTGTGGCCGTGTTCTGGAAGTTGTGGTTCCTAACGTTTCGCCAGCATCTGTGGCCAGCATCTTCAGAGGGCAGGAGCACAGATAGAAGCAAAATCTCTGTGACAAAATCATCTGTGGCCACAGATGCTGGCGAAACGTTAGGAACCACAACTTCCAGAACACGGCCACACAGCCCGGAAGACCCACAACAGCCATAAATAGAATTATTTAGATAAAAACTTCAGAGACTGTTGTGTGCCTCACTCAGAAAGGATTCTTAAAATATGCATTGAGAATTATTCATCTGAAATTGTACATAATGAAAACATACAAAACATGCCATAAATTAGATGATTTTTTTACGTTCCAAGCCTATCCTATGGCCTTGAAATTCCCTGATGGTCTCCCATCCAAGTACTAATCAAGTCCAGCCCTGTTTAGTTTTCAAGCCCAGACATCACTAGGTGCTAGCACCTACACGGATGTAATATTTAGTTCAACAGTAATCAAGAAATTATACAACTTCGCTATTACTTCTGTCTTCATTTTCCTTCAAAACCGATTTAAATAATAGAAAACCATAACTCTTAGTCTTTAGAAATTGTAATAGTAATTGCTGTTTTATGTAATTAAATTCATAGCATCAAGACCTCTGTTTAAAGAATATGTATGTATTATATATTGTGCAGGGTTCCAAGTCTAGTGTCATTAGAAGAGATCAAACTTTATACCGGTGTTGAATATGGTAAGTTAACACTATCGCATAAATTGTGGAAAAAATTTGCTATTTATTTATTTATTTATCATATTTATACCCCGCCTATCCCCTCCCTATTGGAGGACTCTAGGCGGCTGTTACTTAGTCCATGACAACACTGATCTCTTATTGAAAGAAAGTAATTAACTTCTTATTTATGTTTTTTCTTTGAATCTTAAGGATAATAATAATAATAATTAATAATAATAATAATTTAATAACTTTGTTGAGTTTAATATTTTATGCTCGCAGACTCTCAACAACTCTGGGCAGCATACAACAATCTAACAAAGAAATTACAATAAAACCAATTAAAGATAAAAATTAAAAGATGGCAAGTGACAGAATGAATGAATACACACACACACACACACACACACACACACAATTAAATGTTATTAGATATTTTTGTATGTTTCATGGACTAGAACTGGGAAAAGCTTAGAAGCTTATTTTGAATTCTAACTCTGAAATGAACAAGGAGGTTTTTGGTTATATACAAGCTTTATGGGAGCATGAATATCTTAAGTATGCAATTATGTGTGTATATTGTACATACAAATCTTTTCACATACTCACATAGCTTTGCTGGAGAGAAACTTTTTCTTTGTTTTTATTTTGATGTTTCTGTACCCATTGATACGTCCTTGCATCACATTGTAATTTAGAGTATAAACTTTATAGATAATGAATGGTCTTACCTTGCTTAGATTTGTCAAGAGAGAATTACAGGGAAAGAATCTGCAAAATCACAAGAAAACTCCTACGTAAGTGTGCTTTTAGTCATTCCATTTGCTCTCATTTTCACCGCATTTGTACAGTAGTTCAAAAGGTTTTATAATTTGCACTTAAAATCCAGATGGCAAATCAGACAGGAAGCAAACTACTCCTCTCCTTCAAATTAAATAAATGAAGGGTGTTTGATTTTGATGTCTTGAGGTTGCATGAGTTTGGCTTTTTTAAATGGATCTCATGTCACAGCTGTAATGTGGAGCAATGGATGGAGATTCCTAGTGTCTCTTTCAATTTTTGGATTGGGGGATTGGAAAATTTTATTTGGTGGGTGAAAGCTGAAGGATGTCCTTTTTTCCTATTAAAAAAACCAGTAGGAAAGTGTATTGATGTTCCTTGGCAGCTTGCCATCGATATTACAAGGGTACTGTAACTACGAACAATTAGTTTATATTGCTTTATTTAATTGAATTTTCTCTTTACTGTGATAGATTTTGTACTTGACAACTCGGAGGATGATACTAAGTCTTTGTTCCTAATCATTAAGGTATAGTTGCCATTTCTAGTGTGTTTTCTAACACATTAAGTTGGATGGATGGCTTTTTCTATATAACTCAAATTCTTGTTCTACAGATCATTGGGGACCTCTTACATTTCCAAGGTTCACACAAGCATGAGTTTGATTCACGGTGGAAAAGTTTTAACTTGGTGAAGAAATCAATGGAGAATAGGGTTAGTATTTAATATAAGCAGTTTATCTACATAAGTAAAGACTTTGAGGAGTTAATTTTCATAGTTAATGAAAAAAGAAAGGAATCACAGGTAGCACTAAAAGTAAAAAATGATTGGCATTTAATCAAAATCATACTTTACACTGTTTTTGAAAACGAGCATTTTAATTTTAATGGAAGGTTCTTACTCATACAACTTTAGAAGAACATTACTCAGTTTAAAAGAGATGAATCACATTCCTATTTGCTTACAAGATGTTTGAGGGTGTGAGAAGGAGTGGGGGAGGCATATAGAATTTGTGTAACGGTGCCCTCAGCTCTTTTCAAGGAACTATCTTTGAGAGGAATGTTGCAGCTTGGAGACCTGTCACAATTAGGACAGATTTCCAATAAGCCTCTTAGTGAAATCAAAATGAGTCAACATCTGTACTATTTTGCATGTTGTTTCCCATTTTTCAACTCGTCTCAATTAGAATTTCCTTTTGATAAATGTCCCACATCCTTAAGCATTACATTACTGAAAGGGGTGAAGCATGGGACCATAATCCATTTGAAGTTGATTAATCTGTGAAAAGGATAGCAAGTGTACTGCATGCAAATACATGAATATTTGGCTTATTTCAGATCTATAATAATTATCCTCAAATTCAGAAGCAGTTTGTTAGTTTTCTTTTATGAATAAAGAAAACTAAGTTCCACAATTGGTTTTCCTCATTATTAACCAATAGTAGATACTCATGAGGAAAAACAGAAATATAAGGCAGGAATCATGGATAGTTTCTCAATATGTATCAAGTTGTTTCCACATAAAAATAATTGATTTGCCTATTTGCAGCTTCAAGGCAAGAAACAGCATATTAGAGCACTGCTCATTGACAGAGTCATGTTACAGCATGAGGTAATGTATGTTTTTCTACCACTGCATGTGGGCTACCTCTGAATCTGTAGTATCTACAACTTGCATTTATAAACTGAATATATGCACAATGAAAAAAAACTAATTTGTCCCTTTCTCTTTAGCTAAGAACACTCACTGTTGAAGGCTGTGAATATAAAAAAGTACATCAGAACTTGATCAGGGACCTTCTTCGTTTGTCTACAAGTTCATATGGCCAGGTAAGCATATGACAGCTCTCATTTTATGCAAGCAGAATATTAATGGCAGGAGTTTTGAAATGGGTATTTGCAAGGAATGGAGTGCTATTCCACTGTTAGTTTGAAATTTCTGTGAGAACTCTTTCTGTGCTAGTTTTAATCTTTGGGATGTTATCCTGTGCATCTTTGTTTTAAGGACTAGTAACATTTCCTGAATGGCATTTGGTAGTGCCATTGCCTCATGATACCCTGTCCATATGAGTCTATGCAGCAGCTACTTCTAACTGCCACTCAGTGGGTGACAAGATGGGTGCAAAGGGGTTTATGTGTGGAGAAAAGACTATACTGGATTGAATAGTTCAGAAAAAGCTGGGTAGGGGGGTGGTCTGTGGCTCAGCCAATGCAGCTCTAATCTGCAGCAGCAACACACACTTTTTGATTTATTTTCTACTCATCAGTGGCGGGTTTCTACTCATAGAAGCAAGCCAACAAAATTCTTAAGCTGTGTCCAGGTGATTTGTAGTTGCCTCAAAATTGAGATTGCAGACAGAATTTACTCTTTCAAACGCTAAGAATCAGTCCAAAAAACAAGCAGATGCAGAACAAGATTATTTATTTTTTTAAATATATTTCTATGCTGCCACAATCAAAAGTTGTCTTGGCAGCTTATATAGAAAAATATATATGTAGATGTTGCTTTAGATTATAAATCTTTGTTCAGAATCAATCACTACATAAATTAAATCTTATTTGTCCTCTGTTCAGCTTTTGTATGAAAATTTTTTTGTAAGTCTGTGGTGTTTTTTTGCCCTAGGTCAGGAACAAAGCTCAACAAGCGTTCTTCACAGCCTTGGGGACTTACAACTTCTGTTGCAGGGACATCATTCCTTTGGTTTTGGAGTTTTTGAGGCCAGATGGGTACAGTGTCACTCAGCAACAGTTTAAAGTAAGGAAAGTATTAATTTTCCTTACAGCAGGTTCTGTCAATGCCATGGGGGGGATGGATAGGGAGGTGTAACCTCTAGCCAAAGAGACTGATCTGTGGCCCCTTAGGATCCCAGAATGAAATTGCCAAAATTCAGTGCCAAAATGACCTCTTTTTAGTGTTGTAATATTTATGCCCATCAAAATAAGAGTGGAAATGAGGTCATTAGGTCTATGGATAGCGATCTCCCTCTCACTGCGTGAAACAGTGTTGCTGGAATCCAGCCATTTTACAGTCATGATTTTGGTGGCATGGTTTCAGGTGGTTTTTCAGAGTTTGGGTAGAAATAGGAATGGGGTTTATTTCTTAGAGCATAGCTTTCCAAAGTGTGTGTTGCGACACACTACTGTGTTGCCTGCAGTGTCCTGGTGTGTCGCGCGCAAACCCAGAAGCGCTGATGGGGGGAACCGGAAGGAGCTGCACCCCCGCCAATCAGCGGCGCTGATTGGCAGGGGTGCCGCTTCTTCTGGTTCCCCCCATCAGCGCTTCCGGGTTTGCGTGCGACACACCAGGACACTGCAGGCCATGCCGCCGCTGCCACCGCCACCGTTGGTGTGTGTCACCAACATGAAAAGTTTGGAAAGCTCTGTCCTAGAGGCTGCATGGCCCCTTTACAACAGGAAAAAAGTTTTAAAAAATTAAGTCCCTCCCTTCCAGTGACATCACCACACCCCCATGGTTCTCTGTTTGGTCAGGGAACATGTTACCACTGCTGATTTAGGAGAAGACTTAAATAAGCTTATAAAATTATTGGGAGATAACTTTGAATGTTATACATTAGGTTACGTATAAGTAACAGGATATAGTGAATGAGGATAACATGAAAAACAAATATTATTAAGGTCAGTATATCTAAGACTTGCTTCCTTCTCAATCTCGTGATGAGTTTCTAAAGGCTTAAGAGTGTAAATTTTAATGATACTTTTTATACAATGTGGGGGATGGGGTGATTTTTTTTGTTGACACATTCACAGTTGAAACCCTGACTCTGGGCAGCTCTATGAAGCAAAATAACCTTTTCTAGCTTTCAGGATTTATTATTTTATTTATTTTTATTTATTAATGTGATTTATATGGCATCAATCTCACCACGGAAACTCTGGAAGACTAACAAGATTTAAACACAAAACCACAATTATGGTGAAAATCCCCAATCTCCTGCAAATCAATGTCACAGGCTTCAACTAACAGTCTGATCCCCATGCCTGAGGACACATCAACATCTTCACAACATTCTGTGAGATCTTACAAAATTATTGTGATCTTGTAAAAATTGGCAACATGTGAGATTTTAGCAGTTAAAAAGAAACTTACTATTGGGGGGAGGGAAGCAGCAGACTGTTGCTGGAGCTAATTAATGTTCTGGCACATACAAGTATTGTATTGAAAATCCCTATTCTAAAACATCATAAAATGGACTTGCTTTTGTTGTTGAGTATCAAGTGAGTAGGATGGGGACAAGGGAAGATACTCTTGCTTACTTGTTTAAACAATGTAGTTACTGAAATGTTTAGATTTTGTATGTTTGTTCTTTACTTTATAGTGTGTTCTGACTTTCTGTATTACTTAGAGGCTTGTAAGTTTAAGAAATGTGAAATTACAAGTATTTCCTGCCTTTTCATTCTTTTATTTAGGAAAAATATTCAACAGCATTTTTGCGCCTCTGTGTACAGTATTTAGGGAAATGGTTCTCTAATGGGTTGATTTTAAGTTATAGTATGTGAAACCCTTAGGTTGTGGGCATTAGTGGCCAAACCTGAGTATAGTACAGTATATATCAGTGGATCTACCCCTGAGTAGAAATCACTTGACTTTATGTTTCACAGAATACTATTATAAACAAAGAGAGGATAGACTACTGTAATTTTCTGGAGCAGTAATTCCAACTGTAGGTTAATAATTCTATCTAAAATTTATAGGGTGCCTTGTATTGCCTTCTTGGAAATCATAGTGGAGTATGTCTGGCAAATCTTCATGATTGGGACTGCATTGTCCAAACCTGGCCTGCAATTGTCTCTTCTGGACTTAGCAAAGCAATGTCTCTGGAAAAGCCATCCATAGTTAGACTCTTTGATGACCTTGCAGAGAAAATCCATCGGCAGTATGAAACAATAGGACTGGATTTTACCGTAAGTGTGAAATAGTTACATCACTTGCAGTTGTTTAGGAATGGGGCCTGGTTACTTGAGGGATATTAACGGGACGCTACGAGCCCCGTCTGTAAGAGAGTTCGATCTGACGGGGTCTAGGAGGCGTGCCTTCTCTGCGGTAGCCCCCGCCCTTTGGAATATTCCTCCTCCTGAAATAAGATTGGCCCCCTCTCTCCTGGACTTTAGAAAAAACCTAAAGACCTGGTTATGTCACCATGCTTGGGGAGGGGAGGGGAACAGCCAGTCTTGGGGTTGGCTGGTCCCTTAGATCTGCCCTGACCAGCCTTATCGACCGATGGGATGAGTTCTACCATTCCTTGGTTCGAACTGTATGATATATATATTTATTGTTTATTATTGGTATTTATAGTTTTTTTATTGATTTTTAACCTTTGTTGTGAACCGCCCAGGGTCCCTCCTTGTGGGGGAGATGGGCGGGATATAAATATGATAAATAAATAAATAAATTATGCCTAGAATAACAAAAGTAAAAGAGTGAATACATAATTTTGGTGTGCTGTTCTGTGATGCTTTTGAATTTACAGAATGTATCTTTCCCTGGGAATAAGCACTTGTTCCATCAGAATCTTTACTTATGTCTCCCTACTTCTTCAGGTTCCAGAGACATGTATTGAAGTTGCTGTCCTCATGCAGAAGTCCGTGGGTCAGAACAGCGAGTGTCCAAGCCTTACTTCAGAAGAGATTCAACTAGGAATTCAGCGACAGAAAGAAAGGAATGCTGAGTCCTCTAAGTAAGCGCAAAGACTCTCTAACAATTTAATTGTTTACATGTGAAACCAAAGCCCATCTTTGTAACAATAAGGCTTTATTTTAAACTTTTCTTTCGAATCAGAGAGAAAATCTGGTTATTGCCTTTTTGTCTAACATGACTATTAAAATGCAAGCTGATTATAAGCATATTGAAACAAATGATGTTGGTTTGAAGTGCTGTGGATATAGCATTTGTACAGAAGTTTCTCCTGTCTGCTGATTGCTATAAATAATTGCATTCTATATACACTGGCCCAACCCAGATGATGTCCTGTCTTTTGTTGAGATATTTTAATATATAAATGTTCCTTTTCATTTTCAGAAATTATGAAAATTTGGTAAATAAGCTGCTAGATTGTGTGAATCAAAGAAATCTGTAAGTATGAAGATATCTCTCTCAAAATGTGGTTCATGTGCTTTTTTCAGGGCTGTGGGTTGGGCAGCCCTTGAGAGACTGGTAGTCACAGTTCAGCTTTCTGACTGCAAGAAGCTTTCCAGTGATGAGATGATATCACTGGGAAGGACAGGACCAATTTTTATGGGCTTTGCGGGGAAAGAATTTACCAGTGGGAATAAGAGTAGAAAGCATCTTGGAGGCAAACCATTTTTACTTTTAAAACCCCAGCCAAGCCCTGAAAGATAAGTTGTATTGTACTGCTTATATTCCGCTGCAAAACGGTTGGATTTCTGCAGTGTGATTTTGTGCTGGGGGAGGGCGAGCAGTGTTGAAGGTGGATAGGGAAGTGACTTGACTCTCAGAGCTCTCCTTTTCCTATGACCACTTTTGAGAGCAAAAACAAAACAAAAAATATGGTGCTACAAATATGGTGCCATTTTGTCACTGAATTTTGGGTGCTCCCATTCCCCACCCAGTTCAGTGAAAATTCAGTGCTAAATTTAAGAGTGATGCCTTCCAGATTTTAGTTTGTATAATTAGGAATCAAAGAGATAGCAAGAGTCCCAGGAAGGATTCCAGAAGAGAGGGGGAACTGAGAACCTGCTCCTGCTGGATCACCCGTTCTTCTCTTGGGCGATTATCCATGGCTCTGTGAGAATGAGCTCCCAATGTCATTTTTACTTAAAAGTATTATTTATTATCCGGTAAGAGAAAAAACAACAAAAACGTTTCTGAAAGACTGGAAACCTTACATGGACTTTTTGCTGAAAGAAGAAAGAAATGGAATGATGATTTAATGATTTGAAGATTAAAAAAGACATGGATTAAATGAGGGACTGAAGGGACTTGTAGAAAATCTAAGAGGGAGGAGGGATAATAAGATCATAAATATCTGTTGAAAAGAAGGTTGGAAGTCATTTATATATTCTTTAACTTTATTTTCTTTTTCTCTTCTTTTTCTAGCACTTTTTTCTTTCTCTCTCTTTCCTTTTTTCTTTTGGTTCATCTTTTATTTTACAAAAAAAATCTTAATAAATATTTTTTAAAAAAGTAATATTTATTATCCTTTAGTAATTATTGTTACCAATAAGCTGCATTGGTAGCATTTGCATCATGAGAAGTAGTATTTATATCCTGAAAGGGAGATATAAATAATTGTAATAGATAATCAATCCTTACTTGGTCTTTTTTATGACAGCTGAATTGTGAGATACTATGCCTTATCTTTCCCAATCTGGTGCCCCTCAAATGTGTTGCCCAAGTCCCATAATTTCTAGTCAATATCAACACCATTTCACTAATAGTAAATGGTTATAAGTAGCTTGTGTTTAAGGAAGATGAAATTGCTGGAAATTATCTGAAGATGGAGTGTATACCAACTCTTGCCTTTTAATATTTATCTTTTAACAAGTCTGTGTGATGTAGGAGCTTAAGTTATTTGAAGTGACAGCAGCTTATGATGACCTAAAGTAATAATTATTTCTGCTGATGCCATTGTCTTTTATGAAATCATGGCTTATCAGAGTGGCTTTTCCACTATAATTTACTTTCCTTAGAATTCAGATGTCTGAAAATAAATACAAAAAATGTTGTACTGGTGTTGAATTACACTTGGTTATGCATGTCAATAGAGAAATTCCTTCTATAAAACTTAATGGTTGGAGGTTTGGTTTTGGTTTTGTTCTTTTGATAGGCTCTTGAAACATTAAGCATACTCCTACAGGTTGTTTCTGTTATTAAAAATGAGATCAGGAAAGATTCAAACGTAAACCTTGCATGGAAGAAAGTAGCAGGCAGCTTATATTTGGGGGAATATCCTTTAATTGACCTTTGTATCCTAGACTTTTTCTGTGGACAATTGTTGATTGCTCTAGTGGTTTTGATTTGTTGCTGTTTTTCTTTTTTTATTTTTCCTCAAATGAGATTTATTTTTAAATGCCTGACTTTTCTATAACTTAACTTAAATGAGAAATGTATTTATCCACACTGAAGGACATAATTTTAAAATTAAATCTTGATTTAAAAATAATTCAATTGTCTAAATAATAATTGAACAAATTGTGAGCCTATATTGGATAGTAGTGTGATTATATAAATTGTTCCTGTAACTTGGCTTGATTTTCCCCCTTCCCTTTCCTTCCTTCCAGCCCTTGGAAGTTTGAGCACATTGGCATTGGTTTTCTCTCCCTACTCTTAAGGGATGACAGAGTGCTACCTGTGAGAGCCATAAATTTTTTTGTGGAATGTCTCAATCATGATGCCTTGGTGGTTCGCAAGGTAAAAGGTTAACTGGTTTAGTTATGGTAAAGCTTGTTTGCAGATATTGATCCCATTAGTAATTCCTTAGGGTGGATTCACGTGTGCTTTCTTCACATGTTGCATTGCCAAGAGTCCATGCCTCTTTGATCAGGGGCTAGGGCAATTGATTCTTTTAGATCCAGAGATAATAGCACACCAGTGGATAAAGAAACTTAAAGCTTTATTATAAACAGACAAAGTTAAACACAGTCTAAACACAGTTTACAAAGCATAACAAGCATACAGAAAGAAATGCATACATACATACCAAGCAAACAATATGATACCTAATCTCCTATAGGCTGCCAGGAGCCCTCTAATAAGGACAGCGGAGATACCCCAAGGTGGCAATTTTCACAGCACCCAGCACTCAGGCCTGTGTGGACTCCCAAACTCCAAAGACAATCCTAAGGTTTTTATCAAAGCCTGGCTCCCAAACCCTGTGACCAAGTTTCCATGGTACTGAAGCTGCATGGCCTGACCTTGACTGGGATTCTTCATGTGGTCCAGCACCTGACCATGACATCATTCCAATAGTCTGGGAAACGATCAGATAAGCCAGTGCCCAAGCAAAACAATTTTTTATCATCCCCCCCCCCATTCCAAGCCGCTAAAGGAGTGGCTGGAGGAGTGAACCTATGCTTACACTTAACAAGCTGGGGACTTTCTCTCCCCCCACTTCCCACAGAGATATGTTCTGAAGGGCTGCTGGAGGAGTGAACATATGCTGCTTCTCTCCCCCCTCTCATGCCAAACAGCAACAAAAACAAGCCAATTAAACATCAGTATAACTCAAAATAAACTCTAATCTCCCAGGTGTGGGGGAAGAAAAATCAAAACATGCCACCTAACTCCTCGAAATACAAAGGTCTTCCGCAGGTTGCCATTACACATCTCAAAGTGGTATTTGCTTTTGATCTTATGAATGAGTTTCAATGCACTCAGCACTTCCAGAGCACCATTTTCTTTCTAAGTGGGCTTTGCCTGAGATGTGCAGGCTGGCAGAGTTGCCCAGTTCACACATGGAAAGTCTTCAGCAAAATACCACCCATTATGCTAGTACAAAGTCATACTATTTGTCTTTATAGCTTGCTATCTTTGATAGACATTAGTTTTCCAGTCTTAGGCAAAGGACTTGTTTATCATCAGCTTCCTAATCCTGAAGCTTTCTGTATGTGTAATGAATAGGCTTTACCTATTTTACCAAGCTGAAAACCCTTCCTTAAAGGACTTTTAATCCATCTATTAATATCTAAAGCAACCTTCTTTAAAACTTTTCACATGTTTAATTCCACATATTTAGAAATATTTTAGGAATATAAAGACCTAAATGCTTAATACATAAAGACCTGTAAAGATTACGAAACCTAACTCTTTACATTGTTCTAACCTAAAGAACCTAAAGGAAGTAAAAAACATGTATCCCAATTAATTTTATATCCTGAATACTTGCCAAATTGTTGAACCTCACATATAAAGTTTTTATATGTAGGAGGAAAGTTATGAGAAGAGTAGGCCACTCTTAACAGGATTTATGTTTATATATTTCTCCTTTCAATTATTTTAAATTAAAATGAGCCAATTCTCATTTTTCTGTGTAGATGGCAATCCCTGCTGTGACTGGCATCCTTAAGCAGTTGAAAAGGCCCCACAAAAAGGTGCTCATCTGTCCCTTTCAAATCAGTAAGTGCGCTAACAAAAAAACAACCACCATT
Source organism: Charina bottae (assembly GCA_023362775.1). Taxonomy (NCBI): domain Eukaryota; kingdom Metazoa; phylum Chordata; class Lepidosauria; order Squamata; family Charinaidae; genus Charina; species Charina bottae. The sequence goes on along the minus strand of JALMGJ010000001.1, from coordinate 80,406,065 downwards.
CAGTACTGAAATTTTTTAAAGTTAGTTTGTGTTAAGGGGAAGTATGAACTATGTATTTGTTAACTTGTAGTCTTCTGCATCTGTCATGATCTGTCACCAGATTCTTCTGTGTGATTTCTTTTTTAATTGGTCACCATGTCCACTGCAAGTTTAGTTGATTTTCATGGTTAATAACATTCAATCTTTCATTGGCACCAAAATACTGAAGTGCTGCATCTCAAAGTATAGTATATCTATGTGATTGAGGAGAGATATTAAATAGTGGAGTCCCTGGGGCTCTCTGAGCTGGGTTGCTTGCTTGCAGACATTTAATTATCCAACTAGGTAACATAATCAGTGCGAGTGAGTTTGGGGTTTGCTCCCTGTTTATATACAGTAGCTTGCCCTGCCCTCCTGGTTGCTGGAGAGGATGTGGGAATTCCTGGAAGATTGTCGTTCAGACAAATCAGCCTTCAATAGACACATAGAGATAAACCATATTTACAAACCATTCAGAAGAGACAATAAAAACGCTAAGAAGGAAACAAAAAGACCAGAACACATCCTCTCCAGCAGCCAACACCCGGATAAGCAGGGATTAAACACCAGACAAGCAATCAAGCAGAAAACAATACCCTAATCAAGGAACTACCAAGGAGAAAACCACACCCCCACCCACACTGGCAGGGCAAGCTACTGTATATAAACAGGGAGCAAACCCCACACTCACTAGCACTGATGATGTTACCTAGTCAGGTAATGAAAGGTCTGCAAGCAAACAACCAAGCGCAGAGAGTACCAAGGTCTCCACAGTTCAACCCTGAGCTACATATATTCTCTTCTATTGGAGATATTAAATAGTCAGTCCTCTGATTTGGTTTACTGAAATTTGCAGCCTGTGAGGTCAATTGTAAGTTGTTTATTGTAGTCTCCTCTACTTCAAGTCTTAAGTAATTTGCTAAAGAACTTAGAATTCATGTGTGAATCTCCAGTTCAGATGTTCTCTGACAAAATTGTTAAAAGATTAATCCACTGCTTGTCAGCTAAGTGACTTTCAAGGTCCTGCAATCTATTTTCTAAACTGATAACATGCTTTCATAATTTTAGTTCTGGAGAAGAAAATGCTGATGAAAATAAGAGCTAAAACTTTTTATATGACTGAAATCATTCTTTGATTGTTGTCCTTGCCTAAAATCTGAGCTTCCCCAGCTTTCTAAGGTGTTTATCCAATATGAGGGGGTGGTGGGGAGAACAAACAACTTACAGCAGCTAACTTGTAGGAAAATTGCTATTTTAATTAGTGTTTTATAGTGGTACTTGTTTTAGTTTTAAGAATATTGGTTAACATATTGTGGTTCATAGTGCAGCTGTACTAGTTATGTTGCTATTTGAAACAGATGCTTCATGATTTCTGTTTTTAGAAAATACAATTATTGTGTGCTTTACTGAGGGAAATGTTGGCAGTTCTAGGTACTGAATGAAAATAGAAATATGAAGTGCCCACTGATAAATTTCAGAAGAAATGCAATTTTCTCTTTCACAAACAGGTGGAGCCCCACGGCCTTCTAATATCCAGGCAGGTGACAGACCTGACAACCAATGGCTGCATTATGAGAGCACTAGTTTACCAAAGACTAAACAAACTTGGGAGGCCTGCCATTTTGTGGACAAAACACATTGGGGATACTACACATGGCCTCAGTAAGTGCTGGCTTCTCTCTTCCCACCCTCTTCCATAACATGAAAGGCAGTGGAGTCACTTCATAGCTTCCATCCAGTTACCTTATTGATAAAAACCCTGTCCTGCTTACGCTTGATTTGCTAGAGCAGTTAGTTATTCCTTCCCTATATTAGATCCTTTAGTGTTTGTAATTCTGACAATATAAAGATGTGAGTCTAAATTTGTACTTGCTGAATTGTGACTCTGAAACAGTGAACCAGGAAGTGGTATAATTACTTTTTATTTTTGCCATTCAGTATTGTTTTAAGTTGTCTCACTTTTTTCCCCTTACAATTTGTAGAACTATGGAAATCTATGCTTCTGCAGAAGAGCAACCAAAACTTGGGAGGAGTAGAAAGGAACTTTCAGAGGTGATGTTACATTTTAAAACTGTGCCGGCAGCCTATCTTGGTCTAATTCAATTTGAGCATATATTTTTTCCCTTTCATTTATAACAGTGGTTAACCTGAGAGGGCCTTAGATTATTCAAAGTAATCTGAATTCCACAGTTGTTGTAATTCAAATACACATAATACTTTGTTAATAAAATCAGTTATGTGCTTGGATTGCACAGCTCTACTGCTTATATCAAAATGCAATATAAATAAATTCTTCTGTGAGTCATCATAGATGTACTCCTGACTCTTTATCACATTACCTCAGATATAGTGATATTTTCTTTTTGATTGGAGTCTGTTCACACATTCAACAGACAGTTAGAAAGTGTTTAGTAACAATGTTTGGAGAAATTATGTGATGATCATGAATACATGTTTCAGGACTCTACATTAGGAAAAATAAAATTGCTTTTGATTCTTTTAAGAGAGAGTTATAGATATTAAGCACTGGTATGATATTAGCATTAAGCACTGGTATGATATTAGCACTGGTATGATATCTAGGGTCGTGGTGGCTCAGCGGGTAAGATGCCAGGCTTGTCGATCGGAAGATCGCAAGTTCGGAGGTTCGAATCCCTAGCCCTGCGTGCGGAGTGAGCTCCCGCACTAGCTCCAGCTCTTGCCAAACTAGCAATTCGAAAGCATGCAAATGCAAGTAGATGAATAGGTACCACTTTGGTGGGTAGGTAACAGCGTTTCGTGGAAGCGTCTTCGGACAACGCTGGCTCTTCGGCTAACAAACGGAGATGAGCACCGGCCCCTAGAGTCGGACACGACTGCACAAATGTTCAGGGTGAACCTTTACCTATGATATTAAACCATTTGTCCATTTACCACAGCAGTGATTTCTTTGATATGCTAAGCAATACCTTTTGTTACATCGTTGTTGTTTATTTTATTTTACAGGCGGAGCAAGTCATTTATGATCATTTTTCTGATCCTAAGTTTGTTGAGCAGTTAATCAAGTTTCTTTCTTTAGAAGACAGAAAAGGAAAAGATAAATTTAATCCTCGTAGATTTTGCCTGTTCAAGGTAATTCATTATCTAATATTTTGCTTTCTTCTCTAGAAAACATGTTGAGCCATGCGTGAAGCAGTTCAGCAAAATATCCATGCAGTTAAGTCTTTGTGATTGTTATATCACATATATTGCTCTGATTCTGAGGTTCATCAAAGTTTCATCAACCATAATTTATGAAATTGGAAACAAAAATTCTGGCTCAAGTGCTCTTCTTTACATACTGTTCTTTCTGGCTTGTACACAGCCAGAGTTTTCCATTATGTCAGGACTGGGAAAATTTAGTTTAATGGCAGATAAGACAGGATAATAAGAAAGTGTGATGAAGTGCCAAGCTATTGGAACCAATCCATCATATTCAGTGCATTGCCTTCTGTAAGATTTTCATAAGAAGAGAGCCATTTAGAATGGTTGTAAAACGGTAACATAAAAAGTACCTTCTCACATACAGCATACACTCACTCGTTCACTCACCACCACTCCATTTAGCTTGTGTTAAGGCAGTGGGGTTTTCTGATACAGTTTCATTGCCTTACAGATTTCCTCACAGCATAATAATCTAATTTTCAAACTTATGTGGAATTGTGAAGATGTGGTTTCAAGGACTATAATTCAGGAACGAGAGCAAAATGCACCACTTATATCCAAAGCTTTGCAATGCTTTTCTCTTAATCATGACTTGTGTATCATTTAATTTTGAAAATGATTGCTCAATTAGTGTTTATAGTAAATTCTATTAAAAAGGAATTAAATATATGCATAATACTTGTGGCTTGGAAAAATTCCTTCCCCTCTGGGAATTGTTGATATTCAACATTTTAAAAACATATTTTATCATTTTACAACAATTGAATTAGGTGTGTATAAGTCCTTTTTGTAAATGTAATAAGTATTCAGGCTTAAAGTCAAATGTGTATCTTATTTCACTAGGGTCTGTTTAGAAACTTTGATGATACCTTCTTGCCTGTATTGGAACCACACTTAGAACGTCTTGCTGAAGATTCCCATGAAAGTCCTCAACGCTGTGTAGCTGAAATTATAGCTGGTTTGATAAGAGGGTCTAAACACTGGACGTTTGAAAAGGTAGAGTGCATTTCTATGAATCTTGCAAATATATATGATTCAAATCTCCTTAATACAGAGCTTTCCAAACTGTGTGTCGGGACTCGTTAGTGTGTCGGCTGCAGTGTCTGGATGTGTCGCCGCTGCTGCTGCCGCCTCCGAGCCCTGCCAGGATTCCACGCAGGTCCTAGTGCCTGCCTTGTGCCTTGCTGCCTCCAAACCTGCTGTGATTCCGTGCAGGTCCTAGTGCCTGCCTTGTGCCCTGCTGTAAGAGTGTGTCGCTAAATGATGCCCTGCTGTAAGAGTGTGTCGCGAAATGATGCATGTCTAAAAAGTGTGTCACCAACATGAAAAGTTTGGAAAGCTCTGCCTTAACAGATACCAGAATTATTCTGAATACCTGAAGAAAAATATAAGATTTTCCTTTGCCTGGTATAAGTAGTTACAGAGTGGTTTTGGGGATTTGCTAAATACACACAAACACACACAGATCTCTCTCTCTCGCTCTCTCTCCCTTCTCACAATGTACATTTCCACCACAAGTCCAGGAGGTTTCCACCACAACTCCAACACCAGGAACTGGAGAGGATGTGGAAAGTGAAGGCCAAAGTGGTCCCAGTGGTGGTAGGAGCACTCGGGGCTATGACTCCTAAGCTGGGAGAGTGGCTCCAACAGATCCCAGGAGCAACATCAGAGCTCTGTCCAGGAGTGCAATGCTAGGAACAGCTAAGATACTGCGCAGAACCCTCAAACTCCCAGGCCTCTGGTAGAGGGCCTGAGGTTGAGGAAGACACATACCACCCATAAGAGTGAGAAGGGGGGGGGAGAGGGAGAGGGAGAGGGGGAGGGAGGGAGGGAGGGAGGGAGGGAGAGAGAGAATAATTAAGAGCCAGTTTGGTGTAGAGGTTAAGGTACCAGGCTAGAAACTGGGAGACCATGAGTTCTAGTCCCGCCTTAGGCACAAAGCCAACTGGGTGACCTTGGGCCGGTCATACACTCTCAACCCTAAGAAGCAGGCAACGGCACTTGCGAAATCTTGTCAAGAAAACTGCAGGGACCTGTCCAGGCAGTCGCCAGGAGTCAAGACTGACTCGAAGGCACACACACATAAGAATAATTAGTTTGAAATTAGGGATTTTTAAACATGGAACAGATATTTCTGTCTTGCTCTCTGAACTATTAATGCAGTCTATGCTAAGACCTCAGTATGTGGTGGTTTTTTTGGTTCCTTTAAAACTAAGCTGCAAGAACTCTGACAGAAATAGACTCTGCCTATGTATGTTCCACCCTAATAAAAACAAAATTCTTTGTTGATGGAATTACAGGTGTCATTACAGTTTGTAAATCATTTTTCTCATCATTATGTACAGGTGGAGAACCTCTGGAAAGTTCTGTGTCCACTTCTTAGAACAGCTTTATCCAATATTACAGTAGAGACTTACAGTGACTGGGGGACATGTATAGCGACATCATGTGTAAGTCTTATACATTTTTCACTCTGCCATATTTGATTTGATCTGATGTTGCCATCCTTTTGTTTCTTCCTCCTCTTCCTCTATTGTTGTATTGTTGTGGTTATACTGTATGTTTCTTTGTATGTAAGCTGCAGAGAGTTGTTTTGATTGCAGTGGCATATAAAGTAATACATAAGCTAATGTTCTAATACTGCAGAGGTTTTATAATTTCCAAACTATTTTGAATAAATTTTTGTTGGATTTGTCGGTGGGGGGAATTCATTAAAAAAAAATAGATGTTATAAAATGTACTGTGTAATACAACATAAATGTTTTATGCTAAATTGCCTCTCAGCAAGTTATGTTAAGATTTCTGTTGCCAGGAAATGATTTTGCCCCTTTTTCCTTTTAAAAAAATGTAAATACAGGAGAGCAGGGATCCCAGGAAGTTGCACTGGTTATTTGAATTGTTGTTGGAGTCTCCATTGAATGGTGAAGGAGGATCATTTGTTGATGCATGGTACGGGGGGGGGAAAACTTTACTCATTTATTAGCCAAAGCATGGATGAATATAGAACTTGGGTTGTATAGAACATTTATTTGTGCTTGCTTTGCTTTTAATCATATGATAACCATCAGAATAGGACTTTGTGAGTTGCACTTTGTGTAGTTGTTAAACTACACATAGTTTAAACAAACAAACAAATATATAAGTAATCATATCACAGTTACACTATTTAGGTGGCTATGGAAAAAATGCTTACATCTTATTTACTTAGCAATGTTGCAAGCAAGAGTTGTTAATTTGAGGTCCCTGGTCCTCAAATCTTTATATTTGTGTGAGTATATCTCCTGGTCACCCTCTGACTATAGTTGCTAAAAATCAGTGAAGCAGGAAATATACAAAAATGTGCAAACTAGTTTAAAAGACAAAGAATCCCCATCCCCAGGTCAAGGAAAAAACCATTCTGAGAAGCTGTCACCACTTCTTTATGTGGGATAGGTCTCCACTCACTTTGCAACACTGGCCTCCCAAAAAATAAGTGAGGCTTCCTATTGGGCATCCTATAGATTGCATGCAGGATTTTCATCGAGTGTTCTCTGCTACTTAGTTTATCAGCCTTTACTGAACTACAGAAAAAAAGATCACTTCCCTTTTCCTCCCTTTTATCCTGCTGCATCTGAGAGCAAGCAAGAATGTTTCCTCTTCTTTTCCCACAACACTGCTCAAAATTGCTGGGTTCCCCTCTGTAGCAAGGTATCTTGAAGAAGGGCAGTAACTTGCCCTGCCCCAATATAGACCACAAATGCAGACCACAGATGCAGGCATTTGTATGTAAAAGAGAAAGGGGGAGTGTGGGCGGCCCTCTGTGTATGGCTCATATAACTCTGCCCTCTCCAGTTTTGTTCTTGGGCTGAAAAGTTAGCCCTACAGACCTTATGTAGAGGGCATAGGGAATAGCCTTGAAGGACTGGAGGAAGAGACACTACCAAGGCAATTGTAAACCGCCCATAGTCGCTTGGCGAGATGGGCAGTGAAGAAATGTGAAAAATAAATAAACAAACAAACAAACAAATAAATAAATAATGGTCAGATAAGCAGGGCTTGAGCCAAGGCCAAGAAACTAATTTGAGAAAACATCTCAGACAAGTCTCTCTCTCGTTCACATGAAGATAAAGGGAGGGATGGGGAAGCACATTCAGATTTGCTAGATGACTATAGCTGTTGCAATAAAATTAGTCCTGACCTATATGGCATTGGCATTGGTTTCTTGGTCTGGTCTACCTTGTAGGACTGACACCTTATGAGCAAACACAGAGTTGGTATAACAACTGTACTATGAGAGGTGGGTTTTGGTGAAAATAAATTTTGGGGTGAACATTTGGAATTTATTTTTTTCAAATTGGCAGCAGTGTATATGATGACAAGTATGCTAGTGGCATTTTAATTTTAATTTTATTTTTTTATTTATTTATCAAATTTCGTCACTGCCCATCTCCCTCAAAAGATAATGATGATAATGATGATAATGATAATATGCCACCCATCTCCCAATGACTCTGGGCAGTTGCAGATAAAAACATTTTTAAAAAAGAGAAGAAATACAACTCTTTTGTCAAGAGTGACAAAAAAAACATGGGAACAAAATAAATAAACCCACATAGTTCAATGGGAGGCTTCACTCACCCTTGCCAAAGGCCTAGGCAAAGAGCCAGGTCTTCAAGGCCCTTCGAAATATCAGCAGGGTGGGGGCCGTCCTGATCTTGGGGGGAATTTCATTCCATTTCTGTCACTTTTATGAAGCTAAACAATCTCTGCTGAGGCTTGTGTGAGTAGATGGTATTGATCAAGTATCTCAGTGGCTTGACTTGTGAAGTAAATAGGGTCTCTATGAACATGCGCTGTTGGGAATGGTATTTTTCTCAGAAAGCCAGGATAGATATTTAAACATTCCAGTTACTGAATCCATCAGGAGATAGAGGTTTCTTCTCTTAAGGGTACAGTAGAATGACAAACACCTCTCCTGTGTGTTTGCACATACAGTATATGTACATACATAAATTATAATGCTATGTACATAATTCATACCACTGCAGGTTAGAAACCAAAATTAAATAGTTCATTGCTCAGTGTAAGTGCTTATATGACCAACTTTTAAAAAAAACACGGGGTAGTTGCTAATTAGCCCACTCTCCACTAGCTAAACATAGAATGACTGTCTTTTGTGAACTAGAACAGTGTAAGGCATTTGAGTTTTGCCTTATCTTTGCAGAAGACAGAAGTGCACTTTTGGAAGTCATCATCACGTCACTCACTTTTTCTTCTTTTTACCTTCTAGTCGTCTGTATGTATTGCAAGGAGGTCTTGCACAACAAGAATGGCGAGTGCCAGAACTGCTGCACAGATTGCTGAAATATCTAGAGCCTAAGCTCACCCAAGTTTATAAAAACGTCAGAGAGAGGATAGGAAGGTTAGTATTAAGGCTATACTGTATCATATATTCTTCAACCCTTAGATATTCCAAGAAATTGTCATTTTGTTTCTATATAATCCAGAAATAAGGATTATTTATTGGGTTAGTTTGAATTCAGTCTTTAAGGCATTAAACTAAATTAAAAGTGTGTTCTTGTGTTTTATGCAGTGTTTTGACATACATCTTCATGATAGATATTTCTTTACCAAATACTGCTCTAACAAAGTCTCCCCGTGTCCATGACTTCACTTCTCGAATACTTGAAAAACTCAAACCCCTTATGGAAGTGGATGAAGAAATTCAGAATCATGTTATGGAAGAAAATGGAGTTGGAGATGAAGATGAACGAACTCAGGGCATTAAACTACTGAAAACTAGTAGGTGCATGTGTTAAATGTGTTGTTGTTGTTTATTCGTTCAGTCGCTTCCGACTCTTCGTGACTTCATGGACCAGCCCACGCCAGAGCTTCCTGTCAGCCGTCACCATCCCCAGCTCCCCCATGGTCGAGTCCGTCACCTCCAGAATATTATCCATCCATCTTGCCCTTGGTCGGCCCCTCTTCCTTTTGCCTTTCACTTTCCCTAGCATCAGCATCTTCTCCAGGGTATCCTGTCTTCTCATTATGTGGCCAAAGTACTTCAGTTTTGCCTTTAATATCATCCCCTCAAGTGAGCAGTCTGGCTTTATTTCCTGGAGTATGGACTGGTTGATCTTCTTGCAGTCCAAGGCACTCAGAATTTTCCTCCAGCACCACAGTTCAAAAGCATCTATCTTACTTCACTCAGCCTTCCTTATGGTCCAGCTCTCGCAGCCATAGGTTACTACGGGGAATACCATTGCTTTAACTATGCGGACCTTTGTTGTCAGTGTGATGTCTCTGCTCTTAACTATTTTATCAAGATTTGCCATTGCTCTCCTCCCAAGAAGTAGACGTCTTCTGATTTCCTGGCTGCAGTCAGCATCTGCAGTAATCTTTGTGCCTAGAAATACAAAGTCTGCCACTGCCTCCACTTTTTCTCCCTCTATTTGCCAGTGATCAATCAAGCTGGTTGCCATAATCTTGGTTTTTTTTTTTGAGGTTTAACTGCAACCCAGATTTTGCACTTTCTTCTTTCACCTTCATCATAAGGCTCCTCAGCTCCTCCTCGCTTTCAGCCACCAAAGTGGTATCATCTGCATATCTGAGATTGTTAATGTTTCTTCCAGCGATTTTAACTCCAGCCTTGGATTCCTCAAGCCCAGCATGTCGCATGATGTGTTCTGCGTACAGGTTGAATAGGTACAGTGAGAGTATACAACCCTGCCGTACTCCTTTCCGTATCTTAAACCAGTCCGTTGTTCCGTGATCTGTTCTTACTGTTGCTACTTGGTCATTATACAGATTCCTCAGGAGGCAGACAAGATGACTTGGTATCCCCATACCACCAAGAACTTGCCACAATTTGTTATGATCCACACAGTCAAAGGCTTTAGAATAGTCAATAAGACAGAAATAGATGTTTTTCTGAAACTCCCTGGCTTTCTCCATTATCCAGCGGATATTGGCAATTTGGTCTCTAGTTCCTCTGCCTTTTCTAAACCCAGCTTGTACTTCTGGCAATTCTCGCTCCATGAATTGCTGGAGTCTACCTTGCAAGATCTTGAGCATTAGCTTACTAGCATGTGAAATAAGTGCCACTGTTCGATAGTTTGAACATTCTTTAGTGCTTCCCTTTTTTGGTATGGGGATATAAGTTGATTTTTTCCAATCTGATGGCCATTCTTGTGTTTTCCAAATTTGCTGGCATATGGCATGCATCACCTTGACAGCATCATCTTGCAAGATTTTAAACAGTTCAGCTGGGATACCGTTGTCTCCTGCTGCCTTGTTATTAGCAATGCTTCTTAAGGCCCATTCAACCTCACTCTTCAGGATGTCTGGCTCTAACTCACTGACCACACCGTCAAAGCTATCTCCGATATTATTGTCCTTCCTGTAGAGATCTTCCGTATATTCTTGCCACCTTTTCTTGATCTCTCCTGTTTCTGTTAGGTCCTTGCCATCTCTGTTTTTGATCATACCCATTTTTGCCTGAAATTTACCTCCAATGTTTCTAATTTTCTGGAAGAGGTCTCTTGTCCTTCCTATTCTATTATCTTCTTCCACTTCCACACATTGCTTGTTTAAAAATAATTCCTTATCTCTTCTGGCTAACCTCTTGAATTTTGCATTTAATTGGGCATATCTCCCCCTATCACTGTTGCCTTTTGCTTTCCTTCTTTCTTGGGCTACTTCCGGTGTCTCAGCAGACAGCCATCTTGCCTTCTTGGTTTTCTTTTTCTTTGGGACGTTTTTTGTTGCCGCCTCCTGAACAATGTTGCGAACGTCTGTCCATAGTTCTTCTGGGACCCTATCTACTAAATCTAGTCCCTTAAATCTATTCTTCACCTCCACTGCAAATTCATTAGGAATGTTAGTGAGCTCATATCTAACTGATCTGTGGGTCTTCCCTATTCTCTTTAGTCTGATTCTAAATTGTGCAATAAGAAGTTCGTGATCTGAACTACAGTCAGCTCCAGGTCTTGTTTTTACCGACTGTATAGATGTCCGCCACCTTTGGCTGCAAAGGATGTAGTCAATCTGATTTCGGTGTCGACCATCTGGTGAAGTCCATGTATAAAGTCGTCTTTTAGGTTGTTGGAAGAGAGTGTTTGTTATGCACAGTGAATTGTCTTGGCAAAATTCTATCAGCCTATGTCCCACTGGAACAGATTTTGTTCTCCCAGACCATGCTTGCCTGTAATTCCAGGTGTTGTTTGACTACCCACCTTAGCATTCCAGTCTCCTGTAATGAAAATAACATCTCTTTGTGGCGTATTAGCCAGTAGGTGCTGCAGATCCTCATAGAACTGATCTACTTCTGCTTCTTCAGCATCTGTGGTTGGGGCGTATATTTGGATCACTGTGATGTTAAATGGCTTACCCTGAATTCGAATTGAGATCATTCTATCATTTTTTGGATTGTATCCAAGCACTGCTGTGTTAAATGTGCAAGTTAAATGTGCAAGTACCAAATTCAATGTTCACTTGTACTAGTTGAGTACCTGAGATGCCATTTAAAGGGAATACTACTTAGAAGAGATGAGGTTGTGTTTTGTTCTTTCTTTGTCTTTGAAGTGAGAAGTTTGCTTGTCTTTCTTTTACTTGACAGTTCTGAAGTGGTTGATGGCAAGTGCGGGGAGAGCCTTTTCTATAGCTGTTACAGAACAGCTTCAGCTTTTGCCACTGTTTTTCAAGGTATGTAGTTTGATATACAGATTGGTCTGTTTAGGTGAGAGGGGTGCTTTCCCAGTAACATTTAATGTTGTGACAATATGTGGATGAGGCTGCATTTAGATAAACAGGGTGTACCCAAAGCCAGGCCCCATAGACAACTTATTATATAAATTACATTAGATGTTTGAATTGGTCGCCATTTCTTCTAAACACTTCCTTACTCGTTTGATGCATAACCTTTGAACAGACTGCAGGGAAATCTTTTAAAGGTTGCTGCTTCAGGATGCAGCTGCCAGCTGTTAGTCCTGCTCACATCTGGTTTTAGTTACAGGGCTATGCAAAAAGGTTGTTTACTAGGGATGTTTCAAAACATCCCACTCTGATACCAGATCATCTCCAGGACATGGTGAAAAACAGAATATTTTAGAATATGTCTCTGAAATAAGGTGTTTTGCTCATACCTATTATTATTATTATCCTTGCCTCTTAAATCTCTTCTAATGCAATTATGAGTTCCCAGATTTTGATTGGATATTTTTGTAATGACAGATACCTGTACTAATTATCTATTTAGAGTCTTTACAGTTTAAAAAATTAGCTATATTTTTATGACACAGTAGTTTGAATTGCTTTCTACATACTGTGCACACTGTATATTTTAATCCATCCCAGTATAGCACTTGGGATTTTTAGCTTCTATGTTAATTATGCTAGTTTTCTCAGGTTGAGGTTGCAGTTTCCCAATGTGCCTTGCATATATTCAGTTTTAAGGATCAAGACATCACTAACTGTTGCTAACTTTTCTTCTACTTGTTTCCACAGATTGCGCCTGTAGAAAATGATCATAGCTATGATGAGTTGAAGAGAGATGCTAAGATGTGCTTATCATTAATGTCTCAGGGATTGCTATATCCCCAACAAGTGCCTTTGGTACTTCAGGTGCTAAAACAAGTAAGTATGTGATGCTTTTTAAACTCACTGCAGTTGAAAATCCTAAAATTACAGTGGCAACAGCCGGATTTTTAACTACGGCTATAAAAACAAGGTTTTTAGTAACAAATCAATGAGTTGGGGTTGTAAGTGTATTATGTAATGTTTATTACATATCTTATTTGTTAAACCGTTTTATCTAATGCCAAGATTATATTTGTAGCTTGCTTTTGGCCGTAAATAAAATTGATTGATTGAAGATGTAGGCTTTATCTTAGTTTATTTTTCTAATTCCGGTTGTTCTATTATTTTGGCCTTTTCTTTTTTCTTTTTACAGATAGCAAAGAGTAATTCCTGGCATGCTAGATATACTGTGCTAACCTACCTCCAGACTATGGTATTTTATAATCTTTTTATCTTCTTAAACAATAAAGAAGCTGTGAACAACATCAGATGGCTGGTTATAAAACTACTAGAAGATGACCAGCTTGAGGTGAACACATTCTTGTGCTTCCATTTTTTGACAATCTGTGCAAAATCTATTTGTGGAAAAAATGTGGAACCATAGCCTTGGGCATGATCTAGTCCAAATGTACATGCACTTGGTGAGCAAATTAAACACAGTTCATGGCAATTTGTTATCATTCCTATATTTTCTTCTTATTGCTCTTCCTAACTGACAGTTCATCACAATTTTAACTAGTAACTTGTCCATGGCTCAGTAAAAGTTTTCCACTACTGCACTGAACATTTATTCCTCAGTGATCCATTAGATTTCCAATTTTTGATAAGTACAGTTTTTGCTAGTACTAAGACTTAAGTGAAATACATGTTTAAATCTTCCCCAGTGGGAATTTTAAAAAATAGAACTGAAGAGGCTTAACACTGAGTATATCATACTATTTTGTTCTGATTTGTTTTGTTTTGCATTAGTACCAAATGTATTTCTTAATTATCATTTAGTTAGATGAAATAACTTTGCTTATCACCTGCTGATATCAGATAATAAAAATGTTGTATGACATAGGTATTGGAGATGTAGCAATTTTCTCAATGCAATCCCTTAGAAGGGGCTCAGTCAAAAAATTTTAAGGATCCTACTTCTTGTACCCAGATATGTAGACTTATGAAGATTAGAAACAGAGCTTGCAAGGTAATTTTATTTCTTCATGGCTAATTGAAGTAAGGTCTAATCAAAGCCTGTGGATTTTCCACTCAATATCTGGTCTCAACTGGCAATGACAAAGCTCTGTTGGAAATAAAACAATGCAGTCTGGACTCAGACTTACAAAGGACCAAAGCTTTATTTTTTAAACAAGATTTTTATGCAGCCAAATATCTTACCAGTATTTGGTGCCCAACATACAGTAGAAGAGCCCGTACAGTAGTCACTCAAGTTCTTACTTTCAGCTCTTCTGGAAGGGAGTTTCAGTGGCACACCAATGCAAGACCTTCTGTGCACTTGTCCCTTACAGGAAATTGACTGAATAACACAGGTCCTTCTGTGTCACCCCTTTTATTCAAATTGATGTAAAAGTTTTATTTTATTTTATTATTATTTTTCCATATATTTTTATCCTGTTTTACAATTTGGTTTAATTTTGGTCGCTGACTGTAATAATAACATGACTACTACTGACAAAGCAGTAATATTTATCAATGTAGGGCCATATCATTAGACTCTATAGCATAGCTTTCCAAACTGTGTGTCGCGACACAGTACTGTGTCACCTGCGGGGCCCAGGTGTGTCGCGAGAAAACGCGGAAGCGCTGATGATGCGCCGCCGTGCGTGGCAGCGGGCCATCAGCGCTTCCAGGTTTTTGCACAACACACCAGGACGCTGTTGCCGTACCGCTGCGGCGATGCGCGAAAACCCAGAAGCGCCGCTGCGGTGCTTCCAGGTTTTCACACGCTGCCGTTGGTGTGTCACCAACGTGAAAAGTTTGGAAAGCCCTGCTCTATAGGAAGACCTTGGAAACAATTTGTTTCCCAGGTGTCAGGTGTTTGAAAAAAATTCAAATTTGTAAGTAATCTTGAAACTTGAATTCGAATAAACTCTTATTCCAGTGCTAAATAGCCAGGAATGCTACTGAATCTATCATTCTGTTACACATTAATTAAAACAGTCATCCAGTAATGTAGAACAATTCACTCTTTTTTATTTGACAGGTAGTCCTCGCTTAATGACCATTTGTTCAGCAACTGTTTCACCTTATGGCAGTGCAGAACGAATGGTAGTTACGACCCATCCTCGAAGTTATGGCCGTTGCAGTGCCCCTGCAGTCATGTGATCAAAATTTGGGTGCTTGGCAGCCTGCCCGCCCTTACAACCACAGGGGCACTTCAACTCCCCCCACCTGCCTATCACCCCCCCAATCTCTGCCCATTTGGCCACCCTACACTCTGCTGCCTACCCCTGCCACCGCCGCCCCCAGCTGACCTTCGCTGTCATCTTCCTTCTCCTGCTGGACCAGGATTCAGGCACTGGGCGAGGGGACAGCCCCGAGCTGCGCCTGCTGAGCACGGCAGGGTGGCAGAGCCTCATCTGCTGAAGGAAACTTGCCAGGCCGGACCGGTGAGGAGTCAGCAGGACGGAGCTGGCGGAGGAGGCAGGGTGGCGGGACGGGCGGAGGGGCCCTGTCTTCCACTGCCAGTGTGAGGAGTGATAGCCCGCAGACCATGGAGAGCTCAGCAGGAGAGGATGGAGAGGCGCAGCGCACACCGTCACCAGGAGAAGCAATGGCAGCTCCCTGGGCAAAGGTGGTGGTTGTGCAGGAGGCACTGTGCGGGGTGGTGGCAGAAGTGGAGGGATGAGGTGCAACACGTGTTCTGCAGCTCGCATTGGAAGCGCTCCTGGAGAACCAGCCCTTCTTGAGGCTTTGCGGGAAGAAGGCTGGGCCAAGCGAGCAGAGGGCCTGCGGGCAGGCTGTGTTGGCGCTGGGCTCACCTCCACCCCTCACTGAAGCCTACAGGCCAGTTCTCCAGGAGCCCTTCCAGTGCAAGCTGCAGAACGTGCTGCAGCTCCGGGAAACCATTGTCCCCCTGCTTCCTCCAGTTCTGCCACCACCCCGAACAGCACCTCCTGCACGGCCTCCACCTTCGCCCAGGGAGCTGTCCCATCCCGCTGCACTCTCAATGGTCTGCGGGCTATCACTCCTCAGACAGAGCTCCTCTCTGACTCTGCCTTGCTGCCTCCTCCCCAGCCAGGCCTGGCAATCCCCTTTTGGCAGACGAGGCTCTGCCGCCCTGCCGCCTTGCCACATGCATCCCGAGGCTGCACCCTCGCCCAGCACCTGGATCCTGGGCCAGCAGCAGGAGGAAGAAGACTGTGAAGGGGGCAGCAGGGGTAGGCGGCAGAGTGCAGGGCAGCCAAAAGGATAGAGATGGGGGGGGGGCGATAGGCTGGTGGGGGGAGTTGAAGCTGAGGCAAGCAAGGCAGGACAGGAGAGGCATGAAGTCCTCGCCTAACAATGGTGCGATCCTGGCCTAACGGCTGCAACTGGTACTACTGGAACTGCCGTCGCTAAGCGGTGCGATCATGTGATGTTTCGCCTAACTACCACTTTGCTTAGCAATGGAAATTCCGGTCCCAATTAGGGTCGTTAAGTGAGGACTAACTGTATTCATTTCATTACTGTGTAGTGACAACCACCAGTGCAAATTTGACAGCCTAATCTGCACATTAGGGGCATGGTAAATTCTTGAAATAAATGTAGAATTGTCAAAATACTTGCTTTTGTATAACCTCTTGTAACCATGTTGCCATAGAAACCCCTGCATTGCAGAGGTTGGAATTCTGTTTTTTTTTTTTTTACTTTTAGGTAAGATCTAATAATGATGCTGATTCACTACCCTAGTGTTGTGTGTCTGTTTTTTTGTACATAAATTAGCAGTTTTTTGTCTCAATTGCAGGGTGTAAATCCTTCCTAAGCTGATCTTTGCCATTCACTCACTCACTCACCCACCCACTTATTCATTTTTTTACATTTTGAAAAATCTATTTAATTCAGGATGGCCTTTGGAAGCCATCCTTTCTTTCATCTTCTCAGATCTTTTGATCTGGGATGACTGAGCAATACAATAATATAATGTAAATGCACATACTTATATTTAAGACTCTCAGAGAGATGTGTGATATTTAAATTTAATAAACATTAAACATTAGTTGGCACCTTGTCCTCTAGTCTCAATAAGCTTCCTTACTCCAAGTGTATCGTACAAAGATGCACCAAAAAACAGTAAGTTACCTTAGGGCAGGGCTTTCCAAAGTTTTTCCCGCAGCGACACACCAACCGGCGTTGGTGTGTCGCTGTGGGAAAACCTGGAAGTGTGGCAGCGCACAAAAACCCGGAAGCGCTGCTGCTGCTTTCGGGTTTTGTACGCTGCAGTTGATGTGTCGCCGCAGGAAAACCCGGAAGCGCTGATGATGATCAGCGCTTCCAGGTTCTGTAGTGACACACCAGATTGTGTGTGGCGACACACTTTTGTGTCGCGACACGCAGTTTGGAAAGCTCTGCCTTAGGGAAAGCCAGCTAGCAGGCTCTTAGTCAAAGCTGCTGCTCACTTGCTATGTTATCTGGACCTTAGAACCCATACCAAATTTGTAAAAGCTGTGATAAAACAATTTCTACATTTTCCTTCATTAAAAAAGTTTCGAAGTTATAAGAACTCCTATGCTATAGTCCCTGGTTAGATTTCTTTGTAGTTTGCAGGACTGCTCCAAGATAGCAGCTTACCTCTGTACTCTGATCCTTTGTGTGAGCATTAATATGTATGGCAAAATACTTCCTTATTTAGATAATTTATATGGCCACCCATCTCACAGAAGTGACTCTAAGTGGCAATCAGAAATTAAAAACCCAACACTTGAAAACCAAAACCCATTACATGAGGTAAATGACACATTTAACTCCTAAAATCCCATCTGTAACAGAGCTTGCCTAACTTCCTGGCATGAACGCCTGGGGAAACAGCCAGGTCTTCAGAGCCTTCAAAAGGCTAATAGGGTCCGGGCCATCTGGCTCTCTGGGAGAATGCTGTTCCATAAGGCAGCTGCTGCCACAGAGAAGGCACGACTCCTGGATCCAACAAGATTACATTGTTTAATAGAAGGGACCCAGAGCACGTCCTCTCTGCTAGATTGGGTGGGGCAAGCAGAAACAGTGGGAAAAAAGCAGTCCCACAAGTATCCTGGCCCGATGCCATGCACGGCTTTATAGATGACAACCAGCACCTTGAATTGCAGCTGGAAGCCCACTGGGAGCCAGTGCTCCTCACAGAGCAGCAGCACTATATAGGTGTAATGAGAAATGCCAAAAACTGCCCATGCCACCTCATTCTGGACCAGCTGCAGCTTCCAAATGCTCTTCAAGGGCAGCCCCATGTAGAGCACACTGCAGTAATCCATCCAGGAGATAACTAAGGCATGAATCACCGTGAGCAAGGCCTCCTGATCCAGAAATGGGCACAATTGATGCACAAGCCAAATCTGCACAAAGGCCCACCCAGCCATAGCTGTCACCCCTTCGAGCAGGCACATGAGCATGAGTCCAGAGGACATCCAAGTTGCACACCGATTCTGGCTGAGGAAGTGCACTGCCAGGCAGAGTTAAAAATGGAAAATCAAATATATGAATATTGTAATATTAAGTAGTTACAAGGCTCCTGAAATGAAGAAGATGGTACAGCTTATTAACACAGTTCTGATGCACCTCAAGTTGAAGTGCTAATGAATTCCAGGATTGGAATACTTGACAATGGAATACACACACTTACCACAGAATTACTTCATTATATTTCCTATACTAATACTGTGTTCTGTAATGTCATAATAATAACCATATACAGTGAGAACAAATGCCAGCTTGCAACAAAATTTCTGTGATCATAAGCTACTATAGGATCCATTCAAAAGATATCAAGAGTGCTGTAAATTGTGATTTGCAAGTTAGACTCAAACCGCTGCTCATTCTTTTGAGTGCATGGGGTACAGCTGACCACGCTGGAACTTCGCCCCGTGTGTTTGCTCAGCATCTCAAATCCAGACCTTGTCACACTAAATGCTAAGATCCTAACAGAATACATTTTTGTGTTCACTGGAATTTAAATAAAACTCTCCTTGTGATCCTGAGCCTACAATCCTGAAGAGAAACCCCAGTCAGACCTTACTACTGCTTAATACAGAAAACACTGCCTCTGCAAAAGAGGTGTACACAAAGAGTGCAGGTGATAGTGCCAGGGTACAGCACCCCCATCTTCTTTCACAGATCAGCCCTTATAGATGTGTGGACTTCAACTCCCAGAATTCCCTAGCAGCCCAGCTGCTGGCTGGGGAATTCTGGGAATTGAATTCCAAACATCTTAAAGTTGCTGAGGTTGAGAAACACTGATTTAGAGGACAGTGCAAAAAGGGCTGCCCTTATTGCAATAACTGATGGTGTTATTTGATCCTAGGTGAGAGAGATGGCTGCTACCACTTTGAGTGGTTTGCTCCAGTGCCACTTCCTGGCGATTGATGACCCTATGCAGACTCATTTTGAGCAGCTCTGTAAAAGGAGACTCCCAAAGAAAAGAAAACGAGACCTCAGTACTGTAGTGGATACCATTCCCCCTGCAGGTAAGGAGAGGCTCCCTCAGGAAGGTGTAAATCATGCTGAACAGACTTGTCAGAGGGGTCTTCACCCCAGCCTTCTGTTTCTGATTATTTCCCACCTTTCTACCCATAAAGCATTCAATATTTGAAAAGTATCTGTTCTTGCAAAGGTGAAGTCAGCGGTCATTTCTGACAGACTTAAAAATTCTGTTACCATTATTTTAGATAGCAAAGTAAAATACAATTATAGCTTAGATCCAAGTTAATGTTCTGATGGATGTGTCCCTTTAATGGACTACTTAATTTTAGAGCACATCTGTAAGAAGACAATGGAAAAAAGCAAGTGTTAACAATTCCCCTTCTCTGTACATCCCTTTATAGTCCCAAAAATCTGCTCAATAAGATTTAAAGAAAACTTTGTAAAAGTGTGTGGGTAACAGTGTTTTAAAGGGCTTCAGAAAGAAGAGAGAACTGGTAAAAATCCACTCTTCCCATACCCTTTTTCTATAGATAGAAGGAGCTCATCTATTATTTGTGCAAATGGAATTGAAGACTCCCATGATGTTCCGTGGGAGAATTACTAACTTTTATCTTGCAGATTTAGTTAAACGCCATGCTGGTGTGCTTGGACTTAGTGCATGTATTTTGTCCAGTCCGTATGATGTACCCACATGGATGCCACAACTTTTGATGGATCTTAGTACGCATCTGAATGATCCTCAGCCAATTGAGGTATGATTCATCTTGTCAGTTGTTGGAATCCTTACACTGAAGCTTGGCCTCTTAAGTGACTTCCTTTTTGAGAACAAGCTTTTTAGTCTGATATTTAGAAAATTGTTGTTTAGGTATTGGTTATTTGGGTTGTTTTGTTTTATTGGTTTTAACTGAACGTTAATAATGAAGATCAAAACAAATTATTCAGTAGTACTTCTTTAAGTGGCTTTTTTGCTTTTTAGCTAGTTAACAAAGGTAACTATTTACAGGGCCAATTTGGTCTGATTCTGACAATACTTTCTTAGTTTTATTTTATGCAAAAAGAAAAAAAGGGTGAGGAATAAGAATAATCTTGTCACATAAAATAATACATATGTACTAAACAAAAACTAGTACATACAGTATGTAGATATACTTTAATGTTGTTTTGTACAATTAAAATGTTAACTTTTGAGAATCCACTGAATAAGGAGAAAAAAGAGAAATATATAAGCTAGTATACGTAATTCTTATATTACTATAAGAATATAGTAATAATACTTCTTTTCAAGTTTAGGGTAACAGTAGCAAACATTTCAAACCATAATATTTTGAAATTATTTATTGGGAGTCTCCCAGTAACCTAGAACATTTGAACAAAGTTCTATATAATGCATTTACACTTTCAAAACCTGGACCACAGTTTCAGGGGCTAAAATACTGAAAAGAGTCAAGGTCTAGTTATTGCTGTTTTACTAGTCCATAGTAGTAAGAAAGCTTTAAGACCAAGACCCTTTATAGTTGTTTTAAATACATTGCCTAGATCTCTCTCTGTTTTCCCCCATGCAGATGACAGTAAAAAAAACATTGTCCAATTTCCGGAGAACCCACCATGATAACTGGCAGGAGCATAAGCAACAATTCACTGATGACCAGCTGCTATTCCTTACTGATCTCTTGGTATCACCATGCTATTATGCATAATAGGGTGAGACTGTGTTGTAAAATCTCTGCCCTTGGGCTGTCTCGGAATGATCTTCTTGATATCCAGCTTGACATAGCAAAAAGTCACCTTTCAAACAGTGCCTTGTAATTTTTAGACACATTAAATCAAACCAATAAGGTCTGGCCTTTTCCTTCCTTCATATAGGAATCTCTTTAGAATTCTTGTTTAAAAATGTAAAATCAGAATTTATTACCCTTTTGGCTTAAATTGGAGAAAATAATCAAATACAGATAGGGAATGTATTGAATATGGTGTCAAAGACGACATAATTTTTGCTAGTTTTCCAGTACATTATCTTGAAATCAATTTACGTGCATCTTGGATTATCTTTATCTTACCTAATGATAAAACGGGGTTCATACCATATTTACATTTTATGTGAGATGAGTATTGACAATATTTTGACAGCCCCGGATGGTGTTTGCATATGGTAGTAAACAGACCGTGACTTGGCATAATGAACAACTGCAATAGATTTGACTGGCAGTCTGGTTCACTTGTTATTCCCTTAGTGCAGAGGTTCTCAGATTGTCAATTGCAATCCCACGGGGATCTCAAGCAACTTGGAAGGGTGGTCACATTTTTTTTAAAGGCCAATAAGCTTGCGTAGGAAAAGTTGGGGGGAAAGGCCCAGGTAACATTGGGAGGATGGCAAAACCTGAGGATCTAGTCATCTGTCAAAAACAAGCATCAATCAAAAGAGTTTTATTTAACTCATTGTTTTAACTCATGAGAGAGATCGAACAAATTCATTTATCATTCAAGGGCTCATGGTGTTGCAGAGTTTGAGAATCCTTGCCTTAATGAATTGCCATGTGAAAAATATTTTCACTGATTTGGAATCCCAGAGGAGGAAAGAGAAAAGAGCCTCCTATGGGATCACAAACTGGAGAGTGCTTGCTTTCACGATCTTTGAATTGAATAGAGGAGACCTGCTTGCCATTGTACAGAATTGGTTTATAATCATGCTAAGATAATTGTTTATTGTTTTAGTAAATAAATAACAATGAGCCTGGTTTGTACAGTACATTAAACCATATGCCATAGTTCGTTTATTACTTATTTTCAAGGCTTATACATAGGTTGTTCTGGTCAACCAACCACTAGCATAAAACTCCTGAAATCTGTAATTTGGGTAAAACAGATACATAATAGTCAAAAATTAAAACCAGAAACATACAGTAGAAACAATTATGTGCCCAAGGAATCAAACATTCCAAAGAACACTATTAAAATAGTTGCTCATTCAGAGGAATAATTATAATAACCCTGCCCCCCAAATACCCAAAACTTCACCAACTTTCTGAAGAACAGGAGAGATTGGTAATCTTCCTCGGCAACTGGGCAGCAAAATAATGTAGATTATTTTGGTGACAGATCTCCATTTCAGAGTCTATGCTTAAGAGAGGCAGAATGCCCTTGTTCTTGCTAAACATAGATCTGCTTTTGTGATTGTCAAATTATCCCTCTCTTGCAGGGTTTCAGAAAAATAAGGGACTGCTTCATTTCTGCAAAAATAAAGGAAACTCAAAACTTAACTTATTGTATATAGAACCCTTTTGGATTTGATAACTCAGAGGCTTATGGTTGGAATCCTTTTTACAAGTGCATATAGTATGTCTCTTGAAGAAAACTAGATTTCTGTTCTACTGAAGGGAAAAGCTATGGTCTAGTGACAAGTCTCTGCGTGAATAGGATAATTTATTTATTTATTTATTTGTCAAATTCCTCTGCCGCCCATCCCGTATACAACAACTCTGGGTGGCTTACAGGTAATTTTCTTTTTCATACATCCATGCAAGTATCTTGTACTTCAGATAAATCCTACCTTTTCTTCTGGAATGGCTAATACCGCAATTTCTCTTTTTCCTTCCCCACCTTATATTCTCCAGACTTAGATTATCTCTTATATAAATGGATTGTTTGATGGTGTAAGATGAATAACTGGGCACCCAACCATATAAGATTATGCATGCCCAATTCTTCATAGTACACTTGGGTATAAGTGTAGGTAGAAATATCATCCCAATTTTTGAAAAGATTTCTACCTTTTTTTCCAGCTCACATGCAAAACCAAGCTATGCAGTGCTTTGTGCTCAGTTCCTTTTCAGATATTAGCTTCTAAATATATACTGTTAATCCCTGTAATTTTCATAATCTATACTAAGTGAAGTTTGTGGCCAGATTTTCAATAAGACCCTTCACCCAGGTACTGAACTTTAACTTTTCCCTGGTTTTGTAAGTGGCAACTTGCATTTTTCCAGTTTAGTAGAGCCCATGGACAATAACAAATCTTTACTGTTGTTTTATTTCATACAGTGAAGAATATGTACATATGTTAATAGTGAGTGGCTAAAGACTTTTAAAATAAAATGTTCTGTATTGATACTCCCACCTTTCCTCATTCACTCCATCTCTCCATGCTGGAACAGATATTTAAGTTGCATTCAAACATAGAAGTACTGTATCTGTCCCCACCAAATTCCTTTTTCGTCTGCAACTCTGGTGGCTATTGACTCACTATTTCACAACATGTTCAATCTGTGTTACATAAATGTAAAAGATTGTATAAATTGTAGAGGCATTGCATTGGCAAAGTACTGTACAGTTTGCAAAAGTTTTACATAATCCATTTGTGAGATTATCTTGTAAAGAATCACACTTTTCAATGTTAAAATACTGCTTTAGCTTTTGTATCCAATTCGAATGCCAATTTGTTCTGGTTTTTAATATCCCTGATTCCCATTAATGAGGTTATTTAGTCTTGGGTTTGATTTTCATTTATCATTAGTGAATGAATTGATTTTTTACCAGCATTTTTTCTCTTGCTACCATCCTAGGTAATGGTATATTTTAATGTATGGCAAATAATATCTCCCATTTTGGAAAACAAAAGCAACACAAACTTGAAAAATACATTCACTCTGTATTTTTTCTTGGTGAAAACAGGAATATAATACATTTTTAAATCATCTGCCTGCTGGGAAAGCAAATATGGCAGTGTTACCTGGACAGTATGTCCTGAGAGTCAACAAAGAAATAATATGTATAGGGTAGTGCCAAATGCCTCCTCTTACTTTCAATTGTGTACTTAGTTTAAAGCTGAATAAATGAATTGTTTGTAAAATCTGTGTGTGCATGCCATGTTTATCATTCAGAGTATCATCTCAAGTAAGTGCTTTCATTTAGGACAGGAGCTAACAATAGGAGCTAACGTGTCTTGCAAGGATATTTGGGATCTAATCAGTCTCTTGAATACAAATGATGGCTTGTTTGCTTTTAGTTCTGAGAGTGCATGGAGTTTCCTTGGGCATTAGGGAAGTACCTCCAACACTTTAAAAGTTGTATTGGTACCCTTCATAAAAGCAATTCAATCTAGAGTTTTGAAAACTCTGGGATGACTTATGATGTAAAAAAAATGACTTGAATTATTCACAATTTACAAATCATGTCAGCTTTAAGTGTAGAATTAAAATGCATACATGTAATTATATTTCCTTTTAAAATGAGATACAATTTTTTTTTCAGGGGGAAAATGTGCACCAATTGTTAGTGTTGTTTTCCCCTGTGCCTAGCACACACATTTGATTTTGCTAATTTGGTTCTCTTAGGAAAAAGAAGAGTAGGATAGCTTCCAATCACAAAAGGGAGATTGAATTGTGCTGATTCTTGTTGCCAAGGAGATCTTTCTAGCTCAGTTCATCCTCTTCCCTTCCAGAAGGCAAGCCTTAGTCCTATTTATTTTATTTTGTTTATGCCCTGTGCAAAAAGAGCTGGGAAGGAAGTGTGTACACCAGTCTTGTTATTTCTGATCTTACTTTTGTAAAAATGTTATATTTATACATGGTCTGGTAAACTCCTGTTTGAATTACTGCAATCCTCATATCTGAAAATTAATTTGGAAATGTTAGTTGGCATGATAGCCAGAATCTTGACTCACACTGCTCACTTGAATAATATCTCACAAATTTAAAGAAGTTTTGCTGGTTGTCACTTTGCTTTGGGGACAAATTCAAAATGCTGAAGCTTATTTTTCAAAGCCATGGTATTATAGAGTAAGAAACTAAATGGGTGACACTGTGGCCATTATGGAGAAAAACCCGTTCTTGGAGGATTGAACATCACAAGGCTGCTTGCATCCTCCTCCAAGAGGCATTTCACTTCAGGATTGCCCCAGTGAGAGAAATATTAATTCTGGAGAGGTAGTTTTCATGCTTCGTTTACAGGACAAAATGGTGTAGTCCCTCCTGAAGTGCAATAAGAAGGCAACCTTGACCCTGGTTTTGGGAAACTGATTTACTATGATTATAGACAAAGAATGGCTGGGGGCGTTGTGTGTGTAGATGCTGTTAGACAGTATGTGCAAGGGGGAGTATTAGCAAGCAGGCAGCTACCAGAGAAGGGAAGCCATTTGATAGCTGTCCCCTCTAATCCCAAGGAGTACAGACATCCTCTTTATTGGTTGTGTGTCGTAATTTTGTTGACATTATTTTGATATATTGGCTCCATTTTATTCTAGAACAAGCAGCAGAGCCAGAAGTTGGAGAAACTTAGGAACGAGAGTGATATCTGATAAGATTGCAGAGGGGTTAAAGCCTAGTTGTTTATCTATTTTTTCCTGTGGGTTAAATTAAAGAAAGTTAACTATTACTATTTTTAATTAAGTCAAAGGAAATATCTAATCCAAAGTCTGTGCTGAAAAAAATGGCCAGATTTTGAAGTGTCCTGATGTCCACGTCAGATCAGCCAGTGGGGTGATGCTTGGACACCCTTCATGGTACACTCTGCCCTGCATAACAATGCCTGCTTGCTTCCCATAGCACGCGCCTTCCCCAGTATACCCGCCAAACTATGGCACCTTGTATATACTTCATTTTGAAATGTTCTGTAAACTTTGTTCTGAACCATATACCTGACTTTGAGCAGCCAACATTTCCATGCTCTTCACTTGTGTCGCAATAAATTTTATCTCTGCCATTTAGTCATTAATTTCTTGCCCAAAATAAACCGTACAAGGGTAACTGATACATCTTA
This sequence comes from Charina bottae, assembly GCA_023362775.1. Classification (NCBI taxonomy): domain Eukaryota; kingdom Metazoa; phylum Chordata; class Lepidosauria; order Squamata; family Charinaidae; genus Charina; species Charina bottae. Next base: position 80,379,947 of record JALMGJ010000001.1, on the reverse strand, counting down.
TAAATACATACTCTACATACATAGATAACATATTTGCTTTTCCAGGAGAAGGAAGCTAACAAGCCCTGCTGGACCTGCTCCTGCTTGTGCATTAACAGTAAGATCGTGAGCCGAGTATATCTAACCCAAAGCCTTTCCTTCTCCTCTCCCTTCCATTTTCCCAAGGGTAGCAGCCTGAGGACGGTAGAGGAGTTTGTGCGTGGTGGGGGAAGTGTTATTGCTAAGACCTACTTTGTGATTAAGAACGGGGCCTGTTCACACAGATCATAATTCCAAGACCTGGAATAAAGGTGTGCAACTTCCCTTGGCTTGGGGACTGCACCAGGATCTGCACTTGATCTGTCATGCAGTTCACAGGGTTTTCTGGGGAAGTACCTAATCTAATTACCAAAGAAGCAAACACTCTAGACCCATGTTTTTTTAAACGTTTTGCTCTCCGGACCCCTTCCCACTTTTAAAAATTATGGAGGACTTCAGAAGAGGTTTTGTTGTGTGGGTTATACTTACCAATATTTGCCATCTTAAAAATTAAAATTGATGCATTCATAGAATGTTTATTTATTGAATCATGAAAAAATAACAATATTAAACCCAGTAGATATTAACATAAATAAAATATTTTTCATGAAAAAGCCCTATATTTTTTAACAAGTAAAAAATATTAATGAGAAGAGTGACATAGTTTTAAGTTTTTTGCAAATATCTTCAATTTCTGGCAAATAATTTTGATTTCATGGGCCCCTGAGACCCCTTGGGGGACCCTAGGGGTCCTCAGACCACACTTTAAGAAACACTGCTCTGGACCAAGAGCAGATAACATGTAGATGTACTGAGTCTAAACAAAGGCTTACCAGATTTATTATACCAGAAAAAAAGGGGGCAAATCACTTTGTTATTCCATGGTAGTTTCCTTCTGAAATTCAACAGTGGAATTTTTGTGGACCTCTATCTATCTATCTATCTATCTATCTATCTATCTATCTATCATCTATCTAACCTACCTACCTACCTACCTACCATCCATCCATCCATCCATCCATCCATCCATCCAAGATTGCAGGTTGTACAACTTTCTTTACATGTAACTAACACTAGGTCACTGTTTCTCAACCTTAGCAACTTTAAGATGTGTGGACCTTCAACTCCCAGAATTCCCCAGACCGCTGACTAGGGAATTCTGGGAGTTGAAGTTGACACATCAACACTGCACTATATAGTCTCCTTTTTGCCCTTCCCCTAATGAGTGTAGCATGTTGCATTCAACTTATTGAATAATACCAAGACATGCCAAGATCTGTCCTTACAGTATTTGACTCACTTTTGAAAAAGAGAAAGCACTTTGCAGAGGTGTTAAAAGTTCTTCCATTCAAATGTGCATATATAAAATTTTATCAGAGCCCTCCATCTAGTATGCAATATAATATATCGCTTATTTAAAATAATCCTCAGCCTCCCCTTTTTCTATAGCAGTGTATATTATTCTGCCTAAGCCAAAATATATGCAAGCCCTACAGCATTTGATGGGCTTTTCTGCTCATTATGCGGTGGGGGAGCAGTGGGGAAGGCTGGGTTTTTCTCTTCAATTCCTACCCTAAGATCTCTACCAACTCCATCTGTGGGTAGTAATGCGAGTAACAACATTAGCTTTGATGGATTCCAAACCTTTTTTAAAAAGAGATATTTCCTTTGATATGTGGAATCTATGTAGATATTTGAAGGTGGTAGCAGAAAAGGCTTATTTGTCCCTCATGAGATTTAACAAATCTTCCACCCTCTTTTCTGACCAAAATCTTTCTTCCTGCAGCAGCACAAATGGTTGTATATTTATGTGATTTTCAGTGACACTGTATATGGCTGGGGAACCAATGTCTGAGTGAGAAACAACGTATATAGCTGTTGCTAAGACACAAAAATGGAAATCATGTGTGAGTCACTCAAACTTTTAAAAACAGGCTATACAAAACTGCCCTGATAACTGGGTTAATTGGTAGTCTGCCTGTGCATAAAAGGATATGGATCAAGGTTTAACATCTCCCTCCTTCTTAAAAAAAATCAGCTGTGTCCATAATTCCAGAGATTTTATGTCTGACCAAAATGTTTTCAGCTATCTTACAATTTGTAAGCAAGAAAGCTCATGAGAGACTTTGGAAATATTTCATATTTTTTTCTGTTTTCCCCATCCCCATCCGAATGGCAGCAGCAGCTGGATCAACACTACAATAGGAGTAAAAAAAAGTTAATTCGCAGCTCATGTATATTCATGACTGGGGAACAAAAGGGAAGGTTAATTTGCTACTACCCTCAGATGAATATGTGTATTCCAACATGATGGAAACTTCTCCCTCATGCATCTCTCTACAACCCAGCTCTGTTGAACATACAAGTTGAAGCAACGTCCCTCTGTAATGACACTGAACCAATAAAGATACTTTCCTTTGAAATTTGAATTGTCTCTGAATGCTGCTGCTAGATTTCATTAATAAGCACCGTCTGCTATTGAAATTAGACAATCATAATATCTTATGGGACCCAGGTAACATGTTGCTCAGACTGCAGACTTAAATAATATCAGCTGTTGAAAGTCAGACACGGCAGAATATCTGAATACAGAAGTTGGAATTTAAAAATAATTGACTCGGAAATACAATGCTGGTAGAAGTTGCAGCTTAGAAATAGGAAAGTTAAACAACAAATGTGACCAGTTATAGAAATTTTAAAATGGAAATGCTACTCTTTAAGGATGGCCCATGCAAATTACCACAGACAGACCAAGAGAAAATCCTGACGTTTGGAACAAGAAAGATAGACTAGTGAGAGTTGCAATAAGTCTCTCTGTAAGGCAGGGGTGGGGAACGTCCAGCCCGCGGGCCGTATAAGGCCCACAAAATCATTTGGTCTGGCCCTGCCAAGGCAACCGTAGGCGGGACTCGAAATTCAATAAATCTAGGAGCTTCCGCCCCCTTCTGCGCGATTGGCTCCTGCCCACAAACCGTGCCCCCCGGTGCTTGTGATTGGCTCCCGCCCGCAAACCCCGCCCCCCAGTCCGCAAATGATGTTATAAATATCAAAATGGCCCTTGGCAGAAAAAAGGTTCCCCACCCCTGCTGTAGGGGATGGCCAGCTGATTAACATAAGAAGAAGAAAATACAGTTGGGTAAATGAGATGCTTACAGAGATTTCATGAGTGCACTAACTTAACATTAAATTGTATTGGTTACAAAAGCAGTATAGCATTAGGTTATAAATATCCTGAGAAATGCAGGAATGTTTGAATATGATGCTAGAGACTACGTATAGAACAACTCAGAAACATGGGGAAATGGTGAAAAGGAACCATATTTCTGCTGTGAACATAGGGTCTCTGATAAATGTCCTAGAAGCAAGACCAAAATATGAGCTCACACGACTATATAAAAAACAATGACTGATTTGAAATGGGGAGGACACAGATAACAGGAAAATAAACAAAAGCTGATGAGACACTTCCCTAAAATCTAACTCAACTGAGGAGGTTGAAATAATCGATGTAATTTTTATACAGGTAGTCCTTGCTTACCAACTGCCTCGTGCAGTGACCAAAGTTGTTATGGTGCTAAAAAAAGTTTTCTTTGCATTTACAATTGTTGCAGTGTCCCTCAGTCACATGATTGCCATTCCCGTACTTTGCAACCGGCACACATTTTCGCTTGCAACAAGCAGAGTTAATACAGTACTGCAAAATTGTAAGCCTAGTTGCAGTTCACTTAGCGACCGCGTCACTTCACTTAATGACCAAAGAGGAAATAAGGTCATAAACCCAGTCGCAGTCACGTGATTTTCTGCTTAACGACCACATCGCCTAGCAACCAAGTTGCCAGTTCCAATTGTGGTTGCTAAGTGAGGACTATCTGTAATGATGTTGAACCAGATTGTAGTAGAAGGATGAGGCCTGCAGGATGGAAAGTTGAAGGTCCCAACCCCACTCTTCCAGGTTCCCTTTGGGTCTTCATACCCTGGACCTGCCTTCTGCTTTGGGATGGTGGCTTGTTAGTTCCTGCCTATCCTCCAGAGGACGCTTCACCTGGCATCCACCCCTTAACCCTGGCATGTGAGAGAGAGGGCTGTGGTGTCTTAACTGTTGATTAAAAGGCCAAAATGCAAAGATTGAATTAATGTTAACAGTGCCACCATCTAGTTATGTAGCATGGAAGCATGTTTATTAGAGGATCCAGCCCTTCTTTCCTCCATTGAGAGATAAACCAATTACAGGAGATAAACAAAATCAAACATTTTTATATATAAGAGGAAAATGCAGACTTAAATATTAATATTAAATATTACAATATGAATGTTCAATGCTGAAGAATATAAATAGTGGAACTGCCCAGATTAAGGGTAACAGCAACTGGAAAATTATTTAAAAAGGAAAAATCCAAAAGAAAATAACAGTGCTCCAGACAGACCATAGGATGATGCTGGTCTGCTCCAAATAGAGGTCTCTGCCCCATAATGCTACAAATTACAAGAAGATTCTAAAGGAAAGTTTATAGCTTTATGAATATAACCTATGACTGAAGTCTGGTAGTAAACATAACTTTTCATTACTTGTTCAGAGATTTAGAAAACATGAGACACTAATGCAGTGCTCTCCAAAGTCCCGCCGTTGGTGACACACCAACGGCGGCAGTGCATGCAGCGGCGGCTTCGTGTTTTGCACTAAAACCCAGAAGTGCTGATGGCACGCCGCTGCCGTCGCCGCTGCGTGTGGCGATGCACCATCAGCACTTCCGGGTTTTGTCGCAACACACTAATGCAGAGCTTTCCAAACTGTGTGTCGGGACATGTTAGTGTGTCGGCTGCAGTGTCTGGATGTGTCGCAGCTGCTGCTGCCTCCGAGCCCTGCCAGGATTCCACGCAGGTCCTAGTGCCTGCCTTGTGCCTTGCTGCCTCCAAACCTGCTCTGATTCCGCACAGGTCCTAGTGCCTGCCTTGTGCCTTGCTGCCTCCAAACCTGCTCTGATTCCGCTCAGGTCCTAGTGCCTGCCTTGTGCCTTGCTGACTCCAAACCTGCTGTGATTCCACGCAGGTCCTAGTGCCTGCCTTGTGCCCTGCTGCTCCAAACCTGCTCTGATTCCACACAGGTCCTAGTGCCTGCCTTGTGCCCTGCTGCCTCCAAACCTGCTCTGATTCCGCTCAGGTCCTAGTGCCTGCCTTGTGACCTGTTGTAAGAGTGTGTCGCGAAATGATGCATGTCTAAAAAGTGTGTCACCAACATGAAAAGTTTGGAAAGCACTGCACTAATGTGTCGCGACACACGGTTTGGAAAGCTATGCTTTAATGCAACACAGAAAATAGAAATAAAATCCTAACACAAATTCTTGGCTAGATATTTTACCTATTTAATCAAAAATAGCAGTCTACTGAAGCAAAAGTTTTTCTGCCTCAGTTACCTTGGACTTTTCCAGTTTCCTGGGATATTCCAACCTTTAATTCAAAGGCTGCTGGGGAGAGGGAAAATCTTACTTTTCCCCAGCTTCCATCCACAGGCTTCTTTTGAGCTCTCCCCTTTGTTCTGAAAGGACCAAACCTTTTCTGTCTCCAGCAGAGGGAGGGGTGGGAGCAATCAGACTTTGTGTGTGACCAAGAACCATGTCTAGCTTGTAGGTGGGTGTTTTTACAGGAATGAGCCTGCAGCCTGGCAAGTAGGCTACATTCGTAATACAGATTTTCCCCCCCTCTCTAAATATGAATAATTTCGATATGTAGCTAGATCCCACTGATAAGCACTCTGCACTAGACAAAGATGTATCATTAATTCTAATATATCTTTATAATACGCCTCCTTTCTTGTTTTGAGCTGCCTCTACTAGATTGCAGGTTTTTGGATAGTGATTCAGAGAGGACACTTTCTTGTGTTGAATACCTGCTTGTAATCTCTGAGTAATGTTTAGGAAATTTTAAATTATGTATTCTTTCAAAAAATGTTGGGGCTCTAGGGCTTCCGGTGGGAATGGCGGACTGAACGGCTGTACCCGCTGGTTCAGTGGGTGGAGCTGACAACGCAGTAACTTTTTTTGGGCTCAGGCAGGTTTTTCTGAAGCCCAGAAACGTTCTCCGGATCAAGGAGAATACCTGGAATCATCCCATCTGTCCTCCAGACGGCTGCTTGCGGCCAGAAGATTGCAAACAGTGTTTCTCATTTGATTGGTAAGAGCCAGCTGGGAGGCTGGGATTTCATCACTTTCCAAGCTGCACTGTAGCCTTAAAGGGACACTAAGACCAGCCACCCCATTTTTAAATCACCAATTTGTATTTTTTTAAGCATATGTACCCCAAGAGAGGCTTTCTACAGCAAGGAGAAGCTGGTTCTCTTGGTGCTTAATGTTATTTTTGGGATTATTTTTTTTAAAAAAATTCTTTTAATTTTTGGATTTTGTTTTCTTTCCAAAGGAAATTCCAAAGACCGAGAGTAAACAATTGTCTTCCTGTTGTTATTTTTGTATTAAATTTGAAGATATTAGCATTTTCCTACACATTGAATCGGCTGATTTGAACCTTCAGCTTTCTGTTCACTTTCTCTTGAGAACTGTCTGTTTTCTCACTTTCACTTTATGTAAATACACTTCGGAACTCTTCCATATCTTCGACTTTCGCTAGTTAAGCTCCTAGGGGGCACCATAATCTACTGTGTGAGACATGAAGGATTTCAAACAGATTCTTCCTGATTTTCACCAAGATTTTAAACAGATTTCTTCTGACTTCTATTGAGCTTTTATGCAAGATATCCAGGACATTGTGGAAAATATGAGATCTAAAATGTGCCATCAGGCTGGGGATGTGGTGGATGAAATTGAGGAATTTAAGAACAATAGAAAGGTTTTTTTAAGACTGAGATTGGGATTTTTATCGAGATGCTGGATGAAGATTGGATAGTGGAGTTGGAGAAATCTAAGGGAGAGAGTGATCTGCAAGCCATAAGTAAAATTGATCTCCTGGTGGAATGCCATGAAAAGAACCTGGAATCTTTGAGGGGGGCAGTTGGGCTGTCTGATTCTTTCAAGAGGAAAGCACTGTGCATATTGTGGGGATATGTAACTGCTTTGGTTTGTTTTGAAGTGGGATAAGGATTGAAGAATGTTCATCTGGTTTGCTTTAAGGATTTGATTGATGTTATTCCCTTTTAAAGATATGGAATTACTGTTTTGAATTGTTTTTGTTTTTTGGATTTATTAAGATTGGGATTATTAAAATTGTTGTATTAAGTATAATAGCAGACAACTAATGTGCTTTTTAGTTTGATTCTTATTATAGTAGACAGAAATGCATAGAATAGTGGTAGGAAGGGAATAATTAAATATGTTTTATCTTTTGGAGGGGAGAAAGATGTTTAGGAGGTTTATATAAACTTTTTTATTATTTTAATATAAGAGGAAGCGTAAGGCACCAAAACTTACCACGCGCCTTAAGAGTAAGCCAAGTACACAATGGAGACTTTGTAAAAGGAACAGCAGCAAGTTTAATTGGTACCAAGCAAGGTTGCCGGGTGGCAGCCAGACAGCTGTCACGTGCAAGTGACCTCTGAATGAAACCACCACCCCGAGCATAAGGGTGCACAAACTTTTATACAGGGAATACAAGCCGGAAGTGAGGATGAGGATGGTATGCCCATATGTGGATGAGGTGTCCTCTGACCATTCCCTGGGATTGGCTAGTTCTTGGGGATCAGGGTCCCTCCCAGAGCTGAAGGATTCCGGGATTCACCAGGTCAAGGGGTGACGTGGGTCATCAACATAGTTACAAAGGATCGAACCTGTGAACATTCACACCAATTGTTCTATGGACACTGCCCGGGGCCAGAGATTAACACTTGCATCTTACAGAGATAACAGTAACACTTACAGGGACATTGGGTTATACAAGCATACTAAATCACTGAGGTCAGAACCATAAAGTCAAGTCTTTGCATATTCACATTTTGGGAAGAGAAGAACAAAACATTTATTACAAGGAAGTCAAGTAAACACGTTAGCTTGTCAGGAAGGAGATGCTGACCAGATGGGGTTGGCCCCAGGCTGGTATGCATTCCAAAAGGAGGTAGAATTACTATGAAGCACCTAACATTTCTATGCAGAATTCTTTGGGGCCTTGCCAGGGCAAGCCCATCTCAAGGGTCATCCTTGGGTAACACTTCTTTGGTTCAGGCACAATCTTTGGTTCAGTGAGGCTTTAGCAATGTTGCATTATGGGGAATTGCTACAGCAGGGTGTTTTCCAGGCCAAGGTCTGTGGCCATTCCCTTCAGAAGGAGTAGCTGTACTTAGTGATTTCTTTATGTGCTAAAGTGGAATGACTTAAAGAAATAATGTGGTGTTTTGGTTTAATATAGAGTAAGAGATTGATTGTGGAAATTTTTGTATATCCTTGCTGTTAAAAGTCGGAAGCCACATCTTTTTGTAAATTTGAAAAATTTTTCTCTTGTGTTTTTGCACTTTTTTAAGTTTTTTTTCTTTCTTTGTAGTTTTTTTTTGTTTTTTTGGTAGTTTTTATCCTTTTCTTCAAACCTAATAAAAGTTACTATAAAAAATGTTGGGGCTCTAGACTGTTATCTGTCGGCAGGATAACTGTCCTGCAATTGAACAGAACAGGAGCAAATTTGGTGCAGGGGACAACCTGACAATAACAGATCAAATTTGAAAATAAGATGGATCTGGTCAGAGCTGCAAAGAAACTCCCTTCCCCCTAATTTCCCCAATCCACCCTATGGGAGAGGCAGGTGGGGAGCAGCTTATATGTTGGCACCTGCTCTATCGAAGTCCTCCTCCCTGGTCACATGACAGAGGTCACATGACACCCCCATTCTTCCTAGTGTGTACATTCAACAATCACAGATGCAACATGAAAGGACAGCACCCATACCTGCTCATGCAATATTTTACTTTGTTATATAGAAGAAAATATAAATGGCTTCTATGGCGGCTGCTGGTTAAAAGGGTTGGAAAGCTCTTTCCTATCTTGCTTTCTATATCTGCAGTAAGGCTACAATTATACTATCAGACCTACCTGTTTTACGGTGCAGTGCTACATAAAAAGAGGACATTAGATCACTTTCTGGAACTATCACTTAAGGCAGAGCTTTCCAAACTGTGTGTTGCGACACGTTAGTGTGTCGGCTGCAGTGTTTGGGTGTGTCGCGGCTGCTGCTGCCTCCGAGCCCTGCCAAGATTCCATGCAGGTCCTAGTGCCTGCCTTGTGCCTTGCTGCCTCCAAACTGCTGTAATTCCGTGCAGGTCCTAGTGCCTGCCTTGTGCCCTGCTGTAAGAGTGTGTCGCTAAATGATGCCCTGCTGTAAGAGTGTGTCGCAAAATGATGCATGTCTAAAAAGTGTGTCACCAACATGAAAAGTTTGGAAAGCTCTGACTTAAGGTTTGTTCCCTCCCACTGCCAGAGCATCCTATCCAGTTTAACCAGATGTTGGGTTCCCAGTACATTGTCCAAATTATATCTAGCTTTACTAAGGAAAAGCCTGGTTGATTTGTCTTTGTTTTCCTTCAGCCAAAGGATCTCCCAAAGGATTGACACAGTTTTGACTTGAACAGCTATAATTTGTATCTCAAAATAAATAAAATTGCTTTGTCTCCCCAGAAAGCTTTGGGAGTGCTTCTGCCATGGCTGATGCTACTGTGCGTCTGATAAGACCCAGTCCTCATACAGTATCTGGAAGCCCCCCAGCACTCCGTCTGAGAAAGTAGCCTGGAATAGATACAGCTCCAACAGCCTTATTTCTCCCCCCCCCCCGCCTTCCCCCCCTTAACCTTGCCTGATGAAGAACTTTTGAAACTTCGGCGATTATGACAACTTTGTAAAATTGCAGTTGATCTACTAACTAAAGGCATTGCCTCTATATACTGTATATTTCTTGTGGCCCACGTCACCACTACTGTTTCCTTTTTTTAAAAAATGTTTTAGGGAAACTTTAAGAGTAATACATTTATTGTGCATTCGTTTCTGTGAATTGAAATCCTGCTTGTTATGGGTGAGCACGGGCTAGCTCTGGCGTGTGCCATTCAAAATGTTCGACACTTCGCACTCTTGGGATGGAATGGAGAAAACGGCACGCTGGTCTCGTGTTGTTCTGGGCATGTACTGTATCTGCATGTGCACCAGCAGAGGCTACTTTTCAGCAGCATCTGCTACCACCTCTCCGGACGCTTGACCTGAAGAGCCCTCGGGCGCTGTACGTGTGCACACCAACAATTTCAAAGCAGGGCTCCCCGAAAGGAAAAAAAGAGGAAGGGACCGAGCCGGCTGCTTTTATCGGGGCGAGACGTGTACAGCGCTCTGACTGCGGTGACGTTTCTGTGCAGTGGAGATACCACTGTCCGCGGTCTTCCGTGCCAGGCGATTGCGTGGATGTGCCAGTGCCGTGCGTCCAGCTCTTCCCAGCCACGCACCCGCTCGCCCGGGGCAAGACGCCGCAGTGGCTTCGGTGTCGCCGAGGACGCGGAAAGGGCCCCCGGAGCAGCGCGAGGGAAATTCTCTGTCTCGGCGGGGAGGACTCCTTCGAGCCGGCCGTCGCCTCTGCCCCGCGCGGAGCAGCAAGCAGCGCGACGTCATTTCAGCAAGCGCGCGCGGCGAGGCTTGCCGGGCTTGCCGCACCGACCCGCTCCCTCCCTTTCCTCAGGCACAAACACAGGAGGGAGACGGCGGACGAGGTCGAGCCGCTCCCTCCCGCCGGCGATGACTTCACCCTCCGCCAGCCGCAGCCCCTACTGGAACGGCCTTCTGCCCCTGGTGCGGACGGACGCGCAAGGCGCGTGGCCCCGGCTGCCTCCGCGGAGCCCGCGCTTGGTAAGGACAGGCCGGTCCGAGGGTGGACGGAGGGCTTCGCTTCCGCCGGGTCGGTCGGTGGGTGGACAGAGAGCGGAGCGTCTGGAGCGCCCTGGCCTGGAGGGTGAAGAGGGCCTCGGCCGCTGCTAGCTCGATGCGCACCTGCGCCCGCCCGGCTAAGCTAGGCTGAGCGAGACTGGTCGGGCCGTATTCGAAATCGCCAGGCCTTTCTAACGAGGCCCAGTACTTATGAGCAATATAGAAGAGGGGAAGGAAGGGCATAAGCAGAGGAGGACAAGGAAATACCTAGGAAATAACGGGAACTCTCAAAAGGCCGGAAAGATACTTCTGAGAATTTTAACACGATTTAATTCCATTTAAATCAGGGCAGCTGTATTCTTATAAAGCATAGGATATATTCAGAAAAACAAAAACAACAAAACTAGTAGGGAAGAATAAAGAATAAAGAAACGAATGAGCGGAGATGCTTCATATGACCTTTTCTGCCATATTATTTTTAAAGTTAAATGACCACTACTTAGGTTGAAAGGTCAGACTGAGGATGGGAATGGCAGCCCTTTCAGGTAAAATGACCGGTGTGGGACTGGAATGATGGCTCTTGACAAGCCAAGAGTTGAGATGGTGGGCATGGCTTCTGGTCAAGGACATTCATTCATGTGGAGTCCTTGCTGCTCTCAGAACTTGGTTCTTTGCTTGCAGACACTTCATTACCAGACTAGGTAACATCATCAGTGCTAGTGAGTGTGGGGTTTGCTCCCTGTTTATATTTATTTATTTATTATTCAAATTTATTCCCCGCCCATCTCCCATGCAAGGGACTCTGGGCGGGTTACAATAAATAAAAATTTAAAACTATACAAAATATCTAAAAACACAAACAAAACATAATAAAATAAAATCCAGGATGGGCTTGGACCCGCAGAATAGATAGTAGAGCTATGGGGCAAGCCAACCCCAGGAGGCACTACCACCTCCGTCGTCCCAGGCCAGGTGGCAAAGCCAGGTCTTAAGGGCCTTCCGAAAGGCCAGGAGGGAGGGGGCCAGTCTCACCTCCGGGGGCAGAATATTCCACAAGGCGGGCGCTATCGCAGAGAAGGCACGCCTCCTGGACCCCGCTAGATGGAATTGTCTTGTTGAGGGGGTCCGAAGCATGCCCTCCCTGCATGTACGGGTGGGGCGGGTCGACGTTATCGGGACGAGACGGTCCCTCAGGTACCCTGGTCCTATGCCATGTAGGGCTTTAAAGGTAATCACCAACACCTTGAATTGGACCCGGAAGCAAACTGGCACCCAATGCAGCTCGCGAAGCAGAGGTGTTACATGTGCCGATCTTCTGGCACTCATAACTGCTCGCGCCGCTGCATTCTGCACCAGCTGAAGCTTCCGGATACTCTTCAAGGGTAGCCCCATGTAGAGCGCATTACAATAGTCTATACGGGAGATGACAAGGGCGTGAGTGACTGTTCGGAGGGCCTCCCGATCCAGGAAAGGGCGTAACTGGTGCACAACTCGCAGCTGTGCAAAGGCCCTCCTGGCCACGACTGCCACCTGCTCTTCAAGCAGGAGTCGCGAGTCCAGGAGGACCCCCAGATTCCGCACTGGATCCGAGTGGGGTAGTGCAACCCCCCCCAGAACCAAAGATGACAACTTCCCGGATCCAGGGGGGCCATCAATCCACAGCCACTCCGTCTTACCAGGGTTCAGTTGAAGCCTGTTGTTCCCCATCCAGACCCCCACAGCCTCCAGGCACTGAGATAAGGCATTGACCGCATCACTTACTTCACCCGGGACGGAGATGTATAACTGGGTATCATCAGCATATTGGTGATACCTCATCCCGTGGTGACGGATGATCTCGCCCAGTGGCTTCATGTAGATGTTAAATAGGAGTGGAGAGAGAACCGACCCCTGCGGCACCCCACAAGTCAGGGGTCGCGGGTCAGCTCTCTCCTCCCCTATCAACACCGACTGGGAGCGGCCCTGGAGAAAGGAGGCGAACCAGCGCAAAACCACACCGCCCGCTCCCAACTCCTCGAGCCGCTCCAAAAGTATACCATGGTCGACGGTATCGAAAGCCGCTGAGAGATCTAAGAGAGCAAGGATGGACGCACTCCCTCCATCCCGCTCTCGCCAGAGATCATCCATAAGTGCGACCAATGCGGTCTCCGTCCCATATCCCGGCCTGAAACCTGACTGGAAGGGGTCCAGATAATCCGTTCCATCCAGAATCCTCTGGAGTTGCAACGCCACCACCTTCTCAACCACCTTTCCTAAAAAGGGAAGGTGGGAGACTGGGCGAAAATTGCCCAGGATTGTAGGGTCCAGGGAAGGTTTCTTGAGGAGGGGGTGCACCAGCGCCACCTTAAAGGCCGCCGGGAACACCCCCTCACTCAAGGACGAATTAATCATCGCCTGGACCCAGCCACATGTCACCTCACTAGCTGATTTCACCATATATATTATATACAGTAGCTTGCCCTGCCAGTGTTGGGGTGTGTGTGTATGGTTTTCTCCTTGGTAGTTCCTTGACTGGGGTATTGTTTTCTGCTTGATTGTTTGCTTGGTGTTAATTCCTGCTTATCTGGGTGTTGGATGCTGGAGAGGGTGTGTTCTGGTCTTTTTGTTTCCTTCTTAGCTTTTTTATTCTCTTTTGAATGGTGTGTAAACATGGTTTATCTCTGTGTGTCTATTGATGGCTGATTTGTCTGAATGCCAAGCTTCCAGGAATTCCCTACCGTTTTTGGATTTAGCTTGGTCTGGGATGCTCACAGTTTCCTAGTTGAAACTGGTTGAGTTTGTCCATGTGTTGTGAGATTAAGGAGTTTTCATCATGTCTTCTGACTGCTAGTTAGTGTTCATGGATGTGCTCTGCTTATCTTCTGCCTGTCTGTCATACATAGTGGCTGATACAGTCCTTACGCTGTAAGTTGTAGATGATTCCTGTTTTTTCTTCTTGGGCTACTGGGTCTTTTGGTTTACTTAAGATGTTTTGGAAGGCTTTAATTGGTTTGCGTGCTACAGAGATGCCATGTGGTTTTAATAGTCTGTTGTTTTTTTCTGAGATGTTTTTGATGTATGGTAGTGTTTTCCTTTTCATAGCTTGTGTTGGTTCTGCTGTTGTGGGTTGAGTGGTCAGGCAGTTTTTGGTAAAGTTGCGTGGGTATCCATCTTGTTGGAAGATGTATAGGTGGTCTGTTTCCTTTTTCTGGTGTTCTGGTTGCTGCAGTGCGTTTGTATTCGTTTGAACAAGTAGTTTCTTAGGAAAGGTCCTGGTTTTAAAAGACCACTTTTCTAGAAAGTTAACTTAAAATATTATTTTGGTTCATTATTAATGTTCTAATAAATGTATCTTTCACATGATGGCTATTCAACATTATTTGTTTTTGTTTTTTTAATACTCCAAAGCCAACTTAGCAATCAGCATTGCTCTTCATTCAGTTTCATCTGTTTCCTGGTGCAGCTTTTTCTTTGTGTTGTTAGTACTGGCTCATTCATAGTTTTCAACACAGCGGTCAACTGGTGCCAGAAAAGCTTTTGTTTGTGTTCCTCAGCACACAAACAAAACTTAGTTAGTGTGAGTGGTTTTTCGATAGACTTGCATTCATAATTTGCCGTCATCTCCTTTGCTGATGAGGACATCAAGGAACGGTAGTGTGTTGTTGTTTTCTTCTTCCCTTGTGAATTTTATTCCTTGGAAGATGTTGTTGATTGTTTCATGTGTCTTCTCTAATTTTTCCTTTTTTAATATGACAAAGGTGTAATCTACATACCGGATCCATACTTTTGGTTGTATGTGTGGGAGTGCTATAGTTTCTAGATGCTGCATTACAATCTCTGCTATGAGTCCTGAGAGTGGTGATCCCATGGGTGTTCCTCTGATTTGTTGGTATATTTGTCCATCAAACTGAAAGTAGGTGGTGAGGCAGAGGTTGATGAGGTCCAGGATTCTGGGTATTTCGATCTTAGTGTATTTGGCTAGGTCGGGTATGTTGTGTAGTACTGCTGCCATAGATTTTTTTGCTAGTTCTGGTTCTATAGACATAAAAAGTGCTGTGACATTGAATGAAACCATAATTTCATCATGATGAATTTCATAATTTCATCATGATTAAAACTCCTTAATCTCACAACACATGGGCAGACTCAACCATAGTTTCAACTGAGAAACTGTGAGCATCCTAGACCAAGCTAAATCCAAAAACGCTAGGGAATTCCTGGAAGCTTGGCATTCAGACAAATCAGCCATCAATAGACACATTGAGATAAACTACATTTATACACCATTCAAAAGAGACAATAAAAAAAGCTAACAAGGAAAGAAAATGACCAAAACACATCCTCTCCAGTAGCCAACACCCAGATAAGCAAGGATTAACACCAGACAGTCAAGCAGAAAACAATAACCTAATCAAGGAACTACCAAGGAGAAAACCACACCTCCACCAACACTGGCAGGGCAAGCTACTGTATATAAATAGGGAGCAAACCCCACACTCACTAGCACTGATGATTTTACCTAGTTGGGTAATGAAACATCTGCAAGCAAACGATCGAGCTCAGACAGCACCAAGAACCCCAGAATCGTATATTCTCTTCTGTGGGACATTCATTTATTTTATGCCCAGAGACAATCTTTCCAATTCCCATGGTCATGCTTTGGTTCCTCACATTCTACTCCAGGAGACATCCTGGCTCCATATGTATGCTTCCACCCTTTCAGTCCCAGCCCTGTGAGTCCAGTCTCACACCTTCCTTCTGTTCCTAAACATTCCAGTACCAGCTCAGAAGCTGTTATTCCAGTCCTTGGTGTATAATTTCAGTGGCAGGCCTGGCCTGGCCTTGTATTTAAGGGGCTGTCATTAGAGTATTATGATAGAAGAAGCAACCTCACCAATCTCATTTCATTTCAGTTCTAAAATGGACATTCTTGTACTTCATTTTAGAACAACTCCTTATTATATTATATTTATATATAAAGGCCAGGAAGGCCTTTGCACAACTCCATTTGGTGCACCAGTTACAACCTTTACTGAAGGGGTTCCTTCAGACAGTCACTCATGCCCTAGTCACCTTGTGCAACACGCTCTACATGGGGCTGCCCTTGAAGACCACCCAGAAGCTTCAAGTGGTCCAGAATGTGAGCAGTAATGGGTATGCCTTGGTATGCCCATGTAACACCTCTACTCCACAAGCTGCACTGGTTGCCGGTTTGCTTCTGGATGTGATTCAAAGTGCTGGTTATTACCTATAAAGCCCTACATGGCATGGGGCTTATTACTTGAGGGACCACCTGTCTCCCATAACATCTGTCTTGCCAGTTCTATCCTGCAGGGTTGGCACGCTCAGGATTCCTTTAGACAATGTCATCTGTTGGGACCATGGAACTGTGCCTTCTCTGTAGCAGTGCCTGATCTTTGGAACAAGATTTCCCCCGAGATCTGTTTAGCCCCCACTCTGCTATTGTTTAGAAGAACTGTGAAGACCTAGCTCTTCACCCAGGCCTTTGGCGAGGGAGTGTGAGACCACTCGCTTGCCATCTTTATCTTTTATCTTTTATTGATTTTATTGTAATTACTTTAATTGTTGTGAACCCCCAGAGTCATTGAGAGTCAGGCAGCACACAAGTTTAATAAATTATTAGTATTAGTATTAGTATTAGTATTAGTATTAGTATTAGTATTATTACATTGTTAGAGTGAATGCTGGGTGTAAATAGATGGTAGTAAACTGTTTCCTATTGAATTTATTATTTCTGAATTTTTTGCTGATAGGAGAAGCTCATGTGGGATTCTTTGCCTCGAGTGCCAAAATACCACGCACATTGATTTTGTCTGCTGTTTTTTCCCTGCCTCTACTTGCATCCAGGTCATTGGTCTTCCAGTATGGCCAGAGTTCATTATATTTCCAGACTAATGCAGGAGGGATAGGTTTGAATTTTTCCATCTTTTCTGACACTGTATTCTTAAATTTAAATGAGTTGTCTCCATGTGGGTTGGGAGATACAAAGCTGTTTTAACCACAGATTATCTAGAGTTGTCAGGAACTGAACCCAGATCTCCTGTATCCAAAACACATCCTTTAATACAACTCATAATTCTTTGCCCCTGAAGAAAGAATTGGGAGGCAGTGTTGTTATGATGGTGTAAATGAGCACTAAGGGATTATTTTTTTACCAGATGACTCTAGCTTCAAGTAATTTTTGATTTTATATATGTGAAATGTTTCTTAGTATTTGATATTAAATCCAGTGTCATTCAAGTGTACATGGGTGTGTTTGCAGTAGGGTATGAGAGCTAATCCATTTTCTGTAATGTCAATCTCTTCTGTGTATTTAAGGGCTAACTTGAAATAATAGAACTATTTCTTCTTCAGATTTCAGCCCAGCTCTTAATATACACTGAGAATATTTAAGGCAAACTAGCAAGTCTTCTAATATTTATTGACTAATTTTCGGTATTGGGGGGTTATATTTGTACACATAGGCCTCA
This sequence comes from Charina bottae, assembly GCA_023362775.1. NCBI lineage: Eukaryota > Metazoa > Chordata > Lepidosauria > Squamata > Charinaidae > Charina > Charina bottae. The sequence continues at coordinate 80,362,633 of JALMGJ010000001.1, read as the reverse complement.
CCAAGCATGGACCTCAAACCACCAATGCGAAGTTCACAATTTTGAAGTGCCAGGACAACAGAGGGTTACTTTCTGTGATGATGAACCTGACGGAGTGGGCTGAAACGAAGTGGACAGATCGCTCAAATTCCTCAGCACAGCTGCCTCCACCATCTTGGGGCAGCAATGACTCCTTTTCTTTCCAAGGAGATCTCCAGGAGATAATCCACACAGCCACTTTAGTTACGTGTACCTTCCTGCTGGCTGTCATTTTCTGCTTGGGTTCTTATGGCAACCTTATTGTTTTTTTGTCCTTCTTTGACCCAGCTTTCCGGAAGTTCAGGACCAACTTTGATTTCATGATCCTCAATCTGTCCTTCTGTGACCTCTTTATCTGTGGAGTGACTGCCCCCATGTTCACCTTTGCTCTCTTTTTGGATTCTGCAGCTGGTATCCCTGATGCTTTCTGCTTTACCTTCCACCTTACCAGTTCTGGGTTTATCATCATGTCCCTCAAGACAGTGGCTGTTATTGCCCTTCACCGATTAAGCATGGTGTTAGGGAAGCAGCCCAATCGGACTGCCTCTTTCCCTTGCACTCTCTTGCTCACTCTGCTCCTCTGGGCCACAAGCTTTACTCTGGCCACTCTGGCCACCATGAGGACCCATAAATCTCGTCTTTGCCTTCCCATTTCCAGCCTGGTCAGTGGTGAGAGAAAGATCATCCCTTACTTGTATGTTATTGACTTCATATGCTGTGTAACACTGGTTTCAGTCTCCTACATCATGATAGCCCAAGCCTTGAGGAAAAATGCCCAAGTGAGGAAATGTCCTCCCATCGTCACAGTCGATGCCTCTAGGCCTCAGCCTTTTGCTGGAGCGCTTGCTACTGGATGTGCTGATGGGGTACAGTGCGCTGTGCCAGCTCTGTATAGAAACCAAAACTATAACAAGCTGCAGCACATCCAAACGCATGCATACATGAAGAACTTTGGCCAGTTGTCTGCAACAGCAGCCAGCAGATTCCAGTTGGTGTCCATGATTAACTTGTCCACTGCCAAGGACTCTAAAGCTGTGGTGACTTGCATTATTATTGTTCTTTCTGTTTTAGTTTGCTGCCTTCCGTTGGGCATATCTTTGATACAAGATGTTTTGTCCAGGAACAATGGCATTGTGCTTTATCAATTTGAACTGTGTGGATTTACACTCTTTTTTTTAAAGTCTGGACTGAATCCTTTTATATATTCCCGTAACAGCGCTGGCTTAAGAAGGAGGGTCCTTTGGTGCATGCAATACTTAGCCTTTGTTTTTTTCTGCTGTAAGCAGAAAACACGGCTTCAGGCTGTGGGCAAAGGGAGTCTGGAGGCCAACAGAAATAAGTCATCCCATCATGAGACCAACTCAGCTTACATGCTATCTCCAAAGCCTCAGAAAAAGTTTGTGGATCAAGCGTGTGGCCCTAGTCGTTCTAAAGAAAGCGTGCTGAGCCCTAAGGTTTCTGTTGGCCATCAGCATTATGGAGGAGGCCAGAGTAGTTCCACCCCCATGAATACCCGCATTGAACCTTATTACAGCATTTATAACAGCTGCCCTTCTCAGGAAGTGAGCACTCCCAACAGCTTGCAACCAACAAACTCTCCATTCAGGTATGCCAACTCCTACGTTGCCATGCATTATCACACAACAAATGACCTAGTGCGGGATTATGACAGTACTTCTGCTAAGCAGATACCAGTGCCCTCGGTGTAGCTGGTGGGAGCCAGCAGTGTCCAATGTTCTACCACAATGGTGGCTATCCTTTCTTGGCAAGTTGTGCCATGAGTCATCCAGAGTATGATGTTGTGCCACTACTGCATGTGCATGAATGTTTAGCCCCTCCGTGCATTAAGTTGGTTTTGCTTCAGTCAGGCAGCAGCCAGGCTAGGAAAGATAGGACTGCAGGCTTCATGCCTTAGCCAGGCTTCTAGGTTCTCCTGTTTGTGTCGTGCAAATTACTATCCCATATTCTGCCATTTCACCAGTACTGTTTCTCCTTTTTAAGGTTTCTGCTTACTAGTCCATTGTGGGTACAGTATTATAACCCCAGAAGTATTTTTTCTAGATTCCAGCGAAGATTAGTCTTTTCTCAAAATGTATGCTGCCACAAATCACTGGTGTTTTGTTGTTTTATAACTGAATCAAGTTTTGCTTTCTTGTTTATATGGTAAGTGCTTGAAAATGTATGTTTTAGCAATGTTGCTTTTAAAAAGATTTCTACTCTGATTTCTGTCTATTATTGATTTACTGCAGAACATTTTTAGCAGCTGGAAATTATGTTAGTTATGTACAATGGTAAAAAGTAAGTAAAAAAAATCTAGTACCAGGTTCAGGGTTGTGGGATTTCTTTTGTGACTCCCTCTCATGTTATTGACATTTGCTCAGCCCCTCACTTTTGAAATAGTTTAAAATGCATATTTATCATTTTTTTCACTGAGGTTCAAACAAACACAAATAAAATGCTGTGACTGAAGAAAAAATTATGTGTGGCAGTGGCTATATCCCCCCCCCCCCGCTTTATTGGAGAATAAACTAAAAGAAACTTGAAGCTGTACTTAACACTAAAGTGATAGGAAAAACAATTGAAAAATAGTTTTTTAAAAACTCAGAAGGGCAACTATCACTAGAAATATGCTTTGGGATTCTGAGGACCCTGATTTCCGTCTGCTGATACTGGATAGTGAAATATTCCTTGCCATTAATAGATAATCTGCCAGGATCTAAGGTGTTTAAAGTGATTTCACTGAGCTGTCAAAGGACATAGTAATCCTCCACCCTCTGTTCTGCCAAGTGTCCAAGCAGTGATCAGGTGCTCAGACAATTGGTTCTTTTAGATCCAGAGACAATAAGCACACCACTGGATAAAGAGATGTTAAGCTTTATTATAAACTTAAACAAACAAATTTATAGCATAAAGAAAGGAAAATCATTACATACCAAGCAAGTTGAAACCCAATCTCCCATAGGCTATCAGGAGCCCCTTAATAAGGACAGCGGAGATACCCCAGGATGTCTCAATTTCCACAGCACCCAGCGCTCAGGTCTGTGCAGAAGCTCTCAAACTCAAAAGGCAATCCTAAGGTTTTTATCAAAGTCTGGCCCTAAAACCTTGTGACCCTGTTTCCATGGTACAGAGGCTGCAGGATCTGATCTTGACTGGATAGTTCCCAGGGTCTGGAGCACCTGTTTAATCCAAGAGCCTGGGAAACTATACAGATAAGCTAGTGCTTAACAAAAACAATATTGGGGTTTTCTCCCCCACATTTTAAACAGAAATAAAAAACAAGCCAGCTAAACATTAGTGTAACTCAAAATAAACTCTAAGCTTCTTTGTGTTAAGGAGAAAAATCAAAATATGTCACTTAAACTCCTCGAAATACAATGGTCTTCCGCGTTGCCACTCCACTCCACCCCGGCATATTTTAATTTTTTCCTCACACCTTTATATTTTATAAATTCCAAGTCTCCAAGTAATAAATTGTACATATGTATACAATTGCTTAACTTTAACATACAGAATACACATCAGTATTAACAGAACACAAATAGCTATTACAAAAACAATTACTGGATACCAGGCCAAATTTAAAATGTTGGTCATAGTTGGGGCTCCACCCTGAAAAAATATCCCACCAATGATGGGTGGCTAAATCCTCAATATCTTGAGTAACTCTAGCTAATTCAGCATGTTCATGCTTAATTTTTAACATCATTCCTTTATCAGTTTTAGATAGGGCTTGCAATTGAGATTGAACTTGATTACTTTTCCATATCAATATTGCTATTGAGCTGATATTAAATCCCATGGGAAGTGTAAAGTTCCATTCTTCAGCCTCCCAGCCTAGAGTTTTTGTTTCATAGTAATTGCTGCATAATATCCAGTGGTAGTGCGAATTTGGGATACATTACATCGACATTCTCTAACAGGTGGGTGAGATAAACTTTCATCCTCCCAATAAACTGGGTCTAGTGATACTATACAGACACACCCTCTACCATTATCAATGATCCTAGGAGCATCATCATTTAACTGAATCCATACACATGTAGCACTGCTAAAATTATAAGCACATGGTTTAAATGGGGTAGTATGGGTTGGGCAAAGCCATCTTTAAAAGCCCCATTGTTCACATCAGGTGGTCATAAAAAAGGATTCCTCTGTGGCTAATCGTGAATTAAAGTGAGGTATCCACAAATGATTAGTAATTATATCAGGGAGTGGAAGATATGGATAGGCAACTATAGTTGCTCCTTTGATTATGGTTATAACTGAAAATTTTAACACTGGATATTGTTTTTCAAACCAGGTTACTTTGATCCATTCCCAATTTACATCAGTATTAGCAAGATAAAAATGGCTGTTAGAAAAATATGCATACTAAAAGCCCATGCAATGGTTAAATATAGCGCTAGCTTGGTCCAAGGTATACAATCCACCCCTAGTATAAAAAATGAGCCATATTGCCTTCTGCTTCCCTCAGGGTTGGTTAGGTGGACTAAATAATGTGGTGTTTGCATAAACAGGATTTTTATGTGATAATCTTTTAGCTGTAGCTAGTGTTTTATATGTATGCATGTATGTTTGCCCACTACATAGCTGAGTACAACAAAACATACACATGCATAATAAAAGTGAACATGCAACAATTATAAAAAGAAACATCAAAATGTTTTTTCATTACACTTTTATCCTAAAAACACTTTATTAAGCTCCTCCAGCAACTTCTGGGTATACGATGGCATTGCTCTGCTTTCTTGAACTGTGGATGCAGGATGAACAAACAGCATTCCTGCTTAATGGCACACGTTCCTCTTTGAGCAGCAACCGTTAGCACATCGAGGTTCCCGATTTACTGCTGGTAGGACATCAGCTGTAGTGTTCAAGGACTCTAAAATAAAATCTAAGAATTCATTTTTTTGTTTTGTTTAAACTTTATTGATTTTCAGAGTATAGATAAAATACAAAAAGCTGGAACTGTTCCTTTTGGGTTTGATGGAGAAGGAGCTGGAGAAACAATATGGACTTTTGCTTTTATATATGATCACAGCTGCAAGACTTTTATATGCACAGAGATGGAAAGATCCACAGATACCTACGGTTGAGGATTGGATTGTTAAATTAATGGACCTGGTCCAGATGGCTAAACTGACAGCATTAATTAGAGAACATTCAGTTTCTGGATTTTTATCTGTTTGGCAACCACTTCTAGAGTACTTGCTTGTGGTAGAAAAAAATGTTTTGATTTTGGGTTTTAATGATTAATTGGTTTATTTTAATAGAAATAATGTTACTATGGTTTAATCATTGGTAAGAGATTATTTTTGTAAATTTATCTATATCTGTTTTGGAGAAAGTCGGAAGTCACTTTTTCGTCTTTGTTTTCTGTCTATTTGCACTTTATAGTTTTTTCTTCTTTTTTAGTTCTATTTTCATGCTTTTCTGTAGTTTCTATTTTTTAAAATCTAAGAATTCATATACTTTAATCATAACATGTTCCACTTTAACAAAAGGTATTAAAGATAGCCCATAATTTATTTTATTTATTTTCTATCCCGCCTTTCTTATTGTTTTTTTTACAAATAACTCAAGGTGGCAAACATACCTAATACTCCTTCCTCCTCCTATTTTCCCCACAACAACAACCCTGTGAGGTGGGTTGGGCTGAGAGAGAGTGAGTGTCCCAAGGTCACCCGGCCGGCTTTCAGGCCTAAGGCAGGACTGGAACTCTCAGTCTCCTGGTTTCTAGCCCGTTGCCTTAACCACTAGACCATAGCTTTCCAAACTGTGTGTCAGGACACGTTAGTGTGTCGGCTGCAGTGTCTGGGTGTGGCACGGCTGCTGCTGCCTCTGAGCCCTGCCAGGATTCTGCGCAGGTCCTAGTGCCTTCCTTGTGCCTTGCTGCCTCCAAACCTGCTGTGATTCCGCGCAGGTCCTAGTGCCTGCCTTGTGCCCTGCTGTAAGAGTGTGTCGCGAAATGATGCATGTCTAAAAAGTGTGTCACCAACATGAAAAGTTTGGAAAGCTCTGCACTGGACCAAACCAATAATCCCAGTTTCTAAAAACACTGCTTTTTTCCATCTATCCTTTCTGCCATAAAAATCCTTATAAAAACTTTTGTTGTTTATTCGTTCAGTCGTTTCCGACTCTTCGTGACTTCATGGACCAGCCCACGCCAGAGCTTCCTGTCGGCCGTCGCCACCCCCAGCTCCCCCACGGTCGAGCCCGTCACCTCCAGAGTATCATCCATCCATCTTGCCCTTGGTCGGCCCCTCTTCCTTTTGCCTTCCACTTTCCCTAGCATCAGCTTCTTCTCCAGGGTATCCTGTCTTCTCATTATGTGGCCAAAGTACTTCAGTTTTGCCTTTAATATCATTCCCTCAAGTGAGCAGTCTGGCTTGATTTCCTGGAGTATGGACTGGTTTGATCTTTATAAAAACTTATCATTGGTTAAATAAGATAAAGAAACATACTTTTCCTTTAACTTTTTTTCTGAAAAGGTCTACTTGATAATAATCATACCTTTTTTTTTCCCCCATAAGTTTTATTAAATTTTAAAATACATATTAAGAAATAATACAAAAGAAAAGAAATAGAAATACAAAGTAAGAAAAAGGAAAAGAAAAAGTGAAGTCAAAAAAATAACAAACAAAGAAAATATAGAAAATAGATGTCCTCCAATTTATCCTTGAACTTTAAGTACAACAATTAACTTTAAATGTTAGTCCTTTATACAATACACAGAAACTTTTCTTTGTCATATACCCTTTGATTTCTATAATCCAATCTTCTGTTCTTCATATAGGTTTCGCCTTTCTTGATATCTTCCAACAATCCATCTCTGGTTTCTACTCCTTAGAATAGTAATCAAATGTTCATTGTTGCATCAATTAAATGTTTTCCATTTGCTCTTTCCACTTTTACATCTATATTTATATCTTCAATAAAGTCCAATTAGTATAACAAATAAAGGCCTTATCTACGTCTAATAAAATACAGTATATTCTGTTCATGTTATGACTATATATTCCATTAATACATAATCTAACATATTACATAACATAATACATAATATAGCAAAAATACAAAACCTAACATAACATATAACCTAATACATACAACATATTCTTGTAATAACCTACATTCTAATTCCATCTCATCATCTCATTGTCTTCTCATAAATGTGTCTCCAGAAAGAGTAATATATAATATCAACATATTTATTTATAATCTTGTATCTTACACTTAAAACATCATGTTTTTATGCATCTGTAAGTTTCTCATATCTGTGCTTACTCTGTATACAATACCAAATCCGCATTTTCATTCACCTTGCATTCCAAATCAATATCAATAAATCTCCTGTTTAGGTTATGCCAATATCACAATATGCAACTTGTTTATTTCTGTAACTCATGTGGGATATCAAAATGTTTATTTTGCCATATCTATCAATTTGCATATTAAAATCTTCCTGTCTCAGCTGCCACAATGTATTTATGCCCAAACATTTAATAGACCACTTCCTGTAAAATATCATAATCTTCTTCTGTACCAATACATTCAAAGTCCTCTTTCCCTGTTTCTCTACTGGTTCGAAAGGTCTTTCCTCTGTTTCTAAATCTGTCCCTTGTATCTTCTGTTCCTGAGCCATCAAAACTATTAATATACGTTCTATGGATTTCTTAATTTGCAAAAAAATTTTGCTGGTTTCTTCCTTAAAATCCTGAAGTGCTGTGAGAAATGCCATGTTCAAATCGTAATCAGCTGTCGTAGCCAAAACAAAAAATTTTCTCAGGGGAGCAGGGAACAGCTGTTCTATTATTTATCAATAATGTCTATTTCTTTAAGTAAGAAAAGCTTTTAAAGTAAGAGATGAAAAAATTCCACAGAGCAGTATTTCAAACAGTTTGTAAAAGGAAAGATGAAGATATATTCCACATGAAAGATAGTCCTTTCTAAAAAAAAGTAGAAAAAAAAGAAGGTAGAGAGGCACACATTCTCTATACTTTATTCTTTATTCCTCTTTATTCTTCAGGCTGCAAGCTGCTTAACCCAAACAAACAATTTCTCAAAAGTCAGTTAGTTTGTCGAGTAAGAAATACCAACAAAGTCTCTTAAATCCCAATTTCTCTGATACAAAAGAAAGGCAGAAAAATACAAAACTTGTTCACTATGTTGCCAAAATAAAATCTATCAAACTTCCACCAAAATTAATTATAGCAAAGAAAACACAAAATTAGCCAACATTTTGAACGAAGTCCAAAGATAAATTTTAGATAATAAAAAATGTGCTAATCTAAAAAAGAAAACTAATATAAAGTGGTCTAAAAGCTGGCTGTCACTCTTGTGTCTCCCAAGAGACTTACGTTCTCTGCAGAGCTAGAATCCTCCTTTGGCCATTTCATTGCATTCACCCCGTTCTTCTCCGCGGTGGAAACAACAAAGAAAAACAGGAGTGGGCAATTACAATGGCTCTGTGAGCAATCTTCTGGTTCCCCCTTCTCCAGGGGAAAACTTCACTGGTCTATAGACCCCTGCAAACAAGATAGAAAGTTAGCCAGGTCTCAGAGCTCAGAGCTCTGAGAAACTCTGACTTGTCGAGTTGCCAGCCAGGCTTGGAGTGATAATAATCATACCTTAATAAAGACTCTATATGCAATAGAAACCCAGTATGCCAATGTATTGGTAAAGCAGAACAAATCCAACAATTATAATGATCATTTATTGAGGCATACTTATGTTAGATGTCTTTGTTACCCCAATGATCTGCAAAAGCTACTGCAACCCAAGTTACACAGCAGGCTCAAAAAGAAGTTCATCTAGGAGATAGAAAACAGTTAGAAACAATACGAAGTTTACTGCTAGCACTTTTTACCTTTGCCGGCTTGCCATCTGGTTCTCTGCACCATTTTTTTTCTTGTGGATGTAAATCCACCTTAACCCTTTCAGGTTTTATCTTTTGGCCCATCTATCTCTCTTACTGGGCAAATCATAGTTTTTTCCAAAATTATCTGGGCAATTCGATTCTTTCTCAATAGACACACTGCTGTCCCTCCATTATATAGGGCAGCCTGAAGTGCTCCTCTGTAATCTAGGTCTATTACACTCTGCTTAATACCCGGATTCCCTTTACAGTCAAACTAGACCTGGGGGCAATCCAGCTATCAACTTTTGGTGCAGCTATGACCACAGATCTAGAGGTGTAGAGATCTAGCCCAATTGCTTTTTAAGTGTCCCTAATAGACATTAATTCTTGGTGGTATGGGGATACCAAGTCATCTTGTCTGCCTCCTGAGGAATCTGTATAATGACCAAGTAGCAACGGTAAGAACAGACCACGGAACAACGGACTGGTTTAAGATTGGGAAAGGAGTACGGCAGGGTTGTATACTCTCACCCTACCTATTCAACCTGTATGCAGAACACATCATGCGACATGCTGGGCTTGATGAATCCAAGGCTGGAGTTAAAATCGCTGGAAGAAACATTAACAAGCTCAGATATGCAGATGATACCACTTTGATGGCTGAAAGCGAGGAGGAGCTGAGGAGCCTTATGACGAAGGTGAAAGAAGAAAGTGCAAAAGCTGGGTTGCAGTTAAACCTCAAAAAAACCAAGATTATGGCAACGAGCTTGATTGATAACTGGCAAATAGATGGAGAAAACATGGAGGCAGTGACAGAGTTTGTATTTCTAGGCACAAAGATTACTGCAGACGCTGACTGCAGCCAGGAAATCAGAAGACGTCTACTTCTTGGGAGGAGAGCAATGGCAAATCTCGATAAAATAGTTAAGAGCAGAGACATCACACTGACAACAAAGGTCCGCATAGTTAAAGCAATGGTATTCCCCGTAGTAACCTATGGCTGCGAGAGCTGGACCATAAGGAAGGCTGAGCGAAGGAAGATAGATGCTTTTGAACTGTGGTGCTGGAGGAAAATTCTGAGAGTGCCTTGGACTGCAAGAAGATCAAACCAGTCCATACTCCAGGAAATAAAGCCAGACTGCTCACTTGAGGGAATGATATTAAAGGCAAAACTGAAGTACTTTGGCCACAAAAAGAGAAGACAGGATACCCTGGAGAAGATGCTGATGCTAGGGAAAGTGGAAGGCAAAAGGAAGAGGGGCCGACTAAGGGCAAGATGGATGGATGATATTCTGGAGGTGATGGACTCGACCTTGGGGGAACTGTGGGTGGCGACGGCCGACAGGAAGCTCTGGCGTGGGCTGGTCCATGAAGTCACGAAGAGTCGGAAGCGACTGAACAAATAAAACAACAATAGGCATTAATACATTAAAACCAAAGTAGGGCTTCAAAGGATATTTAAACCATTTGCAAAAGGGAAGGGCAAAAAATCCCCTAATGCGGTTGCTTAGTTCACTAACTGTCTCCCCAAACTATTTAACATTTTTCAGAGGGGCTGTTGGAAGAGTGGGTTCATTATCAAACTCTTCCAAAAATGTGACTGGTCTCCAAATTACCATTTAATCAATGCTTAATGGTGATAAATTTAGCACACTTTTTGTTGTAAATAAGTTTTTTTATTTTATCAAGTAGAGGTTTGCGCTGACCTCAACTTCATTTTTCCTGTTTTGGAATCACTTATCCACCCCTTTATTTACAAATTAGTATAAGGAGCAAAGTGTTTATGCAAAGTGTGGGAGGATCCCAGCGCTCTTCAAAATATGCCGCAACTCCTTCACCATCCGGGGAAGGGGAAAATGTTGTACCTTATCACCCATGATGCGAGGCAAAACTCGTGTCTTTCCTGACCATACAACTCCTAAAAATGTTTGCAGGTCAGTTGAACACTTCTGCAGTAAAGATAAATCACCAAATATTAATATAATCACAATAATGCATGCTTCCATATCCTGACAGGGCAGGGCTGAATGCAAGCAACCTTGGGGCAAAAGCAGTCCCCATTTTTTCACAAGGCATATTTAAAATCAGTGAAAACATTGACAGTTTTACCATTAGCCACTGGAGAACTAGGATCAAAATCAAAAGTTCCACTTTCTGGGCAGAAGTTCCAGAAGACAAAAGGTTAATTCCACTACTTCCCATTGAATGTTATAGTCTGCCTTGCTGCTTTTTAAAATGCAAGCCAACTTGGTATCATCCAGTGGCTGTTTGTTTGTTTACTGAGTGCAGCACAAAGATCTGTTAAGGGCAGACCCAAAATCTTTTTCTCACCTCTGTTAGTAAAAAGACAAATTGCTGTTTCACCTACCCTCCTGTTTCCATTTGACCAGAAGGAAACAGGAATTGTTGTGGTCCTGGCCTCTCTTTCTAAATTAATCATTCTTTAATTCTCAAGAAACTCGGGGTCCAAGTCATTTCCTGTTTAGGTAAAGACAACATTATACAATTCAATTGCAAAAAACTTTAATACCATTTAATTCCCCAATAACTTCCCAAAATCAAAATTTGTAAAGCTGGGAAAAAGAAATCTATGCATTGGCATAGGAGTTTATTCAGTGCTTGGACTGTTTTCACAACCAAAAGTTGTTAAAACAAAAACAAAATTCTGATAGACCATACCAGTTCATGGAGGCTCTACCAAACATTGTCCTAAATATTTTCCCCCTTTTATCATCATGTGCCATGTTGAAGGACAAATGAAATTTAATAAACTTCTTATAATCCATGTAAAGTTTAAAAGCTAAAACATATGAAGTCACCACCCCTCCTTTTCTCTCTCTCTCTTTCAAGAGCCTGCTTTAGAGCCAATGTTGGACTCTTGCAGCAAGACAAGGGGTGAGATTGCTGTTAAAAACTGGAATGCAAAGCACTCTTGGGGCAGCACAACAGACAAGCAATGGCAATAAGAAAACTATTGCTTCTCTGAGACTGCCTGCCAGGTTCACCCCAGTGCGAATCCTGCCATAAACCAGCACAGGCTTGGAGAAGATGCGTGTCAGCAAGACAGAGCGCTGTGAGGGGGCGGGAACGCATTCCAACAGAGCGGCCGGAGTCAGTTAAGAGACTGTTTTGCTGACTGTCAAGGTTGTCCACCTGGAGCCAGCTCGGAGTCAAGCACCGAAGGGAGGGGGGCTGCAAATGAGTGGGAAAGCTAGAGTCGGACATCGTAACTGGGAGGGGCTGATGCAGTGGGGGGAATTGAAGGTTCAGGCTTTTGGCGGGAATCCTCATTCGGGTCTTTGGCAATGCTTCAATTTGCATATCCCTAATAAAGCTTCTTCTACATTTCAATTGGAGTGTATTGAGGAGACTGATTTGGGGATTAGAATCAGGGACATCACAGAAAGACCCGAATCCTAGTTTGCATGTCGAGTCTACCCGAGGTTAATCCTGTACCTGTGGATTTGCCTGCAGTTGAGATTCGACTTTAAGTGCACACAGAGTCGGGGATCCTGTACTTTGGTGGGCTGAGCCGATGGAGGGATCAATTACAGAGATTGTTGCAGTCCCCGAGGCGCAGCCTGGCACCTCAACAGAGGTGACGCATGGGAGACGGCAGTCTCCAAGGGGAGCAAGAAGCTGAAATTCGAGGCGAAGAGCAGTCATGAAAACGGGGGACAGAGGCCGAACCAGGCATGTCAGATCCCCAGGAAATCCCAGAGAAATCCCGAAGCAAGACACTGAAAGCAAAAGCCAGGTGGTCTACAGGAATTGGAGGGGGAATGGAGGGCGAAGAAGACCGTCATGTAACCACGAGACAAGCATCGCAAGCCCAACGAGTTGCCAACCTGGAAGTAAAGATGACCAGACTAGACATCGAGACTGTCAGCCAAAAGGTGTCCTCCATGAAGGGAGTGATGGAGAAAGTTCTCCAAAAGCTGGAAGAATTGGACCTGAGTCAACGGCCTGGAAGTTCAGCAACCACTTCCGCAGAAGGGGAGTCCACCGATAAGAGCAACGGAGAAGGAGATGAGTCAGCAGCAGAGGCTGCAGATGGATCCAGACCGGGGCAGAGAAGCCGGAAGCTGAAACCAGGTCAGAGGCCAACCAGACCCGCTGGGGTGAGAGAAATTAAAGTGAAGTTTTATGGAGAACCCAAGAAGTTGGCGTGTTTCATGACCCACGTAAGAGGGTTCATGGAAGAATTCGAAGAGTGCTTCGTAAATGAAGAGGCCAAGGTGAGATACGTATCAGCCTACCTTGAAGAGGAAGTGTCAGACTGGCTAGTAGAAATGCATGATGCAAATGCCCCAGAGCTGGAGGATTTTGACGTTTTTATGACTGCGCTCAGGAGCCGTTTCGAAGACACCTTGTCTAAGATGACAGCGAAGATCGGCTTGCGAAACATCAGACAGGGCAACTGGACCGTGGCAGAGTATGCCCTGGAATTCAAGAAACTGGTTGGCCGCTTAACTGACTGGCTGGAGGCGTTTAAGGTGGAGTATTTCCAGATGGGATTAAAGCCGGATATACTCGAGTTTGCCCTCAACAGGGGGGACCCCAAGACATTATCTGAATAGATTTACTTGGCAGGGACGGTGGAAACCATGAAATTACGCCTCAAGAAGCAGATACAGATACAAGCCACTGGGAGAAAGCTGCCTATCACCGGAGCGACCTCCAAAAGGGAGTTGAAGCAGAGAGCCTGGGATGAAGAGAAGGAATGACGCGTGAAAAGTGGATTATATTTCAAATGCGGCAAGTAGGGGCATTGGATCAGCAACTTCCCACAAGCCTCAACCACCCCAAAGAGGAAAAGCGAGGAGAAAAGCATCAAAACCCCAATCTCGAAACGCAAGAGAACAGCTGCTGCTGCCAGTGAAGAAAAAACCCACGATCCCCAAGGCGAGGAAGGCGACTCCACTGATGAAGAATTCTTGCCGGTGGGAAACTTCAGTTGCCTGTCCTAAAATATGCCAGAGGGCAGGCATTTACCAATGGGCGCACTGACCCACTGGTGAGTGGAGATTGCCCCACAATGCAAGTGCAGGTACAAATAGAGACCTTGGGGGGGGGGGGAAAGCAAGCTTGCTGGCTATGTTGGACTCGGGTTGCTCCTGATGCTTAATCCACCCTACCATAGTGCTGGACTGGGGTTAAAGATGCAGAGATTAAAAGTCCCCATTATTTTCTGCCAACTCGACGGGTCCAACATGAAAGGAGGTCCAGTTGAATTCTACACCGAGGCTGTGAAAATGAGGATAGGGACCCACGAGGAGACTTAGAGATTTATTGTGGCTCCCATAGCGAACTAACCCATAGTGCTGGGGTTGAAGTGGCTCCGAGAGAGAAACCCCCATGTAGATTGGGTTTCAGGGGAATTAACTTTTAAGGATGGAACTTATGGGGGACAAACCAAAGAGGAATAACTCCTGATATTGAGACAGGAGTGGCTGGAATAGAGGACTGGAAAAGAACCTCCCCAGAAGGGGAAGTCCCTATACCAGAACAATATTGGGACTTAAGGAAAGTATTTGATGAGAATGAGTCGGATCAGCTGCCACCTCATAGAAAATCAGACTCTGCTATTGAGATTGAACCAGGAGCGGTTTTGCCTAAACCAAAGTTATATTCCATGACTCACAAGGAGCTACAAGAATTAAGGAAGTTTATAGACAAGAATTTAGAGCGAGGTTTCATTCAACCAGCCACCTCCCCAATGGCAGCCCCCGTACTTTTCCGGAAAAAGAAGGATGGCTCCTTAAGACTGTGTACTGATTATAACGGGTTGAATGCAATTAGCACCTCGAACCAATACCCATTACCACTGATGAAGGATATGCTGGCTCATTTGTCAAAAGGGAAAATTTTCACTAAATTAGACTTATGGGAAGCTTACTTCCGAGTGTGCATTCCTGAAGGGGATGAGTGGAAAACTGCTTTTAACTGCCAGTTGGGTTGTTTTCAATATTGTGTGATGCTGTTCGGGTTAAAAGGTGCGGGGGGTGGGGTCTTCATGCATCTGATAAATGAAGTATTGCATTATTTCTTGTACCGTGGAGTATTGGTCTATCTGGATGACATTTTGATTTATTCTGAAATCTTAGATGAGCATGTGAAATTGGTGAGAGAAGTGTTAAAGAGACTGCTAAAAGCTCAATTGTATGCCAAACTTTGAAGTGTGAATTTCACAAAGAAAAACTGGACTATCTGGGCTATAGGGTGTCAAGTAGGGGAATTGAAATGGACCCGGCAAAGGTGCAGGGTGTGCTGGGGTGGGAACCCCCACGAACTAGAAGGCAGTTACAGAGTCTCTTGGGGTTCTCGAATTTCTATCGGAAGTTTATCCCAAACTATGCTCAGATAGCATTGCCCTTGACTGAATTGTTAAAAACGAAAGATAAAGATGAACCCCTAAAAGCGAAGAAACCTGGGGCGGCATTGAAATGGACCCAGGAATGTCAGGAGGCATTTGAGAAACTGAAAACTCTTTTTACAGTCGAGCCTATTTTAAAACATCCCGATTCAATGAAGCCCTTGGTCATTCAAACCGATGACTCAGTGGCAATTGGATCTGTGCTTTTGCAACTGGATGAGCAAAATGTGCTCAGGCCATGTGCATACATTTCCCGTAAATTTTCAGAGGCAGAAAGGCGATGGCATGTGTGGGAGAAAGAGGCTTTTGCTGTGCATCATGCGCCTGGAGGCACTTGCTTGAGGGTTA
Organism: Charina bottae; assembly: GCA_023362775.1. Classification (NCBI taxonomy): domain Eukaryota; kingdom Metazoa; phylum Chordata; class Lepidosauria; order Squamata; family Charinaidae; genus Charina; species Charina bottae. The sequence goes on along the minus strand of JALMGJ010000001.1, from coordinate 80,347,028 downwards.
TCCGCATCCGTTCTCCGCATCTGTTTGAGGTGTGGACTGATCATAAAAATTTGGAAGCTTTGAGATCCCCCAGAAGGTTAAATCCTAAGCAAGTGTGATGGGCGGAGTTTTTTAGTTGTTTCAACTTCACTTTGAAATATCTGCCTGGGAGGAAAAATTTCCTAGCAGATGCCTTATCCAGGCTGCCTCAGCATAATAGCCAGCGTGAGGAAGTGATAGACACGGTCCTCTCACCCCAACAAATGGGATTATCCCAACCTAATAGCCCCGGAGAGGATGAAGTAGACCCAAGTCCTTTGCCAAAGTAGACTGGACTTGGGGCTGTGACCAGAAGTCAAAAGGCAGAGCCAGTCCCGAATCTAGAAACAGCCTTGCTGCACAAGTTAAGGGCAGAGTTGCACAAAGATGAATGGTTGCAGGAGAATAAGCAATCTCTGAAAGAAAGTCAAGGACTATGGTGGTGTGGAGACAGGCTGTATATACCCACAGTCGTGAGGAAAAAGACTTAAAGAGAAGTCACGATGCAAAAACAGCTGGGAACTTTGGGTTTGTACAGACCATCGCATTTGCTGAGGAGGCAATTTTGGTGGCCGTCATTAAGGAAAGATGTGGGAGAATACGTGACCACTTGTCCCACCTGTGCCACAGCAAAAAGGCAAGGAGGTAAGCCTAAGGGATTGTTGCAATCTGTGGCCAACCCCTCTCAGCCTTGGAAGCAAATCACCATGGATTTTATAGTTGAACTTCCTGAAAGCAAGAAGACGACTGTGATTTGGGTGGTCACCGATTTGTTTTCAAAGCAAGCACATTTTATACCTTGCACCAGCCTACCCACTGCAAACCTATTAGCCAAAATGTTTATCCAACATGTCTACCGTCTGCATGGGGTCCCTGAAATGGTAATTAGTGACCGGGGGGTCCAGTTCACTTCCAAATTCTGGAAATCATTTTTACAATTGATTGGGGCGGAGCAAGGGCTAAGCTCTTCCCATCACCCGCAGACGGATGGATACTCTGAACAAATTAATTCTGTATTAGAACAATATCTAAGATGTTACATCAGCTACCAGCAAAACGATTGGGTGGACTTATTACCTTTCGCTGAAGTGGCATACAACAATGCCGTGCATCAGAGCACTGGGTTTTCCCCATTCAAAATTGTAAATGGGCAAGAGTTCGTATCCATACCTGAATTGCCTAATAGTAACTCTGAGGGGTATGCAAAACCCATTATGACTGATGAGTGGATTGCTAGAATAGTAAGTAACTGGCCAGTAATTAAAGCAACATTACAGGAGGCTAAGGACACTTACAAGAAATTTGCAGATCGTAAACACTTTCCTGAATGGCAAATGAAGGTGGGCAAAAAAGTCTATCTTTCCACTAAGTTTCTCCACTCTAGCCAGCCGTCCAAAAAATTAGGTCCAAAGTATGTGGGCCCTTTTCCTATTGTCAAGATAATTAATCCTGTGATGGCATGACTCAAACTCCCAAAAAATTTAAGAAAAGTTCATCCACTTTTCCACTGCAGCTTACTGAACCCATACAAGCCGTCAGCCGTTTGGCACCCAGAAGAACCTCACCCAACGCCTTCAATGATTGAAGGAGAACAGCATTTTGAAGTCCAAGGCGTTTTGGATTCTCGGCACCATAGAGGTCAATTGCAGTACTTAGTCCAATGGAAGCACCTACCTAAGAGTTTCAGCGAGTGGGTTGCCAGAAAAAACGTTCGGGCTCCACAACTCACAACTCAATTTCACCTCCGGTTCCCAGACAAACCGAAATAATATTCTGGTTACCAACTAATCTATCTGTTTGTTTCGTTTTCCTACAGATTTCACCTGCTTGCCCAGACTAGCGAGGCTGCCTGCTTTTCAACTGCATATATTCATTTTCTTGGGGGGTCAGCATGTCAGGTTCGCCCCAGTGTGAATCCTGCCATAAACCAGCACAGGCTTGGAGAAGACAGAGCGCTGTGATGGGGCGGGAACGCATTCCATCAGAGCAGCCAGAGTCAGTTAGAGACTGTTTTGCCGATCGTCAAGGTCGTTCACCTGGAGCCAGCTCGGAGTCAAGCACCGAAGGGAGGGGGGCTGCAAATGAGTGAGAAAGCTAGGGATGGACATCGTAACTGGGGGCGGGGGCTGGTGCAGTGGGGGGAATTGAAGGTTCAGGCTTTTGGCGGGAATCCTCATTCGGGTCTTTGGCAATGCTTCAATTTGCATATCCCTAATAAAGCTTCTTCTACATTTCAATTGGAGTGTATTGAGGAGACTGATTTGGGGATTAGAATCAGGGACATCACACTGCCTAGGTCTCCTCAAAAGGAGCAATCACCTCTTCCCAACCATAACAGCTGTAGGAAAAGACAGGAAAACTTAAAATTCAGATGTTATTCTGATAAAGGGGCTTAAAGTTCAGCCCATTTATTACAATCATTTTTACACTAGAGTAGGAAGCAAGCCTCTCCCCACCCCTTCAAGTCTAACAGACTAAAAATAAATTATTTTCAGCGATTCTGCTATTTCCAGGGAACCAAAACTTCCAGAGCCATCAGTGTAAGCTGTGGGTCCCTGGAATCTTGCTTAATAGATTTCCATGCACAAGGATGCACTCAGCTCCTGTGCTCACTAAAGCAATTATTTTTTCTGTTTATTCAATAAATGGCTAATTCAATATACAACCTCTGGTCCCCTGGGGTAATAATTGTCTCCCCATGTGGACTTTGGCCACCCCTTCAGTCTGTAGAAGAGGGATGTTTCCATGTATTCATAGACAGATACATGTCCCTATCTTCATCCTGAGCTGGTGGAGCAGTTGGGGTTTGATGCTTCACAAACTGCGTTTTGGGGACAGCTGCTTCCCTTGCAGCTAACAAGTCCCACCACATTTGCAAACAGCTTACTTTTCCCGCTCTGTTCTCACCTCCTTTTGAGAACTTTAGGCTGGGGATTTTCTCCTAACCTCTCTTGCTTTTTTTTTTTTTTGAGTCAGCCTTGACTCCTAGCATTGTTGGCAACTCTTTTGGAAGTGGCTTGCCGGTGCCTCCTTCCTAGGGCTGAGAGAAAGTAACTGATCCAGAGTTACCCAGTTGGATGCTGTGCAACAAAGGCAGGAATAGAACTCACAGTTTCCTGGTTTCTAGCCTGTTGCCTTTAATCACTACACTAAACTGGCTCTCCATAAACAATTGTTAGTTCTTCCCTTCCCTGGCTTCAAAAGAAAGGAAAGAAGGACAAAATACACACAATTGGCAACAACCTGCCATTCCCTTTGCAATGGCAAGGAGTTCCAAATGCACACACTGAATTATAAACTTTACATAACAAAAACATATCAAACTTCATCTCTTTTGTTCCTTTTTCTAGAATGCCCTCAAATGCATTACTAAGAACAAAAAACCCAAAAAACAACAGTAATAAACAAGATTTTTACACACAACGTGCGCTCACTGATTTCAAACCATCTAAAGTGACAATTGAATCTCCTCCTGCTTCAACTCCCCCTGAAGTTTCTTACTTTCTCCCCTCAGGCTTTGATTTTCATCACCTACCCTTTTAAGGGCCTCCAGCAAAAGCCACCCGGTCCGAGCAACTAGCATTCGCCCGTCAGCTTTTACTGAAGAAACTTTTGGAATTTCCAGGCACTGGGCAATCTACCAGGAAATTGGAAGTGCCCCCCCAATCCCTAGAGGTCTCTAACTGGTCAAGCCAGTCCACAATTGAACTCCAGTATAATGTGGATAGCCAACACAGGATGCCTCCCTGAGCTGCATCCACTTCTTCCAGAAGAGCCTGCTGATCTTTAAAAGCAGTCACTTCTTCAGAAGGTTGCACCTTCCTGTGAATGGCCTTTAATTCGCGAACATTATTACGGAGTGCAGTAAGAAAGATCCGTCCAAGTCTCCCCTCTGCATGCTGCTCCTTTTTCTCTCCCACTCACAATAGCTGCATGCCTTTAAGCACTGCATTGGGAGTTGAGCCTCCAAATTCTGCCAACTCATACTCACATGACACGGGTGGGGTCAGCTGGTTCAATTTTTGAGCTACTGGTCCCCAGACACTTGTACTGGGCCGACCAAGGATACAGCTCTTGCCACTATCACCTTGCTTAGCAGATTTCCTTTCCCACCAGGGCATTGTCACTGGATCCCACCTTCTGTCAGGATTCCCATTGGAAAGTCGTTACAAATTGCTTGTGTTCACAGATGTTATGTCTAACTGCCGTGAGTATAGATTGTAGATTAGAGAGACGCCTGCTAGGTGCAGCACTGCCACCTACTGGCAGGTAGCACTCTGAGCTCAGAATCTCCAGATATCCAACCAACCAATGGGAACTTGTTAAGCACATGTTATGAGAGCTTCGGATCCTCCGATATATGTGTGTGTTGTAATAATTTGTGTGCTCGACTATCTCTAGTAGCCGCTGCCAAATACTTTTCTTTTGCTCTCGACAAAAGACTTTGAAGTGTAGCCATTGGCTTACTGCTTGCCAATTTTGTGCTCCTTGGGTCTTATAAGTCGATGGAAGCAAAGACTAGGGAAAGAACATTTGATCTTCTGTTCTTTGTGTGCTGTTTACTGTGCTGCTTTGTTCAAGACACACTTTGCTGCTCGCTGTCGTATGTATACTCCTGCTTATCTTCAGTAAAGTTTTATATCTTTTATATCACACAGCCGTTTTCAGCGTGATTCATCTACAACTCTGCTCGTGTTGTTTTGTTTTTACCTTTGCCTCCTCTCAAACGACACCTTCATCACCAATTATGTTCTGCCAACTGTCCAAGCAGTGATCAGGTGCTCAGACAATTGGTTCTTTTAGAGCCAGAGACAATAAACACACCAGTGGATAAAGACAGTTTAAGCTTTATTATAAACTTAAACAAATGTATAGCATAAAGAAAGGAAAATCATTACATACCAAGCAAGTTGAAACCCAATCTCCCATAGGCTGTCAGGAGCCCCTTAATAAGGACAGCGGAGTTACCCCAGGATGGCTCAATTTCCACAGCACCCAGCGCTCAGGTCTGTGCAGAAGCTCCCAAACTCAAAAGGCAATCCTAAGGTTTTTTTTTTATCAAAGTCTGGCCCTAAAGACTTGTGACCCTGTTTCCATGGTACAGAATCTGCAGGATCTGACCTTGACTGGATAGTTCCCAGGATCTGGAACACCTGTTTATGACATAATCCAAGAGCCTGGGAAGCTATACAGATAAGCTAGTGCTTAACAAAAACAATCTTGGGGTTTTCTCTTATCTCCTCCCACATTCCAAACAGAAATAAAAAACAAGCCAGCCGAACATTAGTATAACTCAAAATAAACTCTAAGCTTCTTCATGTGAAAGAGAAAATCAAAATAGGTCACTTAAACTCCTTGAAATAACAATGGTCTTCTGCATTGCCACTACACCCTCTAACTTTATAAAACTAACATCTGTAAAGCTAACAAGTGTGATGTCCTTTGTGTACTTGATTAAATTCTACAATCTGCCAAATTTCAAATTGAGCCAACAAATGTGCTGAAAATTGATACTGTAACAATTTTTGTTTCAATTTTTGGACAATACATGTATCATATTTTTGTCAAATAGTGATGAAAAATATTGATGTACTTCATTCTGATCTGTTGAAAAACTCTGTCCTTCACTTAATATGTGAAGTTCTAAGCTCTAATTCCAAAATTATTGGGGAGCTGGGCGGGGAGTGGGGAGTGAAAATGGCAGCTGTGACTGAGCAGTTACAGCCCTGCCTCTTGTACATGACACGCATAAAAAGGGGGCAGCAGCAGTTTGATTGTTTTGACACCCCCATGTGGACCCACCCGAGAGTTACTACGTTTATTTGTTTTATTAATATTTAAGACAGCAATTATTATGAGAGTTATATCGTGTACGTGCTCAATTTCATTCTGAAGCTTGAAAACTGCCAGTACCCCACTGTTTGCTTGGGGATTCAGTGTTGCAGATGTATGTGGATCCTATTCTTTCATTTTGGAGTGCGATTTCAAAAAATAGCATTACTGTACACATTATACAGAGATTGGTACACTAGCATGGATTAATGGGTGGGCTTTATCCTTTCCTGTGCTTTCTCCACAATGCTTGGGCCTATTCCTTTTGACCCCGAGAAGCTGCCATAGCAAGCACTGAGAAGTCTGAGATGTGGAAATATAAAAATACAGAGGTGGCCTGTATTGTATGCAAATGTACAGCCTTAATCCAGGGTAATTTATTGATGGCACTGTGCCAAGATGAGGCTATAGCTGCATTCCATCCTGCGGCTGAATAACAGCAACCTGCCCTGGAATGAGACACTTCATTTATTGATTACTTCTGGATAATTTAAATTGTATTTTGTGTAATCCAATTTTGACAAGGAAGTTATATTCAAATTGCAACTTCTACTTATAGGCCATCCCCTTCATTACAAACTGCAGGAAGGAGTTTTTAATTACCCCCTCTGCACTGTTCCTTTTCATTGTATTCAGCGCAAATAAGTTTTCCAAATTGTAACACTTGGTTATTCCTAATAAAAGTATTACCCTAATTTTATTCTTTTTATGTGCTCTCATTAGCAAATATGGTTGTTCTCATTTCTTTTTTGTTTGAGGTTCACATCTTTTAAAAAACTTTTTATTGCTTTTTAATTAATAACAGAAAAAAGAAAAAACAAGACATAAAAATAATATTAAGATACATACACTATCAAGAAAAAAAAAATTAAAAAATGCTATTACAAAAAAGTGAAGAAATACAATAAAGGAAAAAAACTTGTCACAGTATATTATAGTTACAAATCTATATATATTTATCTAATATAAATATTAAAATGCATATATATTTCTAATAATAATAATAATAATAACAATAAGGGGGTGTGGTGGCTCAGCAGGTAAGACTCCAGGCTTGTCGATCGGAAGATCGCAAGTTCAGAGGTTCGAATCCTTAGCCCCGCGTGACAGAGTGAGCTCCCGCACTCGCCCCAGCTCTTGCAAACCTAGCAATTCGAAAGCATGCAAATGCAAGTAGATTAATAGGTACCACTTTGGTGGGTAGGTAACAGCATTCCGCACGTGTCATGCCGGCCACATGACCGCAGAAGTGTCTTCGGACAACGATGGCTCTTTGGCTAACAAACGGAGATGAGCGCCTGCCCCTAGAGTCAGACACAACTGCACAAATGTGCGGGGGGAACCTTTACCTTTTAATATTTCTAATGCATTTATATGACTATTGTGTGTGTGTGTATTTAACCTATTGTATTTTGTATAAATGAGTCCCATATTTCATTATACTTGTCCATACAAAATCTATGTCTATAGGCAATCCGCTCGTAAGTAGCAAGTGCAGTCAAGTCTTCAATCCATTGAATAAATGGGGCCATACATTATCTTTCCAGTGCTGCAATATCAGTCTTCTGACCGTAGTAAGGGCACAGAGAATCCATTTATGTTGTCCAGATGTAAAATTCCATGTACTAGGTATATAGTTCAAAAGAATATTATCCTCCGAGAATTTTAGCATTTGAGGTTCACATCTTAACAAATAAAAAATAACCTTGAAATTATGATCAACATTAGTTAATCCTAGTTATCATATATATTTGATTTATAGGGAAGTAAATTTACATAAACAACTATAAATGTCATTTTCAAAAACAGAAACTCTGAATCAAAGTCAATGTAGGTGAAGTGCTTGAACATATAATATTGTCTTATAATAAATCACATTCTTGGTTCATGCCACTAAACATTTTTTTATTTTGATTAACTGCAGCCCTTCAGAGTCTTAGGTCTTTCCCCACTATAGTAAGACATCTAAGACTCTAAGGCATCTAAGACACTTCTTGGCAATGTCTTTTTTCTGTTCTGTCCCCATGATGTTGCCTTCATCTCATCCCCAAGTATCTTCAAATCATTCTTAGCAGCTCTTCCAGTGTTAATTTACTGTTTTTTCTTTAAGCAGGCAACAAAGCATGGCAGTTTTGCTATGGGTGCAATCTGATGTGCTTCATTTGATGGGTGTCAAAGCCAGGTGAATCCGAGTGGGTGGGATCAAGCCCAATCTGAGTGGCCAGTTTAGGCTGGTGCTGGCATACCCCCTCCCTTTCAGTTCCTGGGCACTATCTTTCAGAGCCATTCTGCTTTAGTTACCAGCTTAGAGATCTGGAACAGCTAGAACAGCAGCTAGACAGAAGCAGCAGTAGTGGGCAGCATGGGCAAGTGAGCAAAACAAATGTGTCTCTGCGCTTTTCACGCAGCTTTCAGCTGTTTTTCAGGCTGCTTTTCAATATGGGTTCATCTCTTCTGGAATAGCATTAAACCCATGCAAAAAGGATCCAGACAACATCATCTAGTAACCAGGTTGGTTTTGGACATGAGTTTAACGTTGTTCCAGAAGATCACACTAGTGCAAAACACTTGTGCAAAAACAGAGCAAGGTTTTAGAGATGCGTAAACCAGTGGGTGTCATCTGTTAAAATTTGTCTTTCTCCCCATCCCCATCCCATGTTAGGAAAATGTGGTGGATGTTTTCCAGTTGGCTGGTGACATTTGGTCATCAAACCTCCTGCCCTGAGTGTGCCTTGTACACTGTGAACAAAGATGATTTGTCAGCATCATGCCTATGTCAGGATAGAGATCACCAGTAAGAGCAGTAAATTTTATGGCAGTATAGTTTTCTACCCGCCCCGTGGCTGATGGAAAGCACCAACTCAGCCATGAGGAAGAGCCCTTAGGCAGCAGCAGTGACCTTTTCTAATTCTGTGACTGAAATTGAGCGGGAGATGCAAGGGATTACATCTGGGATCTATGCCATGCAAAGCATATACTCTGCTACCGAGCTAGAGCTCTTCTTTCTTGGAAGTTTAGGATTTATCACATAATAGTTTTAGTAACTTTTGCAAGCCCCTTTTTATTCCCATTTTGCTAAATCAAAATTGTAGGTTGGAAGTATGCTCTTCCCCATAAAGTATGCCCTACACATTTAAAACGTGTGTGTGTGTGTGTGTGTGTGTGTGTGTGTGTGTGTGTGTGTGTGTGTGTGTTTACAGGGCAGGAGAGATGGTAGCCTTGAACCATTCCCTTGATATTCAGTTGTATATATACCGGGGCCATGTTCCATATGCTAGAATGTTCAGAATTTCAACTCATCCTCCCAGTTGAAATGGTACAACCTAGCACTAAAAACTATATTGGGTGGGAATTTGCTTATCTGATTTAACTGTAATTACAGTGAAGGTTACCACAAAAATACTCTTTCAAATTTTGGGAAATCATAGTAAAGTTCTGAGATGATGATGATGTGTGGGTAATCTACAGTTATATTCACAATCTAAGACTGGTGGAAACTGAATAATTTAAATCATTATCATTATCATTATCATCACAAGGGGCGTGGTGGCTCAGTGGGTAAGACGCCAGGCTTGTTGATCGGAAGATTGCAAGTTCGGAGGTTCGAATCCCCTAGCCCTGCGTGCGGAGTGAGCTCCCGCACTAGCTCCAGCTCTTGCCAACCTAGCAATTCGAAAGCATGCAAATGCAAGTAGATTAATAGGTACCACTTCGGTGGGTAGGTAACAGCGTTCCACGCGTGTCATGCGGCCACATGACCGTGGAAGCGTCTTCGGACAATGCTGGCTCTTTGGCTAACAAACGGAGATGAGCACCGGCCCCTAGAGTCGGACACGACTGCACAAATGTGCGGGGGGTACCTTTACCTTTACCTTATCATTATCATGTTATTTTTATTACATGCATTGCACCTTTTGACCAAGCATAGTGTTTCATGCTCATTAATTAACCTTGAAATAAACCTATGATAAGGTAGATCAGTTATTTCTCCCATATTGCAAGTAATATTAGTGTTGAAAATCATAACTTTTCAATGATTATTGACTAAGTTCAGGGTTAGGGTTGTATGCAAGTGTACACATTCCCACTTTTGTCACACTCTGCATTTAGAATACACCTAAAATAATTAAAGAATAAATATCCAAATTGATCCAGAGTGACATAGGTCCCAAGACCTAGTATATAGGATTGGGTGATTTAGGATCTTTCAGTACAGAAAACTAGTTTATAGGAGAGTTCTACCTTAGTCTCACCTTTGACATCCTATATTTTTATATAGAATTTTTTAGGGGGGAAAATATATCACCTAATCCTATCTCCAATAATAAACTACCTCACTGAGAAACAGGAATAGTAGTCTGAGCTGTAGTCCTGTGTCCTGTGTCTGTCCCTGAACTGATCATTTTTTCCCATTGAGTTTGTGTTGTTTCTAAACCTAGTTAAGCCACAGTCTTATAGAAATAGGCTTAAGAAAAATAGACTTTTTTCAAAAATTAATGGAATTTGAAGAAAGGGAAATATTTGCTTTGGGAGATATGAATGGAGTTTTGGATTTGAATTTAGATAAATCGACATACAAAAATGGTGGGAAGCTTCTGCAAAGCTATTTCAATATATGGAGGAACTGGTACTAATACTTGTTTGGAGATTACAAAATCCAACAGAGATGGACTACAGCTTTTTTTGGGGGGGAAGACATCAGTCATACTCCAGAATAGATATGTGCTGGGCCTCCAAGACTCTAACACTATCTATCAAAGAAGTAGACATTCTCCCAATGACATATGCAGATCACAACCCAATTTTAATGACATGGAGCTTCAGTAAAAAACTACCCTTCAGACAGAAAATGAATGATAGGCTATTACTCCATGACACAGTTTTACAAAAATGTAAATAAGAATTGAAATTCTTCTTTAATACAAATAGGACACCAGGGATCTCCCACACTACCATCTGGGAAACAAGTAAAGCATATATGAGGGGCCCTCTAATTAAATTAGCTGCAGAACAAAAAGAGAATACACAAATGAAAAGAACGATTAGATGCCAAAATAAGAGAATTGGAAGAAAAGCATGAAACTAACCCAACAAACAATTGATAAAAGAAGGCCAAGGACAGGAATTTTCTAGCATTTTCGGATTTAGCTTGGTCTAGGATGCTCACAGTTTCCCAGTTGAAAGTATGGTTGAATCTGTCCATGTGTTGTGAGATTAAGGAGTTTTCATCATGTCTTCTAACTGCTAGTTGGTGTTCATGGATGCGCTCTGCTAGTCTTCTGCCTGTCTGTCCTACATAGTGGCTGATATAGACCTTACACTGTAAGTTGTAGATGACTCCTGTTTTTTTTTCTTGGGCTACTGGGTCTTTTGGTTTACTTAAGATGTTAGCTTTACCAATCAAAGAGAATTGGCAATCAAAGTGCTCCACTACCAAAGCAATAACCCTACCTCCCACAAGAGGAGCTGTGTAAGAACACTATTCAGATGAGCACAAACGCACTGCAGCAACCCAGAACATCAGAAAAAGGAAACAGACCACTTATATAGCATCTTCCAGCAAAATGGATATCCACGCAACTTTATCAAAAAGTGCTTGACCACTCAACCCACCACAGCAAAACCAACAGAAGCTATGAAAAGGATTACACTGCCATATATCAGAAACATCTCAGAAACTACTAATAGACTGTTACAACCACATGGCATCACCGTAGCACACAAACCAACCAAAACCCTTCAGAACATCGTAAGTAAACCAAAAGACCCAGTAGCCCAAGAAGAAAAAACAGGAGTTATCTACAACATACAGTGTAAGGACTGTAATAGCCACTATGTAGGACAGACTGGCAGAAGATTAGCAGAACGCATCTATGAACACCAACTAGCAGTCAGAAGACATGATGAAAACTTAATCTCACAACACATGGACAGACTTAACCATACTTTCAACTGGGAAACTGTGAGCATCTTAAACCAAGCCAAATCCGAAAATGCTAGAGAATTCCTGGAAGCTTGGCACTCAGACAAAGCATCCATCAATAGACACATAGAGGTAAACAACATTTACATACCATTCATAAGAGACAATAGGAAAGCCAGAAGACCAGAACACCTGGTCGCCAGCAATCAACAACAAGATAGGCAAAGATTAACAGCAAGATTAGCAGCAGAGGAGCAATCAAACAACACAATAGACCCTAATCAAGGAACTATTAACTCTGTCAATCAACCAAGCAGCAAACAACAACCCAGTCAAAGTACAACCAAGGAGAGTACAACACCCCCACCAACACAGGCAGGACAAGCCTGGGTATATAAACAGAGAGCAAGTTCCACTCCCTTTTCGCACTGAAGATGTTGCCTATCCTGGCAATGAAACGTCTGCAAGAAAACAAGGCTCAGAGAGCACCAAGGACTCCACATGTTAGCTTTAGTTGGTTTGTGTGCTACAGTGATGCCATGTGGTTGTAATAGTCTGTTGGTTTTTTCTGAGATGTTTTTGATGTATGGTAGTGTTTTCCTTTTCATAGCTTGTGTTGATTGTGCTGTTGTGGGTTGAGTGGTCAGGCACTTTTTGGTAAAGTTGCGTGGGTATCCATCTTGTTGGAAGATGTATAGGTGGTTTGTTTCCTTTTTCTGGTGTTCTGGTTGCTGCAGTGCGTTTGTATTCGTTTGAACAAGTAGTTTTTTTTAGGAAAAGTCATGGTTTTAAAAGACCACTTTTCTATAAAGTTAACTTAAAACATTATTTTGGTTCATTATTAATGTTCTAATAAATGTATCTTTCAAGTGATGGCTATTCAAAAATTTTTTTTTAATACTCCGAAGCCAACTTAGCAATCAGCATTGCTCTTTATTCAGTTTCATCTGTTTCCTGGTGCAGCTTTTTCTTTGTGTTGTTAGTACTGGTTCATTCATAGTTTTCAACACAGCAGTCAACTGGTGCCAGAAAAGCTTTTGTTTGTGTTCCTCAGGACTCCATTTCAAGTAGGTTTTCCTTTTTAATAGTTTTCTAAGCTTGCTGAATTTCTGTGGGATGCTGTTGGGTGGGAGATCTTCCAATACAACCATAATGAGAGAATCCTGGTTTTCACTGAGAACCCGGTGTTCAGCAAAGTACAGCTCGTACTGGCACCAGCAGCTGTGGACAAAGCTGGGTGATAGCACAAAAATAACTTTATGGCTGTTCTCAATGCAGTAAAAAATGTTCCCAAGAACTGGATGCCCTGGCATGAAATCCCTTTCGTGATAACATATTTTAAATCCATTGGCTTCCAGTTTCTCCAGTAGGATCTCTTTGGTCCAAGATGCATCATTTTCACTGTATGAAATGAAAGCATCATAGGTTTTGTGTTCTAGTCTCTTCTCATATTGTTTCCTTTTAGCCTTGCACCAATACCAACCCATCTTCACATACCATGGACCATCAAAATGCCAGCACAGTACAGATATGATGGTCATAATCAAAATGGCCACACCAGCTGTAATTCCGATTTGAAGACCAAGAGAACAATACAACATTGTTAGATGACTGTTTTCCACCAAAAGACCTCGCTTTCTTTGTGGAAAACCACAGAAAATACTTTCTCGGCCCTTTATTTGCAATTCTGGGCTAGCAAGGTATGTGTTTACAAACCAATATAATTCACAGTTACAGAAAAAATGTTTCCCTTGAATGGTTAAAATTTTCAAGTTTGTTAAATGGTGGAACATCTCTTTCATAATGATGGCAATGGCATTGTTGCTGATATCCAACTCAACCAAGGATTTAGGGAGAGACCCTGATTGTAGAAAGAATATTTTATTTTCTGACAAATTCAGATATTTCAGTTCAGGCAGACATTTCCCTGTGTGATCCAGCAGATTTGTAATTAAATTATGGCTTGCATCCAGGTTAGTTAGGGAATGGTAGGAAACATTCAGATTCAGTTGCATTATAAGATTTCTAGAAAGATTAAGGAATTTTAAACTTTGTTCGGCCCCATGGAAAGGGAAACGGAGTATCTTATTTTTACTAACATCACATTCCTCTAATGAGTCTGGAAGATATGCTGGTGAAATTTCTTCTATTTTATTGTTTTGAATTTTAAACACTGTTAAATATGGGAAAAGATTTGGGCTAGCTATCCCTTCTAAGTTACAGTTGCTTAAATCAAAGTGGTGCAAAGAATTTGTTAGGTGGTGGTTATTGCTAAGGTCAAGAAAAATATGTTTTTTCACTGTGTTTTGAAATGTGCCATTTGCTAGGATTCCACAGCTTGCAGTAATCTGTAATACTAAGGATGGAAATATTGTTCCCTTTTCATCATGTTGTTCATCGCCAAGATCATTCCGCTTTAACACTGAAGTGGGATTTAAAAGGTCTTCAGCTCCTTGCTGCTTCTCTGCTGGCATAGGAGGCAATGTCGTGGCCCTTAGAGGTGGGTCAGTCAATGAAACATTTATTATTCCATTCGTTTGTGAGAATTTTTGAGATGACATATGCTGTGGTTGGCTATTAGATACAAGAATTGTTGGATCAACTTGGAAACTATAATTGTGTTGCATATTGAAAACATTAAGAATATTGAGACTCACTTTCTTTTTTGTTGTAATTTCTTTCCTTACATTATGTAAAAAACTGAAGACCCTTCTTGGAATTTGAGATTCAGGTAATGAAGAGGGGCTTAGAGAAGATTTGGACAGAATTTTATTGTCTGAATGCTGAAATCTACCGTCTCCACCACAAAAGAGAACGATGAGATAAAAATGCAAGGTTCTGATGAAGAATCCCATCCTGAAGAAGAAACAAAAATAGCACTTGTCTAATCAAAATGTAGCTTTAACAACAACTTGGTTTCACAACTTCTCAAATCAGAAACTTTTTAATTGACAACATTTTATTGATAGTTATCCTATGTTTTCTATATTTTCAGCCCTAGCTCTTTTAACAGAGATAAAACTTTAGTTTAACCATTCTTTAACTTTCATTTCGAAGCTACTACATCATGCAGGGAATGCAGGGAATAGAACCTTTTCTATTCCCTGCATTCCTATTCTACATGGTTCATTCAGAATGAGTCAAATATGTTGGTGGGGTACGTGTCTCGATTCAGTTTGTTGTTTAAAGCTTCACGTGTGGAAAGTGAGTCATGTTTTGGCACCACCCTGACTGCAAAGCACCCCCATTGCACTAAAGCTGAGATGATCAGTGGATGGTGAAATCAGGTTCCATATGTGTTCAATTTGAGCTATGAACAGTATTCATCTTTACAAATGAAGATGTATTAAAATAGTGGTTTTCCAAATATTGCAGGGAGGGATAGTGCTTCTTAGAATTTATTGGGGGATTACTATATAGAAGATTATCAGTTTGAGTGAAAAAACTTCCTGGAAGGACAGTTTGCTGTCACCACTTACCTTCTCCAATAAACTAGAATTGCAATAAAAATGTTGGGTGTGTTGCAAGTTACAGTTCTCTCTAGCAATTTAGAGGCACACATGGCCTGTACAAGTACTTCGTATGACAGGTTTTTCCATTCAGGAACATGCCCAAGAACTTCTACAAATCATGCAGTAGGTCAATATGGGAAGAACTCAGAAGATTTTAGGTGGAAGGCTTTGAGGATAGGAAAGGGTGACTTTGGCTTAATCGCTGTCAGCTCAAGCTACCTCATAAGGTTGCTATTGAGGGGAAGAATTGGAGGAGAGAGTGCTACGTAGGAGTGCTTTGTATGCTGCCTTGACTTCCTGAAGGGAAGGTGAGATATAAATCTAATAAATAAATACATTTTTATAATTGCAGACTCTCCAGTCTTCAGTCACATCCCATGAAAGTGGTACATGCTATATTGCAGCTTGTGTGGAAATGAGTAGGGTATACAACCAGCAGAGATACTAATGAGAAAGAGGCATCTTTATGGCTCCCATTAGTGGCTTTAGAGCTAAAAGAGTATGTAGGAGTATATAGCAATATATGTACATAATAAAGAGGGAATTGACCAAAAAAAGAGAGCAAGCAATAGAAAAAATTTAAATATTTTCTGGAGATCCCAAATCACTACTTTCCGTTGATTATAACACTTGAGTATTGATTTTCCCAAGTTTTATTTCAGCTCTTTCAGGCTAAAGAAGCAGATGGAAAGAAGCTGGTATTTAGAATATTCTCACAAGGTATGTTGCCCAAATAAATATCCAATAATAGTAGAAATCTCATCTCTCCAGGAATTGCATCTACAAAAGTTTATAGGCATGAACTCATCCAGATAAAATGGATCATTATACACTGTAATATGTCCCCTAAAATGTTAGAAACAAACTGGTTTCTATATCTGCTTTCAAAGACATATTAGTTAAGTCTTTTTACTAATGGCAAACAGAAGGTGTTATCTATCTCCCAGTGTATCAGTATGATTTTATACACTGAGTAAACTACAAGGAAATTAAGAATTCCAATACCAGGGCGTTGGAATAGTTTTGAATCAAGGTGAAAATGTAACCTTTTAATGTAATCTTTTAGGGATTTTCCTTTTAAATTTGAGCACAAGAAGTTCATGCAGAGTAATCATTAATCTAGCAGGTTCAGAGGAAAGTATGGTATTGCTACCTGAAGAATTCTCTTCAAGGTTTCATCAACAGGTCTATAGTTCTCTCGGCAGCAAGATGGAAGTTGCATGCCATTGCCACCTTCTGAGATGACTTTTTTGTCTTCCAGTCTGTTTTACCACTCTTGGAGGCCCCCCTTCCAAGGAACTGCCCAGAGTCACTTGGCGAGATGGGTGGTGAAGAAATGTGAGAAATAAATAAATACTTAAGCCTGGCCCTCCTTTGCTTCTGACCCCAGAGCGGGTCTGGCAGGTGCTACCAGATGCAGAGACAAAACTGGAGCTTTCTTTTAAATACCATATACTGAAAAGGTGTGGACAAAAAATGCTTCTTTGCTTCCTTTCTATGATGATAAGAACGGAAGACTTGTCATCATAAAAACAGGCCAAAACAGCAAGATTGTCACAAAGCGTTTCTGGCTCCAACACCTAAGGAAAAATGCCTTCCTAACGGCTAACTGGTCTGGAGCCAGCCATGTGTTGGGGTGTATGTGTGAGAGAGAGAGAGAGAGATTGTTCCAAAGGGCAGGCACCACAGTGGAAGAGGCATCCCTCCTGGGTCCCATCAGATGGCATTGTTTCAAGGAAAGGTTTTACAATGAGTAAAAATCCATGCCTAGTATTAGAGCAGATGTGCAAGATTAAGGTTAATTAAG
Source organism: Charina bottae (assembly GCA_023362775.1). NCBI lineage: Eukaryota > Metazoa > Chordata > Lepidosauria > Squamata > Charinaidae > Charina > Charina bottae. The sequence continues at coordinate 80,329,936 of JALMGJ010000001.1, read as the reverse complement.
ATTAAGGTTAATCTGGGTTAACTACATGCTATGTTTGTATTAAAAAACACATACACTTAAAAACACCGGTGAATATGCTGGGATGGGGATTAAAAAGAACATGTATGTGCCATAAGTGGTAATTAAACTGATGGCACAAAAAATTAATAAATACACACTATACATGTTACTGTGGAAGACTGATGGTTAAGAAAATATTGTATTTGATGTCATTTTGTTATATAAAGGTGTAAAGCTTTAATAAAATATATATTAAGATATATGCAGTCAATCCAATATTTACATGCTTTGGGTTTTCAGTTTCCACCCTCAGCAGCCTAGCTAGCATGCCTGATGGTGAAGGATGCTGAAGGAGTTGTGGTTTGGCAGTATCTGGAGGGCTGTAGCTGGCCTACCCCGTAACAAATGTGAAAATTACAAGGTGGTTTCTGCTGATTGTCTTGAAAGAGCAGGTAGACTATCCATTATCCCGCCTCAGCTAAGTAGGATTTTACAGGCAATAATTAGCACTTTGAGCTGAGAAAAGCTAGCTAGTGCAGTTGTTTCCACAGTAAGGTAATACATTTCCTACACCAAGTAAATAATCTAGGTGCCATGTTTTAACAAGCTGAAGCTTCTGGGCAGTTTTCAAAGGCAGCCCCCACGGAGAGGTAAGCCTGAGCTGGGAAAAATCACTCCTGGTCACAGCTGTCATCTAAACATCCATTCCTAGAATAAACTGGGTTCAGAAGAATCTCCACACAAGTATTCAGTATTTTCAGAAAGATACCCCATGTAGCAGAGGCTTGTGTTCTATGTCTGTATCAACTCTTTGCATTTATATTTTCTCTAAATTAAGTTTCAGAACTTCCAAGTTTCTCTTAGCATGGCACCAATATCCAGAGCTCTATACCAGGGGTCCTATCGATTCCATACATACATTAAACAGCTTGGGGAAAAACAGTCCACAAATTAAGAGATCCCAACACTGTATTTTGGGATTCTCTCTGTACAAAAACCAGATTCACCATAAAGCAGCACTTCTCAACTCTGAAACCTATTAGGTCACTGGTATTGAAAGCTACTTTATGCAGTTTGGTATAAATCGAAAACTCTTGCAGACAAGATAAAAAGGGGCACAACATGTATAGTACACAAAATTGAAGATTTTCATTCCAACTGCTGTGCTTCCCTCAGTTATTCCCCTGTACTAATCCTCCCTCAACCATTCTCCACCTTTCCCTAGCATGTAGTTTACTCACCTTTTGATTCATTCTCTTCCCATGATGGAGCTTATATCTGGAACATTTTGCTGTTTTTGCTGTTGTGGATACTACAGCTGAGCAAAATGGTGTTTGAATGCCCCTGCCCTACCAGATTGAACTGATCATTTGCAACACATCCTTTGGAAATTCCCTGCTATGAGGATGTATATGAACCATTAAATTACAGTGTGGGAGAGCCTATAGATACAAAAAAGGAAAGGCAAGCACTTGTTTTGAACCACAACACGTTATAACTTGTAGAGTAACTATTTCCCACAAGCGAATTATTAAACATGATGCAACAAGGAACCAAGGAGCTTGCTTACTTTCCCTTAAGTGAATGAAGTGATTGCTTAATGTTTAAGCCAATGCAATACATGAAGTTGGTTTAATTTTTCCCATCTCATTTGTCACCCTGCAAATGGCTTTTGGTCTCACATTCCTTGCTCAGACTTAACCGACACAGATCTGGGAATGCCTCCACCCTGGGTCCTGTAACTTTTAGCTTTGCTTCTCATAGTGAATCATTGAGGAAAGGTCACTGAACCAAGTAAGTTGTGACAAAGAGAGTTTTGCAGACATCTTCATTCCTTTTTTCCAACCCACTTTTGTTTTTTCATTCCAAAGGAAACCAGAATTGCCACAGACAGGAAAGAAGTTGTAACTTTTTGTTGTTACTCTTACACTGCTGAAATTTTCGAATGTAGGATAGCAACTTTAGAATTAACAATGCTAAATCAGAGTGGTAGCAAGTGGAGTCCATCTTTATACTGATTCAGGTGTACTTCACCCCAAAGAAAGTAAGAGGCTTTGTGTATTTCGTGTGCATAATTTAATTATGGCCTGTGTCAGATTTTGGTGAGTTAATACACAGTGAAAATCCTGCTGGTTTGTATCAAGTGGTCTATAGACCAGGAAGAAAACCCCCTAAGAATCCTTGTTTTCTCAAGGGGCTTTAGCTTTTCCCAAACTGGCATCCACTATATGTTTTAGATTTCCACTCCCAGAATTCTTAGCCAGATGCCAGGTATTCTGGGAGCTGGTCCAGCACATCTGAAAGAACACATTAGGAAAATCTGTTTAAAATGTATTTTCTTGCCCCCTTCAAAGCTCTTTTCTCTTGTTATGATTCTTTAAACCATTTTGCCTTATCATCCCTCAAGGCAAGTGAGTCTGTGTTTCAACTATGGCTTAAGAAAACCTCATTAACAATGAAGTTTTTTTTTAAGCAATAGGATCAGTTGAGCAATTATCTGTCAGCAGAAGGAAACTGGCATTTTATAAAGTTAAAATGGTGCTTACCAAATAAACAAACAGATTCACCTTTTAATATCATCACACTTAAATTGATACCAATCAACTAGGAAGTGCCATGAAGGAAGTGCTGCCACTACCTTTTTCTGGGAGGTGATTTTGACTTCCCCATTTAGGCAGACCTGGACTGTCCAGGTGACCTCTTATGTAAGTACTGACCAGGACCAACCCCGTTCAGCCCCTGAGATCAGCTAGGTACTGCTTCTTGCTGAGGACAAGAGCCCTCACATATATTATAACTCTCCTTGATCCAATCCCTATCTCCAGTGGGAAAGCTTACTTCCCACACAACACTATAAAATAGCACTAACCATTGCTGGCTGAGACTATTGTAAAGACCACTGCCACACATTGGGGTGAAGGAGAACTCCGTGGGAATTACTTGGGATGGATAGAAATGATCAGTTTCAACATAACTACATGGCAAGGTGGCAGGAAAATCCCAATTAACCATTGGGTAAGTATTTGGATCCATCACCCTTCACCTGATTGTAGGTCCAACTCACATCAACTATTGATCTACTATGACAGTAATTTGATAAGAGAATTCCTCCTAACCCTGATCACCATTATCCCACCAAACACAGAAAATCAGATTTACAGCATGTCTTACAGAATGAGTGGGGGTCCGATTTCTGCCAGGGTTAGAAAGCATGTCCTGAGAAGGCTCCTTAATGTGTATTGAAAATACCAACCTCAATAAGTTGGGGACAGTGCCAAAATAGGATCACAATGCAAAAACTATTGTACTTTGGACACATTTTCCACATTTATGGAAAATATGATAATGCTGAGCAAGGTGGAAGGAGAAGAGACTGACTGCATGTGGACAGTCAGAATCCTGGAAGCTGCATGACTCTACCTACAATTGTGTAATGTGGTAAGAGATAGGGGAATTACCAGAAGTTGCTACAATGCAATAGAACATAGTGTCAACATCCCTGCAATTAACTTGGGAATGGCAAGTGCTAGACAGAAGAATCTTCAGTCTGCTCGAGCTACCCTTCAACTGGAGAGACTGGGTACTTCCTGGAATGAGCATAAAGGAAGTAGTAAGCATCTCAAAATCTGGATCCATGAACTTAAGGAATTTGCTGAGATAGCCTATGTAAAGAGATGAAAAATATCTTTGACCTGCCCAGTCTCCCTCATGTGTCACAGTGCATAGCAAAGGCATGGAAGGCCCCCCGGTAAAGATTTGTCACTGAACATCTGAACAGGTCATAGGAACTCCTCTGCAAAAGAAACCAATATATTATCAAAAGAGAGTCTCATTTTCATCTTCCATAAAGTGAAAAAGTAAATATTAGAAGGGAGAGAGACTCTATTCTGTATTAGAGAGCAAATGAAAATGTCCAAGATTAGATTTTTTTATTTTTTAAAAGTTTATCAATAGTCTCTTATATACATAAAATATTCACAAAATAATTCACAATAGCTTTTTGCTTTCTTTCTGTCTGTGTCTGTCTGTCTGCTGGTGAATTCGCCTGGCTCAGTACTTCTTTTCACCACTGGTTTACATGGAGAACTGCAGGTGCCCTTTTCCTCCTTCAGCTTTGTGGTTCTGAACGTCCAATAATGCCACGTGTCATTAACTTGGCACAGAAAGCAGTCCATATTCGTCTGCCGTATCCAGAATTTTACAGATAACTGGTGACTCCACCTGGAAAGAAAAACGTTTACAAAGATGTTAGTATAGTCACAATGAGGACTGAGCAAAATACGTCATGAAAAAAACTACTATGGGCTTAGTGCTTGACTCTCTGGAGTTGGAAAAAGATAATGCTGTATCTGAGGATAATGTTGCAATCAGAATACGATTTTGTCAGATCATACGTCAAACGTTTTGGACACCTTGCCCACTCTCTACAAGGCCCTGGAAAAGGTTAAATCCCATTGATTTGCTCGTACTTACATTTTAATTAACAGAGTCTGTAAAGGTCTTAAAGCTCTGGCTGAATTGTGCCCAATGTTTTTAACATTTAAATACTTTATTATTTGGGATAAAATACATTTTTGCAAAAATAAAATAACAAAATACACCTTAAACGAATGCTGTCTTTAATTTTGGGGTGTATATGGTCTAACTGTGGTATTTTTTAATAAAAACTTTGTCTACCAATATTTTTGTCATGAGTTCTGATATTAAATATGACCGAAGCAGACCTGAAAGTTCTATCCAATTTGGAATGTGCTTAATAGCACATAAAGACTATTAACAATAAATAAAAGCTTACAGAAAAGCGTTAAGAGTCCACACCTCATTCTCGTCCCTTCACTCCATTCCCAATGCCCTAGAAAAATGCCCTGTGAATGTCATGTTACAGAAGGCACTGGGTCCTTAAGAAGGTTTAGTATATAATTATGAAAAATTACAAGTTTAGTACCAGAACTTTCATGGGAGATTTTTCTCCCAAAAGTCAACATGGCTTAGATCAAGGTCTCAAAAACATACCCCGAGAATATACTGACAGGAATGAGGCTCCAGCATATACACAGTTACTGCGTGAGGAGAGTCAGCTTCTTTGCACCTTAAGAAAGAAAAGACTGTAAATATGGAGCGGTGATATAAATCGATGAATGAATGAATGAATGAATGAATGAATGAATGAATGAATGAATGAGACAATGCAGATTAAGAAAATGGTTAACAGGCTTCTCCGAGCCCCAAGGTTTTCAGCTGGTATATTGGCCTATGAATCATCTCTAATGGTGATGCAAGTCTTGCTGTGATACTAGCAAAGAATTACGCTTTTTCATAACATTTCCTGGTGAATCTGGTATTTCTCAGCAACAAATGCACAATGTTTGTTAAATGGTGAATGGAGTCTGTATAGCATCTATGTTACTAATAGTTATCTGTAGAGGTGCTGGTTTCAGTGAAAATGCTGAACGGGTTTATTTAAAAAAAGTGTTCACTTTTAATTGAGTCTGGGAGTGTGCTGCTAATCTCCCTAAACACTGTTGTAAATACTAGCGATGGCCAATTCACCGGGAACTCATACATGAAGCATATGCGGAGGACACCTCCTTGCTAGGGGAAGCAGTGAACATTGTCCAGACTGCTTGTTTGGGTCAAAGTCCAATATTCCCCAAAATTCAGACTTTTCTCCATTACATTCAAAGTGTACTGATGAAAGGTCCATAAAATCAGCAGTTTCCACAATCACATAGTAGATTCTGGAAACTGGATCACAATCCAAAAAAAGTACATGCTCTTGAAATACTTTCGTGATTATACCTAAAGGAACAGACATAGCAATGCCTGGCAGAAAAATGTCAGTGCGATGGCTGCTATTTTGAAAAAAAAAATCTTAGTCCTTGCCTTACAGGTAATTCTTTAATTCTTTTTTATTTTATTTTATTTTTTTATTTTTTAATTATTTTTAAGAGATAAATCTGGATTGTGCCCAATAATTAGTAAAGGAAAGCAAGGGCATTTTAAGGGTCCTTAGGAAACATATATAGCTCAATCAATCAGTCAGTACAAACAGCATTTGTTTTAAGTGTAACTCACTTCAATTTCACCGTCACTTGTCGAGGCTTGTCAGTTAAGTCACAAACATCTCCATTGCCATAGTAGTGAGACACCATTCTGTCAGGAAAGTTACAATTTAGGCCCTGATTGCAACAATCACATTTAAAACTCACTGCTTAAGGAACCAAAGCCTAGAACCCTTCGTGTCTAGACGTCTTCTATACAATTACTATAAAACCTACAAGGAAAACTCTCAACTAGGGTTGACTATCAGAAACATTTATACAATATTTAGCACTTATAGGTATTTTGCATTTCAATTTAGTAGTTCTTTCTGTTTATTCCAAATATTTCTTCAGTGCAGGAAATATAAACACACAATCCATTTTACAACCTGTAGTTCTTGGAAAGGCAGCCATAATTAATTATCCACCCACCCACAGGTGGGCTGATAAACATTTTTCTGGCTTAGTAACATAGAAACAGTGAAGGGAATTCTACAATTTTAAAAGCATGGGATACAATATTATGCAACACGGAAGGTTCCAGCCTGAGGTTGAATACTGAAAGTAACTGGGGCTTAATCTAATTAATCTTAATCTAATTGCAATCTACACTGCTTTTAACAAGTACTACAACAAAGCAGCAACCCTCTCTCTCTAGGCCATCATTTGAAAACCAACTTGTTCATACTTGACTGTTTGCAGGCCATCATCTTTGTGGTGATATGTTCTAGCCACATTCTTTTGTGCCCATTCAAGGTGTTCCTCTTTGTTCCATGTGCCCACAACTATAGTTGTTTTGCCATTTTCTTTATCCTAAAATAAGTAATACATTTTCTTGGTAATTTATTTTAAAAGTCACACATAATTCTATTTTTTATACCACCCTAAACAGAAATTCTGAGATAGACAATAATCAATATTCATGCTGTTATGAGAGTTTCCATACACTAAAAACACCCATATGAACCCAATTGGCTTCAGCTAGCCTTCCCTTATGTTATATTTAAATTTCAATGGTTTTAACAAACTATAAGAGTCTGTTTTTTTCTTTTGTTTATCCTTACTTATGACTTGGTGAGCATGTTCCACTATTCTTAGTACAGTGGGGTTGGCTGAATGAGAACAGGGAGGAGGATCCAGGAATGGGTAACATGACAGGAGACTTTAAGTCATGTGAACCCTGTCCTCTTGAGCAATGGGAAGATTAACCAATGCTTGGACACCTCCATCACAATAAACTGGAAGAACCCTCCACAGCAAGTATCCAATAGTCCATTCTTAGCATTTACAGCATTATGAGGCAGAATTAAAATAGCGCATCTAACCACCTACTACACTGCCTTTATGCCTAGCTATTACTTTGCCCATCCTGGGTTGTCAATACCAGAGATATGCCAAGGCACTTAACCGAATATTGGTCTAGCTTTATTGTAGCACGAGCTTCGTACAGCTACAGCTGTGTGCAGCTGCATGTGTTTTGCATGCAGCAGGACCCAGATTCTGTCTTTGGGGATTTTGTTGTTTATTCGTTCAGTCGTTTCCGACTCTTCGTGACTTCATGGACCAGTCCACGCCAGAGCTTTCTGTCGGCCGTCACCATCCCCAGCTTCCCAATGGTTGAGTCCGTCACCTCCAGAATACCATCCATCCATCTTGCCCTTGGTCGGCCCCTCTTCCTTTTGCCTTCCACTTTCCCTAGCATCAGCTTCTTCTCCAGGGTATCCTGTCTTCTCATTATGTGGCCAAAGTACTTCAGTTTTGCCTTTAATATCATTCCCTCAAGTGAGCAGTCTGGCTTGATTTCCTGGAGTATGGACTGGTTTGATCTTCTTGCAGTCCAAGGCACTCTCAGAATTTTCCTCCAACACCACAGTTCAAAAGCATCTATCTTCCTTCGCTCAGCCTTCCTTATGGTCCAGCTCTCGCAGCCATAGGTTACTACAGGGAATACCATTGCTTTAACTATGCGGACCTTTGTTGTCAGTGTGATGTCTCTGCTCTTAACTATTTTATCAAGATTTGCCATTGCTCTCCTCCCAAGAAGTAGACGTCTTCTGATTTCCTGGCTGCAGTCAGCATCTGCAGTAATCTTTGCGCCTAGAAATACAAAGTCTGTCACTGCCTCCACTTTTTCTCCCTCTATTTGCCAGTCATCAATCAAGCTCGTTGCCATAATCTTGGTTTTTTTGAGGTTTAGCTGCAACCCAGCTTTTGCACTTTCTTCTTTCACCTTCGTCATAAGGCTCCTCAACTCCTCCTCGCTTTCAGCCATCAAAGTGGTATCATCTGCGTATCTGAGATTGTTAATGTTTCTTCCAGCGATTTTAACTCCAGCCTTGGATTCCTCAAGCCCAGCATGTCGCATGATGTGTTCTGCGTACAGGTTGAATAGGTAGGGTGAGAGTATACAACCCTGCCGTACTCCTTTCCCAATTTTAAACCAGTCCGTTGTTCCGTGCTCTGTTCTTACCGTTGCTACTTGGTCGTTATACAGATTCCTCAGGAGGCAGACAAGATGACTTGGTATCCCCATACCACCAAGAACTTGCCACAATTTGTTATGATCCACACAGTCAAAGGCTTTAGAATAGTCAATAAAACCGAAATAGATGTTTTTCTGAAATTCCCTGGCTTTCTCCATTATCCAGCGGATATTGGCAATTTGGTCTCTAGTTCCTCTGCCTTTTCTAAACCCAGCTTGTACATCTGGCAATTCTCGCTCCATGAATTGCTGGAGTCTACCTTGCAAGATCTTGAGCATTACCTTACTGGCATATGAAATAAGTGCCACTGTTCGATAATTTGAACATTCTTTAGTGCTTCCCTTTTTTGGTATGGGGATATAAGTTGATTTTTTCCAATCTGATGGCCATTCTTGTGTTTTCCAAATTTGCTGGCATATGGCATGCATCACCTTGACAGCATCATCTTGCAAGATTTTAAACAGTTCAGCTGGGATACCGTCGTCTCCTGCTGCCTTGTTATTAGCAATGCTTCTTAAGGCCCATTCAACCTCACTCTTCAGGATGTCTGGCTCTAACTCACTGACCACACCGTCAAAGCTATCTCCAATATTATTATCCTTCCTATACAGATCTTCCGTATATTCTTGCCACCTTTTCTTGATCTCTTCTGCTTCTGTTAGGTCCTTACCATCTTTGTTTTTGATCATACCCATTTTTGCCTGGAATTTACCTCCGATGTTTCTAATTTTCTGGAAGAGGTCTCTTGTCCTTCCTATTCTATTGTCTTCTTCCACTTCCGCACATTGCTTGTTTAAAAATAATTCCTTATCTCTTCTGGCTAACCTCTGGAATTTTGCATTTAATTGGGCATATCTCCCCCTATCACTGTTGCCTTTTGCTTTCCTTCTTTCTTGGGCTACTTCCAGTGTCTCAGCAGACAGCCATCTTGCCTTCTTGGTTTTCTTTTTCTTTGGGACGTTTTTTGTTGCCGCCTCCTGAACAATGTTGTGAACTTCTGTCCATAGTTCTTCTGGGACCCTATCTACTAAATCTAGTCCCTTAAATCTATTCTTCACCTCCACTGCATATTCCTTAGGAATATTAGTGAGATCATATCTAACTGATCTGTGGGTCTTCCCTATTCTCTTTAGTCTGATTCTAAATTTTGCAATAAGAAGTTCATGATCTGAACTACAGTCAGCTCCAGGTCTTGTTTTTACCGACTGTATAGATGTCCGCCACCTTTGGCTGCAAAGGATGTAGTCAATCTGATTTCGGTGTCGACCATCTGGTGAAGTCCATGTATAAAGTCGTCTTTTAGGTTGTTGGAAGAGAGTGTTTGTTATGCACAGTGAGTTGTCTTGGCAAAATTCTATCAGCCTATGTCCTGCTTCATTTTGTTCTCCCAGACCATGCTTGCCTGTAATTCCAGGTGTCGTCTGACTACCCACCTTAGCATTCCAGTCTCCTGTAATGAAAATAACATCTCTTTTTGGTGTATTATCTAGTAGGTGCTGCAGATCCTCATAGAACTGATCTACTTCTGCTTCTTCAGCATCTGTGGTTGGGGCGTATATTTGGATCACTGTGATGTTAAATGGCTTACCCTGAATTCGAATTGAGATCATTCTATCGTTTTTTGGATTGTATCCAAGCACTGCTTTAGCCACTTTATTATTAATTATGAAGGCTACTCCATTTCTTCTGTGGTCCTCTTGTCCACAGTAGTAGATCTGGTGGTCATCTGATGTGAAGTGGCCCATCCCAGTCCATTTCAGTTCACTGACACCTAAAATGTCTATATTTAATCTTGACATCTCACCAATAACCACATCCAATTTGCCCTGGCTCATAGATCTTACATTCCAGGTTCCTATGGTGTGTTGATCTTTAGAACATCGGATTCGTCGTTCACCACCAGCACCGTCGGCCGCTAGCCGTCCTTTCGGCTTTGAGCTAGCTGCGTCATCACATCTGGGGCTAGTTGAACGTATCCTCTGTTCCTCCCCAGTAGCATTTTGACCATCTTCCGACCTGGGAGTCCCATCTTCCGATGGTATACCGACATATCTTTGGTTGTACTGATCCATTTAGTTTTCATGGCAAGAATACTGGGGTGGGTTGCCATTACCTTCCCCAGGGATCGTATTTAGTCTGACCTCTCTGCCACGACCTTCCCGTCTTGGGTGTCCCTTCACGGTTTAGCTCATGGTTTCATTGAGGTGCTCAAGCTCCAGCACCACGACAAGGTAACGATCTCCTTTGCTGGAGGTCTTTGGGGATGGGGGTGAAGATTTCTCTCTGGAACCCCAAAGAACTGCTCTCAGTTAATGTAGGCCAGGGTTGAGCAACATGTTGCTCTTGGCTTGATTTCATTCTGATGGAAATGCCCAGAGAGAGGATAAATGAAGGGGGGGGGGTGAAAAGAGAAAATCTGAAATGGACAGAAATGAGAGAGAAAATATCTTCAAGAACCTTTTGTATTTCTGGCCAAAACAGTCCTGAAAAAGATTTGAGATGGAAGGGGAAGAGGAAAGATACTATATACAATAAAAATAAGAATAATCTATCCCCTCCCCCTTGCCTCACTTCCTGAGAGGAAATAAGAAAAAGACCAAAAAAAGGGGGGAGGGAGGGATGGCAAATGGATGTTCCTGCCCATTTTGGGTTCCAAGCCAGGCACAGTTACCCGCATGCAGTGCTGAACAGATCACCTCCAGGGCGGAACACTGAGTTAGATGGGCCAAAGGTCTGGTACAGTGTTAGGTGACTTCCTGTGTTCCATCTCTATATAGCCCAATAATAAAGGCAACAGTGAATTTATGAACTTTAAATCTGTACTTTCAAATCCCTCTTTACGGACAAAAAAACAGGAACATGTGGCCCTCTAGTGGTAGAGACTACCAATGATTATTTATATATACCTTGTGATACTGATGCACATACTTGCCGTAGCAGAATTCATACCTCCACCAGCCGACACCCTAAAAGAGAAGCAGGTTCATAACATTTAGACAGAGTGAAATTCAGCAGTACAACAACTACTATATCCAGTGGGTTTCACTGAAATCAAATAAGCTACAATTTCCCACCTTGCTCTGTACAGGAACCTTAGACATTTTTACCCAGTGAAGTGTGTTTTGCAAAGGTTTTTGAGATTGAAGGGGGAGAAGGTATATTTCTGGGCCCATGTTGAGACTTTCTTTACAACACCTTTCAATTGCTTGTACAAAATATGCAAATTAACAAGACAAATTATGCAAAGTAAGCCTTCTGTACTTATGTTTATAGCTCAGCCCCCAAATTATACAGCCCAGAAATAAGACTGCTCACCATAATGAGAACTAGACTGATAACTATTTGTTCTAGTCTGACTGATAAAACTGCTTCAATTGTTCCATCCACCCCATCTGTGAAATTCTTTCATTTCAATTCTTTCTGATACTTCCATTTCATTTTTTGGATTGCAAAATTCTGGTTTTATTTTTTAAACATGCATTAAAGTTGAGTATCATTGGGTTATAAGCTCTTGTGGTATTAAAAATGCATGCACTACATAACAATGCATTCCCTTCCAAGTCATATCTTTGGTTTTCCTTAAGATTTAAGTTAGCTGTCCCTTCTCCCTCACCCTTTCTCTAGCACAGAGCTTTCCAAACTGTGTGTCGCAACACAAAAGTGTGTCGCCACACACAGTCTGGTGTGTCGCCACACAACCCGGAAGCGCTGATCATCATCAGCGCTTCTGGGTTTTCCCGTGGCGACACACCAACGGCGGCGTGGAAAAACTGAAAGCGGCAGCAGCGCTTCCGGGTTTTTGCGCGCTGCCGCAACGGCAGCACTTCCGGGTTTTCCCGCGGCGACACACCAACGGCAGTTGGTGTGTTGTCGCGGGAAAACTTTGGAAAGCCCTGATCTACCAATATGCAGAAAAGCAGTCTGAGCTCAGAGTAGCTTCATTTTGAACTCAGAACGGGTGTTCTGATGCTTGAAATGCATATCCTCAACATTCTGTATTATGAATGAGAACAATGTAAAGGTACAAGTGTTTCCCTAAGTTGTATATGTGACAGAATGGAGAAGGTAGACATCGTCTGCCACCCTGTCATGTAATTTTCTAGACATGCAAACTGCACTGTGCTGATCAGCTGAGCCTGGAAAAGAGCTGAGAGAAATGAAAAACAGGTAAGGTTTATCACATACACAGTTTCTCTCACAGGGGGAGGGAAGCTAAAAATGGGCTAACAAACTGGCAGGAAGCTATTGGGGTTGGAGTGAGAGGAAAGGAGAAAATGGCTTCCAGGCAAAATTGGACTTAGGAAGCCTTAGATTCCTGGATGACTCAAGATCATCAAAGAGGAGGTGGCACAGAGATCATTACGCTGGGAGGAGAACAGCGAGTGCAGCATGGGATCAGTCTATCTGGTGCAGATGCCTAGAAGGAGAAGAGGAGAAGACACCAAACCGAAGATCAAGGCTGTGCTAACCATGAAATGTTGCCAGCTGAGTTTTAATTGAAGTCCATCATTAACGCTTTGGGGAAATTAGAAACTACCACCTTCTAGGGTAGGCACACTGTTATATTAGCAAAAGCGACACTGTTATTGGCAGAGAGACAGTTAATCTCAGAATGGTAAAGCAATTAGGTCATAAAACAATACATTGCATTGCTTTGAAGGCAGAAGAAAAAAATGGAGGGTAAACTGAAGTTCTGTTTATATGTATTAAATGAATATGGATGCATAATTATCTGACTGAAAGAGTCAATCTTGCAGAGAGTCTAATATCTTTCTATCCTTGATTATGCTATGAATAAAGACCCCCTGTGTTGTCTTGTGTCTGATTAATCCTAAAAACTCCTTACAGCATATATAACAGCTTGGAGAAATGAGAGCAAGGAGAAAGCTATTTTAAGAGCTACATTCTGAAAGTTCAGGGAAAATGTGATGCACACACAAACTGAGTACATGTTTGTTTGTATTCATAAGGATTGGGATTTTTTTAAATAGAAGTATACATAAAAGGGAAACACTGGAGGTAATAAAAGTATGAGTGGAACCTGACACGAGAACCTGTTTGAGACTCTCATCAGGGTTATTTTTTAAAGTATTAAGAGTTCTTCCAGAAACAGGTATGTATAAACTCATAAAGCCTGCTTTGGGATATAGGGAATCACTTCAATATCCAACTGAATTTTATACAAACCCTGAGAAACCTACAAAAATATATGTAAAAAGCAGTGCATAAACTGTGTTTCTCACCCCATGGAAGCAGTAAGACCCACTAAGGAATTCTTTAATGAGCTGATCATCTGTCAGCTTGGAGATGTGTGTTGTTCCAACCGTTAAGAGCTGGGAGGTTCCAACAGCAACTGGTTTGTGGAAGGAGGAAAATTTTTCTTCTTTTGCTGAATTAATTTCTTCCTGCAAATTAAAAAATATTAAGATTTAAAAAGTACTGATGTTTCCTTACCATGTACATTAAGATTAATGTCAGAGGAGCACGTTTCCTAGTCTGTATCGGAAACACCCACAACATGCTGCACCCACATTATAGCCTAAGATACATAAAATATTAATTTCAGTTGCCAAATTATAATACATAAATGCAAGGAAAAAACGTAAAGCGTGCAATGTACTAAACTTGAATGTGTTTCTTTAATCTAATTCTCTCCAGATATGTTGGATTACAGGCAACAAAGCCATGGCTGCTCTAATGTAATGATACTAATTGTCAATCTCACAATCTTCCTTGCTTCTATATACTAATTCAATGCATATAAACAGGAAAGATAACTTTGGTTTTGTTTGAGAAGTATATAAGAGCATGCATGACATAGATAACATAGCTACAGAGAAGCCTTCTCCCTTTTTGACAATGTCAGGTCTTCCACTGAAATTAAATGCAGGGAGATTCAGGACTGACTTAAAAGGGGATTGGACAGGTTCATGAGGATCAATGGCTGCTAATTAATAGTATGTGTGCAAGGATGATTGTGAGTTATTCCCTCTAGGTTAATTATTGTTTTTTTCTTAATTAATTGTTTTCATATTTTGTTTTTGTTGTTGTTTGCCACCCAAATTCGTCTAGAATTGAACAACCTTCTAAATGTTTTCTAATTTTTTTAAAAATAGAGTTTACACATATAGTAACAAAAAAGCCAGGTATGATAGTGGCTGGTTGTAATTTATGCCCCAAACATGACATCAGTGCCTGCACTTCCAGTTTCCGACCTCTTTGGCTCTTCTGAATGGCATCTTCATCATTTCTTGCTGCTGTTCTAGATGTTCCAATTTATGGGGTTTAAGTGGTGATCCTGGCAGTGACTGGCAAAATATGTCATTCACAGGAGAAGCTCTGAACCTGTCCAAAAAACAAGATAAGTTTGCATAGAGCTTTTCAATACAATCATGTTATACAATGGCTCAACAAAAACTATAATGCCATACTCAGATAAAGTAGAAAGATAATGCATCTAAGGCCATCCAGAGTATTTTGTGGTGACGTGGAATTTTAGTATAACGCTATAGGTACATAAGATTCCTACTGGTATCTATGAAATGGCATACATATGTGACCTGCTGGTCAAAGGAAAATAAAAGAGAGCGCCAGTTTGGTCTAGTGGTTAAGGTGCTGGGCTAGAAACCAGGAGTCTGTGAGTTCTAGTCCCGCCTTAGGCATGAAAGCCGGCTGGGTGACCTTGGGCCAGTCACCCTCTCAGCCCAACTCACCTCACAGGGTTGTTGTTGTGGGGAAAATAGGAGGTGGAAGGAGTATTTGGTATGTTCACCACCTTAAGTTATTTATAAAAATAATAAAGGCGGGACAGAAAAAAAAAACACGGAATCACGTGTTTTAAATCATAGCCTGAGGGTGCAATTTTTAAAAAGCTAAAATGTATCTGCCCTGTTTGGTTAAGTCCACTGACTCCCTCTAACTATGCCTGGTAAAAGTGAGGCAAGCAAAGTTCCTTGGGTACCATAACTTTCTCCTGGATTCTTGGACATAAGAAATGCCAATACTGAGCAGTCATGGAGCAGAAAGAGGAAAAAGTAGCAGAGAAATAATGTACCATGGATAAGTGATCTTATATTTTATGGGGGGGGGGGGGGGAAAGGGAGAGAACTTGCCTGGGGACTTCATTTTGTAGGAGCCGCTGCTAAGTGAACCTCAGCTAAAGCAATAATCTGAAAATTCTACTAAGAGCTAATGACAAGGAGCCTTTAAAAAAGAGAGTTATAGAATATTATACTTGAATTCTAGTCTACAATGTTATCTCAATTCCTTACCTGTATTTAGGATGGCTGCATAACAAGGGGGTCAAAATAACCACTTCATATTCACAAGTAGTGACTTCAGCCACGGAAAGTATCTCGTGTTTTGCTTCTGGGTGGCAAACGTACATTACTGAGCTCGATCTGGGAAGGTTTTGTCTCAGGCTACAAGGTGTGCCATTTCCCATTCCTAGAGGAAAATATGGGGTCATCTGCCCTTCTATATTTTTTGTTGGAATCTAGATTTGTAAAATATAGAGAGAAATATCAGCATTAGCTTGGAAAGTGATACAAATATTCTTTCGCCTTACAGAACACCAAATGATCTGAAAAATACTGACTCTGTCAAAAGTACTAAGAAAGTATTCACTTGTCTATGAAGGTTCTCAGTCATCCAGGTGGAATTGTCTGTAGCTTGAATCATGTCAACTGGATTTCTATTTTCTTAGTGGAAACGTTTCGCTCCTTATCCAAGGAGCTTCTTCAGTCTGAGCAAAGTTGGTAAGGGAATCCTAAATATGTTTCTAGGTAGCTGTGTGACCTTACACCTGGGGGCATGGTTATATTGAGATGTTATTTTAAGTCCTTTTATTATCTAAAGGAGGATCGTTAAGATCACCATGCTGCTGTTGAGCTTGTGAAATGGTCTTAATCTTCCTAGGCACAGAAGACAGAGCCGGGAGAAAGATGGGAGAAAGATTGTGCCTGAGGCCCCCACCTCTATTCAAGGAAGGATTTTCCAAGTTGGCATAAATGGATTCCTTGACCCCTCTCTCAAACCACCTATCTTCTCTGTCTAAAATGTGAACATTAATGTCCTCAAATGAGTGTCCCTTTTCCTTTAAATGAAGATAAACTGCTGACTCTGGTCCTGTGGTGTTACTTCTCCTGTGTTGGGCCATCCTCCTGTACAAAAGTTGTTTGGTTTCTCCAATGTAAAGTTCAGAGCACTCCTCACTGCACTGGATTGCATAAACTACATTGCTTTTCTTGTGTTTTGGAGTTTGATCTTTGGGGTGTACAAGCCTCTGTCTCAGTGTGTTGGTGGGTTTGAAATATACAGGTATGTGGTGTTTGCCAAATATCCGTTTTATCTTTTCAGACACACCAGCCATGTAGGGAATGACCAGGTTCTTTCGTTTACTCTGAGTCTCAGCCCTATCTGTCGCTGTTTTAGGTCTGGTAGATTTAGATTTGGTGAAGGCCCAATTTGGATATCCACAGGCCTTCAGAGCTGTTCTCAGGTGCTGCTTTTCATTCTTTTTGGAATCCATGGAGGTGGGGATGGTTTCTGCTCTGTGTGACAATGTCCTGATGACTCCTAGTTTGTGCTGCAGTGGATGGTGGGAGTCAAACATCAGATATTGATATGTGTGTGTGGGTTTCCTGTAGATCCCTATTTCTAGCTTGCCACCGGTCCCAATGAGGACTTCACAGTCTAGGAATGCCAGTCTGTTGTCCTTGGTGTCTTCTCTGGTGAAGCTAATGTTGGCATCTATAGTGTTTATATGGTCCGTGAAGGCCTGTACTTCCTGGGTCTTGATTTTCACCCTTGAAAGGAGAAGCCATCTCAACCCAAACCAGATCTGCCATCTTCTGGACCTGTATCTTAACACCACTTATTTCACATACAGAGGTGACTTTTACAGACAAAAACACGGCTGTGCCATGGGTTCTCCTGTGTCACCCATTGTGGCCAATTTATACATGGAAGAAGTGGAGAAGAAAGCACTCAACACATTCCAGGGAACGGTGCCCACCCACTGGTTTAGGTATGTGGATGACACCTGGGTCAAAATCAAGACCCAGGAAGTACAGGCCTTCACGGACCATATAAACACTATAGATGCCAACATTAGCTTCACCAGAGAAGACACCAAGGACAACAGACTGGCATTCCTAGACTGTGAAGTCCTCATTGGGACCGGTGGCAAGCTAGAAATAGGGATCTACAGGAAACCCACACACACATATCAATATCTGATGTTTGACTCCCACCATCCACTGCAGCACAAACTAGGAGTCATCAGGACATTGTCACACAGAGCAGAAACCATCCCCACCTCCATGGATTCCAAAAAGAATGAAAAGCAGCACCTGAGAACAGCTCTGAAGGCCTGTGGATATCCAAATTGGGCCTTCACCAAATCTAAATCTACCAGACCTAAAACAGCGACAGATAGGGCTGAGACTCAGAGTAAACGAAAGAACCTGGTCATTCCCTACATGGCTGGTGTGTCTGAAAAGATAAAACGGATATTTGGCAAACACCACATACCTGTATATTTCAAACCCACCAACACACTGAGACAGAGGCTTGTACACCCCAAAGATCAAACTCCAAAACACAAGAAAAGCAATGTAGTTTATGCAATCCAGTGCAGTGAGGAGTGCTCTGAACTTTACATTGGAGAAACCAAACAACTTTTGTACAGGAGGATGGCCCAACACAGGAGAAGTAACACCACAGGACCAGAGTCAGCAGTTTATCTTCATTTAAAGGAAAAAGGACACTCATTTGAGGACATTAATGTTCACATTTTAGACAGAGAAGATAGGTGGTTTGAGAGAGGGGTCAAGGAATCCATTTATGCCAACTTGGAAAATCCTTCCTTGAATAGAGGTGGGGGCCTCAGGCACAATCTTTCTCCCATCTTTCTCCCGGCTCTGTCTTCTGTGCCTAGGAAGATTAAGACCATTTCACAAGCTCAACAGCAGCATGGTGATCTTAACGATCCTCCTTTAGATAATAAAAGGACTTAAAATAACATCTCAATATAACCATGCCCCCAGGTGTAAGGTCACACAGCTACCTAGAAACATATTTAGGATTCCCTTACCAACTTTGCTCAGACTGAAGAAGCTCCTTGGATAATGAGCGAAACGTTTCCACTAAGAAAATAGAAATCCAGTTGACATGATTCAAGCTACAGACAAAGTATTCACTTATTAATAACTTTTTTGACGTTGCCTTCTGCCTCCCATCCCGTTGGTGTTCTGGAGGACCATAAAGACCTGGCTGTTCTTCTAGGCCTTGGGCTAGGCTGGCTGGAGCCCCCTCTGCTGGATGTTGGAGGTGGTGGGATGTTTAATTGTGTCTGCTGGGTTCGCCATCTTGTTCTTTGTTTTTCTTCTGGTCTAGTTTGGTTTTGTTACTTTTTCTTATTACATTGTTTTTAATAATATCTGGTACATTGTGAGCCACCCAGAGTCATTTGGAGTTGGGTGGCATCAAATTGAACAGAATAAATAAATAAAATTGCATTTGTCAATATTATCTTGTATCTAACGCTGTCCCCTCTTGCATCAAGCACCATAAAAAGTGGGATTTCAGAAACTTAAGAGCAGATATGAATTACTAAGTAAAGTTGGCCATGGGGGAAGTAAAATTCTAAATTTCTCACTTGCCTCTTTTGGAGTATCTTTTTCAATTCCCTTTTCTTCTTGATCTGGAAAATATTGCAAAAAACCCCACCATATTATTTTCAGTCACCAATACCCGTGTTTTCATTTCTCTATAGCAGAAATCTAAATGTTTTGAAGTAGAGATTTTCTTCTAGCATAGTTCTCATACTTGACTGAGTCTAACATAAATTCAGCATGGAATAAGATGGTACAGTTTTCAAAGATAAGCTATGAGTTACTGGATCAAATCAAGGTCCTCAAACCTATTAATTATGGAAAAGTGCAAAGGCATAAAGGGGCATTTTCAGAGAAATGTGAAATCAAAAAGAGGTACCTCATGTTGGGCTTATTTTCCATCTGTGAGCTTAGCTGAAGGGAATATGGAATTCATTTATTATAATATAGTAGTGTGCAAAATGCTACACATTGTACTAACATACAGAAAACATCACACTGCTGTATTCTCATAATTCCTAAAGTGTCTATTGTGGGGTAAGAAGAACTGCAGCCATTCCATCCACTTGATGTCCAATCTATTTTGGATCTTGGCTCAAATAAATTCCTTAGGTGTGCTGTTTGGATACAGTTCATGGGGCCTGAAAATTACATAGGTATGATCAATATGTAATCTAAATCTCTAAATTTAGAGCAAGTATTTTTGCTATAATACTTGGTCGTTCAGTAACATGCCACAAGGCACATAGTGAAATGCAATGTAAGTCCAGGACAAAAACTAAATTTAATGTAATCATTCTTAACATTAAATATAGGTAATATGATTTCTCTTTAGTTATGTATTTATTATTTTCTCCTTTCTGTCACACTGAAAACTACCATGTGGTAATAATTTTCGGGAAATCTGTGGGGACCACAACCAAGCCTTTCAAATGTATATCTGTGGATGCGGCCTCTGTCTGTAGACTCAATGCAAACTTCATGACTAATGTACAGATGTGAATGGACTCTCAGATGGGATGCTTCCTGAAGCATGTGTATCAGATCTGCTTATATTCTATATACTTTTCATGCTTACATGAAAAGAGTCTCTACTGAAGTCCTCAGCTTGCAAATAAAGTGAAGGAAGGCTTGTAAAGCGATTATCCCATTTTGTTAGCTGCAGCTTGCTTCTACCCAATACAATTATCCCTCATGCTATCATGTAATTAACTGACTAATTCTCTGTAAGTAAGGAATGAAGCAGCAACATGACATCAGTATATGATGAAATGAAAAAAGAGATGATCAACAAAGTTTAACTCCTACTGGAACCATGTTTTCACTGGAAATTAGAGATGGTGTATTATTCTATTTCTATACAGTTTAAGCCCTACTCTTACTATTTTCTTTCATGAATAAATCATAATGACTATTTCTTTTCAGTAGTGCTTAAAAGACAAAGTACCCACCTGGATCTAGTAGTGGGCTCTTTCTCAATGTATTTCCAAGATAGTATTCTTGAATATTTATTTTCTACAAACAACAAGAAAGACATTTTCATTTATTTTCATGACCACTTCTCCTTCAATGCTTCAATCTTTGTTAAAGCAATAGGCTAGAAGGCTCCAAAGTTCAGTACAAAAATGCTAGTTTTAACCTTTATATTATATTTGAGGGTGAAATGATACTTACCTGCCCAGTTTCCTTCTCTTCATGATACTGACGAATGTGTTTACCATGGCAAACTTCATAAGTCCAGTAAGATTCAATCTAAAAATATATTCCGTGAACTGACACATATATTCTGTTTTTTGAACAATTACATTAAAATTACAATCATGAAAATGTATTACTTCAGTTTAGACAGCAAAAATGTTAAGGATTTTGTAAATATTTGAGATTTCTATATCAATGTGCAATGTCACCCAATTCTACTCAATATAGTAGGTTGGACTAGACGACCTCCAAGGTCCCTTCCAACCCTATGATTCTATGATAACAAAGGAAGCCAAACACTATGGAATTTGTGCTAATACAATGTTGTTATCATCCCTACTATATGCTGATCAAATCAAATTCAAGACTTCGCAATAGGCCACCATCAGCAATGGCCTTTCTACCTCATATCCTTTGCAGAGGACATATGTAAACAAGAATTATATTAATTTGTGGAATTACATGAATCCTGAAAACAATTAGTTATTAACTGAGCATAAAGGTGATATAAAGATAAGAAACAACAACTGAATACTAAGGACATGTAAATGTCAAAAATCTGGACTCAGAGCTTGTTCTTTCTCAAGGAAACAGGACATGTTTCCTTGAGATCATAAATAACATATGGGTACCTATTAAGATATAGTATCTGCTGTAATGTTATTAAAAATATTTCAATATTTAATCCATAATCATGATTAAGATTAAATATCAATAAAGCCCACTGATTTACAGTGACAGTAAGGGAAAGGCATAAAAACTTCACAAGACAATACTCGTTTTGACAGCTGATGTACCATTCAAGCCATGGCAAAAAGATATATCTAAATTTGTATGGCAAGGAGAAAAAACCACGAGTTAAATATAAAGTGTTACAAGATGCAAAGGAAAAAGGACTGGGTTTACCGGATTTGAAACTGTATTTTGCAGCCTGTGGTTTGGTTTGGATGAAAGAATGGGTGTTGCTGAGAAATGAAAGACTTTTAGAGTTATTAAGCGCATGACCTGAGGTTTGGATGGCATTGATATTTATGGTACGATAAAGTTAAAGTTAATGTGGATTTTAAAAACCAATTTATTAGACATGCCATATTGAGAATTATAGAATAGATATAAACCCAGGCTGTGCCTGAAAACACCTCTATGGATCTCAGCACAAGAAGCATTTTACAGAAGAGGAACAACAGGCAAAGACAAATGGTTAACGTCCCAGGAATTACTGGAGAATCATCAAGGGAATATAAAATTAAATCAAGGGAGCAACTCATGGCAGAAGGATATAGTTATCAATGTTTTTCCCATTTACAGCTATCAGAAAGATTTAAAATGGATAAAAAGACTTATGGTATGGAGCAAAGACAGACAGAATTTGAAGTGCAATTGTGTACAGATGATGAACATGTAATTGCTAAAATATATAAACTTTTGTTGAAATTTGAAATGAAAGTAGAACAGGTTAAAGAATGTATGATAAAGTGGGCTAAGAACTTTGGTTATAATATACAGATGGATCAATGGGAAAATATGTGGTCAAAAGGGTAGAAATTTACATTATGTTATGATCTTAAAGAGAATTTTTATAAAATGATGTATTGGTACATGATGCCAGAGAAATTATCTAGAATGTATAAAGACATTCCAAATGTATGTTGCAAATGTGAACAACATGAAGGGACATTCTATCATGCTTGGTGGACTTGTAAAAAAGCTAAAAAAAATTGGATTCAAATTCACACCTTCATACAGAGGATTTTAAAGATTAATATTCAATTGAAGATGGAACTTTTCCTTTTAGGACTGATGGATACACAGTTAGAAAAGAGTCATGGAAGATTATTTCAATATATTATTACTGTAGCGAGACTATTATATGCACAAAGATGGAAAGATCTGGCACTACCCACCATGGAGGAATGGTTGGTGAAATCGACAAAACTTGCTGAGATGGCGAAACTGACTTCGATTAGAGAAAGGTCATTATTGACATTCATCAATGCCTGGAAACCCCTTATGGACGTTTTGCGTAAAAAAGAAAATGAGTTTGTGACTTATGGTTTTGATGATTACAAAGAATAGGTTATAGAAAGAAGGGAATTATGATGTAACCTTAGAGAGGTTTGATTATAATTGTATGTATAACAGCCAAGAGGAAGATTGGAAGCCATTTCTTTATATTCCGATATGTCGATGAAGGTTCTCAGTCATCCAGGTGGAATTGTCTGTAGCTTGAATCATGTCAACTGGATTTCTATTTTCTCAGTGGAAACATTTCGCTCCTTATCCAAGAAGCTTCTTCAGTCTGAGCAAAGTTTGTAAGGGAACCCTTAAATATGTTTCTAGGGTGGCTGTGTGACCTTGCACCTGGGGCTAGGTCATGGTTATTTGAGATGTTTATTTCTAAGTCCCTTTATCATCCAAAGGAGGATCGTTAAGATTACCTTGCTGTTGTTGAGATTGCGAAATGGTCTTAATCTTCCTAGGCACAGAAGACAAAGCAGGAAGGAAAATGGGGGAAAGATTGTGCCTGAGGCCCCCACCTCTATTCAAAGGAGGATTTTCCAAGTTGGCATAAATGGATTCCTTGACCCCTCTTTCAAACCACTTTCTTTATATTCCTCTTCATGTTTTTTTATATTTTTTATTTCTTTTTTCTATCTCCTTTTTTCTTTTTTTCCTCTTTCATATTTACTATATCTTTTTCATTGAACCTACTTATTATATATGTAAACTCTTTTAATAAAAACTATTCTAAAAAAAACTTCACAAGAAAGTAATACAAATTTCTACATAGCATATCAACTTTATAGGTTTTTATCTCAGTTTATTTGTATTTAGAACTACTTATCTCAAACCAAAGTAAACATACTCTATAAGAGCAGCTACTTTGCTTAAACAGAGGTTCCAACAATTCAGCTGGGCTTGGTCCTTTATAATCCTTTTCCTCCTCCTAAAATAAGAATAATTGGATAGCATTATTATCCTGAATGAACTCAGAATGTTAGCAAATTTATGAATTGTATATGTATATGTATATATTTATTTTATTACATTTCTAAAAATTTACACAAAAAACAAATTACTGGAAAACAAATCAAGAACTGAAATACAAGGAATAAACACAGACCAGCTTTTACATTTCTCAGACAGTTAGTACTTGTTCTCATTTTATCCATGCAACAGAATCCCACAGACTTTCTCAAAAATTATGAAAGAAATTAAACAGGATCCAAAGAACCATGAAACCACCTGAAGAGGAATTTATGAATATCTTTTCCATCCAAACAGCAGCCATACCTTTCCTGAATTAAACTGCTTATCAATCTTGCAGGATATTTTTTACAGTATAAACCTTTACTAGGTTAATACACACCTTTTGTGACCATCTTTTCTTCTTACCTCCTGGCCCACCCTAGGTTTTCTCTCTCTTTCCTCTCTAATACATTTTAAACCATATGTACTAATAAATGGCTATGTGCTGGCATTAGATCAAACTGCCCCAGTTGCCTGATGAACCTGGAAGGGTTTTAGAGAGCTCTTGGGATTTTTTTCCTGAGGATCTGGTGGGCTATTCAACTTAGGCTTTAGTTTCTGTCTGGAATGGGCAGGTAACAACAGTCTTGGATCGGTTTGTTCCTATGTAGCCTCTTGCCGTACAGCAATTCTGGGGGGATCATTGATTTTCTGAGAACCTCTGGGAGATGAAATATCAGAAGACACACAAAGAGCGCTTTTGGAGGAAGACTAAGAGGAATCCAACAGAGGACATGTAAAATCCCACACGAGGGATTAGATCAGTGTGATAAGAATGGTGAAATGTAGTTATATTTCCATTCTTATAGCATCTGCTGAGACTTTCAGGTGACTTGCCCCTTGTTGGGGAGAAATAAACCTCAGAACTATCTATCTATTTGGCCACTGTGAAGAATATTCCAGGCATCTAGTGGACAATGTTGCTTAGATTCTCTCAGAGTTGGACTTTGACTGGGCTAGTCAGTTGAAGTGACAGAGCCCTGCTTGGTTATCTAGAGAAATCTGATCTTGTAACTCCTGAGGAAGTGGACAGGATCTTTAGGACTGTAAACCCAACCACCTGTTTGTTAGATTCTTGTCTCTCTTGGCTTGCAAGGGCTGCTCAAGAGGTAGCATGCAGTCCATGTGAAGGTGTCAACTCTTTGTAAAAGGGTGTGGTTCCACCACGTTTGAAAGAGACAGTGGTGTACCACTCGCCAAGAGGCCATCACTGGAGCCCAACAGTCCTGGACAGGTTTGTCCAGTCTCCGACCTCACTGTTTTGCAGGAGGCTGTTGAAAAGGTGGTTGGGCTGCAGTGATAGAAGACACTGGAAGAAACATATTATTTGGACTCTTTTCAGTCAGGTTTCAGATCTAGACATAGTACTGAGATGCTTGTCCATGACCTGTTGAGGACCTGGGATGGGGGTAATGCAACTGTCCTGGCCTTCTTACATCTCACAGCAGCTTCTGAAACCATTAACCATAGCATCCTTCAAGACTGGCTTTAGGGAGCAGGAGTTGGGGGCATAGTGTTACAGTGGTTCTTCTCCTTTGTCTGCAGCCAGTTTCAGCTGCTTTTGGTGGGGAGATCAAACCCCCTGATCTGTGGGGTGCCTCAGGGCTCTACACATTTGCCCCTTCTGCTTAACATCTACATGAGGCTGCTGGGGGAAGTCATTTGTCAGTTTAGGATCAGGAATCATCACTATGTAGGTGATATTCAGTTTTATATTTAAACTGGTGGTAGTGGACCAGGGGATGCTGTCAAGGTCTTATCCCAATGCCTGGAGGCTGTTGGGATCTGGATGGGCAGGGACAGGCTCAAGCTTAACCTTAGTAGGATTGAGTGGCTGTGGGTGCTTGGTCCTCCTGATTCTGGGGACTTTCCATGCCTATTCCTGAAAAAAGTTGCACTTCCCTTTTGGGACTGGTGCACAATTTGAGGGGCTTCTTCTCAGTTCCTACTCATAGAGCAGGTAGCAGCTGTGGCCAGGAAGGCCTTTGCACAGGTTCAACCTCTGCACTATTTACACCCATTCTTAGACCGAGATACATTCCTCATGGTCACTCATGCCTTGATCACTTTGCGGGTGGACTATTACACTGTGCTCCATATGGAGCTGCCGTCGAAGGCCATCTAGAAGCTACAGCTGGATGAGAAAGCAGTAGCATGAGCAGTGATGGGCAAACTTCGCTATACCCATGTAATACCCCTGCTACTTGAACTATGCTTGTTGCCAGTGGGCTTCTTGGTGCAATTCAAAGTCCTAGTCATTACCTATAAAGCCATACATGACACAGGGCCTAACTATCTGAGGGATCCTCTGTCCTCTGTAGTATCTGCCCATCTGGTGCATTCTGAGAGAAGTGGCTTGCTTTGGGTCCCATTGAATAAAAAATGTCATCTAGCAGGACCCAAAAAGTAGGCCTTCTCAAAAGAAGGTGTCTTTTGCCAATTATCTACTGAAATGTCCCATTATAACTATGCCAAAAGTCATATCCCTGTCATGCTAACAATTCACAGCAATTAAAAAAAAGTATTTGATTGGATTTAATCCCTTTTGTGCATCTTAAATATTTTATATAACACTTATTATTAGTTTCTATAATGAAATAATTGGTGTAGAATAACTTGCCTCATCTCCATTAGCTAACACTGGAAGAATGCACTTGTATTTTTCCTTATCTGCTGTTGTCATAATGATGTAATAATCTTCTTTGTACAGGACCCCAGCAGTAGGCTTAAGGAGAAGAAACACAGAAACAAACATTACTAAGAAGTAAGCAGGTCCTTGTTAGATAAAAATGGGTTTGCTGACTTGCTACTGCAAAGAATATACAGTATTAAGTCTATTCTTAGAGCTAAAGCAAACATCATTGTTAAATAAGCCATTTGATAAGCTGCCAGCAATGTTATGTTGACAGATGAAATTTTAAAGAAAGCTCCCTTTATACTCCATGACTAGAGAAATTAAAAGGGTACTTTTCCTAATTGCACAAGCAAAATGATTATTTACAAAATTCATAAGAATTACAAGAACAGGCTTTTGCAAAAAAGTTTCAGTGCTTGAATAACAATTGCATGGTATGCTCTCAACTGCACAGAGAGACTCATCAGTTCACACAGCCTGAAAGGAGGTATCACTGCTGCTCATAACAACACAGGAAACTACCTTATAAGGTGATTAGTAATTGGTCCACATATCTCAGAATCTTCAACATCGATCAAGCATAATTCTCTGGGGTTTCAGACAGTCCTTTCTACAGAGGACAGCTGAGCCTGGGTTATTTTTTTTACTAATCTGCAGCCTCCTCACATAAGTTGTACACTGTGTTTGTTTGCTCTTACTGTATTTTTTGCAGAATTATTTTCTCCAAAGCCTTGTTTCTATGTATACAACATGCCCTCTAGCAATTTAGCACTGCAACAAGGCAGAATCCATGAGGAATATAATCATAGCCCTTGAAATACAACATTTTTAGAAAAAGGTGACTAGAAGATTCTTGGGCACAGAGAGAATCTTCTAGCTGTGCTCCTATCCTCTGAAGATGCCAGCCACAGCTACTGGCGAAACATTAGGAACAAAAACTGCCAGAACACGGCCACACAGTCCGGAAAACCCACAACAACCAAACAAATGGATCATTGAACAAATCAACCTGGACTTTGAAGAAGCAGAATAAAAAAGTATTGATGCTTTTGAACTTTGGTTTTGGAGAAAACACCTGAGAATACTATGGACAGCCAAGAAAACAAACAAATGGATCGTTGAACAAATTAACCTGGAGTTCACAACTGAGGCACAAATGGCCAGGCTCAAATTATCCTACTCTGGACACGTTATGTGAAGATCTAGCTTTCTGGAGAAGGCTCTAATGCTGGGAAAGTTGGAAGGAACGAGAAAAATAGGATGACTAGCAGGAAGGTAGGTGGACTCAGTTACAGTGGCGATGGGTACACTGTTGGAAGACCTGAAAGACCAGATTAGGGACAGATCATCATGGAGAAAGTCTATGTGGTTGCTAAGAGTTGACAACTTGATGGCACATAATCAATCAAAATACAGTGTTTCTCAATCTTAGTAAGTGGCTGGGGAATTCTGGGAGTTGAAGTCCACACATCTTAAAGTTGCTGAGGTTGAGAAACACTGGTCTAATATATGTCGATGAAGTTTCTCAGTCATCCAGGTGGAACAGTCTGTAGCTTGAATCATGTCAACTGGATTTCTATTTTCTCAGTGGAAACGTTTCGCTCCTTATCCAAGGAGCTTCTTCAGTCTGAGCAAAGTTAGTAAGGGAATCCTTAAATATGTTTCTAAGGTGGCTGTGTGACCTTGCACCTGGGGCTAGGTCATGGTTATTTTGAGATGTTTATTTCTAAGTCCCTTTATCATCTAAAGGAGGATCGTTAAGATTACCATGCTGCTGTTGAACTTGCGAAATGGTCTTAATCTTCCTAGGCACAGAAGACAAAGCAGGAAGGAAGATAGGGGAAAGATTGTGCCTGAGGCCCCCACCTCTATTCAAGGAAGGATTTTCCAAGTTGGCATAAATGGATTGAGAGAGGGGTCAAGGAATCCATTTATGCCAACTTGGAAAATCCTTCCTTGAATAGAGGTGGGGGCCTCAGGCACAATCTTTCCCCTATCTTCCTTCCTGCTTTGTCTTCTGCGCCTAGGAAGATTAAGACCATTTCGCAATCTCAACAACAGCAAGGTAATCTTAACGATCCTCCTTTGGATGATAAAGGGACTTAGAAATAAACATCTCAAAATAACCATGACCTAGCCCCAGGTGCAAGGTCACACAGCCACCTTAGAAACATATTTAAGGATTCCCTTACTAACTTTGCTCAGACTGAAGAAGCTCCTTGGATAAGGAGCGAAACGTTTCCACTGAGAAAATAGAAATCCAGTTGACATGATTCAAGCTACAGACTGGTCTAATATAACCTTCCCCAAACTGAGTAACTTCTAGGTTTGTTTGTTTGTTTGTTTATTTATTATTTATATCCCTGCCCATCTCCCCCCAGAAGGGGGACTCTGGGCGGTTTACAGTAAAATCATCAGTTAAAACCATATAAAACAACAATGCACTCTCACAAACATTATAAATAAAATAAATAGTATAGAATCCACTGATGGTCAGAATGTGTTTGATAGGGAGGGCTCTATGGCGCAAGCCACCCCCAGGAGGAACTGTTACCCCTCCCCTCCCAGGCAAGGCGGCTGAGCCAGGTCTTCAAATTCTTTCAGAAGGCCGGGAGTGAAGGAGCCTGTCTCACCTCTGGGGGCAGGATATTCTAAAGGGCAGGCGCCACTGCAGAGAAGGCCCGCCTCCTGGACCCAGTCAGATGAAATTCCCTTGTCGACAGGGTCTGTAGCATGCCCTCTCTGCAAGACCGGGTGGGGCGGGTCGATGTTATGGGGATAAGACGGTCCCTCAGGTAACCTGGTCCTATGCCATGTAGGGCTTTAAAGGTGATAACCAACACCTTGAATTGGACCCGGAAGTAAACTGGTACCCAGTGCAGCTCGCGCAGCAGTGGTGTTATATGTGCCAATCTTGAGGCACCAGTAACTGCTCATGTGGCTGCATTCTGGAGCAGCTGAAGCTTCCAGATTCTCTTCAAGGGTAGCCCCATGTAGAGCGCATTGCAATAGTCTATATGGGAGATGACGAGGGCATGAGTGACTGTTCGGAGGGCCCCTCGATCCAGGAATGGGCATAGCTGGCACACAACCCGAAGTTGCGTGAAGGCCCATCTGGCCATGACTGCCACCTGCTCTTCGAGCAGGAGTTGTGAGTCCAGGAGGACCCCCAGGTTCCGCACTGGCTCTGAATGGGGCAGTGCCACCCCATCCAGAACCAAAGATAACAACTTCCTGGGTGCAGAGGGGCCATCAATCCACAGCCACTCGGTCTTACCAGGGTTCAGTTGAAGCCTGTTGTTCCCCATCCAGACCCCCACA
This sequence comes from Charina bottae, assembly GCA_023362775.1. NCBI lineage: Eukaryota > Metazoa > Chordata > Lepidosauria > Squamata > Charinaidae > Charina > Charina bottae. The sequence goes on along the minus strand of JALMGJ010000001.1, from coordinate 80,300,112 downwards.
GCCCCCAGGCACTGAGACGGGGCAGTGACCGCATCACTTACTTCACCAAGGATGGAGATATATAATTGAGCATTATCAGCATATTGATGATACCTCATCCCATGGTGATGGATGATCTCACCCAGTGGTTTCATGTAGATGTTAAATAGGAGAGGAGGGAGAACCAAACCCTGCGGCACCCCACACAAGAGGGGTCGCGGTTTGGATCTCTCCTCCCCTATCACCACCGACTGGGAGCGGCCCTGGAGGAAGGAGGTGAACCAGCGCAGAATCACGCCGCCCACCAACTCCCTGAGCCGTCCCAAAAGGATACCATGGTCAATGGTATCGAAAGCCGCTGAGAGGTCCAAGAGAGCCAGGATGGATGCACTCCCTCCATCCCGCCCTCGCCAGAGATCATCCATTAGCGCGACCAATGCAGTCTCTGTCCCGTATCCTGGCCTGAAACCTGACTGGAAGGGGTCTAGATAATCCGTTTCCTCCAGAATCCTCTGGAGTTGCAATGCTACCACTTTCTCAACCACCTTTCCCAAAAAGGGAAGGTGGGAGAGAGGACAAAAATTGTTCATCACAGTAGGGTCCAGGGATGGTTTCTTGAGGAGGGGGTGCACCAGCGCCTCCTTGAAGGCAGCCAGAAACACCCCCTCCCTCAAGGATGTATTAACCATCACCTGGGCCCAACCACAAGTCACCTCCTGGGCTGCCTTAACCAGCCAGGAAGGGCATGGGTCTAGATGACATGTGGTGGCATTTACAGTCCAGAGGATCCTGTCCTCTTCCTCAGGTCCAACAGAATCAAACTGTTCCCAGATAACAGGGTAAGTACCCTCCCTCGGCATCTCCACAGACTGTGCCTCCCGCTTAAGAGTCCAGCTTGGAATGGATCTGAGTGTTTTTATCCTGCAGATGCTCAGAAAACTCCTCCGAACGGCCCTGTAAGTGGGTCACTGAGTCTACCTGACCCAAAAGAGATAGAGTAATCTTAAACAGGGCCGTCGGGCGGCATTCTGCGGACGCAATAAGAGCAGAGAAATATTCACATTTCGCTGCTCTTACCGTGGCGTAAGAAGTATATGGACTTCTCAGTAATGGCCACACTAACTGAGAATTGTGGAAGTTGCTCCACACATCTGGAGGGCACCCAAGTTCAGCAAGGTAAGTCTAAAGTAAATGGCTGAAGAGGAAATGTTGAACTTTAGCTTTGGATGACTTTTTGAGCTAGTTTTGATCTACCAAATCACTATTTCCTCAATGACTTGCATTTCTTTTTCTCATCTATCTCTGACAATCAACTAGCAGCTGTCATTTCTTCATACCACAAACACTGTTTGCCTGAGAAACGTTACTGTTTCTGGGCCGTCAAACTAAATTATCTTACAATATAACTTGCCACTCAGGGAAAACGATTCCTTCAAAGCACAAGCAGCTTGTCAGAACCAATGTGCAAGCTGCCCTATGACACATTCTCAACCACCTGCTAACATTTATATTCTGTAGTTATCCAAAAGGCCAATTTTAGCTGTACAATCTTTCAATTTTGATTCAGAAGAGATCTTTTAGAACATGAAAGAACAGGAATGCAAAACTAAGACACATTAACACAACATCTGTTTCCAGAATTCAGCAGCTGTAATGAGTTGCAGATAGGTGGGGCATTCATGTTCTTTGATCGGAAGCATCTCTTCTGAGTCAGATCTGAAGCCATGCATAGCCTTAGCAGAGTTAGAAACATGCAACTCACTTTTACTTAATCAAAATAAGTGAACGAAGGCCTTAAGGGTGAATAAACATGATCCTACAAGCATGATAAACTTCATCACAGTTACATTCCACTGATATCAAGAGAAATTGTTACTTACAATTGGCTTATCAAAATCAATTGGAAAAAGATTTAAGGATCATACATGTAACTGGTACCCAATATTTGTTTTTATTAGAAACTCTAATATCAGAAATATAAACATTTGTAGTAAATTATGCAAAATCTATTACTTTTGAAATTGAATGGATATTGTATTTTGCCCAATTATTCCTTGAAATCGTTGGCCTATGGTTCTTTGATAAATTCACGATGGCATATCACCATTCTAACACTAAAATCTGTACTGTTGCCATGGTACAAACCAAAACACAGTGATCTAGGTTAAGGTAAATGAGAAAAGAAGTGGAATACGAACGCATGTTTCCTATGTCATCATCTAAACACAGCCCTCCATTCTCTGAACACAGTAACGTCCCATTCTGCTGCTGTTTCCAGAGCTGTGAAAATCCAAAGCATACCTAAGGTCTAGTGGTTTTCTTCAACTTAAGCACTTCTTTCTGTTTTGCTTCTCATATTCAACCATGCCATGGGGGGGCGGGGCGGCAAGGAGGGACAACTAGAATTGACATTTTTTTTATTGGTGGAATTTTTGGCAGGATACATAGCAACTTCAAGGGTTAAGAGCAACCCTGCTGGATCATACTAGAGATCCAATTTCATTCAGTGCTTCATAGAGGATGTTCAGTATTGAGTGGTAAACAGTGCCCATAACAGTAACCAGTCAGATGACTCTGAGTAACTCGCAGTACAAGACGACAATAAGCTCACTTTCAGTGTGAGAAACTGCCTTGGAATACAAAGGCTCCAGTTAGGTACCGCAGCAAACAACCACGGACAGATCAATCACCATTCCTTTAAAAACGGAAAGACAGCCCAGCCCTGTTGGCTCATCAGCAAAAGGAAGAAAGGCTACAGCCGAGTAACATCCTACAACCAACCAATGTCACCAACTAGCTAGCAACGTTTCGGGTTCTCAGGTCAACTTCGTCAGGTTTTTTAAAACGCAAAAACCTACAACTACCAAATCTGAAGTGGAAAACTACGACTAAAAGGGAACACCAAAGAGTTAGAGCTGTGGTATCTCTTTACTACAACCTGGCGATCGTCCGTATTTCTGCACTTCAGATCTGGCAGCCTTACGACTACCTGCTAAGTGGGGAGCCCCGGCCCGGCCTGCCTCGCTTCCCCGTACACGGGCCCCTCTCCCCGCCCCTCGCCTCTTTCCTCACCGGGTCCCTCTATTCCTCCTCGTTTGAAACTCCCTTCTCCAGCCAGCCACCCACCAGGATGAATTCTCTGCCCGGCCAGTTTACTCGGAAAGGCACGTCGTCGCTAAACTGCGGGAGCGACCGGCCGCCGCCGCCCCCGGCCGCCTTCGCTTCCAGAAGCCCCCACAGCAACAGGCGCACCAGCAGAGCCCCTCTCGGGGGCTCCGGCTTTCTCCGCTTCATTCTTTGCGGGAGCCCGTCCGAGACAGCCGGCAACCACCAATCATCACACGCCCAAAGAAGCCGGCCACGTCTACTTCCGGAGGAGGAAGGCACGTGACTTCCTGTCCACTGAAATTCTACAGTTTACGGAGAGCTACCCTTTGGTTTCCGCTGGGTTTACTTCTTTATTTTGGTTGCCCCATGGAGATTAAAAATAAGAGTAGTCTTCCCGAACCTGGTATTGTCGAAAAATGTGAAACCCGAATTTCTAACATCTCAAGCTAATTCTTTCGACTGGGGAGGGGTGTTGTGAGCCCACTCCGTGTCACAGGCATTAATGGCATTCTGACCTTCAAAGCGAGTTTTTCATTCAAATATACTTTTTGTTGTTTATTCGTTCAGTCGTTTCCGACTCTTCGTGCTTTCAGTATATTTCAGAATCTTTCTTGCTAAGATTCTCACAATATCACTCTGCTCCTATAGCCGTTAGCCAGCAATACTGTAACAACATTGGTATTACAGGATGCCACAGGACGTTGTTGAATCGAGTAATAATCTCTCCAACTCAAAGTAAGCACAGGCTGTGTGACTCTACACTCTGTGGTGGTCTATAAATTTTCCTCCCGCGGGTCTCAGCCGCTAGTCAACATCCGGGGCAGTCGGAGCGCGTTGCCTGAGTTGACGAAAGGAGGTGAGACGGGGAGGGGAGCGAGCTCGTCCTTTCTCTCCGGGGCCGTTTTGTTCTGGAAGGTCCGGTGAAAACTGGCTCCTCTTTTATGCCTTTTTAAAACTAACGGCCGAGACGTTCGTGGTTGCAAGGAGTCTGCCGGGCTTCCCGCGGTGGGAAGCAGGACAAAGATACTGTACTGTAATGGGATTCAGAGGGCTTGAATTGCATGGGTGGTTGCCTCGTCGCGTCTATTCTTGCATAGCAGCAAGCAGAGCTTTCCAAACTGTGTGTCGCGACACAAAAGTGTGTCGCCACACCACCCGGAAGTGGCGGCGCGCGCGTGCACGGCGGCAGCAGCAGCGGCGCGGGATCAGTGCTTCCGCGTTTTAGCGGAGGCTGCCGCCGCCGCCGGTGTGTCGCCAGCGGCGGCACTTTGGAAAGCCCTGGCAGCAAGATATGATGGATTAAGCACATAGAGGTGATATATTGTCGGCAATTGACCGAACCTGGCTCAGAAGCTAAGCTGGGTCGCTGTGGGGTAGTTCATAGATGGGAGACCACCACCAGGAAATCTCAGAGTTGCAGACCCTTAATTTTCTTACATTAATAGGTTGCTTCAATCATGGTTTCCTCTCAGCGGTTTACATTCCTAATTTCTAGTAATGAGATTAAAACAGTAGACATAGTAACAAAAATGCACATACTTTGTACTAACAAGAGCCAGAACAAAACCTAATCCTCCAGTAGAAGGACTTGTTTGACCTCCAGGTCACTCCAGGTACCATGTTTTTTTAATAAAGCTTTATTAAGTTTTTCAACAAATACATAAAACTACAAGAAATGAAATAAAGTATACTACAAGAAAAAAAAGGAACTAAAAAGCGTGAAAATACAAAAAAAGACTACTACATACTACATAATACATACTAACTTCCAACTTTCTACAACAAAGATATAAATAAGTCAATATCAGTATCTTACTTTAGTTCAAACGGGAATGAGCATTACTTCTATATAGCATTTCCTCTAAAACACTTTTTCCCTTGAAAAGTATATAAAAAACATTTTTATAACATAAATTTTCCCCCCTTAATAGACAGATAATCAAATATTATCCTTCTTCATTACAATTTTACTCCTAGCCAAAGCATTTATATAGTTAACATTATATCTCCACCATTACATATTTAAACAATAACCTTATTAATATCCTTTTAACGGAGATATTCATTATCCCAAAAGCAAAAACATCTGTCTAAACCAGGGCTTTCCAAAGTTTTCCCGCGGCAACACACCAACCGCCGTTGGTGTGTCACCGCGGGAAAACCCGAAGTGCCGCCATTGCGGCAGTGCGCAAAAACCTGGAAGCGCTGCTGCTGCTTTCAGTTTTTGCGCACCGCCCTTGGTGTGTCGCCGCAGGAAAACCCGGAAGCGCTGATGATGATCAGCACTTCCGGGTTGTGTGGTGACACACAGTTTGGAAAGCTCTGGTCTAAACCTTTAAAAGACCATCCTAATAAACACAAACAGTTAACCCACTTGAAAGTAAACTAAGGCATTTATTTATCTCACTGTTACACTCAAGGCTTTCTCCTTGCAATCCTCGACTTGCCTTCTAAAGTCCAACTCATCTTCAAGGGCCTTCCATCCCTTGAGGCTTAAATCTTGTCTTTGATGTCCATATTCCAAGAATGCAGCCATTTCTGTTCCTTTTACTTGCCTTCTTCAAAATTAACATGTCAGAGGTGACTATTCTTCTCTTCACTTTTTGGCTTTGAGATGTTACTCATTTTTTTCTTTGAGACCGGAACCTTATTTTCCAAATAACTTTCTAAGAGATGGTCCAAAGCATAAGTAACTTTGAGGTACAGCTCCTTAAAAATATCTTTAAAATCTTCCATATCCTTCCACGGAACGTTATGGCGGCCTCTAGTGCCTCAGGATATTAGACAAAAGGCTGTCTTTCAGAAAGAAGGTGTAAATCAGCAGGAGTGGAAAAATAAAGGTAAACAAAGCCCTTTCTCAGGGGAAAGCAGATAGATCAAAGCTCAGCTCCGAAAATTCAGCGAAGTGGGTAATTCTTTTGTAATCCTTCAGACTTTGAAAAAAGTTAACAGTAAACAGGCAAAAGTCTTTAAATCCAATACAATTTAAAAAGGAGAAAGAAAAAAAATACATACGTAGAAAAAAAAAGCCAAATTAACAAATTAATAACTTCCAAAAGTAATGAAAACCACCAAGAAATTCTGCATTTCTTTATTGCAAAGAGCAATAATAATGAAAAAAGAAAAAAATGGTGTTTTAGAAATGGGGTAGGCAGCTTTTGAGTCTGTTTAAAGCTTCAACATGGCTTAGGAAATGATGGCAATCCCTGCCTCCCAGATGCTAGCTTACCAGTTGACGCTGTTTTGCGGTCTTCTGGCTGCTTCCAGCTGTCCAGAGGACAAATGGGGTAATTCCTGGGGTTCTCCTTAATCCGGAGAACACTTCTGGGCTCCAGGAAATCCTTTTGTTGTTTATTCGTTCAGTTGCTTCCGACTCTTCTTGACTTCATGGACCAGCCCACGAAATCACCAGCACCAGCCCACAAGCACCAGCCCACTAGGAAATCCTGCCTGAGCCCAAAAAAGTCCGTGTTGCCGGGTCAAATCTCAAGTTGCCAATCCCCTACTGGAAGTCCCAGGTACCATGTTTTTGAGGACTGAAGCTACAGTAGATTTCAGAGACTCAAAGTACGCAGGGCTAGCTGGAGTTTTCTGTTTTGCCATCTGGAGGAAGAGTTTGTTAATACCTATTTTATGGCTTAAAGTTTATGTTTCTCACCAAACAGTACCACTGAGATCCGACCATTTAATCAGATGGGTTTCTAAGGTCTAAGGAGAGGGAGGGGAGGGAATTGTAGCTCATTGTAGCCTTGTCTGATTAATAAAATATAATAATGCAATAATGCAACCCCCCCCCTTTACTCTGTTAATTGAAGCTATTACCTGGGCTTTCTTGTCTGCCTGTAGTGTTCAAAATTACTGTTAATTTAGAATTTGTATGTGTCAAAGCAGGCAATTATGCAGATAAAAGGAGAAATGCATACCAATCTTCCATAACTTGGTACTCTCTGGATTTATAATTATTAATCAGCATGGCTATGTGTGAGTTGCAGTCCCCACACATCTTGGAAGGGTATCGGGTCAAAGAAGGCAACTATGGCTGTTAGGCTTGTTACTCTAATGAGATACCACACTAATAAAATGTCTTTGTCTAGCAATGCACCTTATTAATCTTTTAATGCAGTAAAACTATAGATAGATGAGCCAGTTTGGTCTAGTGGTTAAGGTGCTGGGCTAGAAACCAGGAGACTGAGAGTTCTAGTCCCGCCATAGGCATGAAAGCTGGCTGGGTGACCTTGGGCCAGTCACTTACTCTCAGCCCAACTCACCTCACAGGGTTGCTGTTGTGGGGAAAATAGGAGGAGGAAGGAGTATTTGGTATGTTCGCCGCCTTGAGTTATTTATAAAAATAATAAAGGCAGGATAGAAAATAAATAAATAAATAGGGAATACATTTCCTCCTAATCTGCATAATCTCATTTACATAATATCTGTATTTGTAATAAAAAGTAGTACCATAGTAAGCAACAGCTACTGCAACTCATACATAGAAATATAGAATGTAAGGTATTAATGTTTATCCATATTTAATTCAACAGCTATTACTCAACTAACTTGGAAGTGTGCCTAATATTGTTGCCTTAGAGCTGCTTTTGACTTGATAGTTAGGAAATCTGTGAACAATTCATGCACATTTAAATAGTTCCTGAGGATTTAATTAGTACATAACTTCATTGAAAAATATTGCACTTAAGGTGATATTATTTAATTTGACAGTTCTTTCTCTGGTATCAAATTTTTGATGGCGTCTTCATACAAGCATGAAAACTATTATTTTACAACCATATAATTTTTAGTTTAAAAATTTGAACTAACCCTAACACAGTAACTTCATTGTTGGACCTTTCTGACAAAATGTTAGTTATTGATGCTTCAGTATGTATTTAACATAAACTAGTACTGACTGTGAACATTGTTCCCTTTAAGTTGTGGTAACATGGCAGATGCATTTATGTGATTTTGTAATTACAGTATACTTTTGCAATGGTGTCAAATTTGGTTAAAGTTGAAATGAAACATTTTTACTTTTCCAGTGTAGCAGTGACTTTTTATTGTACCTTATGTGCACAAAATGGTATATAGTCCAACAGCTCATATTGCAGTGTATGAAATGGGAAAATACCCATTCCTTGGAATTTATCTAGGACATCACACACAAAGTTGTAAAGAAATGTACTACGGATGCCTTTTTGCTTCTAATTAGGATTTTTTTCAGAAATACTGCAGATGTAATAGGGATGTGTCCAATTGTTCTCCGTTACAAGCTTTTGAGAAAGTATTTTTTTTTTTATACAGAAAATTATACCCCTGTAAAATACATTTAATGTAACTCATTTAAAATATGGAAGTGCAAGGAATAATGATCCATTTACTTTCTGGTAAAAAAAAGCCACCCTGTGATGCAATGTGAAATAGACTCCTAAGAGTGATACTGGCTTTTTAGTGCACTTCTCATTTTAAGCTTAAAGGTTACCACACTTCACCTATAACTTTTTTCATATTTTTACCTCAGTACTGCATCTCTAAAGGGGGCGTGGTGGCTCAGCAGGTAAGACGCCAGGCTTGTCGATCGCAGGTTCGGAGTTTCGAATCCCTAGCCCCGTGTGACGGAGTGAGCTCCTGCACTCGCCCCAGCTCTTGCCAACCTAGCAATTCGAAAGCATGCAAATGCAAGTAGATGAATAGGTACCACTTTGGTCGGTAGGTAACAGCGTTCCGCGTGCGTCAAGCAGCCACATGACCGTGGAAGCGTTTTCGGACAACGCTGGCTCTTTGGCTAACAAACGGAGATGAGCACCGGCCCCTAGAGTCAGACATGACTGCACAAATGCGCGGGGGGAACCTTTACCTTTACCTTACTGCATCTGTAGTGCTGATGGCTGGGATCCAAAGATTTTCAAATGCCCAATGGAACTGTAGATGTTTTTTTTCCCTTCAGAGCAGCAATCTGTGGCTTATTACAAACTGTTATTAAAATCCCACTTAGTTTTTAAAAAGTAGTTTGTCAAGCAGCATGAGTTTCTACTTGAGAAATGAAAGTCCATCATTTCTTCGGTTATGTAGTACAGTACTCATTTACTAGTTGCTGAGCTCTGCTTAATGTAACTGAATTACAATGAAATAATCTGATTAAAAATCGGTGGTAAAAATTCCAATGACTTTTATGGTAGCTAAGTCCTATTTCTATGTAGATGTTTTTATTATGATGTAATAAGAATTATTTGTATTTAGCCTATTAATGATTTATTTTACTGTGAACTGGAAATACCATTTATGGTTTGTATCAGAATTCCTTTTCATAGTTTAATATATTGATTAACTCCTTATTAAGACTATCACCCTTCTTCCTGGATCCAGACTTAGTTTTCTCACTTTGTGTATTTGAAGGTATCTGTACTCAACAAACAACAGGGCAGCATAATGTTTGCAAGTATTTGATAAACAGAGGGAGCGAAATTGTGGGGCTTAAACCATAATTGTTGTATTGCTAATGCAAAATCATACAAGGTTCATTATGAAAATGACAGAAACACAGAACTAGTGTATGCTTTTGTTTAAAGTTTAAAGAAAAGAACTGAAACCACGAGAAGCACATGAATAGTTGAGCCGGAAACATTTTCTGTTGTTGTGTTATAAGATCATTTATCCCCCCCCCAAAATTAACAAAGCAGATATCCATCTTAGTGAAGGTTGAGAAGGTTTAGAAGTCCTGAAATATTTGTTCAGGTTAAGTCCCAGCAATCTACTGTGCAACTTGCCCTTGAACTCTAAATACAGTATCCTGAAAAAAAAGGTACCTTAAGCTAAATCAACATCTTATACTTACCTGGTGTGAATCTTTATTTGGACTCTCAAATAAATCTACATGGTTTCAAAATATTTTGACAGGTGGCTTAGGTATATGTAATACAATCTTCAACAAACAACAACTTCAAAGCAGTATGGGAGAGAGATGCACAACTGAATAGACTTTTTAAAATGTCTTTACTGGTGAGCTATAGCCATCAAAGAGGCATTCCACAGTGTTCTCTTTTGAAGTCCTTGGCCTAATGGAGACATAACAACATTCTTATCTGTCCTTAAGAGATTGGATTGCTGACATTAACCATAGTTTATCATTGCAATATTATTATCAGTGAGAGATTCTAACAAGGGTTTCCAAATTCTTGTTAGCAGGAAATATAATTATGTTAATTATAATAAATTATCCAGGTACAGCTGGAACTATGCTAATTAATGGTGATAACTAGACTTGGGAATTTGGTGAGTAAACTTTCATTCAGAAACCTTTCCTGTGCCGCAAGCCATGTTCCAATATTTCTTGAGGAAATTTGGCTCACAAGGCAGTTTACTCTTTATTTCGATACTTGCCAGACCTCTGCCAGTTCCTAAAAAAACAAAAGTCCTTTTACCTTTGAAGAAGTGCAAATAGCTACCACTGTGCAAGTGTTTTTCTGTTGCAGCAGGAGGCACCTTTCTAACCCCTCATTAAAGAGTTTCTGAGTTTGAGAACCAAAAGGAATTACAATCATGTAAATAAATTGTGCTGTTGTGTTGCTAATGGACATCCTTTGCTTTTCAAATGGACTGGGCTGCATAATCCACGTATTTCCAAAGTTTTCCTATTAGTGTTTACAAAGAAAGTGCTGTCTTCATAATGAAAGCCTTAAAAATGCATGGAAATTTAGGAAAACTAAGGGTTGTTTGTCACTAAAAACAAATATTGAAGGAGAAATGTTCTTGTAACCTCAGCATGCTATTATGTGTTCTTAGCCACTAGAAGCAAGAAATTGTGAAACTACAGCATTAGGTATTGGTGACCACACCATTTTGGCATAGTAAATGTTGAATAATGGGTTATTGTGAGTTTTAATTTATAGAGCTCTAGTTACTGGGATAAGTGCAAAGTAAATTTCAACTGAGTTTTGTTACATTCTTATTACTGTAGATTCAAGTTTTCTCCCTGATTACAGTTGCTTTCGAAAAAATGAGAGAAAGCCTTGTGGTATCAGTATACATCACTTCTGAAGATATTGAGACAATGAATGCAAAGTGCATTTTCTTTCCATTTTGTAACTATTTGATCATCTTATCAATAGACAAATAATTATATATAAAATCATTGAGTTTGGGGGAGTTAAACTAAAAGATAAATAATATATAATAAGCAATACAGTATCTAAAACATTTCAAATAGTTGTACAAATAATCCAGGCCCTTCATAGGTATAATTGCCACTTAGAATGTAATCCTACACATATTAACTTTGTACAGTGTTGGACTTAATCCTAAACAAGCGTATAAAGGATTTCTTCCACAGTGCCGTAATCCACAAATCCCACTGAGAAAATTTTTGAAGGAATATGACTGACATTTAAGTCAACACACATCACTCAATCCTATGCATTTCTTTCTTGTTGAAAGGGATTTCCTTTTGTGCATAGGATTGCATCCATACCTAAGTGCAGAATCTAGTTCAAAACTCGTTTTTAGAAAGGAAAAACAAAACCTAATAACTTAAAGTTAAGAAAGCTTCCCTTCAAACTTAAATCAGGTCTAAATTATTCAAATTTGAGAAATGAACAGAAAAACATCCTTAAAACTTTATGAAAATTCAAAGTTCCTTCTTTAAAATTTTGAAAATATAATTTTAAAAATAATTCTCTACTGCTCAAGGACAGAGGTGCCTCAATGAAATACAAAAACTAATTTCTTAAGTTTTGATGGATTATTTCCAAATTATTTATACAATATAAACAGAATAAACTTATTCTGATAGTGAAGCAACTGTTTGCAAAGCGACTGTTATACAGATTTTTTTTGCTCTTGTTCCAATAGTTTCTTTACTAGTTTCTCTAAAGTAAAAAGATGTTCATCCACGTCTTCTGGTACAAGATCCCTGAGGGAATTGCAAAGTTCAAATAGGTATTCTGTATTTCTTCCACTAGGACCAACTGCATTAAAAATCTGTTCAGCAATTTCTTCTAGGGGTGCTGGTCCGAGGTAGTTAGGGTTTTCACAGGTTCCAATATATAAGAGCACGTTAAAAGGTTCCACTGCAGGATCTTTGGGATAGAAGACAATCGTTGTAGTCCTATATCCACCCTTCTCTCGAAAATCAAGATAGGCTTTTACTTCAACTTCTTGTCCTATTGGCAGTTTGTATGCAACACCCCATACACAGCCCTGTAGAAGAATACAACCAGAAAGGCAAACCATACAAAGATCAGACTCGAGAAAGAGTTGCAGGGGTTTTACTTTACCTCCACTCTTCCAAACCTTTCTTGTCAGTAATGCATGCACATAACTTCTTTAATGAAAGAAAGACTAGAAAACAGGATATTAAGGATGGAACTGTAGGTTCTCAAACCCATGTTTCCAATTCTTCAGCTGCTCTCCACCTCTTAACATGTTTTTTTCTTCTGGGGTTTTAGTCTGGTTAAGAACTCTCTCTCTACTCTCTGTGAAGATTGTACTTCAATCTGACAAGTACTGTTAATTTAGCAAGATAGATTGATAGAGAGATGCTGAAAATATTGCTAATTTCTAGTATTTTAATTCTGCACTATTAGTTGTACATTAGTAATTCAGGATGACTACAGAGTATTGATTTAAAATAACTAGTTCACAATGATTGCAGTTTGTTTTACTATACAAATGCTGGGGAAAGAAAGTAAAAAACCAAGCCAAACTATTCTTTGCTTATAGAGGAAGCTGTCTGCTAACATAATAGGATCTAATTGCACAGCAGTATGAAAAAACTTACCAGAAAAGAACAGAAGAATTCACAGTGGCAGACACTGTGTTGCATTTTGCTGATCTTGTCAAGTACAAAAGCTTACAATCTGTAGCTGCCATTACTCTGATCTAAATTCGGCAGCATTAGAGGAAAATTATTCATATATATTCTCAAGAACATATAAATATAGGGGGGGATCACTGATGCTACTTAGAAAGGATATGCACAATTGAGGCTTCAGAGCTATATGCAGCTACCCTCCAAAACTTGCCTCCAATTGTAATTTTTAAGGTGTTAGGAGAAAGAAACTATTCAGTGCATCGTAAGTAAACTGTATTTAATTTAATATAATTTACATTATATCACAGTTAAACTATGGCAAAATAATTTTTATTTTAGTCTCAGCCATTTTTCAATCCTGGCTTCACTTAATTTTTATACTGGGTCCCTAGCATACCATCTAGAAGTCAAGAGTGGTCCTTGGTCTGAATACTCCTAATTTAGAAGAAATCAAGGTGATATATAATTGAAACATGAACTGAGCTTATTTTATTTTATTTTACATCTTTGACTTTTCGGAATATATCACATGTATTTTCAGTAATCATTGCAATAATCCTGTAAGACACTGTAAGTTTTTACCTTTGCTCTTCAGATGGAGCTCAAAGAAGAGATTGAGAACACAAGGCTGAAGATTTAATTCACCCATGAGTTTGCAGGTGATTTGGGGATGGAACTGAGATTCTCATGGCTCACATTTTTACTCTCTGATCCTAGGCAAGTTTACTTCAAATAAGTAGGTTTAGTGGTACCTATCTATGTAAAATTGTAGTTTTAGCATCAGTGTTGCAGTATTTAACAGCAGGTCATAGGATGGGAGAAGCTGCTTACTTTCTTGGTACTACAAACAGAACATTAACTTCTAAAGAGGTTTAAAATAAAAACATTGTGATCAGAACTAGCAGTTTTCAACAGCATGTTAAAATACTATGCTAATCCACACATTATGTGAAGATGAATAACTAAGGTAAAAAATTCAAGGAAATAATGCAAGTATGAGGTAAATTTACAGTGGCAAAAAAGTATACTAAGGAGCACATCAGAAGTGTGAGTCTCAAAATATTTTTTTTATTTTAGAAATGTAATGGAATGTGCCCTGAAGAACCAGCACTTCAGAGAGCAGACATTTTTTTTTATTTTTAATTGTTATGTATATTTCCTTACTGAAATTTTATTTTATGACATAACACTGACCACATATATTTTAAATAAAATTATGTTTATATGGGGCTGGACACTGAATTTCTTTACTTTTTCTTTTAAAGGGTAAATAGCTGCTTTACCATTCATCAGGATATTACTTTCTTGCTCATGTATGGTGGAATCCAACACAAATACTGAACATATGTAGTGGCAAGTAATGCCACTGGGAGGGAAATTTGGCATAGGATGTCTCTAAGAGTGCAATCTGATTGCATATTTTGCAGGCTGCAATGTGTCTTGTCACTGCTCTCTCCAACTATGGAGGCATCTGATACAAAGGTAGAGCTAGACATCATAAGGAGCATATATTTTTCCTTATTCATTTTTTTTCATATCCACTCTGTGTAACTAATAATAAGCTTGCCTGGAGGTTAAATTACCTTTTGTACCAGTATCTCATTACAGGTAGTCCTCGCTTAACGACCATTTGTTCAGTGACTATTCAAAGTTACGACAGCACTGAATGAATGGTAGTTATGGCCGGTCCTTGAAGTTATAGCCGTTGCAGCGCCCCCGCAGTCACATGATCAAAATCTGGGTGCTTGGCAGCCTGCCCGCATTTACGACCACAGTGTGTGCTTCAACTTCCCCCACCTGCCTATCTCCCCACCCATCTCTGCCCTTTTGGCCGCCCTGCACTCTGCTGCCTAACTATATAATTTATTATGTAGTCATATACTGCAGTGGATGGTTTTACCCATGTACTAAACCATAATGTGATTTTGATGTTGTGTGAACTCATTTAAAGCATTAAATATACTTTGGTGAAAGTAGAATTATTATTATTATTATTATTATTTGGAAGAGATTTTGCAGTTCTGTATGATAAATGTAAAAAGGGTAGCCTCCTAAGTTTATAAAGAAATTTCCAGAAAGCCTGCTACCTTTCTTCTAATTGCATTAGTTTAGGTTATAGCCAAATCTTCCTTTTTTTACTTCATAGATTATTTCTTAAATTCTAAAAGGAGGCTTAGGATGTATTTGGGAAGAGATGGGGGGAAATAGGTGGGTGAGGGGAGTTGAAGCGGAGGCAAGCCAGCAGGCAGGCAGAAGTGTGAGGTCTTCGCCTAACGACCACAACTGGGACTACCGGAACTGCTATTGCTAAGCATAATGCTTGATGCTTCGCCTAATGGCCACTTCGCTTAGCAGTGGAAATTCCGGTCCCAATTAGGGTTGTTAAGCAAGGGCTACCTATACTCTGGCAAGCATGAATTGGGAACAAAGAGTTGCTGAGATAAGGTATTGAATCCTTGTGTTCAAATATAAAAATAACTATTATGGAACCACTAATTGCAATATGGGGGCGCGATGGCTCAGCGGGTAAGACGCCAGGCTTGTCGATCGGAAGGTCGCAAGTTCGGAGGTTCGAGACCTTAGCCCCGCGTGATGGAGTGAGCTCCTGCACTCGCCCCAGCTCTTGCCAACGTAGCAATTCGAAAGCATGCAAATGCAAGTAGATAAATAGGTACCACTTCAGTGGGAAGGTAACAGCATTTTGCGCGCGTCATGCCAGCCACATGACTGCGGAAGCATCTTTGGACAATGCTGGCTCTTCGGCTAACAAACGGAGATGAGCACAGGCCCCTAGAGTCGGACACGACTGCACAAATGTGCGGGGGGAACCTTTACCTTTACCTTTTACATAGGATGTACTCTCACCTGCTCTAGATATACTCTGTGGGTTCCCATTTACTCTTTGGTACTCACTGTCAATAGGATACTGTTAAAAACAAGGAACCTGGGAAATGTTGGAATTTTCAGGGGTCAACTCAGCATTGTCTCACAAGCATAAGGGGGGTCCTTTCTAGAAAACGTATCTCTATTGTACTTGTGGGATGTCACATGGGTCACCTGATTTCCACTTCCTTTTCTACTTCTTGAGTTTGGGGGATTAACAATCTCCATTACTCTTTGGGCACACCTGCAAGCAGCTCTCGTCCTTTCATCTCGCTTGCACACAGATCTACTATGAATCTACTTGTATCCAGCTCTACTGAATAAATATAAGCTATCTCTATTTTTTCTTCAAAGGGGTGTGGTGGCTCAGCGGGTAAGATGCCAGGCTTGTTGATCGGAAGATCGCAAGTTCGGAGTTTGAATCCCTAGTCCCGCATGACAGAGTGAGCTCCCGCACTCGCCCCAACTCTTGCCAACCTAGCAATTTGAAAGCATGCAAATGCAAGTAGATTAATAGGTACCACTTTGGTGAGTAGGTAACAGCGTTCCGCGCGCTTCATGCGGCCACATGACCGCGGAAGCATCTTTGGACAACGCTGGCTCTTCGGCTAACAAATGGAGATGAGCACCGGCCCCTAGAGTCAGACACGACTGTGTGGGGGAACCTTTACCTTTACCTAATTGCAATATAATTTTTTGTAACTGCCACACAATTTTGCGGGCAGGGTGGATATGGAGAGAGAAGCTCATTCTTGTTAGGCAGATAGTGTTAAGTTGTTAGATTTACTTCCCTATTTACAAATTAATTCTCAGCTATTTTCTAGGAGTCCTAATGCACACTTCAGTAAAAGCTGAATGGAGAAGGAGCAGGAAAGAAAGAAAAAGAGATCTCAAAGGTGAACAGGTATCAGTTTGAGACCAATATCATGCATGTTAAGGGACTTTTTCAGGGAGATGGAACTAGTTTTTTCAGCTGAATGGTTTATAAACAGTTGTATACTATTTTAGCCACTTTTCTATAGGAACAGTTTTCTTTGCCCATGAAAAAAGTCAATTTGGTACATTAGGCTGAAGCTTGTTCCTACATCATAACTTTGAAGATCCTTCTTCATATATTTGGGGGAAAATGACAACATTGAAACCCTATGCATATTTACTCTGCAGTTAATTACACGGTGTCCATATGAATTTACACCCCAATAGATGTGTATAGGATTGCAGTTTAAAATTCTAGCTTTCTCCATATTTCAGAGTTAAGAAGGTAGCTTCATACTACTATTGAGGACAAAGTATACCTATAGAGCATGTAAAAATGCAACTACTGTACCTCAGGATCTTCAATAAGTGTCACAACTCTTCCAGGCTAAAATTTAAAAACAAAAAACACCTTTTCAGTAAAAACTTTGTCAGAGCAGATGCAAAAGTGGAGTGTTTGTAAAACAAAAACAAAAACCACAAGATTATTAAATAAATACAATATATTTGGAAGTGTTTGACTTCTTTCATAGTAATGGCATATTTGCTGTCTGAGGAAATTATACTTGATAAGAATGCAGAATGTGTCATCAATCCATTTTTAATCATTTTATTTATATATTACAAGTGCTTTTAGGCTGGTTTAATCAAGCAAAACAATTCAACTCAGTAGTAAGAACAACCAACAATAAGCAGTGCCCACTGCATCTCAGGCATATTTATCATTGGTTCCTCAACCCTTGAATGCCTGCTTAAACAAGCAGGTTTTCACAGACTTTTAAAATGTTAATCATGAGGAGGCTGATCTTATTTTAGGGGGCAGCTGCTTCCATAGAAGGGGAGCTCCAGTAGAGAATGCTTGCTTCTGAGTCCCTTCTATAGAATTTTGGGATGTGTGGAGATTCTACATAAGTGTGTTCTTTCTATTTGCATGCCTTGCGGAGGCAGATTCTACTTGGAGCAAATGATTTCATAGATATCCAGGTCTTTTACCATTAGGACATAGTTATTACCAGCACCTTGAACTGTATACAGAAAGAAACTGGCAACCATTGTAGCTTCCATAATATTTGTGTTGTACGATAATAATTCAATGTTCCCATTAGTACATGGGCAGCTGCATTCTGTACCAGTTGAAGTTTTTTTGGGTGTCTTCAAGAAGAGTCCTCTGTTTAGTGAATTGCAGTAATTCAGTTGGGAGGCGACAAGGCACAAGTGCCTCTTGCCAGTGCCTCCTGTTCCAGGAACGGCTGTAACTGGCACACCAGTGGGAGCTGGTAAAAGTTCTTCTGGCCACAGGCTTCACTCGCAGGAAGTTCCCCAGGTTATAGATCAGCCCCTTCTGGGGAGCACAACCCCACATATAGCTAATATTGTTATTGTCCCAACATGGGTTGGCTTCTGAACAGCATGAGCAAGGCCTGTTAGTTTTTGTATTTCTCCCCCTTGATTTAATTTTTTTACATGTGCTACATTTCTTTTATTCTAATGAAATCAAATAAATTGCCCCACTAGGTTTTTTCTCTGCCAGTTTAGCTGATAACATTTTTCTGTTTCAAGACTATTGTAGATGAATATATTTAGCACAAAACATAATTAATCAATGAGGGTTTCATGAATGTGTGCATGTCACACAATGCCAAAAACAAATAAGCCATATTATGTTTAAATTAAATGTGAAATAGGGAGCTTAACAGCAGAACACTCTGTGTAGATTTTCTATTTACTGGGTTGCCAGGAAAATCTTGTATGGGAACAGGGAATATGAAAACCTCAGTTCCTATTGACAGGAATATTATTCACTAATTTGTCTCCAGGCAACTTACTTGCTAGGCCAGAGCTTTCCAGACTTTTCATGTTGGTGACAAACTTTTTAGACATGCATCATTCGCGACACACTCTTACAGCAAGGTACAAGGCAAGCACTAGGACCTGTGCGGAGTCACAGCTGGTTTGGAGGCAGCAAGGCACAAGGCATGCACTAGGACTTGGGTGGAAGCCAGGAGGCAGCAGCAGCTGCGACACACCCAGACACTGCAGCGGACACACTAACGTGTCCCGACACACAGTTTGGAAAGCTCTGTGCTAGGCTCTTTTAACTCATCTGATTTTTAAAAATGATGATGATGATGATGATGATGATGATGATGATAGTATTAGTAATAGTAGGAAACTGGCATGCTACAAAGCACAAGCCTCTAGAATCATGTAGTCTTTGAATCCGACATAAGTCTTACTGGGAGATGGGGCTTGGCCTCAGAAGTTGGCTTGCCTTCTGATAAATGAGTATTGTTTGATTGGCTATGCATACTATGACAGCTATGTTCTGAATCTACCTACCACTATGTTTTCAAACTTTTAAATGTATTCCTGGCCCATAACAACTAAGCATGTCCCCTGTTCTGTACTTTGTAATCATCAGTAAGGTCATATGGGTGATGAGATTTGGTCTCAGGAATGTATCCAT
This sequence comes from Charina bottae, assembly GCA_023362775.1. Classification (NCBI taxonomy): domain Eukaryota; kingdom Metazoa; phylum Chordata; class Lepidosauria; order Squamata; family Charinaidae; genus Charina; species Charina bottae. The sequence continues at coordinate 80,280,901 of JALMGJ010000001.1, read as the reverse complement.
ACACCACACTCAAGAATGACCTCATTTGGACAGATGCAGCTATTGGTTAAAAGTGGAGTGTCCTCTCCACCACAAACAGGATCTTTGTGCCCAGTTGTCTAACTCTGTTAAGATAAGGCAATCTGGTAGCTAATAGCTAGGAAACTGGCATTGTGTTATCTTAGCTAAAACTCATTAAAAGCCCTAAGCTAAGGTGCTACCTCTCAGTCTTAGTTCATGTCAACAACATAGGAATCTGCATTAAAGTTAATTCGAGGTTACTATTTCTCTGAATTCTTAAAAGACAGAATCATTTACAATCTATATATTAACTGATAATTAAATTAAAGCATTTTTTTCATTAAATGTTCAGAAGCACATAGGTACTGTTTTATTCAATCACAAAGATGTTCAGATGATTGATTTGAATATTGTATCTTAAGTTTTCTAATTTTTGTATTCCATTATGTACCTTAGTAATGATTTGAATCAGAAAACCTTAATCTTTATAGCTTTCTTTGGTATTACAAATGAAAAGAAAAATGCACTCCTTTGTGGGGTGCCGCAGGGTTCGGTTCTCTCTCCACTCCTGTTTAACATTTACATGAAACCACTGGGTGAGATCATCCGCCACCATGGGATAAGATATCATCAATATGCTGATGATACTCAGCTATCGGGTGAGGTAAGTGATGCTGTGACTGCTCTTTCTCGGTCCCTGGGGGCTGTAGGGGCCTGGATGGGGTCCAACAGGCTTCAACTGAACCCTGGTAAGACGGAGTGGCTGTGGATTAATGGCTCTTCCCCATCTGGGACATTATCATCTTTGGTTTTGGATGGGGTTGCACTGCCCCAGACAGATCCGGTGCGGAATCTGGGTGTCCTCCTGGACTCACGACTCCTGCTCGAAGAGCAGGTGGCAGTCGTGGCCAGAAGGGCTTTTGCACAACTTTGTGTTGTGTGCCAGTTACGCCCGTTCCTGGATCGGGAGGCCCTTCGAACAGTCACTCGTGCCCTTGTTATCTCCCATATAGACTACTGTAATGCGTTCTACATGGGGCTACCCTTGAAGAGTATCCGGAAGCTTCAGCTGGTCCAGAATGCAGCTGCACGGGCCATTGCTGGTGCCCCTAGATCGGCACATATAACACAGTTGTTACGTGAGCTGCATTGGGTACCAGTTTGCTTCCGGGTCCAATTCAAGGTGTTGGTTATCACCTTTAAAGCCCTACATGGCATGGGGCCAGGTTACCTGAGGGACCGCTTCGCCCCCAATATATCTACCCGTCCCACCCGATCATGCAGAGGGCATGCTATGGACCCCATCTATAAGAGAGTTCCATCTGACGGGGTCCAGGAGGCGTGCCTTCTCTGCAGTAGCTCCCGCCCTGTGGAACAACTTGCCCCCGGAGGTGAGATTAGCCCCTTTGCTCCTGACCTTCCGGAAGAACCTGAAAACCTGGCTCTGCTGCCTTGCTTGGGACCAAGGAAGGAATAGCCATTCTTGGGGATGGCTAATACCTTAGAGAGCTCCTCTCCTACATTGGATTAAGTTAGATCGTTTTACCATTCTTGCCTCTTGGATTTTAATCTTGTTTTATAATTTGTATTTTTATATTCCATGTATATTTTATGCTTTTTGTTTCTATTATTTTGTTGTAAACCGCCCAGAGTCCCTCCGGTGGAGGGAGATGGGCGGTGATAGAAGTTTGATTTATATATATATATATATATATATATATATATATATATATATATATATATATATTTTAAAAAGTTTTTTGTAGATTTACTGTGGATGTTCTAGCCTTATGTTAAAATATTGTAAGGAGCATATGCCTTTAAATTAATTTTCAAAATTTATTGTAAGGATTTCAGATTGGAGATGTGAATTTGCACATAAAAAGTAAACATCATTATTTGAAAGGTTTAAACTCTACTGAATATTAATGTTGTTGCATATTTTCTAATCCCAGAAGAATACCAATTATTTCTAAGTATTGGCTCATTTATGTTGAAGTCAGTGAGTATTTCTGATGACTGACAAACCTGCTGCATATACAGCAATGAATAACATAGCCTTGCCTTGTCAACGCCATTCTCCTAGATTGCTGGATGTTTCTGAACACCATTGTCTCCTCTGCTCAACAAGTACTATTTAGAATTGTATAAGCTCTATAATCTTTGTATAGTGAGAGGCACACTAGGTTCCAAAGTACTGTAAAATTTAATATTTTTGTTGAAATATTTTTATTTTTTATGAAATAAGAATTAGGAAATGCTTTACTTGTTTTAATCTTAACCCATAGGTATTGTTATTAACTTATGGCAGGCAATGCTTCCTGAAAAGCATTTCCTGATATGTTCCTTAATAACCAAGCCATAGCTTATTCTGTCCTTTATTGAGGCTACAAATTCAAAATATGGCTATGATTAATATAGCAGAAAAGTCAAGAAAGGAAATCTGTTTCTCCTTAAAAGAGCCCTCACAGAATCCTGTGACATGACCTTAGAACTTCCCTGCAGTGAAGTTGTTTGTTGCCTTTTCTTAAATTCAGAGTTTCAAAAGCAAATCGAAAGGTTTTTTTCTGAGAAATCCTGAAAGTTGGACAAGTGTACATCACTGAGATCTGTGCCTAACAGTATATTATTATAATTAAACAGACACCAGTACTAATAACTAAAATCCTTCATTCTGAGGAAATTAGTGGTTGTGATTCCAAACACCTGTTTTATGCTTAAACAGAAATGATTAAGTACTTGCATGCATAGGAAGAAGCATTCTAAAATTTGGCCAAATATATTAAACACTCCCCCCCACACACATATTCACCAATTATCTGGACCAACACAGCCAGTTTGCTTATAATACCAAATTATTTAGAAGGGTGTAATCCAGTGCATTCTGGTTGTATGTCTATGAAGGTTCTCAGTCATCCAGGTGGAACAGTCTGTGGCTTGAATCATGTCAACTGGATTTCTATTTTCTTAGTGGAAACGTTTCACTCCTTATCCAAGGAGCTTCTTCAGTCTGAGTAAAGTTAGTAAGGGAATCCTTAAATATGTTTCTAGGCTGGCTGTGTGACCTTGCACCTGGGGCTAGGTCATGGTTATTTTTGAGATGTTTGTTTCTAAGTCCCTTTATCATCTAAAGGAGGATCGTTAAGATTACCCTGCTGCTGTTGAGCTTGTGAAATGGTCTTAATCTTCCTAGGCACAGAAGACAAAGCAGGAAGGAAGATAGGGGAAAGGTTATGCCTGAGGCCCCCACCTCTATTCAAGGAAGGATTTTCCAAGTTGGCATGAATGGATTCCTTGACCCCTCTCTCAAACCACCTATCTTCTCTGTCTAAAATGTGAACATTAATGTCCTCAAATGAGTGTCCTTTTTCCTTTAGATGAAGATAAACTGCTGACTCTGGTCCTGTGGTGTTACTTCTCCTGTGTTGGGCCATCCTCCTGTACAAAGGTTGTTTGGTTTCTCCAATGTAGAGTTCAGAGCACTCCTCACTGCACTGGATTGCATACACTACATTGCTTTCCTTGTGTTTTGGAGTTTGATCTTTGGGGTGTACAAGCCTCTGTCTCAGTGTGTTGGTGGGTTTGAAATATACAGGTATGTGGTGTTTGCCAAATATCCGTTTGATCTTTTCAGACACGCCAGCCATGTAAGGAATGACCAGGTTCTTCCGTTTACTCTGAGTCTCAGCCCTATCTGTCGCTGTTTTAGGTCTGGTAGACTTAGATTTGGTGAAGGCCCAATTTGGATATCCACAGGCCTGCAGAGCTGTTCTCAGATGCTGCTTTTCATTCTTTTTGGAATCCATGGAGGTGGGGATGGTTTCTGCTCTGTGTGACATTCTGGTTGTGTTTGACACCAACTATTTAGAATTCTGTTTAACCACAAAGAAAGGAGCGTGGTGGCTCAGCAGGTAAGATGCCAGGCTTGTCGATCAATTGCAAGTTCAGAGGTTCGAATCCCTAGCCCTGCGTGACGGAGTGAGCTCCCGCACTAGTCCCAGTTCTTGCCAACCTAGCAATTCGAAAGCATGGAAATGCAAGTAGATTAATAGGTACCACTTTGGTGGGTACGTAACAGCGTTCCGCGTGCGTCATGCCGGCCACATGACCGTGGAAGCATCTTTGGACAACGCTGGCTCTTCGGCTAACAAACGGAGATGAGCACCGGCCCCTAGAGTCGGACACGACTGCACGAATGTGTGGGGGGAACCTTTGCCTTTTTAACCACAAAGAAGCAGTCTGTTAGTCTATGCTGCTTGCTCACTTTGGTTTAACCCCACAGAATTTTGGTTCAGACCAAAAGGCCATTGGGTTTAGTGGACAATCTAATTCCTATGGGTAGCATATAAAAACGAGTAATAGCACCCTTCTGTTGATACGCCCCAGCAGTTTGTTTGAGAGTCATACTTCCATGTTTCTGGATTGTTACAGGACAGAAACAAGTGAAAATTACTGGTTTGCACACAACCTCATGCAAATCATATGCGGAGCCTTCAGAATTATTTATCCCCTTGTAGTTATGGCAGTGACCTAAGAGTGTTGTCACCACATCCTCTTCATATGCTATACAGCTTTATTTATTTAAAATATTTATATAGCCTCCCATCTTATGCACCATAATGCTGGGAGGCTTACAAACATCAATAAAAACAGAACCAGCATAAAAACTCCCAATGCCCCTAACAACAACAACACCTCTCACATCTACAACCAGCTTTACTAGGCTCCAGCCACGTTACCCCAGCTCTGTGGGAAAAGCCAGGTCTTCAAGGCTTTTCAGAAAGCCAGGAGGGTAGGGGCCTGCTGGATCTCAGGGGGAAGGGTGTTCCAAAGGGCAGGGGCGCTGCCAAGAAGGCATGCTACCTAGGTCCCGCTAGATGGCAACACTTAAGTTGTTAAGTTGTTAGGGTGGGAGCATTCCCACCCTATCTGACCTGGTGGAGAGGGTAAATCCTCTCAGGTGGTCCCACAAATAACCTGGCCCCATGCCATTCAGGGCTTTAAAGGAGATAATAAGAATCTTGAATTGCACCCAAAAAGAAACTGGAAGCCAGTGCAGCTTGCATAGCAGCAGTGTAACATGAGCAAACCATGGGATGCCCAAAACTGCATATACCACTGCATTCTGGATCAACTCTGTCTTAAGGGTTCTACTTTAATGTAATGTTCAGATGCAGCCACTATGAAATGCTGTGAAGTATCTCTATTAAAAATGGAGGGAACAAAATGGCAAATAAAACCGATAAAAAAAAAACAGAGCCAAAGGATGGATACTGGGCAACATGTAGAATAGAATAGAATAGAATAGAATAGAATAGAATAGAATAGAATAGAATAGAATAGAACAGAACAGAACAGAGCAATAACTTTATTGTCATCCCACTATACACTATACAAGTGCACAATAGTCTCAATTATACTACGGCAATGAGAGAAAGTTTGTAAACATTTTAGAACTATCCATAATCCTGCAGTACTATGAGCTACAGTACAATGTGCTCTAAACTTCATCTAAGACCAATTAGATCTGATCTCAACAAAATACTTTCTGTACTTATTGATCAATCCTGCGCCTTTATTTGCAAGTATTTTGGCCTGTTTCCCTATATATAACAGCTTCACTTCATTGATAGTTTGGGGTTGTCTTACATGAATTCCTTGTTATATATTTTAATGCATAATGTATATGTTTAAATATTTTAATACATAATTTCAGTTGGGTTAACTGTTGTACATACCCCAGGAGTTTCTGGTAGAATTTGCTGCTACCAACTAGAATCTATAGTTCCCTCCCTAATTGTGAATTGCCTGGGTCCTAAGGCTGCAAAGCAGCCCCATTCCATGAAAATTCCCATCACCATGCTTACAATGAGGTTCTTTTGCTGGAATTCAGTGTTTCATTTTCTTCGAACATAAAATTTCTCATTAATGTCCAAAGTTCCATTTTTGTCTCAGTCTGTCCACAGAACCTTGTTCCAATAGCCTGCTGGATCATCTGGGTGGTCTTTGGCAAACTTGAAACTTGTGGCATTGTTTTTTTGGAGACCAGTGGTTTCCTTTTTGGTAGCCTCCCATATATACCGTTCTTCTTCAGTGTCTTCCTTATGGTAGAGTCATGAACATTGACATCAGTGCGTTGTTCAATGCAAGAGTGGCCTGCAAATGCTTTGCTATTCTCTGGACTTTTTGGAATCTCCTTGAAAATTGTAATTCTTGCTCTTGGGGAAATTTTGTGTTGGATGACCACTCCTGGGAGTAACAGTGGTGCTGCATTTTCTCCATTTGTACACTATCTGCCTGACCATGAACTGATGGAGGCCATTCTAGTCTCATGAACACCAATAATACCTTTTCTGAGGTCTGTAGAATTGGGCATGTTTCCACAAACCTGGATTGTGAACAGCATTCTGATGATGACAGTCAATATTTGTGTTTCATTAATAGGCTTATATGAACTCTGAGGACATTGTAGGTCAAAGTGTTGCAGGATTATGGATAGCTCTAAAGAGTTCACATACTTTTTGACATCATTGTTCTGTCCAAAAAAATATTGAAGAAAGTTCATTTAATCTCTTATTAAGTCTGGTGTAAAGGTTTATTAGTAAAGAGATGGAAAATTAACAACTGCTCTAATATTTTCTTAGTTCTTTCATATAATCAGAATTTAACATCATTTCAAAACAGCAATCATAAAATCAGAGTGGGCGGAGAAACTGTGACCTAGTATAATGTAAGTGCCACTGAATTCAGTGGAGCTTATTCCTAGGTAAGTATGCACATGGTTACAATCTAAGATGTTCACAGTGAAACAGCTTAGGGATCGTCATACTAATATATTTAGAGAGAGAGAGATGGGGACTATTATGAAGCAGTATACATTTTTATCTTGCCAGTTGATCATGCAGTGACATTATTTATTATTATTATTCGTTTAAATTTATTGGCTGCCTAATTCCAACTAAATTTTCATTAGTTTTAATACTGCTCATTTTAAATGAAATGTAGTATTCTGATCTTATCAGTTGATTAGTAAGCTCTATAGGTAAATGCAGTCAAAAATTGAACACCATGGTCTTCATAGCAACCAATATCTGATGTCCAAAACTTAAATGGTTTAAGACCTCTCAACTTAATATGGGGAAAAAAGCAACACTCAGGCAAAAGAACAGTTCACCGAGATAATATTTTATTTATTTATTTATATATCAAACCGACTCCCTGCCCATCTCACTCAGAGAGCGACTCTGGGCAGTTTACATAAAATAAGGTTTCCTTTGAGATCACTAGAGGAAACACTGTTGGCATGCGCTGCACAATTATCCTGTTTGTCTCTATCAGGTTGCAGCATTATACAAGAAGGAAAACCTACACATTTGTCTTCATATAATTGAGGGAAGATGTAGCCTTGGAGGAGCTTGAAATTATAAACGCAAACCCACATCCTACCCTGGAAATCTTGGAACACTGCTTGTGTGCTAATTTTAGAAGAATTGTGTGGTCTGCCGGTTCTGTGATAGTATCACTTCAGAAAGTTGTATGACAGACTGTTTCTCCAAATAAAAAGAACCCTTTTACATAAAGAAATGGTTTACACAAGACACTAAGCTAGAAATCCAAGATTCTAGCTTTCCATTTCACAAGGTTTTAAAAAATTGGGTGCACAGCTCATCCCACCACGGAGCGTATCATGTGCTTGTTTTGCAATCAAGACCTACATGTAGTAAGTGGAAGTTGGTTTTTTAAATATTTGTAACAACTCCCTTCATCTTATACACTTTTATTTACTAGGAAATACCTCATTTTACTTAATGTAAAATATTCAGAGAAAACATGGAGGAGTGAGCCGTGAATCTGTAAAGTTATTTGTAATATGTGACATGAGTTTATTTGTTTTAACAACTTGGCTGAAAATTTTCCCAAATTATGTTCAAGAACAAGATGGAGGCAGCCATTAAAAGACTTGCTGATGTCAAATGCCTTAATGCAGTTTTAGAGGTGGACAATGCCCTTCTCGATCTTGAACAATAATGGCATACAAATATATGTTGCTCAGGAAATGATCACACTTGTTTATATTGTGCAATATGCTGAGTAACAAACTATGGTTAAACTATACATGCTAATCCAAAACTAAAAAATCCTATTAGGTCTTAGTGTGTTGTGTGAATCCGGCCATATTAAGCCATAATGTGATTTCTTTGTTTTGGTATAACGTGGGAATATAGCCAGCATTATCCATGGGTTTGGATTTAAACATGATATGCAAGATCAATAATTTTATTTTTAGCAGAAAATCAAATCTTGTCATTGAAGTTCCTTCATAGTCTACTCTGAAGGAGTCTGGGCAAATATATACTGTATAGATTTATAGGAGGTGGCCCAAACACTGAAGTGTATTGCAAGCAAATAAAAGAAAAACTAGCTTGGGAACTTTGTCCTTTTCCTAGTTGCTTGATACTTCTACATACACTGTCCTGTTCTGCATCCCCCCAAACGAATAATCAATCGTCGGAACATGGGTAAGTTGTACCCAAGTTGCATTGGTAACTGCATTTAGTTAGTATTCGAGATGTGTCTGTGTATAGATAAGACAGACAAGTAAAAAGCATATGGAGTAGTTGTGGGAGACCAAGGCGCCTCCCCTCCATTATTCCAACAATAGTGCGTGCTGGGCTGTGCGTGTGAAAGTGCACCTGGGTTCTGGAAGCGCTCCACCCGTAGGAAACGGGCGCTCGGCTTATTTTACATACTCCGAACGCGGGAGATCTGCCTCGGCGGTTGTGTACACAAACAGCAATCCGACCGGTGGGCAACAGGATGGCTGGCGGGCAGCTCTTGTCCGTCGCACAGGTTCACCTCCCCAATCCTTTTCCTTCTCTGGCCCTCTTTGGCATTTGGATTCCAACCCCGGCGCCCGGCTAGGAGGTACAGATTCTCCCCACTAACTAAGAGTCCCGGCATCTCTCGGTGCCTCATTGGCGCCCAGCGGGTAACCAAGGTCGCCCCGCTTCTCCGCTCTCTCTGCCCTCCGCAGCTCACCTTGCCCGGCACTCCACGGTGATCCGTGCTGCCTTGCCAGAACCTCCTGCTGTAGCCCGCGATGTATCCTACCATCTTGTCCTCGTAAGGAAAATCCACCTTCCAGATGAGAGAGCCATATCCGAACACCCACATGTTTCTAGCCCCGTCACTCTTTGCTTCGCTGTCTGGGGAACAGGGAGGGGAAGGGCAGCAGCGGCCCTGGGGGCTGCTAGGGCTTTGCATAGTCTCTCCACCTTTTGTTGAGCAGGCAGGCAGAGCGCACAGCAGAGCACAGGGCCCGCGCTCAAAAGAGCCCCAGCCTCTGAGCAGGCTCCGCTTCCACTTAACCACGTGCTCCTCCACGGGCTGTCTCGCCGGCAGAACTGGGGAGTCAGAGGCGATGCTGGCTTTTTTCCGTAGAGCGAGCACAAACTACAGCTCCCAGCATCCCTTTCTGAGCCAGGAAGAAAGGGCTGGGCTTCAGCGGGCTGCCCTTCCTTGGCAGAGCTCCGGATGCTCTTTGGGAGAGCCGCTCCGAGCCCCAAGCATTGAGCGTCTGCCCCCTCCTTTCCTAGAAAGGAAGCCTCTCGGCCACTGTAGGCCTGGGTGCCCCGGCGATGAGCTGTGGTGAGAAGAGAAGACCGGCCAAGGAAGGGAACGGGGCTGTGGCTGGTTCCTTCGTTCGGTTGGGCTCTTGCTATCCCCTTGGCGAGAGCAGGAAGGAGAGGTAGCCGCCTCTCTTGGGAGGCGCGTTGGCTGCCTCGTCCAGCTCGGCGAGGGGCTGGCGGGATCGGCGGCGGCTCTTTGGCGCGGCCACTTTTACAGACGCCTCCGCCCTCTTTCGGGGTATCCTGCGTAGGGCGGCCGAGCAGGTGAGCCCGCCGAGGGAACCATCTTCACGGCTTTTCCTTCAGGCTGCCCCGGGAGCCTAGGAAGGAAAAGCAGCCGTAGTGGGGGCGCGGGGTTGCGACGCCTCCCCTCTTTGAGGTTCTTAGGCCAGGCAGCGGGTTTTAACTTCAAACTCGAAGTGAGGATCTGGGTCCTGCAGCCCGCTGAGTCACAAAGGAGGCGTCCTCGCTCTTGTTTCCTTTGCTACACGAATTTAACTTTTACCTTACGCGATGCTTGAGTATGTGATGTGAACCCAGACAGTTGGGTTAATGCCCTAAATCGTGTTCACTTTATTATTGCATTTGTATCCCCTCTTCCTTCTGGGAGTTTAAGATGACTGATGCATTTCCACACAATCCTGTGAGGTAGGTCAGTTTGAGTGTGATCAGCCCGAAGTCACCCACTCTCTCGCCGCCTCAGCCCAAGCCATATATTAGTTCTTGCCTTAGCCGTGTGCTCATACATAGCACTAAACCAGGGTTTGTTTAGTCATGGTGTGCCTGGCGTGCAATAGCCCAGTGAATCACAAACCAAGGGTGGAGATAAGAACAACTTTATTCTGGGCAGAATAGGTCACTTGGGGATCGCTCCCAAAGCAAGTGACCCTGAACAAAAGGTTTCATCTGTTTTTATACACGGGGTCCCAAATACTAAGCAAACATCATGTGGTCTTAGAGGTTATTTATTTATTTTCTATCCCGCCTTTATTATTTTTTATAAATAACTCAAGGTGGCGAACATACCAAATACTCCTTCCTCCTCCTATTTTCCCCACAACAACAACCCTGTGAGGTGAGTTGGGCTGAGAGAGTGACTGGCCCAAGGTCACCCAGCTGGCTTTCATGCCTAAGGCAGAACTAGAACTCTCAGTCTCCTGGTTTCTAGCCCATTGCCTTAACCACTAGACCAAACTGGCTCTAATGTCTCTTGTTCCTCATCATTTTCTAAAACCAGCTTCAACATCTGGCATCTCACTTGCCATGTAGGGCTCTAGTCTGTCTTGGATGATCCTAAGCATTATTTTGCTAGTATGTGAAATTAAGGATATTGTACAGTAGTTTGTACATTTATTACACTTCCTTTCTTTGGTATTAGTATGTAGACTGGCCTCTTCCAGTCTGTTGGCCATTGTGTTCTTCAGATTTGGTGGCATAGTTTGGTTAGAACCTTTACTCATTCCACTTCTGTTGCCATATTTCTGTAGATATTCCATCAATTCTTGTAGCCTTCTGACTTGGTAAAGACTGGAGTGCTGATATGACATCATCTTCTGGTACTAGAGGTTCCTGTAAGTTAGGTATATCTTCAAAGGTATCTTAGGTGTTGACATCCCTACTACAGAATTTCAATATACTCCTTCCATCTCTATTTGATCTTCTTTGAATCAGTTACTGTCTATTGGTGTACAAATATGAGATTGGAACTCCCTTCTGTGTTCAGACTGTAGCTTGAATCATGTCAACTGGATTTCTATTTTCTCAGTGGAAACGTTTCGCTCCTTATCCAAGGAGCTTCTTCAGTCCTTGGATAAGGAGCGAAACGTTTCCACTGAGAAAATAGAAATCCAGTTGACATGATTCAAGCTACAGACAATTCCACCTGGATGACTGAGAACCTTCAAAGACATATTCTGTGTTCAGAGTTTGTTTGGAAGATTATCCTTGTCTTTCCATGTTTGTTTCCATCTTTTATCTCTTTACAGATGGCATACTGCTTCTTGTCTTTTCTAAAAGCTCTCTGAATTTTTAAGTACCTTCCTGAGATGTTTGTTTTTCTTGGGTTTGGCTTTTCTCTTCCTGGCAGTTTTAACTTTTTGTTCTGACATCAAGTTTGCTTTCTTCTGTTTCTTGATCTTTGGCAGTCTCTTTTTACATTCAACCTTAGCAACTACTTTGATTTCATTTGATAGCTCAATTATATTTTCCTCCCTACTGTTTCCAACTTTGGTATTCCAATCTCCAATCACAAGCAGTACATCTTGCTTATACATTCTATCAATTTCTGATTGAACGTGACCATGACACTTGTTAATCTCTTCTTCTACATTAGAGCATAAACTTGGATAATGATCATTTTAAAGGATTGTTTGTGAAGTCTAATTGATATTATGTAGTTATTGACTGCATTGTACCCAAGTACTATTTTTCCTATATCCTTCCTGACTAAAAAAGGAATGCTGTTCCTTTTTTGTTTTTCATGTTCAGAGAACAGTAGTGAACAATGTGATCGTACTGAACGTGCCCAACACCAGTCCATTTCAGTTAACTTAAAATGTCAATGTGTAGTGGTTTCATTTAATATTTCACTGTGTTGAACTTTCCCATGTTCATTCTTCTTACAGTTGTAATCAAAATTATTCAACCCCCATTGCAAATCAGGTTTATTGTCAAAATTTACAGACTTTCAGCTGTTTGCAATGAACAAATCAAACAAAAGCAATTGAAATCAACTCAATTGCAATCAAGCTCAACACAATGAATGCTTCAAGTGGTTTCCCCAAATTCAACTGAAAATGCAACTTATAATGACTTCTCCAGTCTCAAAATTATTCAACCCCTTCATGGCAAGTATCTTCAGTACTTATTAGAGCACCCTTTTGCTGTTATGACCTGCTGCAAACGAGATGCATAGCTAGACACCAGGTTTTGGCAGCGTTCCTGAGGAATCTTAGCCCATTCCTCATGAGCAATGGCCTCCAGTTCAGTAATATTCTTGGGTTTGTGTGCTACAACCACCTTCAAATCCCACCAGAGATTTTCTATGGGGTTCAAGTCAGGTGACTGTGATGGCCATTGTAGAATCTTCCAGGACTACTATTGCATCCAAGCCTTAGTGGAATTTGAGGTATGCTTGGGATCATTGTCCTGTTGGAAGGTCCAATGACGCCCAAGCTTCAGCTTCCTTACAGACGGCATGACGTTTTATCCTAGGATTTCCTGATACTTCAATGAATCCATCTTGCCTTCCACACGCTGCAGGTTTCCAGTGCCGGAAGATGCAAAGCAGCCCCAGAGCATCACTAAGCCACCACCATGCTTAACTGTAGGCAGAGTGTTCTTTTCAGTGTATGCTTCATTCTTCTTCCTCCAGACATACTGCTGATCCATCGGGCCGAAAAGTTCCAGTTTTGTTTCATCGCTCCACAGAACAGAATCCCAAAACTTCTGTGGCTTATTTATATGATTGTGAGCATATTGGAGCCGACTTTTCTTGTGCTTTTGGGTCAGTAGTGGTGTACATCTTGGAGTTCTGGCATGGAAACCTTCTGTGTTTAGTGCGCGCCTTACTGTGCTCACTGAAGCCTCAGTGCCTGTTGCCACCAAGTCTTGCTGCAGGTCTTTTGCAGTCACTTGAGGGTTTCTCTCAACCTGCCTTCTTAGAAATCTGGTTGCAGCCATTGACAGCTTCCTTTTTCTGCCCCGTCCAGGTAGTATAACCACTGTTCTTTTAACTTTGAACTTGCGAACTATGCTTTCAACGGTGTCTCTAGGAACATTCAGTGCCTTCGCTATCTTTTTGTATCCTGTTCCTTGTTTGTGAAGGGCGATCTCTTCTCTTACCATTTTGGACCATTCTTTTGACTTAGCCATATTTCTAACATGCAGTCAAACGTGACGCTCAACAAACTCCTAGCCAGTTCACGTATTTCATGTGTTCCAGCTCAAGCACACCTGGTGCAACTAATGAAGCCCTTGATTAGTTGCATCAGGTGTGCTTGAGACAACACCTGTTTTGCATACTGTATGTGTGCTGTTGTGATGGATTCTATTCAGGGGGTTGAATAATTTTGAGACTGGAGAAGTCATTTTAAGTTGCATTTTCAGTTGAATCTGGGGAAACCACTTGAAGCATTTGTTGTGTTGAGCTATTTCAATTGCTTTTGTTTGATTTGTTCATTGTAAACAGCTGAAAGTCTGTAAATTTTGACAATAAACCTGATTTGCAATGGGGGTTGAATAATTTCGATTGCAACTGTATGTACCATTTCCCACTATAATTCTGTTTTTGCATCTTTGCATCTTCTTTTTCTGCGTGGCACCATCAGCGACTACATGTCCTGAAGAATTTAATCTGACGAACACCACTGAAAATCCTCAGCTCTTCCTCAGTAGCATGTTGAGTGCCATCTGACCTGAGGCGCCCAACATCAGGCTGCATATTGTCAGTCACCTATCCAGGTAGTTGTCTAATAAAATACAGGAGTGTTTTACTATTGTCTTCTCCCATACAATATGAAAAGATGCTTTTACCATTGTTACTAAAGTGATCGTCCCCTTCCAGCATTTTCCTACATTGCTGCTGCCTGATACAGGTGTCTGCTTGCTTTAGCTGGGATGACCTTCATGCCTTGGGTGATCCTGCTAGGTATATATACCCTTGGCATAGCCTTCTGGTGTTCTTAATACTTTCTTCAAATGAATTTATTGTAGAGGCACCTATCAGATATGTTTGTGTAGATTTATATTCTAATGAGGTGTAACCTTTGTTGAGATAATACACTGTTGTTTTCCTTATTTCCATTAATTTCACGGGATATGCCTCTTCATTTTCTCCTCCTCCTCCATTTTGTTAGGATGGATTTTACAGAAGCCTATTCTGATAGATGTTCAGCTGTTGGGCTTGCAGCCAGAGAAGGCAGTATCAAACATTTGAAGAAACTAATCAAACAGGGATACAGCATTGATGTTCCTGATAACAGAGGTTGGATGGCTATTCATGAAGCTGCATTTCACAACACAAATGAATGTCTAAAGCTTTTAATTCAAGCAGGTAAGGAGAAACATATCCGCAATAGTGATATTTGTATGCTTTCTGTTTCAGAGTAATGGGAATTTTCAGAGGCTCCAATTTTTCTCAAGAGTTCAGTTTCTTTAAAACAGAGGTCAATAGTCCAGAAGTTACATGGTTCCTAACACCTGACCCTTATACCACACTCTCACCAGCTTGAACTACTGATACTCAAGGAGCAAAATGTCAAAATTTGGCGGCATAATGTTTGGGTTTTTTTCCTATCCAAGTAATAAGCAAAACAGGTGCATTAGGATTCCAGCATTGCTTTACACATCTAATTGAAACTCCTCCAAAATCTGGCCAAATATTTTCCTCTCCCCCTCTAGTGTCACTATTGCCACTATGATCCTTTGAGGCTGAAATAATGTGTTGTCTCCATTTGCATGATTGCCTTCCCCTGATTTTAAAGGAGATCATGGCCACTTATTTACAAATATATAGAAGATGAGGATAAAATTATGGTTTACAGTATTAGCTCTCCAACTGACTCCTATTTTCCATCAGATGTCTAGTTGATGAAAAATAGATAAATCATATCTGCCAATTGCCTGTGTATCCCATTGGAAGGCATCATCATACCTTACTATCTCTTGACTCTCTTTTGACAGGTTTTGAGCTATCTTTTATAGCATTCCTAGTGAGAGCTATAGTTACTGAAATTTTTATGTCAAGAGCTGGAAGGGTTCCTATGAGGTCATCTTGATAACACCCCAATCTTATAACAATGCAGCAAGTCAAGGAAAGACAGTTTCTCTGTTCTTCAGTCAACTATATTTTTCAGGATAAGAGTTTTAAAAAGCTGAAAAAGTCAACATCTGTCCAGCAAGAAAAGCTTTACAAGTATGGAGAATGTACCCTTGATATATGTGTGTGTGTGTGTGTGTGTGTGTGTAGTGCCTTCAAGTCAGTTTTTGACTTTTGGCAACTGCCTGGACTAGTGCCTGCAGCTTTCTTGGCAAGGTTTTTCAGAAGTGGTATGCCATTGCCTCCTTCCTAGGGCTGAGAGAGAGTGACTGGCCCAAGGTCACCCAACTTGCTTTGTGCCTAAGGCGGGACTAGAACTTATGGTCTCCTAGCCTGATGCCTTAACCCACTGCTTTCCAAACTGCCGCCGTTGGCGACAGTGGTGGTGGTGGTGCGGGGGCACGTGCGGCGGCAGTGCAGGTGTGCGTGGCGGCCATGCTAAAACATGGAAGCGCTGATGGCGCACCGCTGCTCTCGTCGCTGCCGCCGCCACCATACACACTGCCACCGCATGTGCCACTGCGCACGCCCCCGCACACCCCCCCATGCACACCCCCGCCACCGCTTTGCGACAGTAAACTGTGTTGCAACACACTAAAGTGTCACGACACACAGTTTGGAAAGCTATGCCTTAACCACTATACCAAACAGACCCTGCAGGACTATTCTTATGTTCTTCAGGTGTAGAAAGCAGGAGAACTGGGGGGACAAAGGGAGGGCAGCCCTAAGCTAGCTTATGTAACACCAAGCCACAATGTGATGTTACATGCAAACTGAACCTTTATCTTATTAATAAAATGAGTTCTGTTTTTCTCAGGCTGTTTTAAAGAACCAAGGTATACAATATGATTCATTTTCTTCATGAGAGGATTCTTGATATAATGATTTTTTTGCTAAATTTAAATTTAATGCAAACTTTTGTATCCTGGAAGCCACATGTTATTCCATCTTTGGGGATGCAAAAGTTGTATCTGATGACATTGTGGCACTAGAGTGGGAGAGAGGAGCAAATTTGGCCCTCATTTTTTTTATTTGAGGAAGTATTTAGAAGGCATTTAAATGCCCCACAAATGATCAAGAAAGAAAGAACTAATTAATTTTGGCAGCCATAAATGGAATGTTAGGGACTATGACTTATCTATCATCCCTCCATCCCTCCCTCCCTCCCTCCCTCCCTCCCTCCATCCCTCCATCCCTCCCTCCATCCCTCCCTCCATCCCTCCCTCCATCCCTCCCTCCATCCATCCATCCATCCATCTATCTATCTATCTATCTAATTTGTATGGCCGCCCATCTCACCAGGAGTGACTCTGGGCGGCATACAACAATCTGATAAAAACAGCACATATAGGAAACAATGAGTATAAAAATATAAGAATCAATATTCAAAGATAAATAATATAAAAAACAAAATATACAAACCCTAGGCAAAGAGAATAAGAATAGCCACCTCAGCAATGGAGCCATCTAAGCATGTCTCCAGTTCCCTGGGAGCCCCAGGCCTGCTGACATAACCAGGTCTTGAGGAACTTCCGAAACATCAAAAGGGATGGAGCTAACCTAATTTTGGGGGGAAGAATGTTCCATAAGGCGGGCACCACAGCAGAGAAGGCCCACTGCCTGGGACCCACCAAATGTACGTCCCTAGCTGATGGTACCTGCAACAAGCCTTCTCTGCCAGATCTAATGGGCGGGCTGATGTAATCGGGGAGAGGCGGTCCGCTCTTGATATCAAAATCCAACATTGCATTATAGTTCAGTACTACTTCCAGCTGTAAAGTCAGTACTTTAAGATTACATGATATTGCAGACAAGAACATAATTAAATAATTAATAAAAACAGCTAAAATGCAATCCAACTGCATCCTAAAATGGCACTGTAAGGGAATGCCTTCCAGTCAAGGACTGTCTTTACTTTCTCAAGGGAAAGCTGGCAGGAGGCAGAGGCTCTTGGGGGAGAGGTTGACGAAGTAGATAACTCCCTCCCCCCCCCCCCCCCCCCACAAAACTTGTGCTCCTTTCTTTCACAAATTTAGATTAGGCAGTAGAAAGCTGTCTTATACTAGGTCAGAGTGTTTGTCCAAGTAGCTTAGAATTTCCTCCTAAGAGCAACAGTTATGATTTTTTTAGCTGAAGATGTGAACTGGAACCTTTTATGTGAGAAACACATGCTTTGCCACCATATTGTGATCCCGTCTATTTATGTAGATAGATTGCAGATAGGGAGAGGTGGGAAATGGCACCTTTGAATGCTTCCCTGTTTAAAAAGAAACTTCTCCACCTCTTTCTTGTGTATTGTTTTCTACTTAGTGGAGGATGTATATTTTTTGTGTGTTCTGCAAGATAGAGCATTTGAAATATTGACTCTCTATTGCACTTTGAAGCACTAAAGCCCATTCTAGCATCCTGTAATATTTTTCTGTGTTCTTTCTCTGCTTCTATTCTATTTCACATGCTGACAAATAATGTTACTGATCCCACTTCAATATATATTAGTTTGGTGGGACGTTTTGTAAGGTTATTTTCTATGTTATCATTTCCAGCACCCTCTGCTAACTACATAAGATCCAAAACATACGAGGGTTCTTGTCCACTACATCTTTCTGCAAGTAGGGGAAGCTTGGAATGTGCTGCTGTTCTCCTGGAATCTGGTGCAGATCCTAATGAGCTCACTAATGATGACACCACACCTTTATTTCTAGGTGAGTGTACTGTTACCAAACGTTTAAGAGTTATGCAGGTAAATACTCCTCAAATTTAGATGTTCCAAATTTCTTCCTTTCGCAACTGATCATCATCACTTTAATTGTACTAGTTGTGTGCTCTGGCATAAACAAATGCAAATATAAAAATGACAAAAGATGCCGCCATTACTTTATATTAATACAAAGTTTCAGCTAGTCAGAATGCATAGTTCTTGGATATTCTGCAACAGAGCTGTTACTGGATTACTTCCTTTATCAGTTTGCAGGAAATTTTTGTTTACAAAGGCAAATTCAACCCTAACTTTGGTTACTTTAGAAAAGGTAAAATGAGTTGAACTTGGCAAGTGCATGGACACATCCGTGCAGTTTTGTTGACAACGTTATGGAAGTAGTTTTCCATTTCCCCCTCCAGGATTGTCCAGTGCTCTTCAGTTTAAAGTGTTGGGCAAATGGTTCACAGTTGCTGCTATTTTAGAAAGATTTTGCTATACTTATGTGGGTAAGATAATTCTGGATAGGTCATTTGGGTTTGTATTTTCAACATAGGTGTTCATTCTTCACAGTAAAGCACATTTGGGTCTTGGAACAGTTTTCAAAGGCAAGACTTGTGATTCAGTGCGTATGCATGTGTTTTATGCTATGGTTCACCTTTAAAAAAGCCAAAAGGCTCACACACGGTAGGAGCATCTGTAGCACTAGGACCATGGTGGAATGATTATGCAAAGTAAATGGCACTGTATGTGGCCCAAGCTTTTTGGTTCTTTTTCTTGTGTTTTGAAGGTTCCTTGCTCCCCCCCCCTTATTTTAACGAAGATGGGCCTACTTTAGGGCTTAGATAATTTTTGGATGTTTCCTGCATCAGGGTACCAGAAACCAGAGCCACTTGATTGTTGGCAGTTATGTTCAGAAGAGCTCTGGGTGCCACATAACAAGGACAGTATTAAAGACTGACCTCACCCTTGTTGCTTAAATTGGTATTATCTCTTTCTGTTGCTAAACCAGATGTTTATTTTGCTTTGAATTAAAAACAGGATAGATAATTTTCATCATATTTCAAATAAGGGCTATTTCTTATATGTTGTTTAATACATCTATTGCCATTTTTCAGAGGGAAATTGCATCCTTACAATACCAAATACCATTTCCATGTACAAATGGGCAAAATTCTGTTGGGCCTTTTTTTTTTTTAGCTAAGTGCTTTGAATGGGAAGAAAAGGTGTCTCATTTAAGCTCTTAGGCCCATACCCCAAGGTTTACTCCCACAGACTGTATTGGAAGGGCAAGTTTGTGAAACATTTGGAGGATTACTCAGTAATTGAATATTAATCACAGGACTAATGGAAATAATGACGATCTTTAAATAGGGAGGAACCGACAGCTCAGAATGAGCCAGCAGGTGTCAGTGTTATCCAAGGAGCAGCAAAATGCTGAATTTATTTTAAACAGCTTAGCCTCAGTGTATCCTCATATAAATTACAGCAGTTGTTTTGAAGATTCAGTGATGCTTTTGCTAAGGAAGAAATTTTCTTGGGCAGAATCCTTTACTGGAAACGCACAACCATGTAATAGGTCCCTGAATGGGCTGCAAAAATATGAGGATACCAGTAATAAGGGAATCAGTAATAAGGGAAATCACAAGACGGGGGCTGAGAGTGATTGTATGCTGCCGGAAGGAATAGAATTTGTCGAGTGAATCTTGGCCTGGTAGCTGTCTCTGCATATGCTTGCATTATGTCTTATATTTTCATTGGTTATCACTCAGACCTTTTGGCTAAAGAATCAGATTTATTGCAGAGAAGGAGACAAAGCCACGGGTTTAGAGGCTGCCACGATTGAGAAAAGACTTTTGGTTAACCACACCAGTTTCAGAATTTAATAATTCTCCACTCGTCAATGGGGAACAAGTTGAGTTTCTAGCCTACAGGCTAGAATTAACCTGAGATAACTATATTTCTGCATTGTGGAAAATTGTTTCTTAAGTAATTAGAGATTTTCTGCTGGTTGCAATGATCTATTATAGCAGAGCTTTCCAAACTGTGTGTCGCAACACAAAAGTGTGTCGCCACACACAGTCTGGTGTGTCGCCACACAACCCGGAAGCGCTGATCATCATCAGTGATTCCGTGTTTTCCCGCGGCGACACACCAACTGCAGCGCACAAAACCCGAAAGCAGCAGCAGCGCTTCCGGGTTTTTGCGCGCTGCCGCACTTCCGGGTTTTCCCGCGGCGATACACCAACGCCGGTTCGTGTGTCGCCGCAGGAAAAACTTTGGAAAGCCCTGTATTATAGATTAGAATGCTCTGATAGAAAACTCTTCAATTTATTCCCAATATCCACATTACTAACTAGTTAGCATAGTGTAATATTGCTGTACATCAGTAGACATAAAACAACTCTCTTTCATTCTTTACCTTAAAGTTACAGAAAAGCAAACACATATTCATTCCCCAATCTAGAAATCATACTGCTGCTCAGTGTAAGATAGATATGGTGCTGGCGTGGCTTATAAAATATGATGGTAGAAAATATATAATAAACTCCACAAAGGTTCATTTTATAATATGCGTGAGTACTATTTAGTCTTGAATCAGTACAAAACCTGCCTTGGTTTCTGATTGTTTATTAAAAGGAAGTTTGATGTTTTGATGTCTTTCGTTTGGTTTCAAATGATAAAAAAAGAACATTGTCTCTGAAAAGAGACACCTCTTTTTCAAAGCCCCATTCAGAGCAAGGCATTACAAGAGTCCTCTGAAAATCAGCCTGAAAGCCATAGGCTCTCAATTGAAGTAAGATAAAATGACTTTTGGGTACTTCTAGAAATCCTGTCCAACATTTCTTTACTGTTGTGGCTTTTGTTGTTACTTGGTCTCAGCCATAATAAAATATATTTTCAAAGAGTTCCTGAATTTGCACCTTCTTGAAATGTAGGGATTTGGGATTATGGACTGGTAGAGTTAATAGATCAGTGGAGAGTCAAGTCTACATGGAGAATTAAAAGCGGTCAAGGCTTAATGTGGAAAAGAAACTGCTTTGGCAGTGCTTGGCAGTGCAATAATCAGATAAGCCAGTGGTCGGCAAACCGCGGCTCGCGAGCCACATGCGGCTCTTTGGTCCCTTGAGTGTGGCTCTTCCACATTGTAGGCACAACGGCAGACATGCTGGGCGTGGCGGCGAGCATGCTGGGCATGGCAGCCGGTGTGGCGGCAGGCATGGTGGGCATGGCGGGGCAGGTGCGGAGGCAGGCATGGCGGCCGTGGCAGCGGCAGGCGCGGCAGCAGGCATGGTGTGCGTGGCGGCGGGCATGGCGGCAGCGGACACTGCAGTGGGCGTGGCGGGCATGGCAGCAGCAGGCCCTAAGTGTGCGCAATTGGCTCCCGCCCGCAAACCCCGCCCCCTTCCATGTGATTGGCTCCCGCCCGCAAACCCCGCCCCCTTCCACGTGATTGGCTCCCGCCCGCAAACCCCCGCCCCCTTCCATGCGATTGGCTCCCGCCTGCAAACCCCACCCACTTCCGCGGGTGTCAAAATGGCCCCTGGCATAAAAAAGTTTGCCGACCACTGAGATAAGCAAAAACTTGGAAATAACTAATATATTCTCAGTTCTTCCTTTGTTCAACTTTTTAAGATCATACAAAGTTTCTTTAAAGATACAGTTCTTAACAGTGCCTTTTTAACTCTCCTACCCATATATGATAGTAATGAACCTCCACAATTTATAAAAATCATAAAACCCTTGTGCTTCTTCATATTCCATTGATTTCCTAGAGCAATCAGCAAAATGGTAATTTAGAATCACAATTGCTTTATTTAGCTTTTAAAAAGTCTGTTAAATTTATAAACACTTTGTTGCTCATATATCCAAAAAAAACTTTCAAACTTATTTTCACGCATTGTTTCATTAATTATCATGGAACAAAAACAAGTATTTATCCTTACTTTGTATTGTTTACCAATGTTTCACATTCTCTTAAGATCTCATCCCGGTTTAGAAAATGTATTGAAAAATACTGTCATATTTCCAGGAATAAATTAGTTGCGCCATTTTCCTATACATGTATCGAGAAAGTTAACTGATCCTTTAGAAACACTTGCCACTGTTGGACCTTGTATCTCCAATCCTCCACTCACCACTTTTTCACTGTAATCTTCCTTGTTGCTGTCCATGAAGCATGTTTTTATAGTATTCATCCCTCTTTCATTCATTCATTCCTAGAGTTGTGAATTTATGTTCTATTTGACATATACAGTATCCTACATATGCTGCTTGTGTATGTCAATTTCTCTTGTTTTTTTTCCATTCTGTACCCCACCTTTCAAATCTGATCTGGAAGACCACCCAACTGTCTGGGTAAAATTTGGCCTATCAGTGGGAAATGGAATAAAGAGAATCTTGCCAGTTACAAGATTTCTACTAGTGAACTGAACACTGGATAAAATCCATAGAATTTACTTGATTTTAACTGTATTTCCAATATAGCATTTTCATAATTTTCAAAAATATTTTCTTTTCTTATTGTGGGAGAGAATAGCACTGTTAATATAAGCATTCAGGAAATTTTCATTATATCATTTTGGAAAAGTTTTTGGCCAGTTTGCACATTTCATATAATGTATATGCAAGATATTATTTAAATCTTGGTGCTATCTGTAGGTAAGATCTTGAATTGCTGATGAAACTGCAGAAAATGACTGCAGAGATGCTGATGTTTCCAAAGCTGCCTTAGCATGAATGAAAAACTGCTGTACAATAATTGCATTTGTTGCCAGAGATGAGATCCATGATGTGCTGTTAGGAAGATAAGCTAATAATATCTCTCTTTAGTTTTGTGGTAGCAAGAAACCCGAATTAAAATAGGAAACTACAAATCTGCTACAATTGCCCAGTCATGTATATTTTTTCTCCCTTCAGAAAATGGTTGCTGCAGCCTTGAGGTTAAAGCCTTGAGGATGGGCTGGTTGTATCATTATATGGAGAATTGGGGCAGGTTCCTTCTACTAAATCTGAGTCTAGAGGTCAGGAGCTTATGGCAACTGAGCCAGCAGTGAAGTCAAGGGCTTCCTGATCTATTGCATTAGCCAACTGAGCAGAGAGCACATTAGGAGGGAGAACAAAGAAAGAAGAAAACACAACTTTAGGGGTGGAACTTAGCCAGACAGGTTAACTGGGAACGCTGCAGTGAAGCAAGTTGTTCACTAGTTTAATAGATACTTGCTGCAGTCAGATCAGTGTCCCAAATCTGTTTATATATTTGTTTTAAACTCCACCTTTCTATTCAATTGAGTACTCAAGGCAACAAAATTAAGAAAATTCAGAAACTAAAAAGTTAAACGTGCATTTAAAAGTAATCCTAAAATTAGTTAACTGAAAGCCTAATGAAAGAGATGCATCTTAAATAGACTATTAAAGTAATGTGTGGGGGCCAAATCAGCTCCCAAAGGGATGCTTTCCATAGTGTGGGAGCAATACAGAAAAAGCCCTTTCCTATGAACCACAAAAATGGGCCTCCTGTAACAGGCATATCTTCAGAAGGGTGTCTCCCACATTTCTGAATGGCTAGACAGGTTCATAACAGACACAAACCCTTAAATAGTCAGGCCCTAAGCCATTTAGGACTTTAAGGGTTAATACTTGCACCTAAATTGTGTTCAGTAAGCAACTGGAAACAGTGCAGATCTTTCAGCATAGGTATCCTGTTATCCCTGCACATAGTGTCTTACATTCTTAAAATGCAGTTATCAGTGGCAGTATTGGAATTCATAAATCTTTTATTCAATAGCAAGCATCTCTCAGGAATGAAATTTATTTTATAAAGGGAAGCAGAGCATTGTGCTTGTATAGCTTGTGTAATATTGCAGGGCCACTTAGAGAATTAATTCTGACTTCATAGTGGATGAGGAATTACATTCTTGATGATGGTGGTGATTAAGATGAATGTATAATAATAATAATAATAATAATAATAATAATAATAGCTTTTAACCCACTCTTTGAAGCTGTTGAAAATGGACATACTGATGTGGTTAAGCTTCTCCTTCAACATGGAGCCAATCTTAATGGATCCCACTGCTGGTCTGAATGGAATTCTTTGCACCAGGCTGCTTTTCA
The DNA here is from genome assembly GCA_023362775.1 of Charina bottae. Classification (NCBI taxonomy): domain Eukaryota; kingdom Metazoa; phylum Chordata; class Lepidosauria; order Squamata; family Charinaidae; genus Charina; species Charina bottae. The sequence continues at coordinate 80,256,642 of JALMGJ010000001.1, read as the reverse complement.
GGTAATCTATAAATCCATAATTCCATTTCCATATAAATAAAAATTTTACTCTTTCTCTCAAAAAGAGCAGTTTTGTGTAGTCTTTGCAAGCCATTTGCTTTTCTGATTTACGACAGTGTAGTGCAGAAAACTCAGTCTAAATGCAAATGATCATCCTGAATATGGCAGGAGCTGAAGAGAGTATGAAACAATATACATTTTAAATAACAAAAGTATTTCACACATTTAAGAAATGATCAGACATTACATGGGTGATAAATCTGTTATTGAACAGTAATTCACTTGAAATAATTGTTTTATCCCAATTCACTAAGACCTTTAGAGAACTGGCATAGGTTTTGGTATTTAAAAGGTAAGCACCAGCCTATGGTTCCTGGAATAGACTGCCCAGCTCTTCAGTTCTTTGTATCTGACTGTATTCTGACATTTACAATCCCTTTATATTCCACAGTTCTAAGTACGATAATAGCAATTTTTATAAAGATTTCTTTGGGTTGTGGCAGGCAAATCTTGGTGAAATCAACTACTTGTGTCCAGATATTCTTGTACAAGTGGGAAAGGGTTTCTGCTTTCAGAAATTACTGTGCTAAATTCTTCTGAATTCCTTATCTTGATTCAGCTTTGTTTCTGTTTCTGTGCCATTTTGAATGGAAGAAGCTGTTAAGGGATGTGAGGAGTTAGGAAAGCCCCATTGCATGAGCAAAATTTTGCAGGAACATCTCTGGATCTAAACCAGTGAGAATTCTAAGTAATGGGGATTTTTTTTGACTGGAAGTTAAATTTTGATGAAACCCCTTTTATTTAATTCCTTCCTTCCTTCCTTCCTTCCTTCCTTCCTTCCTTCCTTCCTTCCTTCCTTCCTTCCTTCCTTCCTTTTTCTTTCCCATATATGCCTTTAAGATCTTCCTGAGAGATTGTTAGATTTTTAGTCAGCCCATATCCATTTAAACTCAAATCCTGTTTTGATTTATTCTATTGCTTTTTTTTTAGTTGCTACAGCAAAACTATCTCATTTCTTCAGTTATTCTGATATTTGGCTTTTATAGGTCTTAAAGGCTAGATGGACGTCTTCCTGTGGAGTCAGTTTGGGTTTTTTTCTCCCATGGGAGCTGCTGTTTTAAAAATTCTTTTGTAAATCAGCCTTTCACTTGAGCAGAATTAAATGTTACAAGAAACAAAAGTCTGCATTATAAAATGGCAATCCTGTAAATCTGTTTTGGCTTATAATTTGCGTGTGTCCAACTGTGTGTGTTCTCAGTTGTCACTGGCAATATTGTAATGGACTAGAAGGTCAGCTGGACGTAGCTTTGAAGGGACCAAGGAACTGGCTACAAATAATAACCAAAATGGAAAGATTTCAGTTCTACACCCCCATTTAACAACCAGTCTTTTTCCCACTTCAGAATTATCCTGAAATACTGAAACTACTCCTGGATGAAGGAGCTGACAAAGAGTCTGTGGATGATTTTGGGATCACGCCTTTATTTATTGCTGCACAATATGGAAAGCTGGAATGTTTAAGGATACTTATATCATATGGTAAATTCTTGATTTCTGCAAAGCTACAGTCATCATTGGTAGAGACGGGGGGTGAATTGTAGCAGATAGAATATTCTATTGGTTCATTATTTTCTGTTAAGCTTCTTGATCTAGGGACTGACTGGCAGGATAGCACACCATGTGGGCAACAGAGTTTGACTAATTATTATTTATTTATTTATTTATTTCTTGAATTTATATCACCGCCCCATCTCCCCCAAAGGGGACAATTATACACATCTCTAGTTGTATGATGAGACCAAATGATGTGTTTATGGTCAACTTTATATGACCTTTTCCCCCCAATAACAATCTCTCATGGAACATCTGGCAACCTCTCATAGAACCTTAGGGTTCCACTGAACCCCAGTTGAGAAACTCTGGGTTAGGAAATAAAGAATTTGAGCTGTGAATAGGCAGTGGTAATAGCCAAAAACCAATGAGCAGTTGGGACAAATGTGAAATAATTAGGATTATGGGATCTTCCTATCTCTTGAGTCTTTCATCAGAAGTTATGTGCATTTTTTTACTACAATGTTCATAGTCTGAAGGGCTGAAGTCTAGAGGGGCGTGGTGGCTCAGCGGGTAAGATGCCAGGCTTGTCGATCGGAAGATCACAAGTTCGGAGGTTCGAATCTCTAGCCCTGCGTGCAGAGTGAGCTCCTGCACTAGCTCCAGCTCTTGCCAACCTAGCAATTCGAAAGCATGCAAATGCAAGTAGATCAATAGGTACCACTTCGGTGGGTAGGTAACAGCGTTCCGTGCGTGTCATGCGGCCACATGACCGTGGAAGCGTCTTCGGACAACGCTGGCTCTTCGGCTAACAAACGGAGATGAGCACCGGCCCCTAGAGTCGGACACGACAAATGTGCAGGGGGAACCTTTACCTTACTTCATAGTCTGAATCTTAATCTTGCTTAATTTTACTGTGTTAAATAAATGCCTAACTGAACTTAGAAATCAGGATGGTCCTGTCCCTGTAACTATTCTGGGGGGCAGTAAAGAGTTGGCTCTTCTGTAGGGCTTTTGGAGATGGAATGGAGTGGTGAACGTTGCTCCCAAGGGAAGTGAGGCCACAATGTTTGATGAGCATTTTAATACTCTGTGCTTGGATAGAAACTGATACTGTTGCTGATTTGTAGATAGTCCTATAAGATTCAGCAACCTTATAGTACTTCCAGTACTAGTTCCTATCTAAGCATGGAGTATAAAAATAAATTTCAGTGGACCATTGAAAGGGAGGAGCATCTGCATTGGTCAGTCTATCAATTTATTAAAATTCCCTTATCAGGAGCAAACGTCAATTGTCAAGCAAAAGATCAGGCCACACCCCTATTCATTGCGGCCCAGGAGGGAAATGACCAATGTGTGGAGCTGTTACTAGCCAAAGGAGCCAATCCAAACCTATACTGCAATGAAGAGGAATGGCAGCTACCTATCCATGCAGCAGCACAAATGGGACATAGCAAGTAGGTGGTATGCAAAAAGTTGCTCCTAGTTTCTGCTAAGTCTTGAGTTCCATAAAGAAAGAAAAGCCAGGCATAAATTATGAAATAAAATTAAAATAAGATATTTTGAATTGTGGAAACATGGCTTTCCTATTTATGAATATACAATATTTTCTAAGCAATATTAGAAGTTATTTAATCTATCAGAATTTTTACAATTGATGAATCAGTTTTCTATGTGCTCTGATTTTGACTGGTAGTAAAGCCAGTTTTACTTAATATGTTTTTCTTAATTTGATATCTTGGGTTTTTCACTTTCTTCGTTGCTTTTTATATATTTATGATTTTAAATGTCTCGATAAGTAGCTGAGGTGAGATGTCTTCTGATGTAATATGCAGGGTAAAAGTAATACATGTGTCTTAGTTTGTTATTTCTGTGGAATGAGTCAAAGTATCATGGTTGCTCTGATGATTCCTGAATGACAGGATTTGTCCTTGAGTTTTTATGTGTATTAGGAGAATTCCAGAAAATAGAAATGTTTGGATTGAAAATTTTAAGCCCTAAATCTCATGCTTTTAAACAGAAGCAAAAGAACAAACCAGCAGTTCATTGTGAGGCATTCACACAGAATAGAAAGAAAAGCAGGGCAAAGGAAAGGTTATCCTTTTGAAGTAAACAGTAAGAATGTGATTACTTCCCTCCCAAAGCAGATCTCTTCTTCCTCTTGTTCTCCCTGCACATTCCCTGAATTTTCCTTCAATACCTGGGAAATTGCCTGGAGCAGATTTCGGAGACAAATGGGGAGCAAGTGGAAACCCTGTTGTATGAATGGAAGTACCCTTCTTCCTTTAGGGCAGGGGTGGGCAACGTCCGGCCCGCGGGCCGTATAAGGCCCGCAAAAGATATTGATCGGGCCCGTGGGTGCGGCAGGGGCGTGATGGCAGCGGGCATGGTGGGCGCGGCGGTGGGCGCGGCGGCAGGTATGGCGGGTGTGGAGGCAGCGGGCATGCTGGGCGTGGCGGCGGATGTGGCGGGGGCAGGTATGGCGGGGGCATGGTGGGCGTGGCAGCGGGTGCGGCGGCAGGCATGGTGGGCGTGGCGGCAGCGGGCGCGGGCTACAGTGCGGCTTGGAACGTGATGATGTCCCTGCCTCCCAGCTGGCCCTTACCAGTCAAACGTGAAATGCTGTTTGCGATCTTCTGGCTGCAAGCAGCCGTCTTGAGGACAGATGGGGTGATTCCAGGTATTCTCCTTTATCCGGAAAACATTTCTGGGCTTCAGGAGAACCTGCCCGAGCCTGAAAAAAGTTACCGCGTTGTCAGCTCCGCCTGCTAAGCCCGCTGGCATGGCTGCTCAGTCCGCCATTCTCCACCGGAAGCCGTGCTGTGCTTCTCAAATGTGGTCACAGGAATTACAGTCATTGACAATGACAGTCTAATAATTCAAAACACTAATGCATCCTTTATGCAAGACCTTGGGAGGAAATAATGGGTTATTATTGTTATTGTTATTATTGACCTGGCTATGCTCCCAGGCTTTGGGGCAGGTTGATGTTTTAAGTCCCTATTGGATGGATTTTTCATTAATTTTTTGGGCTATTCTTATGTCGTTCTCTGTAATTTAATTGTAAGTTGCCCTGAGTAACCAGGAGTTAGGCGGCCTTTAAATTTGTAAAAACAAACAAAGAAACATGTTATTATTAAATTTGTATGTTGCAGAAACATTCTGACTACCAGTGGCTTACAATAAAATAATAATAATAAATAAATAATAAAATAATAAAATAAAATAAAATAATAAAATAAAATAAAATAATAAAATTAAATAAAATAATAAAATTAAATAAAATTAAAAAAATAAATAAAATAAAAGCATCCCCAGTAAGAAAAAAACCCCGAAATATATTAAACATCCCAGTAAGAAAAAACAAATATATAAAACATCCCAGTAAGAAAAAAAAAAATAAACAGCTAAAAAACATTGTTTCATAACACCAAACAACAACTAAAAAACCCAAAACTAACAGTAACAATAAAAAATGAAAAACAATAAAAACATAATAATGATGACTAAGGATCACATCCCATACACTCCCTGGCATTCAGCCTTTGCTAGCTTCTGGAAAGCTATTACTGAAGGGGCCAGTCGAACATCTAAATCAGTGTTTCTCAACCTTGAAGATGTGTGGACTTCAACTGTCATGCTGGCTGGGGAATTCTGGGAGTTGAAGTCCACACATCTTTAAGTTGCCAAGGTTGAGAAACACTGATCTAGAGGGAACCTGTTCCAAAGAATAATAGTTGGAAAGCAATGCTTTCTAGCCTTAGCCTCCCTCACCTCCTGAAAATGGGGCACTACCAGCAACCTCCCCCTCCTTATAATTTGAAATATCCGTCCCAGCTTCATTATGATCTATGGCCTAATTTTATTGGGTTCCTTCTCATAGAGATTCTACTGAATGCGTAACAGACAGAACCTCCAAAGGTAAGATTTCCTTTCCGCCAGGCTATGTATGGATTACCTCTAAAGTCCAAAGTGGCGTAGGAAGGGAGTCTTTTGGATGGAGGGGATTTAAAAGCTGTCTCTTCCGCTTACAGCTTTTCACAAACATTTCTGGCTTCATATCTCTGGAATGTTCTTTGAGTGAATAAACCAAGCCATGGAACTTGGGTAGATTAAAAGAGGGCTATCAGGAAATAGAAAATAGATTTAAAAATAGGTTAAATCTCTGTCACCAGGTATTACATTTTAGATTTATATTTATAATTGCTTTTAAAAATCAGTGAGATTCCTTTCCTGTAAAAGCTTGTTACAAAAAAGCTTCTCAATGCTGTTTAAATTTTAAAAAGGTAAAGAAGCGTCATGTATAGAATCCATTTACCTCAGCCTTTCCCTCTGCTGGAAAAAGAAAAGGTCTGGTCCTTTTGAATCTAGGGGCAGAATTCCAAAAGCTGTGAACTGAGGCTGGGAAAACCAGGGACTAACATTCCAGTCCAGGTAACCGAAGCATAGGGAACATCTGTTTAAACAGGCAAATTGTTTAACATTGCACTTGATTTTGATTTATGTTTCTTTGTGGTGCTAAAGTCTAATGTTATTTTTCTGACAAATTAGAATTTGAGTTTGTAACCTCAGTCTTTAATCCAGAGCTTTCCAAACTGTGTGTCGCGACACAAAAGTGTGTCGCCACACACAGCGTGGTGTGGCGCCACACCACCCGGAAGCGGCAGCGTGTGTGTGCACAGCGGCGGCGGCAGCGGCGCGGTATCAGTGTTTCTGCGTTTTAGCGGAGGCCGCCGCCGCCCACACGCGCGCCGCCGCACGCCCCCCCCACGCCGCCACCGTGCGCCGCCGCCCCCCCCGCGCCGCCACCGTGCACGCGCCCCCCCCACGCCGCCACCGCCGCTGGTGTGTCTGGCGGCACTTTGGAAAGCCCTGCTTTAATCTATCAGGTTGCATATGAAGATACCAAATCTTCTCTGGAATGTTCACGTAATCTTTAATATTAATTTAAAATACCTAACCAGTCATCATCTTTTTTTCCACTCTGGAGCAAAGAATGAAGAATGTGTAGCAGCATCTTGTCAGTCCGGAACTTTGTGTTTTCCTTTGTATTTTTCCTTTCAGACAGCTGTTTTATTGCAATCTGAACAGCTCTGTCATTTATCTTTAACATTAACTATTTGAATTTTAATATTGAAAATTAAAAAGGGGAGCAACATTTTATCTTTTTTTCTTTTTAAATAAAATTTGTTTTTGTTTTTCTCTGGTGAGATTGGTCTGTCTCCCAAGGAGGAGAGGAAGGGCTGGATCATCCAGCTACATGCCTCTATGCTAGATGGCCAAGAGGTTGCATTATTGTAATTATTTTGCTTGTTTGATTTTTTTTAACCTTGTAATTGCCAGAAAGGCAATACTGGTTTGAGAGTCCTATCTCTCTCACATACTAGGGTTACATGGAGGACCCAAGATGAAATGCCTCTTAGGAGGTAAGTGGTGGCAGTGGAAACTACTAAGTTGCCACTCCATAGCAAGAGGTGGGACCAGAGGGCTTCTGGAAGAGGAGGTTTGAGACTTTCAGCTTTTTATCCTATGGGCTCAGCTATCTACTATAGCTGAGAAGCCCGTGAATCAAGCTCAACTGCTATTAACAACATGAATGCAATTATGTAAGTTTCTCGGCAGCAATATGGAAGTTCCTTGCCACTGCCTTCTCTAGGATGTTTTTAACCAATATGTCTTGCCTGCAGCCCTGGTATTTCTTAAAGGTCTTCCATGCACTAGGCTGAACTCTGCTTAGTTTCAGAATCCAGATAAGATCAGCCAGTTGATGCCACTTGCTGAGAATTCAATTTTATACAGAGCATATTAAAAGGCAGCAAATAAGGTTTTTTGTTTGAAGGCCAGGAAAATACTGTTTTTATCTGTAAGTTACATAACAAAGGTTTTTGTGCTTGCACAGTAACATCCATTTTGTATTTCTGCAGTATATTGCGCATGCTCATACCGGTTACTGACCGGGTTTGTGGCAGTGCTGAAGGCAAAGTGAGTCCTGTCTACTCTGCGATCTACAGTGGTCAAGATTGCTTGGAGCTCTTGCTTAAGGAGGGTTACAGTCCAGATGCCCAGGCTTGTCCTCTCTTTGGCTGCAGATCACCAATGTCTCTTGCTTTTCAAAAAGGGTACGCATGTTCTTTGCAGGTACTATGGGACAAGAATGTTTTGGGAACTAGCAAAAAAGGCAAATAATATGGGAGCAGTAACTGGTCTGTATTCAAAGTTTTTCAGACATTTTACTTTCAGACAATATTTCAACTTCAGTATGCCCGTTGAAGTAGATTCTTGGAAATGCCTTAGAACAGCAGTTCTCAAACATTTTGCTGTCAGGACCCTTTTACTTCCTTAAAAATGATTGAGGACCCCAAAGAGCTTTGGATTATATCTATCAATATTTACTGCAGAGCTTTCCAAACTGTGTGTCCCGACACAAAAGTGTGTCGCCTGCGGGGCCCAGATGTGTCGCGTCAAAACCCGGAAGCGCTGATAGCGTGCCATCAGCGCTTCCGGGTTTTCCCGCAGCGACACACCAACGGCGGTGCGCAAAAACCGAAAGCGGCAGCAGCACTTCTGGGTTTTTGCACGCTGCCGCAACGGCGGCACTTCCGAGTTTTCCCGCGGCGACACACCAATGGCAGTTGGTGTGTCGCCGTGGGAAAACTTTGGAAAGCCCTGATTTACTGTATTAGAAATCAAAACAGAGAAGTTTTAAAATACTTATTTATTTGACTTTGTGGACACCCTGAAAGGATCTCAGGGACCCCCAGGGGTCCCCAGACCGCATTTTTTGAACCGCTGCCTTAGAACATGCAGATTCACATTTCAGGAGAAATCAGTCAATATGGGAAAATGAAATGTCTTTGGGGAACCTTCTCTGCTGTTACTGATCTTTTTTATGGAACTGTTGTTAAGCTTCTAAGGAATCCTGTCATTCTCTAGATCATGATTCAAATATTATAGCTCTCTGGAAGGATCACACTACTTATGATATGGGAAACTTGTGAGAACTCTCAAGTGCTTTTATTTTCACCTAAATGAAATGGTAGTGTAATCCTGTAGCCACAAAGTTGAGAGATTTGTTGTTTTATGAAAACCAATGTTTCCTAATGCACCATTTATCCTACTCCCACAAGCAGTTGGGGAGACATAATAAAGAACTCTGGGATCCACAAGTGAGCTGTTCTGGGTAATAAGACAACTTCCTATATTCAAATCACTTTTCCCTTTTCCCTACTTCAGGAAAAAGTAAGAATGAATAGATGGGTTGATTTTCATTCCATGTCATCATCACATGTTTATGGTTTATAAAACCCTACATCTTCACAAACGCCGCATTTTTCTCAAATGTATATTTTACTCTGTAATTCACATTTAAACCTAAAACATATATTTTATATAATGTTTACTATTTGTTTTAGTGGAGGATTATATTAAAAAAATAGAAAAAATGGATATGGGTGACTGCATTCCAGTCCATATATTAGTTCAGGAGATGTGCCCAAAGAGCTAAAAAATTGCAGATTCCACATCTGCTTCTGCAGTTCCTCTTAAGTGAAAGCAAAGTGCAACACAGATTTCCTACATTACTTGCTATTTTGCCTGGTGAGAGAAAGCAAAGGGGAGCAATTGGAGAAAGGAAGAAGATAGCAAAAGATTTTAGATCAGAAGGGGCTCGTTTCTGATAGGAACTTTCAACGTTTTAATAAAGGTTTAGGTTAGAAGTTATTCCAGTGATGCAAAGCATTCAACAAATATGTATGGCAGAAAAACATCAATTTTTAAAAATGCAGTACTTAATTCCATTGATTAGTAACATCATGAACAAGCACAAGACTAGAAGAAGTAGTCAAATCTCAAACTTTCCCTGGTGCCTCTTTGTCAGGATGGAGGTTGAGCCTGATTCAGAGGAAGAGGGATTGCTAGTAGAGGAAGCTGGAAGGAGTGAGGTTGGTGCGAAATTTAAATCAGGAGCCGCTGATTGGAGACAGTCCAGAGGAAGTAGTGGCCCCGCCTATCAGCGCACGAGAAAGGAGATGGGAAAGGCAGGCAGAGCAACGTGAGATTCGATTGGCTCCCGCTCGCAAATGGCGCAAAAATCAAAGAAATAAAAGGCGAGTGCAACATGCACCGGGCGCTGGAGACAACCATTCATGTTTCTTACCGCAGTCTTCAGTGAAGCGAGATCCCGTCGCTGTGCCAGAAACCCTGCCCGAGCCTTGCCTTGCCGCCCAGCCGAGCTTCGCGCCAGAACCTTGCCTTGCCGTCAAGTTGCACTCCGCGCCAGAATCTTGCCTTGCTGTCCAGTCGCGCTCCGCGTCGGAATCTTGCCTTGCCGTCCAGCCGCTTTGCGTGCTGGAACCTTGCCTCGTCGCCCAGCCGCGCCTTGCGCTGGAACCTTGCCTTGCCATCCAGCCGCGTCTCACGCCCGAGCCTCGTCTCGCTGCCACACCAAGCATCGCGCTGGAATCTTGCCTAGCCACCGTACCAAGCCTTGCGCCAGAATTCTGCCTAGCTGCTGTGCTGAGCCTCTCGCTGGAATCTTGCCTTGCCGTTATGCCAAGCCTTGCGCCAGAACCTTGTGGTCCTGCCAAGTACTGGGTCGAACTCTTGCCTGGGGACCACAATGTACTCGGAATTACCGCCTTGCATCGCTGCCACATGGTGGCTTCCCACATGCATGCCTACCAGGAACTAACCACCACGGCGCGATTCGAATTCCGCAAGCATCTTGTGAATCTCTATACTTGTGTGTTTTACTGTAAATAAAAGACTATATTTCACCCCTTCCTGTTTCAAGTCTTTGTCGGGACAGGACACTCTTCCTGAAATGCACATATATTTATGCTCTTGGCTATCAAGCCATGTTGATATTATCACATTAACTTCTTTCATTTCTTTCATCTTTATTAATAGCTAAATAATGGAACAAAAGTATATACTGTATTATTGACTTGTCATGTTTTAAAATATTTACACGTATTTCAGTAAAAATAAATTTCAAAGCCATGTCTTGAATTTATTTGAGTAGAACATTTACAACACACTATATGTTTAGAAATCCAAATTAGATATTTCTGTTCAACTACTATTAATTATTGGAAAAGTTTTGAGAGTTACTTATATGTTAGACATATTTTGTTCACTAAATGTTAAATAGGCTTTTAAGTTGATTTAGAATAGTGAAAAAATTCCAAGAAAATAAATTGAGTTCACCTCTTTCTGGAAGCTTGCTTTACTCTTTACTGCTCATAATTGACCCTTGAACCAATGGTTACAAAGCAAACGTTATGTAAAATTAACTTTTTGATTTTCAGTTCTGCTGTTTTTTTCTTTTAGCAGAATATTTGCTCTAAACCACTAAATCACACATGCACAGTTACCTAGGAATAAGCCTAGCTAGACTAGTTGGATTTATTTCTAAGCATCCAGGAATCCCAGTTCCAGGTCATCTCTAGGCACATAACATCCTTGTGAAAAGTCTTGAGGGGATAGTCTTCCCTTTGAGCAGAACTTTCTCTTTTTCTTTCTCTTATACATTTACTACACATTGGTGTAGTGGTTAAGGCACCAGGCTAGAAACCGGGAGACCGTGAGTTCTAGTCCAGCCTTAGGCCCAAAGCCAGCTGGGTGACCTTGGGCCAGTTGCGCGCTCTCAGCCCTGGGAAGAAGGCAACGGTACACCACTTCTGAAAATCTTGCCAACAATACTGCAGGGACTTGTCTAGGCAGTCTCCGAGAATCGGACACGATTGAAGGTTTTAAAAAAAGAAATTAAAAAAAGAATAGATATTGCTAATCCTGTATTAATTTTCGGTGTATGAACTGTCTTTTGCTGAAACTCTTCAGTGATAAGATGATTTGACAATTTGTCAATGATAATTTGTCAAAGATGCAGTGGGAAGACAAAACAGAATATTCAAGTCTTAACTCTGTCATATTATATAATACTGTAATGTATAATGTAATTAAGATATATGGTTATAATGTATGATAATCACTGAACTGGTCATTGGGAGTTGGTCAGTGCAGGAGAAAGTGTTGGAAAGTGAATAAGCAGACAACTGTTTTTCATACTTACACTTTCACCCTGTCCATTGAAGTATAACATTTTTTAAAAATCCTTTTTTATTTCTAATACTCAGAGATGAGAGCTGCTTATGTAGGCAAAGCAGCATTATCTGTTCATAAGAGGAAGATATTGGCAGATTCATGGAAATCCCAGAGTTTGCAGAAATATTGGAAAAGGAGGTGGAGTAGAATGGAGTGTTCTGGAGTTCTTCAGACTGCATTTGTTGCATTTCCCAGTTGTAATAATAGCAACCTTAGTTGAAGGTACAAGTCGTGATTAATACAGCTTCTCCCTCCCTCCCTCTCACATATACATAAGCACACACTTCAGAAAATACTATGAATCCACCAAGGTGGATAAGCCCGCTTTTTCCAAACTGCTGCCCCCCAGGTCCAATTGAAGACAGTCGTCTCCTGCCCTGCTCAGCCTGCACAGTCTAGCACACCAAGGGGACTCAATGGCTTTCAAAGTAATGCGGAGCTTTTTAAGGGTTCTGTGTTGGGTTCAGATAGAAACTCGCCCCTCAGACCATGTTTGGCCGCCACTATGGATCTTTCTCTGAAATATACTGCTGGACTGGATTTGTATTCAAAGAGGCCCACTAATTTCATTGATGGTGTAGAGAGGTCCAGCTATTGGCCTAGTGCTATTTAATAATCAGCTAGCTAGCTAGTAAGTTGATGGTTAATTTCCAGAATATTTTTTTGAATAAATACTGTGTTAACATATATATGACTTGTGCATTTCTTGCAGATCTGAAATAATTCTCATGCTTCTGAGGTATGGAATCAAGGTTCTTGAAATGGATTTAGGCCTCTGCCTGCAACATGGAAGATTCTCTCTATTTCGGCATTTCTTGAGGCAGGATTGCAAGCTCCCAGGTCAGCAGCACCAGGCAGAATTTTCAAAGCACGCAGTCGGTGCAGGACGTGAGTACAGAGAGTGGCTGCCGTCACTCCTGCTGGCTGGGTTTAATCCTGCAAATCTTCTCTGTGACGCATGGTAAGCAAGGTAACATAGGGGTATAAGTATGCTGTATGATTGTGTATGCAAAGTGGTGTGCTGCTAAGTGTTTAAGAACGGGCTCTGCTGGCTCCATCGCTGCCGCTGCTAGCCGTGGAACAGCTGATTAGTGTGCTAAGTGTCGAGGCTTACCTTTGCTGCGAACCAGCTCGCAAAATTCAGAAAATTTATCAATTGGCTTGGTGAGCCAGCTCCAGCACACCACCATGTATATATGTATACATATGTCTGTCTGTTTGCATACAGAAATACAAACATGTCCATGCATGTATGCACCCATACATTTGTATATCACAGGAATTGTTTTTGTTACTCAGTATGATTATATGGAAGGGCTGTCTTGTATAAATGGGTAGTCCAGGTAGGATTTCAGACTTACGGGATTTTCTCCCCTAAAATAGGAATTCAACAATCAAAGTATATTACAAAAAGAAATTTACTTAGGATTATGGAATGTTGAGGCCTTAAATTAGAGTTGATCCCAGTACTGAATTGACTGCCAAGTCCTTCATAAAGTTGGAATCTATTCCTGGCGACCACCAGACTTCTTTTATACATTCATATAATAAAGACTAACAGATATGTTATTTTGTTATTCTTACGGTTAAAAGTTGTTGGTAAGAAATCCATAATCTCTTGCAGATCAGTAAATTCAGATAATACCTTTTGCCCACGTCTGCCTCACGTACCATTGTATCACCAGCCTCACTTTGTATAGAATGTTGCACATGTCTGGACATACATGCATGAAGCTCCTGCCACAGGGACCTACAGATCTCATCAGTTTCAGTTTGTGTGTCCATGAAGGAAGTTTTACAACTGTATGTCCATATGTGTTTAGGAGCCACTTCAGACTGATACCTATTCTTATGGGGTATTCTGAACTCATGTTCAGGGCCTTGTTCAATATCTAGTAGGGTAGGACTGGGCTACTTAAGCATGGAAACTTTTTTATATGTTCATTCAGCATGTCTGAAGTAGACTAGTAGGTAAAGGTAAAGGTAAAATCTGAAGCACATAGCCCTAGAAATTCTGCCAGGTTTTCTTTAAAAAAAGAAATTGCATATAATACCATTACAAGGCCAATACTTGAAAATTTGCAGTAATTGATATCTTTGATGGAGAAAACAGGGCATCACAAAAATGAGGGGATAGGGACGAACGAGCTTGATAAGGGGGGGGGGTGTAGGGAAGGACTGATATGGGCTGGATTTATTGTATCTTGACTGATGTGAACATTTTGGTAGGTAGACTGGTGCATATGGGTTCAGTTATTGTGTACCTCAGCCCTCCATCTGCCGTCTATCAGAGTATTGGCAGCCACAGAGAACCCCACTTGCAAGCCAGGAACGAGTGCTTGAATTCCACTGTCATCATCATTGGCGATCACTCGTAGCCAAGTAAGATTGTCTTCCAAAGGTAAAATTTTAACGGTGGATCCGTAAGTGGCTATAAAGGCCAATTCTGGATCCGCACAACCTCCCACAATGAGGGCATAGGTTTCCGGGTGGGAGACGGTCATGATGAGGGTTTGCCTGACGTGCCTTCCTTTTAGCTCTTTTCTCCTTTTCGCCCTGTACTCGTGCTTCTTCAAAGTCCATAGCGCCATTAATAAAGGATGACCTCCAATTGAAACGCTCATGAGTTAGGGCTTCCCAGTTCTCAATGCTGATATTACATTATTTTAAATTAGCTTTGAGAGTATCTTTGAATCTCTTTTGCTGTCCACCAATATTCCGTTTTCCATTCTTAAGTTGGGAGTAAAGTAGCTGCTTTGGAAGACGATGGTCAGGCATTCGAACAACATGACCGGTCCAGCGAAGTTGATGTTGGATGATCATTGTTTCAATGCTGGTGGTTTTCGCTTCTTCTAATACGCTAACATTAGTCCGCCTATCTTCCCAAGTAATTTGCAGAATTTTTCGGAGGCAGCGTTGATGGAATCTTTCAAGAAGTTGGAGGTGGCGTTTGTAGAGGGTCCATGTTTCACAGGCGTACAGAAGGGTTGGTAGTACAATGGCTTTGTAAACAAGCATTTTGGTCTCCCTGCGAATGTCCCGATCCTCAAACACTCTACGCTTCATTCGGGAGAAAGCTACACTCGCAGAGCTCAGGCGATGCTGAATTTCAGCGTCGATGTCGGCTTTTGTAGATAGATGGCTGCCGAGATAAGAAAAGTGATCGACATTTTCTAGTGACACACCTTTAAGCTGGATTGATGGCGCTGCAGAGGGATTGGTTCGAACTTGCTGGTAAAGCACTTTGGTTTTTTTAATGTTAATCGAGAGGCCGAGCTTTTCATATGCTTCTGCAAAGATGTTTAGGATAGTTTGAAGATCTTCCTCGGAGTGTGCACAGACTACGTTATCATCAGCATATTGAAGTTCTATAACAGAAGTTGCAATTACCTTATTTTTTGCTTTCAGCCTACTAAGATTAAAAAGCTTTCCATCTGTTCGATATATAATTTCTACACCAGTAGGAAGTTTCTCTTCAACAAGGTGCATAGTCATAGCGATGAAGATAGCGAATAAGGTTGGAGCAATAACATATCCCTGTTTAACGCCGGATTCCACTTTAAATGGATCGCTTTGAGAGCCAATGTTATTCAGGATTGTTGCCATCATGTCGTCATGGAGTAACCGCAAGATGTTCACAAATTTATCAGGGCATCCGATTTTCAGAAGGATGGTCCAGAGAGCAGTACGATTTACAGTATCAAAAGCTTTAGTCAGATCAATAAACGCCATGTACAGAGGGCGGTTTTGCTCCTTGCATTTTTCTTGAAGCTGTCATGCAGTGAAGATCATATCCACTGTTCCCCTGGAAGGGCGGAAGCCATTTTGCGTTTCAGGGAGGATGTCTTCTGATACAGATAGGAGACGGTTTGCGATGATCTTTGCCAGGATTTTGCCTGCTGTGGCTAGAAGGGAGATGCCTCGATAGTTTCCACAGTCTGTTCTATCACCCTTTTTAAAGAGAGTGATAATTATGGCATCCCTAAAGTCTGCTGGAATCTCCTCCCTCATCCAGATTTTTTCGATGAGCTTATGAAGTTGTTGTGTAAGTTCAGGCCCGCCTTCTTTAAAGACTTCAGCAGGAATCCCATCAGGTCCACTAGCTTTGTTATTTTTCATTTGTTTAGTGGCTTTACTGACTTCCTCCAAACTAGGGGGTACTGCAAGCTCATTTCTTATTTGTTTTTGCGGGATTTGCAAGAAGACTTCATCAGCCACAGTAGAGTGACGATTAAGGAGATTGTAGTAATGCTCTTTCCAGCGCAGTGCAATAGACTCTTTGTCCTTTAGAAGTTTAGCACCATCTACTGAGCGTAAGGGATTTGTACCATGGTTTGTTGGTCCATAGATGGCCTTTATGGCATTAAAAAAGCCCCGTGCATCATGAGCATCTGCAAAATGTTGGGTTTCTTGGGCTTTTTTTATCCACCATATGTTCTTAAGTTCTCTAGTTCTTCTTTGGACTTCTGCCTTTGCACTGGCGTAGATTTTTTTTCTTAACGGCACAGTTAATATCTTTTTGCCATATCTGGAAGGCTTTCCTTTTCTTGTCAATAATATGTTCAATCTCACTATCGTTCTCATCAAACCAGTCCTGATGTCTCTTAGTCTGGTATCCGATAGTTTGTTCACAGGCTGAAATAATAGAAGTCTTCAATTTAGTCCAGTGTTCCTCAACATTTTCAGGAAGTTCCATAGGCAGATGTTCCTTGAGAGTTGATTGAAAGCAAGCTCATTTAATAGGATCTTGAAGGGCCAGTGTATTCATTTTACGCCTTGGTTTTCTTCCTTGGAGCCTACGATGAGGGACAATCTTTATGGCCATCGTGGATCGAATTAATCGATGGTCTGTCCAGCAGTCATCGGCGCTCGTCATGGCTCTGGTGAGAAGTACATCACGGCGATCTCTAGCACGGACAATTACATAATCTAAAAGATGCCAGTGCTTCGACCGTGGGTGCTTCCATGATGTTTTAAATTTATTTTTCTGGCGAAAGAGTGTGTTAGTAATGACAAGGTTATGCTCTGCACATTTAGTCAGAAGTAAGATTCCATTCGTGTTGCTGTTGTCAACTCCTTCTTTCCCAATGATCCCTGGCCACAAATCAAAATCACGCCCAACTCTTGCATTGAAATCGCCCAGGAGGATAATTTTATCCTCCTTTGGTATCTCTGATAAGATGGTGTCCAGCTGGGTATAAAATTTTTCCTTGATATCCTCATCTGCATCTAGTGTTGGTGCGTAAGCACTTAGGATAGTTGCCTGTTGGTTTTTGGCGAGTTTTATTCGGAGAGTTGAGAGTCGTTCGTTAATCCTAGTGGGAACTTCTGACAAGAGCTTCACAAGGTCGTTTTTGATAGCAAAGCCTACCCCATGTATTTGTCGTTCTTGTTCAGGCAGTCCTTTCCAAAAGAAGGTATAACCTCCTTTTTCTTCCTTCAACTGTCCTTCTCCTGCTCTTCGAGTTTCTTGGAGTGCTGCTATATCGTTATTGAAACGTCTCAGCTCCCTTGCAATAATCGCAGTCCTACGTTCAGGTCGTTCACTATCCATATTGTCTTGCAGTGTCCGTATATTCCATGTTCCAAAATTCATGTGTTTTTTACGACTGCTAGATGGTGACCCCACTGGTCGCGGTAATCCAGTCAGGGAGAAAATGAGGCAGACTATGTTTAGGGCACCTTTTCTAGCCCCCTCCCCATATGGGGTGAGCAGAGTGGGTCCTAAATAGGACTGCTCAGTCGTGGATACAGCTGCCGAACTACTCAACTGCCTCAATCCTTGAGTCGGGGCGACTGAATCCGTATCCACCGCCCATGTGCTGGTCCATGACTAGGAGCTTCCGGATTTCACAGTCCTGCCCCCGTTGCCATTCGTCAGTCGCCATGGGACTTTTGGTTGTTTTGGGTTTGGTGTGGTTGGAAGACGCCTGTGCGTGAATTTGTTTTATGTGTGGAGATCGGTGCACAACGATCAGCACACAACCTTCACAGAAAAAGGCTCTAATCCAGTGGCATGGATACCATGACGATTGGTGACCTTTTGTCTGCTGCAGCCTTCATCCGCCTTCGCAGCCGTTGTAACAATACACCTTGTTATCTTCCGCCTGTTCTGCCGTTGAGGACTTTCTTGGATCGTTCTTTGTCTGGTTCCTCCCCCTGGACCTTACCGCCATGGATGACCCTGCCATGAGTACATGACTCCCGACCGCTTCATTCACAGGGTTCATTGGGAACACACAAGCCCACTCACCACAACAAGGTGACGATCCAGCGAGTGAGAATTCCACTGTAAGGGTATGGAAAGCAATATTAAGACCCAGAATACTCCCATCCTGGGAGTCTAGGAGGCTAGTCTCATACTATTATCTGGGCTTGCTGCATAATTGTTCTATTGTTACTGGAGCAAATTAACAGGATGTTCCTCTGCATTTATTAGTTTGTCTGCCACCTTCAAATGCCATGAAAATAGCGCTGATTTTTCTCATATCTTGGTTCAAACCCTATCTAAGTCTGTCCCCTTTCCAGGATTCTGCAGCCTGACTCTGCAAGTCCTTAGAATTCAGTGCCTGAGCTAAGATTTAGAATTGCAGAATGGAAACTCTATGACCTAAGTAAATAATTATGGTTAAAGGTATTGGAAGTAAACTTGCAAATTGCATGTTTTCCCCTGTAGAATATGCCAGGTTGACAGAGAAATTAATTCTGTGAACCAGCTTCCGCTTTCAGTGTCAGGCTCTGATGATCAGGGTTTGCATTAATATGAGTGCTGATATAACACTACACCACAGTTAATGCTGAACAAGGAGAGAATTTGCACTACAGAGGAAAGAAATATGTGAGGGCAAATAGTATTTGTAGAATCTTAATAATATTAAATTAAGAAAAATTATTTCTGCCTTAGGCCTAATGAACAGCAAACTCAGGATAGCATTTAGCCATGGTTACTATGTTAAGCTAAGCCATGATTAAGTGTCCTAAGGGGAGTTGTGAAGAGTTGTAAGGGGCTTTAAGGAAGAAGCATGTGATCTTGCTACTCAACATCCCAAACATTACATCTGTTCCAGCCCCAAGATCTTAGAATTGGAACAAAAGTAAATTATTGGCAGACAATGAGGTTGGAAGTGAATTATCAGTGGAAAATGCTTACAGGAAGACCATTGTGCTGGTCATTCCCAGTACTGTGGTCTGTGTCAAATTCAAACTCTGTTGATTCCTCGGTGAAAGCAGGTGGTCTGACTCTTTCAAGTGAAAGGGGAAATTGCTCTATGGTGCATTTCTAAAGCTTTGAACAAATAACAAAAAATGAAGCATATGCACACTCCTTCCCATGTAGAAAGGATAGAATGTCTTCTCTTTGCTTTCAAAGGGCAGAAGTCATCTTGTTGCAGAATACATTAGATTTACAGCCATTTTAAACTAATAAAAAGAGCCTTGTGTTCTGAAGCCAAATATCATCAAAGGTCACAAGAAATGCAGCCTGGGTGTGATTCTCTTAACTTCTTTGATCCTTTGTGATACTGTCTTCATGGTATATGTGAGAGAAATGAAATAAATTAATTACAGTAGTTGAACAAAGTTAGGATTTCCAGTTGGCAGTATGATTTCTGAATAATTTACTATGTCTATATGTGGTGTGTGTGTGTGTGTATGTTTATGTGGGTATAAAAAAATATTCTCACCCCATGCGTGGTATGTGTCTTCCTCAATCTTGGGTCCTCTACCAGAGGCCTGGGAGTTTGAGGGTTCTATGAAGTATCTTAGCTGTTCCTATGTCTATGAAGGTTCTCAGTCATCCAGGTGGAATTGTCTGTAGCTTGAATCATGTCAACTGGATTTCTATTTTCTCAGTGGAAACGTTTCGCTCCTTATCCAAGGAGCTTAGCTGTTCCTAGCACTTCTGTACAGAGAGCTCTGATGTTGCTCCTGGAATCTGTTGGAGCCACTCTCCCAGCTTGGGAGTCTCAGCCCCAAGTGCTCCTACCACCACTGGGACCACTTTGGCCTTCACTTTCCACATCCTCTCTAGTTCCTCCTTCAGGCCCTGGTACTTCTCCAGCTTCTCATACTCCTCCTTCCTGATGTTGTTGTCACTTGGGACCACTACATCTATCACCACCGCTTTCTTCTAGTCCTTGTCTACTACCATGATGCCTGGTTGATTGGCCAGTACCTGCCTATCCATCTGGATCTAGAAGTTCCCCAGGATCTTAACCCTGTTATTCTCTGCGACCTTTTGTGGAATCTCCCATCTGGACTTGGAAGGGTCTAGCCCATACAATGTGCAAATGTTCCTCTACACAGTGCCAGCTACTTGGTTGTGCCATTCAGTGTATGCTGTTCCTGCCTGCATCTTACAGTCTGCCACTATGTGTTGGACTGTCTCTGAGGCATCTCTCCACAGTCTGCACCTCGGGTCCTGTCTAGTATGATAAACCCCTGCTTCTATGGATCGGGTGCTTAGTGCCTGTTTTCTCTCTCTCTCTCTCTCTCTCTCTCTATATATATATATATATATATATATATATATATATATATATATATAAAAAAAAAAAAGAGGGTGTTCAACTTCAACTGGGCTTCTGGGGTAAAAAGCTAGTGGTCCCAAATCTTTTCTTCCAGGAGCCCTCTGGGTCTTCACATCATGGTCATGCCTCTTACCTTAGGATAATAGCTTGGTAGTTCCTGCTACAGCCTTCTGTCTTCCTGGAGGTGCCTCACCTTCCTGCAAGTTAATAGGGCTCTTGTACCCTGTGCTGCATTTTCATTGATAAACAGGTCAAAAGCAAAAAGTGAAACCATTTTCTATAGTGTCACATCCTGGCTATATAGCATTTACTGTAAGTTTGTGGTCAGAGGTTCAGCCTTTCTTCTCCTTGTCCTGTTTATCTCACAAGAGATAAAAGAAATAAAATATATATTTTTTAAAAATGATAAACAGTAAAGAGCCTTTTTAAACTTTAAGTATCTGGAATTCAGACATTCGTAGTGAAGATCTATTACAGAGATATTCTGATTACAGGAGAACAGCATTAGATTCATTTTAATATAATGAATGTAGTAGGCCTGGCTTATATGAATTCCATTAAGATATGTGTTATATATTTGATATAAGCATATTTTCCCAATTAAATAAAGTTTTGAATTTTAGGAATGTATCACTTAGTATTCTCTAAAAAAATATTACTATTCACCTTTATATTTCTCTTGTGAACTGAAGATATTATAGGTTTATCTGAAAGACAGTAATTGGCCTCAAATCACCTAGTAGGCTTCATGGCTGATTAGGGAATTTGAACTCTTGAACTCCTTCAGCAGAAGCCAACACCATTCACTACAATACACTGGTTCTTATTTTAATTTGTTTTTTTCTTCTTCTAGGGTTTGCTCTGTAAGCAGTGATGCTCTGAACTTCCTTCTGGAGTTCAGTAATTGGAAGAGGCTCCCTTGGAATGTGGAGCAGATTCTTTCCAGCCACAAAGAGACTTCCCTATGGGTGCCCTGTAGCCACTTTGGTAAGCAAAGAACCAGCCAGCTTATTTCTGCATGGTCTGTTTGTTATCAGGGTCTAAATGATAAATAGTTAGTCGATTACACAAGGGACCAGAGTCTTATTATACATGCTAAGATAGCATAATGTTGATTTTAATATATAACATATTTAAAATATGCAAATCAAGTATTTTATTTTATTTATTTTATTTTATTTTATTTTATTTTATTTTATTATTTTATTTTATTTTATTTTATTTTATTATTTTATTTTATTTTATTATTTTATTTTATTTTATTTTATTTTATTTTATTATTTTATTTTATTTTATTATTTTATTTTATTTTATTTTATTTTATTTTATTTTATTTTATTTTATTTTATTATTTTATTTTATTTTATTTTATTTTATTTTATTTTATTTTATTTTATTTTATTTATTTTATTTTATTTTATTTTATTTTATTTAGAATAATCTTTATGATAGTGATCCTGTCCTGTTATAGGGGCCCCTTTTGTTTAAACTATGGGTAGTAACCTGCTGCCCACAACCTCTCCCTTTGACCCCTGTTAACTAGAAAATGGTGCTATGGTTTCCCACTATTTCAGGGTAGGAAACATATGAAAATTATGGTATATGCTTTAAAAAAAATTTATGTTATATATAATATGGCCCTGCCTACTCTATACAATGCTGTATTCCCATGAATACATAGTAACTATGAATAAGTAGTTAATTTTCATTTAAATATTTTAATGTGGTTACACCCATGTGGGATAAGGGTTGTATTATCAGTAAATATCTCACATGGGTGCAGTTATGGAAGATTTACAGGGTCCCTTCCCTTGTAGTGATGTTCCCTTTTTTAAAAGATTGACTATGTACCATCAAGACAGTGTCCTTTCTTAACAACCATATAGCTGGATCTTCTCCAGGATGATATGTCCCCAACCTGGTCCTTCAGGCCTCCAGTGGTACACACATTGCTGCTGTAATCAGGTCTATCCATCTTGCTGCTGTTTATCCTTTTCTCTTTCCTTCCACCTTTCCCAGCATTGTGGACTTCTCAAAGGAGCTGGGTCATTGCATAATGTGTCCAAAGTATGATAACTTGGACCTGATAAATTTTGTGCCCCAAGTGAAAACTCTGGATTGATTTGTTCTGTGATCCATTTCTTACCTTAGCTATCCATGGTATTTTCAGGAGTCTTCTCCAAGACAAACATTCAAAAGTCAATATTTTTTTTATCCTGCTTCTTCAAAGTCCAACTTTTGCATCCACAGAGGGTCACAGGGAAAACTATTGCCTGCACAATTCTGACCTTTGTAGGTATAGACATGTCACGGCCTCTGAAAATCTTTTTCAAGGCCTTCACCGCTACTCTACCAAGTGCTAGTCTATGGTGTATTTCTTACTGCTGCCTCCTTAACTGTCAATAATCAATTCTAAAAGACAGAAGCTATTCACCTCTAGAATGTCCTCACTGTCAATTATGAGGTTGGTTGCTGTGTTTGTCATTAGTTTGGTTTTTTTTTCTATTTAAGTCCCATTTTTTTCACTGTGCCCTTTGACTTTCATTATTAGAGCTTCCAGATCCTTTGTATTTATTAGGGTAGTGTCATTAGCATAGTTCAGGCTATTGATATTTCTTCCTCTAATTTCAAAACCACACTCATTTTCTTCCAGTCCAGGCTCTCTCAACATATATTCAACATATACCCTAGTAAATAAAGAGAGAGTATTTATTTTATTTTATTTTATTTTATTTTATTTTATTTTATTTTATTTTATTATTTTATTTTATTTTATTTTATTTTATTTTATTTTATTTTATTTTATTTTATTTTATTTTATTTTATTATTTTATTTTATTTTATTTTATTATTATTATTTTATTTTTATCCCGCCTTTAATATTTTTATAAATAACTCAAGGTGGCGAACCTACCTAATACTCCTTTCTCCTCCTATTTTCCCTACGACAACAACCCTGTGAGGTGAGTTGGGCTGAGAGAGAGTGACTGGCCCAAGGTCACCCAGCCGGCTTTCATGCCTAAGGCGGAACTAGAACTCACAGTCTCCTGGTTTCTAGCCCAGCACCTTAACCACTAGACCAAACTGGCTCATAGTAAGGTAAAGGATCCCCCTGTACATTTGTGCAGTCGTGTCCGACTCTAGGGGCCGGTGCTCATCTCCGTTTGTTAGCCAAAGAGTCAGCGTTGTCCGAAGACGCTTCCATGGTCATGTGGCGACATGACGCGTGCGGAACGCTGTTACCTACCCACCAAAGTGGTACCCATTAATCTACTTGCATTTGCATGCTTTCGAATTGCTAGGTTGGCAAGAGCTGGAGCTAGTGCGGGAGCTGGCTTATATATACAACCTTATTTCATTTTTTCCAACCTGTTTTACTGTGGACTGTGGCTTTGTTTCATACATGGTAGGTTTTGTATGAGGACATTGAGAGGTTGTGGAATTCCCATTTTCCTGAGGACATTCCACAGCTTGACATAGTTGATGTCAGTCAGTGAAGCACATACTGACTTCTTTTTGGTATTCTTTGACTTTCTCAATTATCCAGAAATAATTTACCTTGTTTCTTGGCCTTTTCTGTGTATGTTTCCATCTTCAGTATCTTTACAAATGTGGTTGTAATAATGCTTCTTAACAGCTGTTTGAAATTCTTTCTTCCTGAGATACTGTCTTTCTTGGCTTTGGCTTCTCTTCTTTTTTCTCAGTTTCTACCATTTGTTTCAACGTTCAGGTTGTTTGTTTGTTTGGTTTCTGTCTGTCTGTTTGTCTGTCTCTGGAAGGCTCTTTCCACATTCATCCATAGCAAATTATTTCATTTCTTTCTACAGTTCCTCTAGTTCCTTATCACTGAGGTTCAGGGCTTCAAAGCAATTGTTGGTGTTCTCCTTGAAAATGGTTGGTATGTGCTCAATATTATATTGTGGAAACTGGTTGGCTTTGTTGTTCCAGTTTAGATTGACTTGGAATTTGCACTTGAGCCGTTCATGATCTGTTCCACAGTCAGCCCTGGCCCTGTCTTTGCTATTATAACTTAGCTCTTCCACTTCCTTCCACCATTAATATTGTTAATTTGATTTCTGTGTGTTCCATCTGGTGATATCCATGTAAATAGATGTCATTTTGGTTGTTTGAAGACTGTCTTAGCAATGAAGAAATCATTGGAATGGTAGTAACTGCTAATTTGCTCTCCTGCTTAATTTCAGTTTCCGAGGCCATACAATCCAAGTAAATTTTCCTCATTGTTTTCAGCTTTGGCATTCCAATCTCCAGCTACAAACAGCATATCTTGCTTGCATGTTTTGTCAATTTCAGATTGAACTTGACCATAAATCCTGTCAACCTCCTCTTCTTCTGATCAATGTTTAGAGGATAAACATGGATAACCATCATATTAGAGACCTGTCCATGAAGTTTACTATTATTTGGCCACTGTCTACATTCTACCCAAATGCTGTCTTTGCTATATTCTTTCTAACTATGAAAACAACACCATTCCATCTTTTTTTTAATGTATCCTAAGTAGTAAACTGTATGATCTCCTGACTGAAAGTGTCCAATTCTAGTCCATTTCAGTTTGCTGATGTCTAAGATATCAATGTGTAGTTGATTCATTTAATCTTTCACTGGGTTCTGCTTTCCCACATTCATGCTTCTTACGTTTCCAGTTCTCACTGTAACTCTGTCTTTGCAGCTTTGCATTTTTTTCCCTTCATGGCAGCACCAGCAGCTAGACATTCCAAAGGCTTTAATGTAGCCACATCAGAAACACCATTAGTACTCTGAAAAATCCTCAGTTCTTCCCCAGTAGCATGTTGACTACAATCTGACCTAAGGGGCCCATCATCTGGCACTGTATTGTCAGTCACTTTATATTGTCTAACTTTGTGGTTTTCTTGGTAAAATACTGGAGTGGTTTACCATTGCCTTCATTAGCACAGTGTGAAATGATGCCTTGTTACTTGTTAAGTGATCCTCCTCCTCCACAATTTTCCAATATATTGACATATTTTTATTCCAATATTTCCAATATCATCTCCCTTTTTTATAGTTTTTTTTAAAAAAATTCTGACTGTTTTTAGATATTTGTTGTTTTTAATTAAGTGTTGTACGCCGCTTAGAGTGACTTTTATGTGAGATGGGTGGCTATATAAATAGAAATAAATAAATAAATATTGCTGCTGCCTGATATAGATGTCTGCTTGCTTTAGCTGAGCAGCGGGATGACCTCCATGCCTCGAGTGACCCTGCTGGGCATATATACTCTTGAGATACATTCCTAACGTTCTTCACACATTCCTCCCAGGAACACACCCCTTGCCACAGTGAGGCAGCATAGCAGAACCTTGGTGCTTATGTGTGTTGAAAAGATACACAGAAGAGAAAGTAGATGTATAGATAGGATCTCAGGATCAGCTTAATGTGCCATGAACTTCAATTTTTTATTGCTGATGAAGCAAATGTTTTGCAAATGGCAGGATCCAGATTCAGGTCCTGGATTTTCCAGTTTTAGAAAGAGAGACCTTGGGAACTAGCTAGATTATCCTGGGCCAGATGCTGAGTGAGTAGAAGGAGCACTAATGGATGCTAATGTTGGAGTAGAGGCATCTGTGCAACTTGGCTTTCCGAATTAGACTTCTGAAATCAGTGTGCTGTTGTGTTTTTAATAAATGATCCTGTGGCTCTGCTTAATCCTGCTCTGGAAATAAAGGTCATCCAATTACTCCAGGCAACAGTGACGCTTCAGACCGCCTGCAAGGTGGGGAGAATGGTGCAGATACAGTCTGCAATCATCAGTTGCTAACTAGAGACCCTGGAGACCGAAATACCATCTTTTAATAATGGAAAGGTTAGGAAAGCCTCTGATCAGAAAATGTCTCTTTTCTCTTGTGTTCAAATCCAGCAAATGCACAGAGAGAGTTCTGCCTGAATGTTGCTTTAATTAATCTCACTTTATGGTCTCTGTCAGCTTGCCAACTAGCCTTTTTTTTCTTTTTTTTTCTGCTTAAAACACCCTTCAGAAAATTCAAATGCATGGTTATTAGTATAGTCCGAATTGACCTCATTCTAACATTTTCTTTTTAAGTATTAGGGTGCATAACTTTTTCTGGGCCAAAACCTGCACATGGGGTACATTGCAGGTTGCATTCCAAAATATATTGACTTAAAGAATTAAATTAAAATAGGATAAGATATTTTTATGCCATTATAATTAAATACAATATCAATATCTAGTCGTGTATTTATTATTTGCCTTTCTGTCACATTAAAAATCAGAATTTGTTAATAACTTCTAAAGGTCTCGGGGGGCCACACAGAAGAGTTTTGGGTATTACTGTATGTGCTGCCTTGAAACATTAAAATATACTGCTGTGGTGTAGATACAGGAACTGGCTTGACGTATCTAATAACCCAGTGCCCTTAACCTGATGTCATCCAAATGTTGGCTGGGAATTCTTGGCACTGTTATTCTAACATATTTAGAGAGCACCGAATTGGAAAAGGTTTGTGTTGATTGTTAGATTCTGCCCAAGGTAGAATTAATCTGCATTTGCTGTTGCAAAATATGATTTGCCTCTAACAAATACAAAGTTAGAGAAGAGTAGAAGTTTATGAATGACTGTTAGCTACATGAAATGCAAAATGCCCATGTCCAAATTCAATATACCTCTGAATATTACTTGTAGAGAGATAAGGATGACTCAGGGTTATTTTCCTCATGCACTTCTTATGGTCCTCTAGTTGGCCCCTGTGGGAAATAAGATGCTGAACTAGATAGGCTTTTGGTTTGATCCTGCAGAGCTCTTATTAAATTAGGTTCTAAGGGATCCAAACGGTAGGTTTTTATAGAAGAACATAAGAGTAGGTTAATCAGAACAAATATTTGAGCATATCTGAACCCATGCAAACCAGCACCCTTTGCAAAAGTCGTAGCTATAAGTAGGCACACCTGAAATTGTGTGGGCCATCACTTTTATTTCTTTTTTAAAATTCACCCTGCATTTCTCCCTTCCTTATCCAATGGGCTCCATTACTACCTCTTCTGTCAAACATCACTCTTATTCTCTTCCATTCTCTTGCTTCCCAATTCTTACTTCTCCTGCTCACTTTTACTATCATTTTCCCTATTCTAAATAACCCTAATAATTTGCTAACTTGCAAAGTAAAAACTTGCAATTAACCATTCCTGGCCAACTAACCCTGGAGCTAAAAAGTAAACAATCTCCCTGAGCACCATTTCAGAGCATGCTGTCTTCAGATACAACACACAGGAATCTCAATAAAAGAAACCAAATATATGATCTTGACCAATTTATATCTCTTTCATGGGTAATGTGCTGAAATTGTTCTCTGTTAACTGCCTCTGATATCACTCACTGTATTTACCCATATGGACCTTGGATTTAAGATGATCTCCCAAAGGAAGGATATGTATACAGGTAGTCCTTGCTTAACGACCACAATTGGGACCAGAATTTCGGTTGCTAAGTGAAGTGGTCATTAAGCAAATCTGACCCGATTTTACGACCTTTTTTGTGGCAGCTGTTGAGTGAATCACCATGGTCGTTAAGCGAACCACGTGGTCGTTAAGCAAATCACGCAGTTTCCCATTGAATTTTGCTTGTCAGAAGCTGGTCGGGAAGGTCGAAAATGGCGATCATGTATCCATGGGACGCTGCGACGGTGTCAGGGAATTATGGCGAAGAAAACAACGCTGAGCCGAAATTCAACTCTAGTTCTTTATTGTTTCTACCTTATACAGAATCTTGCTAGACTAAAATTACTTTACTGAGCTAAGGGGAAAAATACCCTTGGGAATTTAGGGTGGTGCCAGCCTACTTCATTTCCTCGGCCTCCCACACTCTCCAAACTCTCAGAGTGCTTATCAGCCTGGAATGCGCTCTCAGCTCCCAGCTCCATAACAGACGGTCATAAATGTGAACCGGTTGCCAAGCACCCAAATTGTGATCATGTGACCACAGGGATGCTGCGAGTGTCATAAGTGTGAGAACCGGTCGTAAGTCATTTTTTTCAACACCGTTGTATGTCTGAACCATCACTAAATGAATAGTTGTTAAATGAGGTCTACCTGTATATATACACATGATCACCATACAAAACTCCTGTGCAGTATGTCCTGCTTGCCCACATTTTCAGTAAAGAACTCCAGCTGAAACCTGGAGTTTTCCCTCTCCCAGTAAAAGTGTGCATATATCTTACTTGTATCTGTATATGTGAGTGCATGTATACACACACATGTTTGTGTGTATACCTATGTAGGAGACCCAGCTGATGATAGGCTGGAGGTATCAAAGCCTATCTCCCAGAAGCCTGGGTCTTTACACCAAGGCCTTACCTCCTGCTTTGGATTAACAGTTTGGTTGTTCCTACTGCCATCATCCCTCCTCTAGATGGTGCTCACCTGGCACCCTCCCCCCAACCCATTATATGAGAGAGAGAGAGAGCTCTCACATCCTGTTTTGCCTGTCTAGTGATTCATTTCTATAATGTAACCCCTGGATATGTAGCTTAAAGGCATGTGGTTAGAGCAGGGGTCGGCAAACCGCGGCTTGTGAGCCACATGCAGCTCTTTGGCCCCTTGAGTGTGGCTCTTCCCCAGGCAGGCGTGGCGGGGGCAGGCACGGCAGCGGCATGGTGTGCGTGGCGGCGGGCATGGCGGCAGCAGCAGGCGCGGCGGCGGGCATGGAGGCAGCAGGCCCTAAGTGTGCGCGATTGGCTCCCGCCCGCAAACCCCACCCCCTTCCATGTGATTGGCCCCCGCCAGCAAACCCCGCCCCCTTCCACGCGTTTGGCCCCCACCCGCAAACCCCACCCCCTTCCACGCGATTGGCTCCCACCCTCAAACCCCGCCCCCTGGCCCTCGAGTGATATTATAAATTTTATAAACGTCAAAATGGCTCCTGGCATAAAAAAGTTTGCCGACCCCTGGGCTAGAGGATTCAGCTCTTCCTGGGAGCTGGACCAATTTCACAAGAGTTCAACAAAGTCAAACTTTTATTTTTTAAAAAAAAATATAAAATATAAAACCCCATCTTAACTTTATTTGCAATATAGACATTCAGTAGTGAAGATCAATTACAGAGCTATTCATATTATAGGAAAACAGCAGTTCGATTAAAAAAGAAAATTTGCAAAGAAACTATAATGCTCCCACTAGACCACAATATGACACCGGTGTCATACAAATAGCTTATTACTATTTCCATGTTAATATTAATATTTATAAATTAACATTAATATTATAGTTCATTAAAGGTTTGAAAGATTATCTTCATGCACGCTCTGACATAAAACACAATTTTGTAATTTGTACAGAGAAATAGAGACAATTTACATTATACACAAAAAAAGAAAAAAATTGTATGCAAATTCCTGCTAGGATTTTCAACCATTTCCCCCCTGAATTAACATTATGTGAAGCATCTGTTCCTCTGCTTCAATTTTCTTGGACTTTCCACTTCCTGAGGTTAAATCTGAGGTTATAGGGTAGATGCAAAGAACTCTGTTTCCCTAACCTTAGCATACAGCTTCTGCAGTTTTTTTTAAATTCTGTTCCTGGAATTAAAATAAGCCATGTTTTTCTCTACATTCAAGAGCGGGAGGGCTGAGGCGGTCTGACTCTGGACCCCAGCACAAGGACAGGCCATCTGCCACTGAGGGGGTGGGGCGAGAATGGATGATACCATCCTCAGCCTGCCCCAGCCTGCTGTGAACCCCAAGCTCCCTGGCTCTGCATCCTTTTGTAGTTTTTAATAATTTGTGAGATCAGAGTTATAGAAATATTGAGAGAGAAATGAACTGAAAACTTGCAATAGAAAAAAATGCTGCTTTTATTTTAAAACAAAGAAACAGAAACTGAGCCTGCTTTCTTCAGCCAAGAGAAGCATGGCTTAATTAACATAGCTAGAGGCAATTGCCTCTCCCCACTCACCAACAACAAACTCGTATAGGAGAGAACACACAAACGAAAGATTTACATTTTAAAGCCTTTACAATTTAAACTTGGCAGTACCTGAGTGAGTACATGAGTGGACATGTGACCACTCACCCATTACTTATTTGGAATAGGACCAACAGGTAACTTTCTGATTGGTCAAACAAACCAGACTCTGAGGCTCCAACAATTAACATTCCTGAGGGGGGAGCTAACATGAGCTCTCCTGAAGCCCACAGGAAAAAAAAACTTTTCCAGCTTGACTTTTAAAACTAGCTTTTTCCATATTCTTTCAGGATCATAAAATATATACAACACATCCTGTGCAGATTCTTCCATTCTAGTTGGCTGGCGTATGCTTTGGGGTAAATCCCCCCAGTTCCCTGCCCTCTGCCTTTGACATAATTTCATACTGCTAAGATCCCTGCCATGAAAGGCTGGACTTTTTTAAAAAGCAGATTTAGTAATGAAAAAGTGAAATGGTGGCTGCTGATTGGTCCTTCTCCTTAGGTGTTGCAAAAGGGTTAAATTGGCAAGCAACCCCTGCCAAGCAATGGCTAATTTTCAGAGGCATCTGTCCTTTTCAATAGGGATGTTTCCTGGCATTGTGCCTCTTGTATTCCTTTCAACAGGATGTACGGGGAGACACTTCCTTAATTCACAGGTAATTGGGATAACAGAACTTACTGCTCTTCTACCAGAAAATATGGCAATTGTGAATAAGCTTGGTAAAGTAGCCTTCCCCAAAATTGTGTCTTTAGGGTGTGTAACTCCCAGCTCTGCAAAGTAGCTTCCCAATCAGCATTGTCACAGTTTCTGTATAAGCTGAAGAAATGGTCACAGTCTTACCAAATTTACTTGTTTGTTGGCCAAAATATTTTTGATCAGTGCGTGAACATTCCTGCCTTCCTTGTCGTCTTCTTTGTAACCAAAAAGCTATCAGAAATAATTTGTTCTTCAACATGAGCCTGTTTATTTGAGACTGTTAGCTAAAGTGCACTTCTACTTCCTTTTCTTTCCAACCAATGTAAACATTTTACATAACTTCTTTAAATGCAAATATTTTCCTACCCCCATGATAGAATTGGGAGAGGCTTTTGAGGCCACCTAACCCCTTGGTCAGTGCAAGAATCTAGATTAAAGCATTCATATCAGATGCCCATCCAGCTTCTTCTTGAACATATCCAGTGAATCAGAGCTTACCACCTCTTTCAGTAATTGGTCCCAGTATCAAAATGCTGTTACTGTTACAATTTTCCTTTTAACATTTAAAAGAATCTGTCTTCCTATAAGTTAAATCCATTTCTCATATTCTGCACTCTGGGACAGTAGATAATAGCCTTCTTCTATGTGAATATCTTCAGGTATTTGAAGTGTGTTATTAATCCCCTCCCCAGCTGGCTTCCCTCAACTTATATTTCAACGTGGTATTTGAAATTTCAGTTCTGTCTTTTTCCACATTGAAAAACATTAGAAATGTAATTGGCAGTTTTATGCATATAAATCCATCCATCCATCCATCCATCCATCCACAGGCACACCAACACACCCAAACATGCATACATACATGAAGCAGAGTAAGAATGAAATAAATCAGAAAGCCTGAATGAAAAAAAGGAAAGGAAAAAAGAAAAGTTGCTGTCTCAACACACAGGCCTGCTGCTTACATCTCTATTTTCTGGTGCTGATTTAAATCTGCCCTGCTTTGTCACTGGCTGTCCTTTGATCTTAGATTTATTTAATTTTAAAACACTGTTTATGTCTTATTATTTTAACACAAAACTTAGAATGTAGCTTTCTTTGAAGATCAGGTGGGGGAAAGTCAAGGACAACAAAACCATTTTTCCTATTATTGTCAAATAGGAAATATAAATATACAAATTTTATTGTAAAACCGTAGGAAGACTGTCTGTGCCCCCAAGAGAGACCAAGCCAACGAATGGCTGAGACTGAGAGGTAGCTAAGTCAGTTCCTCAATTCATGAAGGAAAACATCAGTTCATGACCATGGAGATTTTGTGTGGGGGGCCCTTTTCATGTTGCTCTCTTTGTAGACTAGGGATGTGCAACCAGCAGTTCCCCAAAGCCTTGGCTGTGTCCCTCGGAAAACTAGGAAGTAGCCCTCACAGAACACCAAAACTTGTCACCAAATAGTAACACTGGTAATTTTTAATGTGACAGAAAGATAAAATTATTAAATACATAACTTGTCAGAGTTTGTTATTTGATATATTTAAGTTGAAATTAAATGAAATAAAATCCAATTTTGCTCTGGACTCTATTACTTTCTGGTGTACAGCCTTGGACATACTGCTTAAAGGCCAAGTGTAGTTCTTGGGTCAGGAAAGGTTCTGCCCTCCCTCTGTGGGCCTTTGGCGGTGACCACTCAAGCTGAAGGTTCATGAAAGACTTGGTTGTTTTGCTCCTGACAAATGCATGTTTCTCTCTTGTGGCAGAACATATCCCATCCCTGTCTCATCTGTGCCGCCTGGAGATCCGGTCACTTTTAACAAGCGTTTGTTTGCGATCAGACCAGCACATCCGCCAGTTGCCGATACCCACTTGCCTACAAGACTTTTTACTTTATTTGGATGTATTAAGAACATACTCCATTTCAGAATCTTGGCTTAAGTCAGGAGAAGTCTACGAAGGAAGTGCCCTGCCATCTTGTTCTAATTCAGAACGTACAGAAGGGAAAAAATAGAACTGATGCCAGATCATCAGAGTGTTTAGAGCTTTCTGCCTTTGTAAAGAATGAACTGTACTCTGTTTACTGGTTGCTGCAAAGGTATACATTTCTCTCCTGTCACTCGCTATAAGGTTATTTCTCTTCAGAGACTAGGAGGGCTGGCATGTCTCCCAAATGTGTTGGACCTGAATTATTCCCAGTAAGCAATATTTTGAACACAATGTGGATGCTTTCAGATAACTTTCACATGTTGTGAGTTCCCACCCCAAAAATCTAGAATTTAAATAAATAAAAATAGCACGTAAGTATAGATCATGCCAGTGATCAGCTGCATCTAAAACAAGCCATGATGACATCAAAATGACAACCTGTGTGACATGACCTTGTGCAAATGGCACAGTCTTCTCATGATATCATTATGTCTGACACAAATACTTAAGTCACTTCCTTTGGTTGACAGTCATCATACACGTGCTATCATTTGCCCTCCATGGATACCCATGACAGCAATCCCTCCAAAATTAAAAAGTTTCTTCTTAGTTGTATCATGTTGTCTTTGCTCACAATAAATGAAATTTATAAATGAAGTACATGAATTAATTTGTTGCCAGAGATGCCACTGCAATGAGCTCTGTTCTAAATGTCATGCTTCCCGAATCTGCTGTCCTCCAGAAGTGTTGGACTACTATTCTTATCACTGATGGCCAGCATGGCCATTGGTATGACGGTCAGGGAGGATGGGAATTGTGATTCAGCATATCTAAGGAGCATAAAGTTTGGGTAGGTTGCCATTCTTTCAATGAAGGGAGCATCTTAGCTAAAGTAACAGGTTAAAGACAAGGATTGATTCTGACTAGGACCTTGGAGAGCTGCTGCCAGTCAGAGGAGACAGTATTGGCCTAAATGGATGAATGATCTGATTCATTGTAAAACAGCTCCCCCCCCCAAAAAAAATGGTTATGATTCATCTTCAGAAATTCCAGCCCCTGGGTGGTAGTCAAAAACCTTTAATATGCAGTATTTTTAGTGATGCCTGCAGGGAGGCAAGATGGACAAAAGCAGTGTTGCAGTGTTGTAATGCAAGCCCTGCCTCTTCTCTCTGTGTGTCATGCATTTTAAGAAAAGTGGCAGATTCCTGCAGATGCTGCTGAGTATTTTGTGTGTTGCTGTGACGAAAGGGTTTGGATAGAATGATCTAATTTGAAGAAGGCTGGAGGGTATCTTTCTCCCAAATTAAGTTAGCAACAGCTATTCTCCAAATAACAAAATCAACAGTGCATAGGTCTGCTGTGTGAATGTCACCATCTCAGCTAAAAATAGCTTGAGACCAGCTCCTATGCGTGCAAGGGTTGTGTGCTTGTGCAAGACCTTCTTTGCAAAGATTACTGACCCTCAGATTTTGTAGCTGCACTGCTTTGTAGACTTACTAGTATACATATGGCAAAAAATAATGTTTTATTCCAGTGATACAGTGCTCCTGGCTTATGATATTCCCTTCAGGGTTTGTTTCAAGCCTTTTTGTAGAGATCTTGTTTTTTAAAACATCCTGTCATATATCCAGTATTCACTGCCAAAAGATCTACAGACACGCACCCCCCATTCCCTGGGCAAATTATGTTTCCAACCATTTTAAATTTCTTTAATAAAGAAAGAAAATAAATGGTTTTTTTTCAGAGCCCCTGCTCAAACTGTTTTCCCTGACTTTACCTTGCTTCCCTTCTTACAGCCCCTTGTTCTTTACTGCTGGATTTGGATCACAAATAGTTCCCAGATTTCTAAATTTACAGATCAACTCCTTTTAAAACGCAATTCTACTCTGGGGAAAAATTGCAGCAAGGCCAGTTTTGTGCTAACAGAAGTGAGCATAAATATTTGATGTATCATTCAGGCTGAGATCGTGGAAGGTGGAAGCAGAGACAGGAACCATGTCTCTGTATTTGCCACACTGCAGTAATATTGTGCTATGAAACTCTGACTTCTTTTAAAAATCAAATATATAGATTTCAGTGTGACTCCTCCAAAGGAAGACGAGGAGGAGGGCTGCTGTTTGTCCAAATCTAGATGGTAACTACTTGATTTTTTATGTAAGTTATGCTGATTGTATGGCATCATGTTGCGGCATGCGGCAGAGTGTCAGAGGAGATTTATTTCAAATCCTCATGGATCCAGGAGGTTCAGTGAGAGGAAAAAGAACTTCAACTACTGTCTCTCACAGTAGCTCGTTTCACAGGATTGTTAGAAAGATAAAATAGCTGGAAGAGGAATTGTCTATTCATTCTGAACTTCTTGGATGAAGACTAGGATATATAAATGAAATAATACATCTCTTTCTAAACCAATCTTTCTGGCTGGGGATGATAGATATTGTAGTCCAATACACTTGGAGAACACGGATTTTGAAAGAATGCTCTAAAACAACCACCAACACATGAAGGGGTATGTGGAATCTAGAATCAAGACATATCATTATGGTTTTATTTTTATTTTTTAATCAAATTTGTAAGGCCACATCTCTGTCTAGTGAAGCTTTGGGTGGCGAACAAAAAAAAATAAATAGGAAACATCAGCGATCAAAACACACACATGAAAAATCTCAAAAGACACCCATGTCATACATCCACACTGGAGCTCCAGTAACTAACAGCGTGGCCCCTGTGCCTGGGGGAAGAGCTAGGTCTTCACAGCGTTCTAAGAGGCCAGTAGGGTCGGGGCCACCCATTTCTCTGGCGTGAGGCTACTCCATTATCTCCCTAGTTGAAAACCCAGATCAATTTCTTAGTAAAGCAATCCAATCCATACTTTCCAAGAGAAAGCAGTTTTGAGTTTAAGAAGACTTATTCCCACGTAAGTAAAGGTAAAGGTTCCCCCCGCACATTTGTGCAGTCATGTCTGACTCTAGGAGCCGGTGCTCATCTCCGTTTGTTAGCCGAAGAGCCAGCGTTGTCCGAAGACGCTTCCGCGGTCATGTGGCCGGCATGACGCGTGCAGAACGCTGTTACCTACCCACCGAAGTGGTACCTATTCATCTACTTGCATTTGCATGCTTTCGAATTGCTAGGTTGGCAAGAGCTGGGGTCTCGAACTGCCGAACTTGCGACCTTCCAATTGACAAGCCTGGCATCTTAACCACTGAGCCATCGCGCCCCGTTATTCCCAGGTAGGTACTTATAAAAAATGCAGTCGAGAAAGGCTACATATGAATGCTCTGGCTGTGTTGATGAACACTCAAATAGCAACTCAGTTTTAGTTCAGGTTGCTGGCATGCCTTATAATAGAGATGTGCTAAGTGGACAATAAAAAGGCAGGGGGACTGGCTAGTGGGTGCCTGGCAACATTCACTGTTCTCTAGTACTGGCTCAAAGTAGTAATGGGCCCTTTGGTCTTACTACTAGATGCCCTGTTCTCCCAGGAGATGGCATGATTGGATTGAGGCTGGAAAGATGAGAGTATGATACTGTTTTGTAGGCATCCTGACCAGAAAGTCCAGACATAAGCAGCACTGGGGGGAAATGGGCAAAGGCATTTAACTGAACAGGAAACACACAGTGTAATAAGAGTATACTGCTGACTTGTTGATTGCCACTATGCCCTTCCATTTGGGAATGGGCACCTTGTTGTGCTGGAGGCACCAAGAGTATATTATGAAATAGGGACCAAAATAGAAGATAAGGATAATAAGTATATGCTGAACGTCAGTAGGGGACAAGTAACAGTTTCCATACCGCCTTACAAGACAGTGAAAACTCTGTTCTTGCAGCTGAGGAATGTTCAACATTTGGCCAGGGAATAAACTTCACAAGCTATTTATTTCAAGTCAATAAAGGTCTTCGGTTGTCTAGGCCTCCCCATATTAATACATTGCTTTGGTGGAAGAAATACAACATGGACCTAGTTTTGTTACTGGAAAGAAGAGGGGGGGGGCAGTAAACTGCGGGCAGTTATTGACCTGGCAGTATAATTGAAAGTTTGTTGGGAAATGACTGGAAATTAATGACATAATTAGTCTAGAAAATCACTATTGCTTACACAGTGGTGCTGTAATCTTTAACAGCTATTTATTGTTACTGCATGTTTTGTATGGAGGGTTGGTTTGGGTGGCAGAAGGCAATGTAAAGGAGGGCTATGCATGTGTAACTCATATTTTTCAAATGTGCACAAGAATGATCATTACCTTCCTCATTGACAGAAATGTTTCTTTCACTTTCTACCATTTTTCTTTTTCATTTTCTTAGATTTTTGTGTTGCTCTTCCAAGAAACCTAGAGCCCTTTACAAGAAAACAATAAAAATGTCTTAAGTAAAAGCATCTTATTGAATGCAATAAAGTTTAGGTACAGAAGGTGTAAAAACTAAAACAAAACAAAACAATAACAACTCATCAAAATAACAAGCAGTCAAAAGCCTGGTCCTAGAATAATTGCTGTCCTACAAGTGCCTGGGTGACTAGACACGTCTTTAGTTATTTTCTGAAAGAAGAAAAGATGGTAGCTGCTTGACGGTCTCTTGGGAGAGAAATCTATAATTGGGGCCCCGCCACTGTCTGGTAAGCCATTATGAGAAGTCCGTGGCCAGAAAATGCACTAAAACGAATATATATGCCAGGGCTTTCCAAAGTGCTGCCGCTGGCGACATGCCAGCGGCGGGGCGGCGGCGGGGCGGCGGCGACGCGGGAGGTGTGCGCGCGGTGGCGGCACGGGGGGTGTACGGCGGCGGCGCGGGGGGCGTGCAGCGGCGCACACGGTGGGGCATGCGGCGGCACGGGGGGACGTGCAACGGCGCGCGGGGGGACGTGCAGCGGCGCGTGTGCACGGCGGCAGCGGCTGCCGCTGCCACCATGTACGCGCGCGCCGCCGCTTCCGGGTGGTGTGGCGACACACTACGCTGTGTGTGGCGACACACTTTTGTGTCGCGACACACAGTTTGGAAAGCTCTGATATACGCAGATGCATGCATGTATGCCCTAAGGGGCGCGGTGGCTCAATGGGTTAAACCGCTGAGCCGTTAGTCTGCCGACCATAAGGTTGGCAGTTCGAATCCGAGTGGCGGGGTGAGCTCCCGTCACTAGCCCCAGCTTCTGCCCACCCAGCAGACCGAAAGCCATTGGCAAGTAGATGAATGGGGACCACTCACGTGGGCCAATTTGCTGGCGTCCTTTTCGGAGGGTCGCCCTTGAACCAAGAAGAGCTGGTTCCTGTAGATGGCGGAGGACAGCAGAGGACGGCGGATCCCGAAATAACTTCCTGGACGTCAGCAGCCGGCTCAGAAGCAAAGGTTCCTGGGACATGTAGTCCGACCTGCGGATGAAGAGCCGGTTCCCTCACCCCCTTCCTAACGCGTGGGTAATATATGCTGTATAATATAATAATATGTATGATGAATGTAAGCCGCCTAGAGCCCTCCGCTTAGGGAGGGGATAGGCGGGGTATAAATACAATAATAAATAAATAAAAATAAATAATACCCGGTTAAAGTCTAAGAGTCCATTTGGTTGGTACGTCAGCCTCTGAATTCCATAATGCTAGTTTCTTCTCTAATTACTATTTATATGTACAATAGTAAACACCATCTATGAAAGTGGAGGATTTTCAGCAGGAAAACAATGGAGAGAAACAAGGCAAGTGTAAAACCATCTGTTTTGGATCCCCTGTGTGGCACCTCATGGCTGAATTTACCCAGTACACTAGACTAGATTAAAACGGGGTCATGTGTGGTTTAGAGTATTGTGAGAACTCAGCCACAATCTCAGCAATGTATGATCCAAGCTACCATGTTATATCACAATAGGGTTTATTTGGAGGGCATAGTGTGTTATGTGAGTAGAACAGTTGTGTTTTTGCTATCCCTGGCTTAAAATTTAGCATGTTGAGTTGATGGAACTGCCATATATGTGTTTTTTTGAAGGCAATATTGGGGTTGGGCTATCAGCAGGGAGTAAATTAGGAATCAGGGCACTATTGACAGTGAGTACCAAAGAGTAAATGGGAACCCACAGAGTATATCTAGAGCAGGTGAGAGTACATCCTATGTAAAAGGTAAAGGTAAAGGTTCCCCCCGCACATTTGTGCAGTCGTGTCCGACTCTAGGGGCCTGTGCTCATCTCCGTTTGTTAGCCGAAGAGCCAGCGTTGTCCGAAGACGCTTCCACGGTCATGTGGCTGGCATGACGCGCGCGGAACACTGTTACCTACCCACCGAAGTGGTACCTATTAATCTACTTGCATTTGCATGCTTTTGAATTGCTAGGTTGGCAAGAGCTGGGGCGAGTGCGGGAGCTCACTCCGTCACGCAGGGCTAGTGATTCGAACCTCCAAACTTGCGATCTTCTGATTGACAAGCCTGGCGTCTTACCCACTGAGCCACCACATCCTATGAGTCAGGGCCAAAAGAAAAACCTAGAATACAGAGCCACACTAGAATTCAAGATGATTCAAGAAAAAAATGGGGTGGTCGTTGTGGCAAAACTGGGTTTACATAGTCAGAAGTGGCATAATTTCTTCTATGGTTATTTTGTGGATAAATAAATACACTTTAACAAAATACTCATTTACAGAGGACCAATTTATAAGCAATTAAAACTTCATTTAACAATAACATTTCATGATGAAATACATGACTGTAAATGTGTTCTGATTTGAAGTATGGGGCGCGGTAGCTCAGCGGGTTAAACCGCTGAGCGCATGGCGAGGTGAGCTCTCACTTGCCCCAGCTTCTGTCAACCCAGCAGTTCGAAAGCTAAGGCAAGTAGATAAATGGGTACCACTTACGTGGGACAATTTGCTGGCGTCCTTTCGGGGGTCGCCCTCAGGCTGAAGAAGACCTGGTGATTTCCGTGGATAATGGCGGAGGACGGCGGATCCCGATGACAACTTCCTGGACGTCAGCAGCCGGTTCGGAAATGAGGCATTCTGGGGCATGTAGTCCGATACCTGCGGAAGAAGAGTCGGTTCCCTCACCCCTTCCCTAAAAATGTGCGGTAATATTGTAACATTGTTAGTATATGATGTATAAATATAAGAATTTACAATGATTATAAGCCGCCTAGATCCCTCCATCTAGGGAGGGGATAGGCGGGGTATAAATACGTAAATAAAATTAAAAAAAAGTATAGTACTCCATGCTTATTTACTGAATAACAGTTTACTTTTTCAGAAGTAAACTCTTCAACTAACAGTTTCTCTTCTTTTCTTTTACTGTATATAAACCTGATTATTTCCTTTTTATTTCCCTTTCTTATTCTGGCCAGTTGTCAGCTGCCACTTCTCTCACTTAAGTTTCCTTAATTTTTATCTACAGATTCCCTATAAAGATGGACTTAGTTAATTATTTACTTCCATTACACTAAAAAACAACAACCATTTGATCATGATCATCCCAAGGAGCCGGGTTTGGATGTAATGAAGGGTCCTCATATTATTTGTGATTTGATTTATTTCTGCATTTTTATTGCCAAGGAAGGGAAGCAAATGCTTGTGGGAATTTTGTTGGCTGATCTCGTGTTATGCGCGCACGCACGCACGCGCACAGACATAAATTTTATTAAAGAATTTTAAAAAGGAAGATAAAAACTAATACAAACTAACATAAAGTAAGTGAAAGAAAAGAAAAAGAAATCAGAGAGAGCTAAAAGTGCAAGAAAGGGAAAAAAAAAGAAAAATAGAAAAGAAACAAAAAGATACAAAGAAGTAGCTTACGATCTTCTTTTCAGCAGTTATAAGTACAATTATAAATTTACCTCTTACTCTATGGTTACCACATAACTCTCTTCTTTCCATAATCTACCCTGTCTAAACCTCAAAACCATAAACCATAAGTTCATTTTTTTTCTGATTTACGCAAAAAGTCCATAAGAGGTTTTCAGTCAGCAATAAATGTAGATAATTGTCTTTTCTTTGATAAAAGAAGTCAATTTAGCCATCTCAGCAAGTTCCATCATCTTCACCAACATGTGTTATGTTCCTTGACTTGACATGGGCTACTCCATACATGTGTTACTCCATTCCTGGCAGCAAAATGTCTTGTTTTTTTTTAGTCTAATTCAGCCGTCTCTAGCCTGGCATATTCCAGATGTGGTGTGATGCAACTCGTAGCATGGAGGACTGCTTCTGCTTGCTTTGTTTTGTTTGTCAGCTGTGCAGTGAGCTGCGACAAGAACACGAGCCACTATTTGGATTCTGTACAGACTGATTAGAATAATTTTGTGAGGCTCCACTGGGGGGAAAAAAATCACCTTATCCAGAGTCTGCCACGGGTGTGGCTGAATATGCCCCATCACTGATGTGTGGGATCTCATGTACAGTTCCCTAAAGACTTTCATAAAAGTTAGGGGGAAACTACTTTAAATGTAGTTGGGTGCTTTCATATTACTGTCACATGTTTTCAGTTCTCTTCAAAACATTTCAAGTTTTACATAAATGAAAATAGTACATTAAAAAAATGCTTTAAAAGGTTCTGTATAGCCATTATGTTGTTGCCTTTGCTTACAATAATAAATGAAATTTATAATTTTGAATGAAGTAAATGAATTAATTTGTTGCCACAGATGTCACTGTAACAGGCTCTGTTCTAAATTTCATGTTTCCCCAATCTGGTGCTCTCCAGAAATGTTAGACTACTGTTCTTGTCACTGATGGCCAGTATGGCCATTGGCATGACAGTCAGGGAGGATGGGAATTACGATTCAGCACAACTGGGGAGCACAAAGTTTGGGGAGGTTGCTATCCTCTCAATGAAGGCAATTATAAAGTAACTTGGGATAAAGCAAGGATTGATCATGGCTGAACCTTGAACAGCTGCTGCCAGTCAGAGGAGACAGTATTGGCCTAAATGGATGAATGATTGGATTCATTGGAAAACAGCTTTTCCTCCCATGTTGGAGAATTTGAATGGTGATTCAACACATCTGGAGTTCCCAAAGTTTGGAGAATCTGCTATCCTAGAAAGCAACTCTAGATAAAGAAACTTTGTATAAGGACAGGGCAAATTCTGGCTGATCACACAGGAACAGCTAGGTCTCCCCGCCTGTCTACCTCCAAGTTCAACGGTTTTTAATAACCCTGAAATCTTTACTTAACTTTGACTGGCTTTTAATTTACAGCAGTATATAGCTGTTAGATAAGAATGTAAATGCATTAACCCTGGGACTTGGAGGGATAGAAGTGATAATTTTGGATTTGCTTTTCAATTTATTGCAGTAGGTGTTATGAGTGGGAATGTTATACCTTTCCTTTGATTAATAATTATATACATAGGGTACTCATGAATGTATTAGCACTATACAGATCAATGAAATGCAAATGAGTTTTCAAGAAATCCTTACCAACCATAAGTGCAAATTCTGATTGTCCACCAGAGGGTGCTGTTTAAACATTATTGCTAATTAACATACCTGAGCTTTGCCTCATTCCCTCTTTGAACCAGTCTCAAAAAGGTATCTGAGACAAATAAACAATAAACAGGGTCTATCCTTTCATTTAACTCACTGTTTTTCAAACTTGGCAACTTTAAGATGTCTGGACTTCAATATTCATTTATTTTATTTTCTATCCCAACTTAATTTTTTTATAAATAACTCAAGGTGGTGAACATACCTAATATTCCTTTCTCCTCCTATTTTCCCCACAACAACCACCCTGTGAGGTGAGTTGGGCTGAGAGAGAGGGACTGGCCCAAGGTCACCCAGCCGGCTTTCGTGCCTAAGGCGGGACTAGAACTCTCAAGTCTCCTGGTTTCTAGCCCGTTGCCTTAACCACTAGACCAAACTGGCTGGGGAATTCTGGGAGTTGAAGTCCACACATCTTAAGGTTGCCAAATTTGAAAAACACTGATTTAACTAATGAGCAATTATGTCTGTGAGGGGTTCCAATTACTCAATACTTAGGAAATGGACACCATATCATAAGGTTCTGCATACTTTTAAAATAACAAGAAAGCTAGGGTCCACCAATACAACTGCAAATATACACGATGAGTCAATAATTAGTGAAGTTTTCTGTTAGCTTAGGAAGTTAGAACTAAAACACTCTGACTATAAACTGAGAAATCTAAGAAGCTTCTCTTAAGACAGAGGTGGGCAACCATTTTGCTCCAGAAGCCGTACTTTCAAAAATGTTTCTTTCCTGCTTCCAAAAACCAAAGGGACCATAGCGGTAATGCCACAGGAAGGGAATGTGCTGGAATTTTCAGCTTCCTATTGTGTTTGCGGGAATAGCAGAATTGGTATCTTACAGCTATTAAAGTCTTCCCACATCTGCTTTACTGCTTATTTGTTTCTTAAAAAGGCACAAGCAATTGCACCCAATTCAGCAATGTCGTCCTCAATTTCAGCAGCATAATTTTGGGATGGGGACCCTAAGGACCCCATATAAGTGGTTGGGAGGCTGCACATGACCCATATGTTGCCTTCCCTTTCAAAGTAATAGTAGAGAAATACGTAATTATTTATAATGCCAAGGTTCTGCTATCCAAAACGAAATGTAGAAAATAGATACAGTAGTCAATGCTGTTTGCCTTGGAATCTCATCTCATTGGCGATCACTCGTAGCCGAGTAAGATTGTCTTCCAAAGGTAAAATTTTAACAGTGGATCCGTAAGTGGCTATAAAGGCCAATTCTGGATCCGCACAACCTCCCACAATGAGGGCATAGGTTTCCGGGTGGGAGACGGTTATGGTGAGGTTTGCTTGACGTGCCTTCCTTTTAGCTCTTTTCTCCCTTTCGCCCTGTACTCGTGCTTCTTCAAAGTCCATAGCGCCATTAATAAAGGATGACCTCCAATTGAAATGCTCATGTGTTAGGGCTTCCTAGTTCTCAATGCTGATATTACATTTTTTTAAATTAGCTTTGAGAGTATCTTTGAATCTCTTTTGCTGTCCACCAATATTCCGTTTTCCATTCTTAAGTTGGGAGTAAAGTAGCTGCTTTGGAAGACGATGGTCAGGCATTCGAACAACATGACCAGTCCAGCCAAGTTGATGTTGGATGATCATTGTTTCAATGCTGGTGGTTTTTGCTTCTTCTAATACGCTAACATTAGTCCGCCTATTTCCCAAGTAATTTGCAGAATTTTTCGGAGGCAGCGTTGATGGAATCTTTGAAGAAGTTGGAGGTGGCGTTTGTAGAGGGTCCATGTTTCCCAGGCATACAGAAGGGTTGGTAGTACAATGGCTTTGTAAACAAGCATTTTGGTCTCCCTGCGAATGTCCCGATCCTCAAACACTCTACGCTTCATTCGGGAGAAAGCTACACTCGCAGAGCTCAGGCGATGCTGAATTTCAGCGTCGATGTCGGCTTTTGTAGATAGATGGCTGCCAAGATAAGAAAAGTGGTCGACATTTTCTAGTGACACACCTTTAAGCTGGATTGATGGCGCTGCGGAGGGATTGGTTCGAACTTGCTGGTAAAGCACTTTGGTTTTTTTAATGTTAATCGAGAGGCCGAGCTTTTCATATGCTTCTGCAAAGATGTTTAGGATAGTTTGAAGATCTTCCTCGGAGTGTGCACAGACTACGTTATCATCAGCATATTGAAGTTCTATAACAGAAGTTGTAATTACCTTATTTTTTGCTTTCAGCCTAAGATTAAAAAGCTTTCCATCTTGGAATAATCACGGTCCTAACAGGGCTGTTCCTTTAGTTCTCTGTTCCAAATCATACTAGTGAACTGCATTCTGTACGGTTGGGGAGCTCCAAGGCCATTTGATCTCCCTTCTCTTGCTTATATCAGTGTAGTTTGAGGGTGATTTCAGATTGCAGTGAACCATTCTTCATTGGTCTGAGATGACTGACCCATTGCATCTGCTGCTTTAAAAAAGTATGTTTAACTAGGTTACTGAGTTAAAACCCATTTTGTGGGTTTGCACAATACATTGAGTCATAATATATCCAAGTAAGCTGGCTTTGCAGAACATGCTAACCCCTCCCCCCCCAAACTAGCCAGTGTTAGAGTTTGTCAAGCTTTGCACTTTGTGCAAATGCAGTGACTAGACCTTCAACCTGGTTAAACATGCTGTGCAAATACAACCATTGTGTCCCAAGGCCAAGATGGCCTGTGCCCGTAATGGTTTGAAACAGTCATGGCCAGGCAACTAGATAGGTCCTTTGTGTTTTATTT
This sequence comes from Charina bottae, assembly GCA_023362775.1. NCBI lineage: Eukaryota > Metazoa > Chordata > Lepidosauria > Squamata > Charinaidae > Charina > Charina bottae. Next base: position 80,211,714 of record JALMGJ010000001.1, on the reverse strand, counting down.
CTTTGAAATAAGAAACTTTTAGTGCTTGCACTGACCACAAGGCAAATTTCAGATGTTAAGTCAGCAGTGAAGAAAACAGCTCAATTTCCCTTCACACCATGTGGAGGTCACCCGGTTTGACTTAGGGCTAACTCTCAAGTGAGATTTGAACGTCTTAGTATTACTGGAAATCAACAAATAGCAAGAGCTTTTATGGCATTTTAACAGGATTTGATGGAATTTGCGAGCTATTTGTTTATTCGGCTTATCTGCCCTTCCGCTTCTGAAGACTCCAAGCAGAATAGGGTTCAAATCACTACATATTCTGGTACTTTATTATTTTTTTAAAGGAGCGCTCCTTTTCCTTTTTGAAATGGAAAGAAAGCTGCCATGGGTTTGTACAATAGCAACCTTTATGATTTGGGGACAGAAGAAGAAAAAGGTTCAGTGGTCCTCCCAGTTGTAACAGTAACAATTCCTTCGAATTGTTGTAACAATTCCTTTGAAGTTGTAACAATTCCTTTGAAGATAGACACATGTCCATCCCAGCTGAGTTCTAATCACCATAAAGGAAATTCGGCTTTGTCTGGAGAAGCCAAGACAAACAAAAGCCCTCTTCTTAAAGCCTGTTTGGATTCAGGAGCAATGCCAAGAAATCTGAAACATGATACGCCCCTTGCATCTCCTGTCCTTTGCCCCTGGGCTTCATAGGACCCCTTGGCGTGTTCTGTTCCCCAAGCCCGTCCTTGCCAATCCTTCAGTCCTCTCCCAGCACCTTATTTGGCAGAACATAACTCCTTGCCTCTCTCATCAGAGCTTTTGAGCGTTACGTCCTGTGGATGGGTTTGGCTGCCTGTCTCACAGAACTCACAATATTCACTGCAATCTATCACTACTTTTCCTTTTAAAAAATTTGGTTGGCCTTGTCTGCTTTTATTATGCTTCTTCGGCAAGTACCGTTTCCATGGGCTGTTGAACACAATGGATAGCAGAGTTTCACTATTCTTACTTTTGTTTACAGAAGCTGCAAGGGGGGAAAATGTGCACTCCTTGTATAAAAAGGAGGATGGCACTGGGCAAACTTCTCTAGGCATTGTGAAACTGACTAGTGATTGAAACTGATTAGTGTCTGGGAGGAATTAATACTGAGGTTTCTGGGGGAGAAAACCTGCTAGTAAAATCTGTGTTAAATTGCTAACAGAGTAAACAGCTCCCTAAGAAGAATAGGTATGAAGGAGATCATGATCATCAATAAGATGGAGGAGATGCTTTTACCTCTATTTCCACCAAGGGACTGGTTGGTCAGGAAAGGATTTGCTGGTTTTGTTTTTAACTATGCCAAATGTGTAGGAATGCAGGAATGTGCTTGCTTGCTTGCAGATACAAAAACTGGACTAAAAATTAACAGCAAACATGACTGTGGCCTTCCTAACAGCTCCCACTTCCATAGTAATGAAGTGTGTGCCTTATTGTTCTAATATAATATGTATATCATAATATTTTTGTTGTTGTTGTTCAGTCGTTTAGTCGTGTCCGACTCTTCGTGACCTCATGGACCATAGCACGCCAGGCCTTCCTGTCCTCCACTGTCTCCCAGAGTTTACTCAAATTCATGTTCGTTACATCGGTGATGCTATTTAACCATCTCATCCTCTGCCGTCCCCTTCTCCTTTTGCCTTCAGTCTTTCCCAGAATCAGGGTCTTTTCCAGTGAGTCCTCTCTTTGCATTAGGTGGCCAAAGTATTTGAGCTTCAGCTTCAGTATCTGTCCTTCCAATGAGCAGTCAGGGTTGATTTCCTTTAGGACTGACTGATTTGACCTCCTTGCAGTCCAAGGGACTCTTAAGAGTCTTCTCCAGCACCACAGTTCGAAAGCATAAATTCTTCGGCGCTCAGCCTTTCTTATGGTCCAACTCTCACAGCCATACATTACTACTGGAAAAACCATAGCTTTAACTATACAGACCTTTGTCGGCAAGGTGATGTCTCTGCTTTTTAATATACTGTCTAGGTTTGCCATAGCTTTCCTCCCAAGGAGCAAGCGTCTTTTAATTTCATGGCTGCAGTCACCGTCTGCGGTGATCTTGGAGCCCAAGAAAATAAAATCTGTCACTGCTTCCATTTCTTCCCCTTCTATTTGCTAGGAAGTGATGGGACCAGATGCCATGATCTGAGTTTTTTTAATGTTGAGTTTCAAGCCAGCTTTTGCACTCTCCTCTTTCACCCTCATCAAGAGGCTCTTTAGTTCCTCTTCACTTTCTGCCATTAGGGTGGTATCGTCTGCATATCTGAGGTTGTTGATATTTCTCCCGGCAATCTTAACTCCGGCTTGTGATTCATCCAGCCCGGCATTTCTCATGATGTACTCTGCATATAAGTTAAATAAGCAGGGTGATAATATACAGCCTTGTTGTACTCCTTTCCCAATTTTGAACCAATCGGTTGTTCCATGTCTGGTTCTAACTGTTGCTTCTTGACCCGCATACAGGTTTCTCAGGAGACAGGTAAGGTGGTCTGGTACTCCCATCTCTTTAAGACTTTGCCACAGTTTGTTGTGATCCACACAATCAAAGGCTTTAGCGTAGTCAATGAAGCAGAAGTAGATGTTTTTCTGGAACTCTCTTGCTTTTTCCATGATCCAGCGAATGTTGGCAATCTGATCTCTAGTTCCTCTGCCTCTTCGAAACCCAGCTTGCACTTCTGGTAGTTCTCGGTTCACATACTGCTGAAGCCTAGCTTGTAGGATTTTGAGCATAACCTTGCTAGCATGTGAAATGAGCACAATTGTATGGTAGTTTGAACATTCTTTGGCATTGCCCTTCTTTGGAATTGGAACGTAAACTGACCTTTTCCAATCCTGTGGCCACTGTTGAGTTTTCCAAATTTGTTGGCATATTGAGTGCAGCACTTTAACAGCATCATCTTTTAGGATTTTAAATAGCTCAGCTGGGATACTGTCTTCTCCATTAGCTTTGTTGTTAGTAATGCTTCCTAAGGTCCACTTGACTTCACTCTCTAGGATGTCCGGCTCAAGGTCAGTGACCACACCATCCATCGTATTTATCAGGGATATTAAGATCTTTCTTGTATAGTTCTTCTGTGTATTCTTGCCACCTCTTCTTAATCTCTTCTGCTTCTGTTAGGTCCCTGCCTTTTTTGTCCTTTATCATGCCCATCTTTGCACAAAATGTTCCCTTGATATCTCCGATTTTCTTGAAGAGATCTCTAGTCTTCCCCATTCTATTGTTTTCCTCGATTTCTTTGCATTGTTCATTTAAGAAGGCCTTCTTATCTCTCCTTGCTATTCTCTGGAATTCTGCATTCAGTTGTTTATATCTTTCCCTTTCTCCCTTGCCTTTTGCTTCCCTTCTTTCCTCAGCTATTTGTAAAGCTTCATCAGTCAGCCACTTTGCTTTCTTGCATTTCTTTTTCTTTGGGATGGTTTTAGTTGCTGCCTCCTGTACAGTGTTACGAACCTCCATCCATAGTTCTTCAGGCACTCTGTCTACCAGTATATTATGTCTATCATAATATACTGTATATCATAATTATATAAATATATACACACACACATACACACATATCTGTCCATCCAAGTCAGTGTTGATTCCTGGCAACTGCCTGGACAAGTCCCTGCAGCTTTCTTGGCAAGATTTCGGAAATGGTTTGCCATTGCCTGCTTCCTAGGGCTGAGAGAGAGTGACTGGCCCAATGTCACCCAGCTGGCTTTGTGCCTAAGGCAGGACTAGAACTCCCGGTCTCCCGGTTTCTAGACTGGTGCCTTAACCACTACACCAAACTGGCTCTACACATACACACTTACAGATTATAATATAAATTAATTAGTCACTGATACTGATAATTGCAATCAATATTTTGTAAGCATTTACATTTGTTTTTTAGAATTTGATATTGTAATGAAAGAAATGTTAAAATGGTAGAAAGAAAAGCATTCTACCAAAAGTATTTAGATAGCCTCCTCTTTTTCATTTTTTCTCCCCATTCTTCCCTGCTTCTCTGGATGTATTCTGAACTTATTTAAACTTTATTATTAATTTAAAAATTGCATTTTTTATACAGTTAACAATAGTCATGGACCTTGTGCAGCCTGAAACTCAATAGATATTAAACCTTTTTTGGGGAAAGAGAGGGGTGCTCTGGGGTCATGCCTGAAGTGTCTCTCGCTGGGCCCGATCCAGAGCAGGTCGGCCGCAACTACAAGGACAGGAAAGGACCACTTGCCCGCTGTCCTGGGCAAAAGGCCCTTCCTCCAGGAGCTCCCACCAAGGGACCCTCCCTGCTGCAGTTGAGTCAAGGTGCTGAGCGTGTGCAGGACTCCTTGTGGGTTGAGACTGGCACGCCCAGAGATTTGTGGTGCCTAATTAGTTAACTAATTAATTGGGGGTAACTTAATTTTGTGCTCAACTTTTTTACCATGTGCGCATGGTAAAAAGTGTGATGAATATTGTGCACTCACATGTGCACACACCTTAGAGCAGCGGTCCCCAACCTTTTTGGCACCAGGGACCGGTCGTGGAAGAAAATTTTTCCATGGACCGGGGGGGGGGGGTTTGCAGGAGAGAGCCAATCGCACACACCGGGGGTGGGGTAATCACACGCACCAGGGGGCGGGGTTTGCAGGTGGGAGCTCCGCGGCCCACTTCCTAACAGGCTGCGGCCCACAGGTTGGGGACCCCTGCCTTAGAGGGAACTGTGTGTGTGTGCGCGTGTATTTCCCAGCCTGTTTTAGAAGTCTTTAGATGAGATCTACAAAACACTCTTAGCTCCCCTATCTTTTATTAATTTTATTTATTTATTTATCAAATTTTCCCACCACCCATCTCCCCTCCAAGGGAGGGATGCTGATTAATGCTGATTTGAAAAACTTTCTTAGTCCTTATCTTGCTTTTCAAGGAAAGACTGTAGATCAGGGATAGAGCACATGCTTTCCAGGTGGAAGTTCTCATGTCCAGCCCCCAGTATCTCCAGTTATCGAATCCTTCTGTTTTGTTTTTAAAGCATCAGATAGCAGGAGATGTGAGAGCCTCTCCTGGAATGCTGCAGCCAGTAATGAAATTAAGAAGTAGATAGTCTGACATGAGTGATGCAGCTTCCTCCATTCACTGTGAGAATGGACAGCTGCTGAACTGATAGGGAGAATCAAAGATCTAATGAAATTATAAAGAGCAGATTTAATCTCTGCTTGTTTTAATCAATGGAATGACATCACCATTAGTGGTGCTGTCCTTGAAGGGTATTTAGAAACTCTAGTGAGTACAAAATTAAAGAATATTGCATTCTGGTTGATTTTAGCTGACAGTATTGCATTATTTTGCATCAACTGTGTGATCTGTAAAGCCCATCATGATTTAGTGATAAAATATCTGAGAGAAAGAATACTTCATTTTATATGAAGCTCCCTCCAACTTGAAATCTTCGGGGATCTCTCTGTCTCTCTACCACTAGGATGGGGGCAGGAGAGTGTGGTATCACAAAAGTCAAGATGGCAGCAGCAATGGCACAACCCTGTCCTTTGCTTACACAAAATACATGTGTGATGCAGGTAGAAAAGGGGTGGGGCTGTGATCACATGATTTTAGCTGCCATCTTGAATTTTTGACCTCCGCCCCCTCCATGGATGCCCCTGGATGGCATGAAGGTGACACAAGACTTTTGGTGTACATTTTCTAATTGTGGAACTCTCTCCCCAAGGAAATTACTTTTTTATTTTATTGATACAATTTATAGGCTGCCCAACTCCCAATGATTCTGAGCGGCTAACAATTAAAGAAGTAAAAAATTACAAAAGACAAAAAGAAATAATGAACATGTAACCGAAAAAAGCCATTCAGCAGGAGCTCAATCTTCACTCTGCCCCCAAGACCAAACAGGTCTTCAGTAGCTTCCTGAACGTCATCAGGGTGGGAGCTATCTGGATCTCTGGGTGGATTTCATTTCAGAGGACAGGTGCCACCACAGTGAAGGTACAGTATGCTTCCTGAGTCCCACTAGATGACACTGCTTAATTGGTGGGACCTGGAGCCCATCCACTCCGCCCGATTGCACTAGATGGGCAGAAGCAACTGGAGACAAGCAGTCCCACAAATAACCAGGCCCCATGCCCTGAAGGGCTGTATAGGTGATACCAGCACTTTGAATTGCGCCCAGAAGCCAACTGGTAACCAGTGCAGCTCACAGAACAGTGGGGTCACATGGGCATAAGAAGGCCTGCCCATCCCTGCCAGCTCGGCTGCATTCTGGACCAGCTGTAGCTTTCCAAAAGTCTTCAGGCATAGCTCATTATACTAATCCATCTCTTTGTCGCATTCTCTATTTCTTTTTAAGGGGCTGTTAAAATACTTCTGTTCTGCTATGGTTTTTAAATGGATTTTGAAATGTAATCAGTATGCTTAGTGTTTTATCTGTCTGTTGCTCTAAACGTTGCAGTTTACTGCCTTGAAACCTTGTCAACTGAGTGCAGAAAAGTGAGTCAGAAATACCTCTATAAATAAGCATAACTCTATAAACAGTATTTGATGAGTACAAGAGAGACATCAAACTGTTGCAAAGTGCTAGTTCCAGCCAGACAAGCCAGCAACTGAGCCTTCTTTTAGAACATTCCATTCCAACGTCCTTTCCCATTTCGGTCCCTTCTCCAGCAATCAGCTCTTCTTCAATCTGGCTGAACATTCTCAGTCCTTTCTAGATTGTTATTGGATGTCTTTGTTCATAGAATTCCCCTCTGTTTTTGGTAAACTTTGGGGTTCCTCTGAGCCTGCTGTTACCTTGCTACTGATGGAGAGGCATTGGACAATCAGGGGAACTTTGAGAAGGAGAATTAGGTTTGCTCTGCCTGAAAACTTTCAGTAAAAAATATTTTTTTTCCTATCTGAAGATTTCTGAAGGGTCTCTGGGACAGGCAGAATCTGCCAGAATAGGTGCCCCAAAAACATTTGTAATAAAGAAATAAAAAGAAAATGAATCAGCATCTTGGGAAGGAAACAAAGTGGATCTCAATAAAATCCACAGACTCTAGCCCTTGCCTCTCTCCTTTTTTTTACCTAAATGTGCCATACTTTGGCCTTCTAAGAAGAAGCTTGGAGGAGCAAGACCTCTTGTCTCCCACCCAGCATCACCCATCATGATTTGAGCACTGGACAGAGGTCCTTTAACACAGCGGTCCCCAACCTTTTTGGCACCAGGGACCAGTCGTGGAAGAAATTTTTTTCATGGACTGGGGGGGGGGGTTGCAGGCGGGGACCAATCACACACACTGGGGGCGGGGTTTGCAGGCGGGAGCCCTGCGGCCCACTTCCTAACAGGCCGCGGCCTACAGATTGGGGACCCTGCTCTAACAAGCCTTTTTACCTAAGTAAAGGGAGAAATTGGAGCCCAGTATCGGAATCATGGCCCACATTCTCTTTGTAAAGAATGTGACTTGTCAGTAAGCTGCAGTTCCTTTTTTTAAATGTTCCTTGGAATAATTTTAGGAAAGACATCTAACACTACAATCCTAGGCCCATCTACTAAAACAACTCTCTGCATAGTTTAATGCTGATTAAACTATTCTAGGAGTCTCATTGAAATCAATAGGATTTATTCTGTTTCAACATACACACGGTTGCAGTGCAGGAAATATTAGCATTACAGAAGTTAGAAAGCAAAGGAAATATATTTTACCTAGTTTTCTACTCTTGGTAGTGGTAGAACTATTTTTATTAGATTCCTGCCCCTCCCAATGCTGAACTCACATCTTTTTCTTCTGATTTTGCATCAAAGTATTCTCTAAGTAGAGGAGTGTATTGCCAAGGCATTTACACAATTTTAATTATGTCCCTTTGTTCAGTTTGTGAACTAATACTTATTTTCTATTCTGATATGCATATGTATGAACATTTAAAGTTCCCTGTACCCTGATGCTTAAAACAACCATATTAGACCCATGAAGGGTTTTTTTAAATCTGTTTTTAATTCTATAGGAGTTGCCCCTTGGAATGTAATTAAATCTGATCTCTTTCACTTGAAGCCAAATAAATAATTCATAGGCCTTAATCAGCTTTTGTGCTTTGTGAAATTCTCAGATGATGTGCAGAAGGGTTCTTTTCCTCTTGAAAAAGAAAAGAGAAAAGACATACTCTGTTTCCTTTTCAGCATACAGGTCTGCGTGTGATTGTATGTGTGTGGACCTACTGTATATCTCAGGAGTACAACAATGCAAGTTGCGTAGGATACCATATTATTGGGTAGTGAGGCTGTGTGTGTATCACACTCACTCTCACAAACAATTATCATAATTTTAGATATAATAAATAGAAGTTTATCATATCTATGTTTAGTGGCAGGGTTCTACTGACTCACGAAGAGTCGGACACGACTTAACGACTGAACAACAACAACTACTGACTACTAGCTGCTGCCTGGCAGCAGCAGGGCAAGGTTGGCACCATCAAGTAATGTTTGTTGGGTTCTTGGGGGTATTTTGTTGCTATAATAACAGAAATGCTGAATTATAACCGTTGCTGATGCATTTGTTGGGCTTCATTATGTAATTCTCTTTTAATGCAGTTAAATTCAATATGGTGCATATTCCCAATCTCTCTCCCTCTTTCTCTCTCTCCAGTTCTCTTTTACATTAAAACACATAATATATGTTGAAGGTTTGGGAAAATCACAGGGCATTTAAAATCCTGATTAAACTTTGAAGAAAAAAAATTACGTTGAAAAAGCACATTAACTCATCCCTATATTGGCTTGCAACAAAATGTTGCAGGGTGGAGTGCTTCTGTTCAGGATCCCAGCCACAACTTTCCATTCCCATCCTCTTCCCTGTGTTTCCATTGTCCCCTTTCAACAGACAGCATTCTGGGCCCATATAAATAGCTTGGTTTTCATTGCAGTCTTTCCTCCTGTATTCCCTAGAATTGCTTCCAATTGTTATGGTACCCTCCACACCTTGGGCTATTTTTGATACATAAAGAACAACACCCAGAGAATACTGTTAGTGCATATAAGGGTTTTATCCCTATGGGCTGCCTGAAATTGTGAGCTGTTAGTCCTGCAGAACAGCCAAAGGCTCTGGGAACAAACCAGAACTCACCAGCTAATTTGTATCTAAAGAACCATCCAGGCTTCTGTTTGCACACTATGAAAGGCAGATCAGAGCCAGAATGCCCCACCCTATGCATTTGCCCTCTATCATCTCCCTCCCTCCCTCCCTCTCATTTATATGTGTGAGGGTTCTTTGCTTTCCAAGGAGTAGACACACCACAGTGTAGCAAATCTGTACAACATGCTTTATTGCAGCACACACTTTCCCCAACAACAGACTATTGCTCTCCACCCATCTAGGACTTGCAAGGTGATGTTGCCATGTAAATATGTCTTTAATACTCAGTCCTTTAATACTTCAAGCAAAAGTCTATTAGTCTGTAAAGTGGCATACAACCTTCACCTCCTTCCAAACGTTCTTACTCTAGTTGGGATGCGATGCTGCCTCAGTGTGGTTGTTCTTTTTCTAGTGGCTACTGAGCTCCCAGCAAAGCTCCAAGCTCCAGGCAGGACTCCCACCAGGATATGCTGCTCACCGTAACTTGAGGTCATGGTAGTTGAATGATAGTCCTCTTGCCTGCTTGCAATAGCTGCCAATCTCCAGACCTTGCCTCCACTTCCCCACCTTTCCTCCTACACACACCTTCCCCACTCTGTCTTAACATTTGCCATTGTAAGCTAAGAGCCTGGGTGGGGTGAGGCTGCCTCTGGACGTTGGCACATCCTTGAAAATGCCAGGGTGTGGCTCACTTTTCACAGGCAGCTGGTACACCAGCTTGGATGCTTGTGAGTAAAGTTGTGAGTTAATGAATGTATGAGGGAAATGGGGTGAGAAGTGTTTCTGCCTGGTTGCAGCTACTTTTCCCAGTTTCACTCCCTCACAATATAGCTGCCCATCTCGCAAAAAGCGACTCTGGGCGGCATACAGCAATCAGTAAAACAACAAATACATGCAAATAAAAAACAGTCATTATAAAAATATAAAAATCATTATTAAGAATAAAAATATAATCAAAACTTAAAATATGCAAACCACACGGAGAGAGTAAAAAGATCAACCACAGTGGAGTCATCTAAGGAGGTCTCAGGTTCCCTGGGACCCCCAGGACTGGTGACATAACCAGGTCTTGAGGGACTTCTGGAACAATAGCAGGGATGGAACTAACCTAACTTTGGGGGGAAGAATGTTCCCTAAGGCGGGCACCACAGCAGAGAAGGCCCACCTCTTGGGACCCACCAAGTTCAAGTCCCTGGTGGATGGTACCCGCAACATGCCTTCTCTGCCAGATCTAATAGGATGGGCTGATGTTATCGGGGAGAGGCGATCCCTCAGATAGCACGGCCCCAAGCCATGAGGCATATTTTCCTTCCTTATGCTTCTCCAGTTTTGAAGGACTCCTTGTTCCTCTTGGCGTTGTCTTCAAGATTAGATTGCAATCTCATTCTGTCATCCTGGATGTTGGCCAGACTATTTTGTGTCATCCACACATTTGACTAACAACCTATCAATTCTGTTCTCAGGACATAAATAAAAATGTTATATAATATTGGTCCTGGTAGTTGAATGTTTCCTTTTCAGCATACAGGTCTGCGTGTGATTGTATGTACAACAATGCAAGTTGCATAGGATACCATATTATTGGGTAGCAATATTATTGGGTAGCAAGGCTGTGTGTGTATCATTCTCTCTCTCAGAAACAATTATCATAATTTTAGATATGATTAATAGAACCCCCATGTTTAGTGGAAGGGTACTACTGACTACTAACTGAGATACTTGAGGTAGAGCCATTAATGTTGACTTTGTGAGAGTAGTTAGCCAGCCACTGTGGATGTTCAGTTTATAGCAATGACTGAGTTATGGATTTGTGGAAATGTCAGGATGGAGTCCGAGGTGGAGGAGGGGGAGCCGACCGTTGAAAAGGCGGGAAAGTTTGGGGAAGGTGTGAAAATTGAACAAGGGGATGGGGCAGCACAGAGCTTTGGGCGGCAAGATTCTAAGCCGCTGATTGGAGAAAGCCAGGGAGTGGATTCACCACCACCTATCAGCACGCGAGAAAGGAGGACGGAGAGATGGGCTGAGCCCCGAGAGACGTGATTACACTCCCGGACCTTGCCTTGTTGCCGTGCCGGACTTCGATCCCAAGCCCTGCCTTGAGGCCGCGCCGGTCTCCCTCCTGGACCTCACCTTGCCGCCACGTGGACTGCCTTTCCGTGCCATGCCGTCGCTGCCTATTGCCACGACTGCGTGCGAGTGAGCTATCAGTCGGCGTGATTTTTATTGTATGTATTGCTGATAAAAGGATTGTTACCCATCGCTTCCTGTGTCGAGTCATAGTTGGAACAGGACAGGAATGGCGTTTCATGATTTTTCTCAGAATTGGTTCATCAGTTGGCGGGAAGCTTTGATCAGCCATCTATAACATGATAGTATCAAAAAATGCCAGCAGAAGTCAACCTTCTCCCACTCACTGCTTCAGATGTCTGCAGCTGTATTGCCTCTTCTTCCAGCAGAGACGAAACAGCAGGACAGAATAAGATGCAGAGGCTCATGTAATGCAACTTGAGCATTAAATAAATTCCCCGAGCGGGTGCATCATGTAATCTATTAATAATAATAATGATTGATTTGAAGATTCCTAAAAAAAGAATTCCCCATGTAGTGACACGCTTGCATTGTTTCATGCTCTCCAGAGCTAAACTAGACTTTAGAGGAATTATGTGTCTTGGAAAGTGGGGTATGTGGAAGGGAAATTTAACATTTTCTTTTTCTGCTGTGGTCCCCAAACAACAAAATTGCCTATCCACAGCTGCTATTTGCATTGAGTCTCTTATTGAGTCAATTTGGAGTTTCTTTGAGATGCAAATGGAAAATTCACAAATAGACATGCACCATTTATAAGCTGTGGGAGGGAACTGACTTAAACCTGTGCCAAGATGAGTCTAAATGTTTCCATGGGTTAGAGCAGAGCTTTCCAAACTTTTCATGTTGGTGACACACGTTTTAGACATGCATCATTTTGCGACACACTCTTACAGCAGGGCATCATTTCGCGACACACTCTTACAGCAGTGCACAAGGCAGGCACTAGGACCTGCGTGGAATCTTGGCAGGGCTCAGAGGCAGCAGCAGCCCCAAGACACACCCAGACGCTGCAGCTGACACACTAACGTGTCCCGACACACAGTTTGGAAAGCTCTGGGTTAGAGTCTAGTAAATCATTCACTGCCTTCCCCAATCTGCCTATGCCATACCCTCAATCCCTTTCATTTCCGCCTATTGACATCAGAGCATGAAGGGCACTGGGAATCCTAGCAGAACCCCAGGCCAGAGATGCCAGCAGAATTTTAGGCCAACCAAAACTGGAGTCAAAATTAATTATCCAGCTGCAGTGAAGAGCTAGACTATTTGTGACTGCATGCCCTGGATATAGGAAATGACAGCTCTGCAACATCATTAAGGATGTGGGCAGGGATGGGCTGGGTTTGGCTGAAAAATGTAGAGCATATTTTAACACAGAGGTGTGATCAGGAGTGTAAGATTGGTTAGAACTGAAATAAAGAGGATTGTCTATATATGATGGAATGGATGGGAGCTAAAGATGCCAGTGTTCTTAGCCGTATCTCCAGTATTTGACAATTTTATAATAATCAAGAATGTGCATTTGGGAACATGGGAGCTGGCTAAAAGAATTATCATGCAAGATTGAAAGGAGACATCTACTGTACATCTGATTTGCAGCAATGGATTGTTAATATGTACTTTTTGCTATGTTAGATTTTTTTGACAAAGGGGCAAAGAAGACAACTTTCAAGCAATATACTGTAGTACAGGGCTTTCCAAAGTGCTGCCGCTGGCGACACACCAGCGGCAGTGGCGGCGGCGGCGCGCGGGCGCGCACGGCGACGGCACGGGGGGGCGTGTGGCGGCGCGCATGCACATTGGCGGCACGGGGGTGTGTGCGGCGGCGGCACGCGCGCGGTGGTGGCGCGGGGGGGCGTGCGGTGGCGCGGGGGGCGCGCGCCGCCGCTTCCGGGTGGTGTGGCGACACACTTTTGTGTCGCGACACACAGTTTGGAAAGCTCTGCTGTAGTATATTGGAATGTGTATGTTGGAATGTGTATGATCTAGTCATAATACAATTTTCCAGACCTTTTAAGAAATTATTTTCTTTCCCCTTCTTTTTATTATCATGATCATTAATTTTGAAGTTACCTTATGTTGTTAATATCATTGTTATGTATCTATCTTTTTTCTTTGGCTAACTAGTGTAACATTATCAACAAGAACAGCAACAATAATAATATTTTTTTGTGAAAAAAAAAAGAATTTTGCTGCTGCAAGACTATTATATGCACAAAAATGGAAAGACTGAAATGCCCACAACAGAGGAATGGTTGGTGAAGATGACAGAACTAGCAGAGATGGCAAAATTAACATGTTTGATTAGAGAAAGTTCAATAACTATATTTATCAGTGACTAGAAACCCCTTACGGACTATTTGCTGAAAAATGAACTTGTGATTTATGGGTTTGAGGATTAGAAAGGGTAGCTTATGGAAAGAAGGAAATTATGATGTAACCTTAGAGAGAGAGTGTAAAATATAAATGCATTTATAATCGCTGTCAAAAAGATCGGAACCCGCTTCTTTATAATCTTTTCTTCTGTTTCTGTTCCTATTTTCTTTCTTTCTTATTCACTATTCTTTCTTATTTTCTTTGTTTCTTTTCCAATATTTGTATTGTTTTTATCATGTTAAAAATTATTCAAATATATATATATATATATATATATATATATATAAAATTAAATTTCTATGACCGCCCATCTCCCCCTCAAGGAGGGACTCTGGGCGGTTCACAGCCACAACATCATCATTAAAATACAATAAAAACACAATAAAAATATAAATACAATAAATATAATAAAAACCAAGTGGCAGGTGGTTCATACAGTGAAGCTGAACATATTTAAAATATTTGAGGTGGCTCTAAGAAATCAGCCATCCCCAAGCTTGACCACTTTCCCTCTTGCCCCAGGTGAGATCACAGAGTCAAGTTTTTGATTTTTTCCTGAAGTCCAGGAGTGAAGGGGCCTCTCTTATCTCTGGGGGAAGCATGTTCCATAGGGCAGGTGCCGCTGCAGAGAAGGCTCGCCTCCGGGACCCCGCTAGATGGAATTCTTCCATAGTGGGGGTCCGCAGCATGCCCTCTCTGCAAGATCAGGTAGGACGGGACGATGTAATGGGGATGAGGCGGTCCCTCAATTCATGAGTGAGTTTTGGGCAGTTGCCTCTAGCAGATGGTACCTGTTATTGGCAGAATCCTGGCCCTTTGTCCTCCCTCAGTCTAGTCTACACTGAGACCAAAGAACCTTAATCCTCTTCAAGGCGCCCCTGGAAAGCTGCTACACCTCCAAGAGGTGTTTGTGTTTCTTTTCATTTTAAACCCATTTTAGTTTATTTTCTTTTGCTTTCAGTTTGGTGCATTCTGTAGGCAATGAAACATTTACATGTGGAAATATATTCAATTATGCAGAACGTTATTTTGCAAAGAAATCCAAGAGAGATGCTTCATGCATGGAAGATGAATAAGGGGAGGGAGGTATCGAGAGGTTCCAATAACATTGCTCTGAATACTGGCACCGAGTCTAAACATGTGTTACACGGAGGCCTTTAATATATGTGTGACAATTCTCTTCCTTTTCTCTCCTTGGGCCCCTGCCATCGTTTCTCTGCACTGTAGTTTGGTCTGAATATCTAATTGGAGAAAAATACTGTTCAATGTGCTATCCCCATCTAGATGTATGTTTGTCCCATCCTTTCTCCCCAGTATGAAAGCAAAGACAATAATCCTTTGCCGATACTTCAGGCAGCTGCCTTGTGCTCACACAGGGCAGGGATGCAGTATAGAAATCTGAATTGATTTTGTTTTAGCTTGTTTTAGCTTTCAGTCCTCTGGGTAGCACTGCATTACTTTGACTGGGGGAATGTGTGAACTCTGTGCAAACCATTATATTGATGGTGGTGGGGGGTCTTCTACCTCACTCCATCCCAGACTTCCACAAACTGGAAGTACAGAAGTAGGGTTCCAAGAAATGCTGGTTTTCCCAGGGGAACAGGGAAGTTGTAGTCCTAACACATATGTCTTTTAATCTTGATCCTATCAGATGCTTGGAATGGAAGGTAGAATCCAGTAGCAGTTCATGAGATAGCTTGCAGTCCATCCCCACAGACCATGCTAGAGAAGGCAAACTGCACTTCATGAAGGAGAATGGGAAGCTTCCAATCATAGGCTTTCAGAATGCATCCTTGGGTGAAAAACCTGACACAAGGGTACAAAGTCCAAACTGCTGGCACAGAGAGGAGGAATGAGTGGAATCAAGCAGCAGACAGTTGTTCATGTTGGTTACGAATTCTAATGTAATTTTGCTGATGAGTAGCATTCTATATGGATCACCTTTATGGAGCTAAAAATAAATAAGCTGGTAAATAGGCATAGTGGTTTATGAAAGTCTGAGGAAGAATTTCCTATCTCAGAATCATGGGTTTCTACAATAATTCATTTACCAACCCCACATTTGCACCAATTTGGCTACCATCATGTAATGCTTATTAATTTGTCCATTATGTTGGTGATCTGAATATTGACACACATGCTTTCAGCAGTGCCAGCAGGAGGAGCAAGGTGATCTGGCAGATGTCAGTAGTCCTGTGGTGTTGCAGTACAAGGTCTGACCCTTTTCTATGTGTATTTCAAAGTTGCATGGAGGGGGCAGTTTGGGTGCCGTGTTGGAATGCTGCTTTTGTTACTCTGATGAAAGCAGAGAGCTCCTCCAGATGCCACTGCATACATTTTTCCTCATGCAACTTATCCTCTGTAATCTTATAAAATTAATGCCTAACAATGACCATTCTGCATTATGAGATTTGGAAGCTCCCATGATCCCCAAAGCCTTGAACTTCCTTTTATTTTTTGTTCTCTAGAATTGTCTGTAGAAAGGGAAATGGAGAAGGGAGGGGATTAGTAAGACTCTTCCTCCTCCTTCCTGGGTTTTTGAGAGAGGATGGCATGTGGAAAGCAGCTTCCTTGTTCTGAACCCAGCCCTTATGACATTTTTGGAATAAGATTTTCATGCTCTAAAACAGGTGCACGTGCAACTTGCCAGGAGATCAATTTGGAGCCCAACACATTTCCCTCCTGATTCTGTCTATGGGTGCATGTTTAATTTTTTTTTAAAAAATTGCCCACATACTTGAATTTTGGGAATCAGCTAAAATGTGAAAGTGCCAAATGTGTATTACACTGATTTTTAATTGATTGATTATGTGCCATCAGGTTGGTGTTGACTCTTAGTAACCACATAGATTTTCTCCATGTCCCTAACCTGGTCTTCCAGGTCTTCCAACGATGCACTAATTGCCACTGTAACTGAGTCCATTCACCTTGCTGCTGGTCATCCTCTTCTTCTCTTTCCTTCCAGCTTTCCTAGCACAAGAGCCTTTTCCAGAAAGCTAGATCTTTGCATAATGTGTCTGAAGTAGGATAATTTGAGCCTGGACATTTGTGCCTCGAGTGAGAACTCTGGGTTGATTTGTTTGATTATTCATTTGTTTGTTTTCTTGGCTGTCCACAGTATCCTCAGAAGTCTTCTCCAACACCAAACTTCAAAAGCATCAATACTCTTCATATTCTGCTTCTTCAAAATCCAAATATATTATGTTACATTAATTTATTAAAAACGATATTCACATCATCATCTCTTGGATGTGTCTCCATCCCCTTTCCACTGCACCACTTGCCATGCCATTTGAAAGGTCTGGCAACCCTTGACCCAAGGGAAGTTGCATATCCCTGCTCTAAGACACAGTCAAATCTTTCAGTACTGCCCAGGTTGTTAAGCTGAGGACCACACATACTTTCATTTACATGCACACTGTTTCCTTTCCTTCCCCCCCTCTCTCTCACATAGATACTTATATGTACACCGCACTTACCCCTTTTCCCCCTTCATCCTCCTTTCTTCCCCAAGTCTTCTGCAGATTGCTGCTTTTCTACTGCCATTATAAATCAGTAATCTTCTCCTTATCCATCAGTGATCCGGTAATTTGTTAGCTGGCAGGGGCTAGATTATTTTGTCTCCTGTAATGAAACACACAACCCACTTTCTAATCACTTTGTTGATCACATTGCTTAGCTGATCAGTGACTCAGATGGTTTTGCTCCCCATGGTGTACAACTGGAGACTCTTGGGCCATGTGTGGTGTCTGATAGCCATGGGTGCAACTTTCTAGACTCCTTCAGAACATTCTTCCCAAACAGTGATTTTATTGTGCCTAAGGGAAAAATGACCAAACATATTAACCATACAAGCTATACTTAATTTTAATAACTTGTAAATGAATTTAAATAAAATAAGCTTTGTTGTGGCCTGACTTACTATTTTGGGAAAGGTTGTTCCTGGCATGCAACTCAGTGACCAAGTGCAGTCTTCAGCCTCAATAGGCTGTATCTGACTGACTAAGGCCGGAGGCAAATTAGGCATTTGCTTAACAAGCAGCTACCATCATCAATTGCTTTTTAAATTATTCTCTTTATTTGAGGTCCTAGGTTTTGACATGCATGTGTTCTTTTCCATAATTGCACAATAAAATTGACTCACATGCTTGTTTTTCCTTAATTTATTATAAGCAGAGAGGTGATCTCTACTGCAATGTAATACATTTATTATTTTATTTATTTAATTTTTTTATCCCGCCTTTATTATTATTTTTTATAAATAACTCAAGGTGGCGAACTTGCCTAATACTCCTCCCTCCTCCTATTTTCCCCACAACAACAACCCTGTGAGGTGAGTTGGGCTGAGAGAGACTGACTGGCCCAAGGTCACCCAGCCGGCTTTCATGCCTAAGGCGGGACTAGAACTTACAGCCTCCTGGTTTCTAGCCCAGCACCTTAACCACTAGACCAAACTGGCTCTACATGGGAGGAAGATGGAAAATTGTCTCTTTCCTCTGCAATGCAATGGGAATGGAAATTGGTGCATTAGAAGCTTTTGAAGTAGGTATCTGTTACTAACAATGAGAACTTTTTCCCTAAATGATCTAGCCATAAGTTGGGGTTGGGTTGGAAATGTTCTTCTAGTCATCTTGGCAAGGCAGGAATTAAGCATCTACGCCCAATCTCTGCATTCCTAAAAGGTTGTGCTTTCCTCTTACATCTACAGTAAATTAATTAACAATAAATATGTATTATGCACTATGCCATAAACATAATGCATCCTTTTCTTCCTATTAGTCTTCATGAAGAATGATGTGCTGACCAAAACGTGAGCCATAATTGTACAGTTGGCAGATTTTCATCCCAGCTTTTAAAGGATAATTTTTCATCTTATGATAACCAGTATCTGCATACTAACTTCAATAAATTAATTGGCAGAATACTGTATTAATAGGGATTGATTGGCTTAAGGAAAAACAGTAGGGTCTGCTGGACTACAGCAAACAGATTTAATACTGTGTGTTATAACTTGGCAGCAGCCACTGCTATTTTACTTCTAGCAAAGGCCCTTTCACCTCGTTTATTTGGGAAGATTGGCCCCGACCTTGCTGGCCTTCTGGACGGGCCTGAAAACATGGCTTTGCCATCTGGCCTGGATTCCAGTAATGTGCGTATGGAATCTGTAAGGTGGTTATATTGTCAGGGAAACTGACAATGCTCTTCCACAAATAACGTTTTATGGTTTTATTGCTTTTACTGCTTTTAATGTTTTTAATGCTTTTTGTTGTTATTTTTTTAAAAAAATATTTGTTGTATTGTTCTTTTTTAACTTCGTTCACTGCCCAGAGTCACATATGTGAGATGGGTGACTATATAAATTTACCAAATAAAAATAAATAAATAAATCATGTTTGTATTATGGCACGCCAGGCTTGTCGATCGGAAGATTGCAAGTTCGGAGGTTCGAATCCCTAGCCCTGCGTGCGGAGTGAGCTCCTGCACTAGCTCCAGCTCTTGCCAACCTAGCAATTCGAAAGCATGCAAATGCAAGTAGATGAATAGGTACCACTTCGGTGGGTAGGTAACAGCGTTCCACGCGTGTCATGCGGCCACATGACTGTGGAAGTGTCTTCGGACAACGCTGGCTCTTTGGCTAACAAACGGAGATGAGCACCGGCCCCTAGAGTCGGACACGACTGCACAAATGTGCGGGGGGTAACTTTACCTTTACTTACCTTTCTTTCTCACTGAGCTGTATGTTTTCTCCAATTTTTGTTGAGGGAGTCACATTTGTTGACATTGTTACCATCCTGGTTAGCCTAGGAGGGAGAAGATACTACAAGGGTTGAGTGTCAGATTCTGATCCAGATAATAACAGCTACTCAGATCTGTCTAAGCTTAAGATTCATTTTCCTCTGGCCCTATCAAAACTGTAGAAGGACTTCAGTTGTTCATAGTGCAACTCATATTCCATTGGCTGATAGCTATCTCTGATCAAACGCCATTAAGCAAGGACCTTGATCTCAGAAGCTAAGGGGAGTGCATCATAGCTTTCTCCAGTATCAAGTGTATTCACCTACAATTTCAATTAATCCATTAGTTATGAAAGTTAGAGATGATAGAATTTCTAGTCCAGGGGTCGGCAAACTTTTTTATGCCAGGAGCCATTTTGACAGTTATAAAATTTATAATATCACTCGAGGGCCAGGGGGCGGGGTTTGCGGGCGGGAGCCAATCGCGTGGAAGGGGTGGGGTTTGTGGGTGGGGGCCAATCACGTGGAAGGGGGCGGGGTTTGCTGGCGGGAGCCAATTGCATAGAAGGGGGCAGGGGAGGTTTGGAAGAAGGAGAAGGGAAAGAGGCTCGACTGCTCCAGTCGCTTCTCTTCCAGTAAAGCTGGTGGGGAATCCAGCGCGGGAGTGGGGTTTGCGGGTGGGAGTTTGCGGGCCAATCGCGCACACTTAGGGCCTGCCCCCGCCACGCCCGCTGCCGCGCCTGCCCCCGCCACGCCCGCCACTCCTGCCTGGGGAAGAGCCACACTCAAGGGGCCAAAGAGCCGCATGTGGCTCGCGAGCCGCGGTTTGCCGACCCCTGTTCTAGTCCAACACATCTGGAGGACATCAAGTTGGAGAAGTCTGTTTTGTCACTTTACTTAATGTTTGGTTATTTCCATACTTTAAAAAATGTTTACCCCTGAAATTCTAAATCAAGGGCAGGCAGGCTTATTAACCTGGGATAGTGGTGGTGGTGGTGGTGGGCAGTAATGCCATTACATCATCTCCTTTACCTGAAGTCTGTTAAGAGAGCCATAAACCAGGCTCATTGCATTGTATGCATACAGATAGATTCAAACAGACAAAAAAGCTTTTTTCTAGGATGTTGCATTCCTTCTCCCTCCCAAATGGCACTCAACATTCTGTGCATGCTCACTCATGGAGAGGAATTTGAATTCCCTCTCCTCAGCCTTTCTTGTGCCTTCTTGGGATGCCACTAACCAAATTTACCAAAGGTGTGTGTCTGTCTGGCTTTCAAGAATTGCCAAAATCAATCAATCAATTTTTATTTCGGTCATAGACCAGCATACGCCAAAACATGTATTCAGTTGGGTAGTAGGAGACTGTTGTTGAACAACTCCCAGTCTCAACAGCTGTATCCAGCACGAACAATGGTGGGGGATGCTAACAATATCTGGTAGATTGCAGGTTCTCACTATTGATCTGGATCTAAATCTAGATATATGTGTGTCTGCTTATTTATTTATAATATTTATGCATCCCAAGTGTTCATGCTGAAGGTAGCTTGCTTGGACAGGATTTAAAATTTAAGATCTACAGATGACAAAAGCAAAACAAAATTATGAAAAAAGTCACAGCCACAGAAATAATTCTATACTTCCTATGGAATGAGCCCAAGGCTTTCCTAACAAGCAAAATCTTGGCTGCTTTGTTTGATGAAAACACAATACAGGTAGTCATTGCTTACCAACCATTCATTCAGTGACCATTTGTCCTGATCCGACTAAGACTTGAAGCAGAAAGGTGTGGAATATAGCCTTTTATTACGAAATAAACACACAATATATCAATAAAGCGACACGAGGTGCTCACGGAGCTTTGGGTTGCCATGGTGAACAGTTCCTGCTTGGTGCGCACGCGGGCAGCTACCATGTGGCTGCGATGCAAGGTTCTGGCGTGAGGCTTAGTGTGGAGGCAAGACAAGGTTCCAGTGCGAGGCTTGTCATGGCGACTGAGGTGAGGTCCCGGCACGAAGCTTGGTGCGGAGGCAAGGCGAGGTTCTGGTGCGAGGCTTGAAGGGGCGGCTGCAAGGCGAGGTTCCGACGTGAGGCTTGGCATGGCGGCGAGGCGAGGTTCTGGCACGGCGCACCGCGGGGCGGCAAGGCAAGGCTCCGGTATGAAGTGTGGCTGGGTGGCAAGGCAAGATTCCAGCGCGGGATGCAGCTGGGCAGCAAGGCAAGTTTCCAGCTTAAAGTGCGGCTGGGTGGCAAGACAAGGCTCTGGCACGACACTCAGTGGGACAGCAAGGCAAGGCTCTGGTGTGAGGCTTGGATGGGTTGCAAGGCAAGGCTCTGGTGCAAAGTTTGGCGGGGCGGCAAGACAAGGCTCTGGTGCGAGGCTCCAATGGGTTGCAAGGCAAGGCTCTGGTGTAGAGGCAAGGTGAGGTTTGAGCAGGAATTCTGGCGCAGCGACGGGAATGCGTTTCACTCTGGGCTGCAGTAAGGTACGTGAATGGTTGTCTCCGGCAGTTGGCGCCGGCTGCGTTCTCCTTTTTAACCTTTGAGTTTCCTGCCATTTGCGGGCAGGGGCCAATCATGCCTCACGTTGCTTGGATCACCTTTCCCATCTCCTTGTGCGCTGATAGGCAGAGGTAATTCTTCTTCTGGACTGTCCCCAATCAGCTGCTCCGGATCCGATTCAAATTTCAGGCCATCCCAATTCTTTCCCGCTTCTATTGTTATCGGACCTTCTTCTGAATCGGACTGAGCCTCCATCCTGACACCATTTGAAGTTGCAACGGTGCTGAACGAGTGGTATTTATGACCGGTCCTCAAAGTTCCGGCTGTCCCAGAACCCCCACAGTCACATGATTGCTATTCGGGCACTTGGCAACCAGCTCACCCTTAAGATGGTTGCAGTGCCTGCGGTCATGTGATCGCCATTTGTGACCTTCCTTGCTAGCTTCCCACAAGCAAAGTCAATGGGGAAGCTGGAAGAGAAGGTCGCAAGTTGCTCTGGTAAATCCCCCTGGCCTCCTTTCGCTCATGCAGTGCTGCTCCCTGCTTCCCCCAGCCTCCCTTCCTGCGCTGAGCCTTGCAGGGCCTCCCCCGGCCTCCCCCGGCCTCCCCCACCCCCTGCGACACCACCCTATGGCACTCCCCTGCTCCTTGTTGGTGTGTGTGTTTTATTGCACATGCAGAGTATCAGAAAGCGTTTTGCTTTAGAGACCAATAAATGACGCCAGTCATTGTAGTAAATCAGTTGCAGTTGTATTAGTTACTCATTCAAACAGATACTATTTACAATTCTCTTCCAGATCCCTGGAAGTGTTACAATTCTTTCATCACTCACCAGAAAAGATACTGTAAGTAGCAGAAGCAAGCAGGAGTAGAAGCAAGCAGGCGTAGAAAACAGAAGCAGTAAGCAGGGCAGGGCAGGCAGGCAGGCAGGTTCTTTTATACTATTCAACCTAGATCATGTTCTGCCTGACCTTTAAAAGTTTGCAGGTGCTTAACTAATAAGGTTTTATTGCTGTGACTTACTCCTCAAAGAATACACCAACACTCCTTACCTGGGACTCCCACTGCTTCCTGCTTAATGACCTGCACGTCTTGGGGTTACAATGGCAACTACAACTGCTGGGATTGCCATCGCTAAGCAATGTGGTCATGTGATGTCATGCTTTATGATCGCATCGCTTAACAATGGCAATACTGGTCCCAATTGCCAACATAACCCGAGAACTACCTGTAGTGAGTCTGGCAAATAAACCTCTTGGTGGAGAGTATTTTGCAGTCTCAAAACACCAGCCAGGAAATCTCTGACTGAAGAAGCTCCTTGGATAAGGAGTGAAACGTTTCTACTGAGAAAATAGAAATCCAGTTGACATGATTCAAGCCACAGACTGTTCCACCTGGATGACTGAGAACCTTCATCGACACTCTGCCTCTTATCCTTCCTCACCAAACTTCAGATGGTGGGAGTAGTACCATTGGGCCTCTTTTCTTTAATTCAACACTCTTTAAATATCTCGGTCTCAGACCTTTTTGAGCAGCCTTCCCCAACCATACCCCACAGATATGACAGCACTAGTCTCAGAATTCCCAACTGGGGTATGGTGGCATTGGAAGATGCTAAATTTGAGAAAGTTGTTTTAGTTCCTTAAAAGGCAATGGCTGGCTCTTGGAAGTGGGCCTGGGAGCAAATCAGTAAACCACGTAGCAGCAACTAGACAGTGTTGTGATTGCAATTTCTCATAACTGGTCATATTTATTTATTTATTTATTTATTTATTTATTTATTTAAAAGATTTATATGGCTGTCCATCTTGTAGAACACAGCTCTGAGTGTCTCATAATAATAAAACCAAAACCAAGAAAACTAAGTGCCTGATCTACAATCACCAATCCATCAGATCATATAATCCTTGAGCTCCCACCTCACCCTATCCCAGTGCCTGGGATAATCCAATTGCTATGTTCTGGACCCACTGAAATTTTTATGTGCTTTTCAAAGGCAGCTCCAGTACTGCAATACTGCAGTAATGCAGTGAAATCCTAAATAGGAACTGCATGGCTAAGTCCAAGTTCTCCAGAAAGAAACTCCACTGGTTAATCAATCAAAGGAGACCTTACTGGCATCTAGGAGCAGGGCTGGGTCAAGCAGAACTTTTAAGGTATACTCCTCATCAAGTGTATCTAAACTGTTTGAGGACCTTGCTCTGGATCAATGGAACTTAAGAACAATACTCCGTTTTGTTTTAATTTGTATCATCATCATCATCATCATCATCATCATCATCATCATCCTATATTAATTCGTCACTGACCTCAGAAACCAGATCAAGATCTCCATTTTCCTAAGAGTGAAGAAAATAAAGAACAGAAAATCATCAGCATAAACAGACTTCCAAGGGACTGCAATATAGTTTCTGTGGGTGTCACAGCATTCTGTAAAATGCCTTGAATCCATATATATTTGCTGAAATTTTGCAAGTTTTAAATATGTTTGTGCAAAATCTTGTTAAAATAACTTGCAAGAGTTCAGTGTTTTGGGGTGGGAGGATGAGGATAGTGCCCAGGCAATCAAGCAAGACTGCAAGATGGCACAATGATACCCATGGCCTGAGAATGCACACCTAATGATTTCATATTGATCTTGAACCACCCCAAGGAACAAATTAAAAGCTACAGCACCCCATATTCCAAAGGCCAGGAGACTCTGAGGGGGTCATTGTTCTTTTTAAGACACTGGGAGGGGAAAAACAACTTTTGACCAGTGAGTAAAATATTATGAAGGGCATCACTATGAGAAAATAAAAATGTGATGCCTTCCCATCTGGCTTTTTCATTGCTTTTCTGGCTCTCATGCCAATGAGATTTATGACATTAATAGAGATAAGAACTACTACATTTTTTGCCCTTGACATCTGTTCTTTACCTTAGAAATGTCCCTTGAGTTTTAGCCAATTAGTGCTACTGAAATAGCCAAATCATTTCTGGTTTTCCCATTTTTTTTTAAAGAAGAGTTGCTGTTGATTCTTTGTAGCCTTGGGTGCAGCCCTAAGATTTTTTTTTTTTGGGGGGGGCGTACCTGCCTGGTCTAAAAGCATTACATCTGCATAATCCTTCTTTCTGAGAATTTTTTTCCTCTCCTTCATGTCATTCTCCCTGTTTCTTTTTTAAACATAATATCCAGCCTGAAGAAGAGTTTTCATACATTTGAAGCCTTGTGACACTATAATTGGCCATTTTCATAAAAGCTGATTCCCTGCTGCTGGTACTGGAATGAATTAGATGAGCTTCATAAATGTGTGACTGTTTAATTATGACCAAGTTAGTTGATCGAGAGACTACCTACAACTCACCAACCTTGTTTTAATTATTAAGCTGTGGGAGAAATACCTGGATTGGTACTTATTTCCAAGTTGCTTTCATGTTACAATAAATGAATGCAATTTGTTATAAGTAAGGAGGACTAAAAAGCTGTGAAAAACTAAGCCATCTTCTCACTTTAAATACCAAGGAAATAACACACTTTATCTTAGGCTGACACTCATGCTTTATCAGACCACTGACTCATAAAGTAATTTTTACATGAGGCATTCAGGTTTCACATAGAGTGCAAATATGATGGGTATTCCTTGGTATGCCTATGTGACACCTTTGCTCAGCGAGGTGCAGGAGTTGCCAGTCTGCTTCCTGGTGTGATTCAAGGTGATGGTTATGACCTATAAAGACCTACATGGCATAGGAGCCAGTTATTTGAGGCATCACCTATCTCCCGTGGTATCTGCCCAGATAGTAGGAGCTGACAGGTTGGCATGCCCCAGGTCCCTTCAATTAGACCAGAGCTTTCCAAACTGTGTGTCGGGACACGTTAGTGTGTCGGCTGCAGTGTCTGGGTGTGTCGCGGCTGCTGCTGCCTCCGAGCCCTGCCAGGATTCCACGCAGGTCCTAGTGCCTGCCTTGTGCCTTGCTGCCTCCAAACCTGCTGTGATTCCACGCAGGTCCTAGTGCCTGCCTTGTGCCCTGCTGTAAGAGTGTGTCGCGAAATGATGCCCTGCTGTAAGAGTGTTGCGAAATGATGCATGTCTAAAAAGTGTGTCACCAACATGAAAAGTTTGGAAAGCTCTGAATTAGACAGTGTCATCCTCCTCTGTCATAGCACATGCCCTCTGGAATGAGGTTCCCCCTGAAATCCATGTTGCTCTTACCCTGATGGCACCCCAGAAGCCATTAAAGACATGGCTGTTCTCCCAGGCCCTGGACCAGGGTGGCTGGAGCCCCTTGTGGGATGTTTTTGGTGCATTGTTGGAGGACCACCATCTTGTTCTTTATTGTTCTTGTTCTTATTCTTTATTTATTTTGTTTTTTATTATTCAAACTGCATTTTATTGTTTGTTATATTGTGAACTGCCCAGAGTCACCTGGAGTCAGGCAGCACCCAAATCAAATCAAATCAAATCAAATCAAATCAAATCAAATCAGTAAGTATAGCTATACATAATTTTATTCTTTTTCAAAATCTCGGTTAGGAAAAAATAATCTTTTATGTATGTATAGATGGGAAACTTTAGAAGGGATATCTGTTACCTATAAAGAACAGAGATACAAACTAAATTCAATAGAAAAAGCCAGGGACTTTCTCAGAAAATTTAAAAAAGATAATCAGCAAATGAGAAGTAATAATGGTAAAAAAGAAGGGAAAAAAGAAAATTTTAGAATAGACTCCCAAGCTTCTGGTTCTAAGGATATTAGCAATCACTTAAACAATGAGTAACTTGAAATGCCTAACATGGAATGTCAATGGGTTGAATGCCCCAGCAAAAAGAATTTTTTTTTCATACAGTTAATAAATTAAATTTAGATATTATATGTCTTCAGGAAACTCATATTAAAATTAGAGATATAAAATTACTGACATATAAAAAAATAGGCTTGGACTTTACATCAGCAAATGAAAATAAAAAAAATGGAATTGTTTGTTATATAAAACCCTATTTAAAACCGAAACTTTTATTAACAGATATTAAAGGAAGATTTATTGTTATTGAAATTGAGATACAAAATTTAAAAGTAATAGTAGTGGGATTATATGCTCCAAACGATAAACAAAAAGTCTTTTTTAAAACTCTACTTAATCATTTATCAGATATACCTAATAAAAATTGGCTCATAATGGGTGACTATAATGGAGTGGTAAATCCCATGCTTGATAGAAAATCAGATAAACAAATCAAAATGAATCAGGGAAAATTACCACATGAATTTTTTGAACTTGTAAATAATCTAGAATTGGTGGAAGCATGGAGACACAAAATGGGTAACGCTAAAGAATTTACATTTTTCTCAGATAGATATAAATCCCATTCCAGAATTGATATGATTTGGCTGTCTAAAAATTTAATAAATAAAATTAAAGATATGAAAATACTAGCTAAAACTTTTTCAGATCATAATGCTGTCCAATTAGATCTAAAAATTACACCAAAAACATATAGATGGAAATTTAATGAAACTATATTAAGAAATAAAGAATATTTAGAAGACAGCAAAAATAAATTAAAGGAATTTTTTGAAATAAACATGAGTGATGAGGTAAATATCACTACAATTTGGGATGCAAGTAAAGCTTATATTAGAGGTCATTTTGTGTCTCTAGGTAACCATCTTAGAAAATTAAAACAACAAAATTTTTTAAAAATTTGTGACCAAATCAAAACAAAAGAAATTGAATTTCAGAATAATCCCAATGATAAGAATATTAGAAATCAAATAAATGTTTTACAAAAGCAATTAGAACTTCAAACAATAGACGAAATAGAAAAAAAATTAAGATATGCAAAACAAAGGCACTTCCAACATGCTAATAAGGCTGGAAAATGGCTTGCTTTCAAACTAAGAAAAGAGGCGGAAAAAAATATTATTAACAAAATAAAAGAAAACGGAGAAGAACTAATTGATAACCAAAGTATTAGAAAAGCGTTTTATGATTTTTATAACAAATTATATCAAAAACAATAAGTAATACCTGATAGATGTGAAACTTATTTACAGGAAAGCAAATTGGAAAAAATATCTCAATCGCAAAGAGATAATTTGAATGAATCTATCACAAAGCAAGAAATAATAGAAGCTATAAAAAAACAAAAATCAGGTAAAACACCAGGGCCGGATGGTTTTACGGCATTATATTACAAGTACTTTCA
Source organism: Charina bottae (assembly GCA_023362775.1). Taxonomy (NCBI): domain Eukaryota; kingdom Metazoa; phylum Chordata; class Lepidosauria; order Squamata; family Charinaidae; genus Charina; species Charina bottae. The sequence continues at coordinate 80,183,744 of JALMGJ010000001.1, read as the reverse complement.
AGAAATTCTTATTACTCCATTTAATATCCTTCTAAATTCAATAATGGCAGGAAATACAATACCAAACTCCTGGACAGAAGCCAACATTATTTTAATTCCCAAGGAGGATCAAGATTTGACATTATGTAAAAATTACAGACCAATCTCTCTTCTAAATACGGATTACAAACTTTTTACCACTATCCTGGCCAATAGATTAAAAAGAGTTTTACAAGATACAATAAAATTGGATCAAAGTGGTTTTTTTTACCAAAAAGATACATAAAAGATAATATAAGATCTATTCTAAATATAATTGAATATGCAAAAAATCATAATGAAAAACAAATTACATTATTATTTCTAGATGCTGAAAAAGCATTCGATAATTTAAATTGGGAATTCTTGTTTAAAACACTTACGATTTTAGAATATGGAAGCAAATTTATCAATGCTATTCAAGCAATTTACACAAATCAGAAAGCCAAGATAGTGGTAAATAACGAAACAACTCAAAATTGTAATATAGGTAAGGGTATTAGACAAGGATGCCCAATATCTCCTTTGTTATTCATTTTGGTCTTGGAAATTCTTCTAGAAAATATTAGAAAAGATAGTCAAATTGAAGGAGTAAAAATAAAACAGGAAAGTTATAAATTAAGGGCATTTGCAGATGATGTTGTCATTACGATACAAAATCCGGAAAATTCAATAGGTCATTTAAAAAAAAAGATACAAGGTTTTGGAGAACTTGCTGGATTTAAAATAAATAATCAAAAAACAAAGATGATAAATTTAAATATGTCTGCAAATAATATACACACTATGGAATTGGCTACGGGGTTTAAAAATATATATAAAAAAGATATTTAGGAGTTGAAATTACATCAAAAAATTCGGACCTATTTAAAAATAATTATACTAAAATATGGAATGAAATAAGACAAGATATACAAAATTGGGCAAAACTCCAAATATCTCTCCTTGGAAGAATTTCCACAATCAAGATGAATATCCTTCCAAGAATTTTATTTTTATTTCAAACAGTACCAATAATAATTACAGAAAAAACTTTTCACAATTGGCAAAAAGATCTCTCTAAATTTATCTGTCAAGGGAAAAACCCAGAATCAAATATAAATGCTTACAAGATATTAAAGAAAACGGAGGATTTGGTCTGCCAGATCTAAAATTATATTATGAAGTATGCGTTCTTATTTGGATGAGAGACTGGATAAAACTAGAAAATAGAAAATTATTGAATTTGGAAGGTTATGATCTTAGATTTGGGTGGCACGGGTACCTCTGGTACAATAAAACAAAAGCAAATTTGGCATTTAAACATCATCCAATTAGGAAATCTATCTTAAAAACTTGGGAGAAATACAAAATTATGATATTACCAAATTTACCATTGTGGATCTCCCCACATGAAGCATTTGCATTGCAAGGTATTATAACTGGGAGTAAATGACTAAAATATAAGGATTTATTATCATTTGATGGTCTAAACTATAAATTAAAAACAAGAGAAGACTTAGAAAAAGAGGGTCACAATTGTAATTGGTATACATATTTACAAATAAAAGAACAATTTAAACCTGACTCCAAAAATTTCAAATTTAAAAGTCATTCAGTAAATTGGGACAATATATTGTGGAGAGAGGAGGAACATCTAATTGCAAAAATTTATAAAATTTTAATTCAAAATAAAATGTCCAATTTACCTATAAAAAATTGTATAATCAAATGGGAACAAAATGTGGCTCATAGCATTCAAATTGAAAATTGGGAAAGAGTATGGTCAAAATGACGGTGTGGTCAGTGAGTTAGAGCCAGACATCCTGAAGAGTGAGGTTGAATGGGCCTTAAGAAGCATTGCTAATAACAAGGCAGCAGGAGATGACGGTATCCCAGCTGAACTGTTTAAAATCTTGCAAGATGATGCTGTCAAGGTGATGCATGCCATATGCCAGCAAATTTGGAAAACACAAGAATGGCCATCAGATTGGAAAAAATCAACTTATATCCCCATACCAAAAAAGGGAAGCACTAAAGAATGTTCAAACTATCGAACAGTGGCACTTATTTCACATGCCAGTAAGGTAATGCTCAAGATCTTGCAAGGTAGACTCCAGCAATTCATGGAGCGAGAATTGCCAGATGTACAAGCTGGGTTTAGAAAAGGCAGAGGAACTAGAGACCAAATTGCCAATATCCGCTGGATAATGGAGAAAGCCAGGGAGTTTCAGAAAAACATCTATTTTTGTTTTATTGACTATTCTAAAGCCTTTGACTGTGTGGATCATAACAAATTGTGGCAAGTTCTTGGTGGTATGGGGATACCAAGTCATCTTGTCTGCCTCCTGAGGAATCTGTATAACGACGAAGTAGCAACGGTAAGAACAGAGCACGGAACAACAGACTGGTTTAAGATTGGGAAAGGAGTATGGCAGGGCTGTATACTCTCACCCTACCTATTCAACCTGTACGCAGAACACATCATGCGACGTGCTGGGCTTGAGGAATCCAAGGCTGGAGTTAAAATCGCTGGAAGAAACATTAACAATCTTAGATATGTAGATGATACCACTTTGATGGCTGAAAGCGAGGAGGAGTTGAGGAGCCTTATGACGAAGGTGAAAGAAGAAAGTGCAAAAGCTGGGTTGCAGTTAAACCTCAAAAAAACCAAGATTATGGCAACCAGCTTGATTGATAACTGGCAAATAGAGGGAGAAAAAGTGGAGGCAGTGACAGAGTTTGTATTTCTAGGCACAAAGATTACTGCAGATGCTGACTGCAGCCAGGAAATCAGAAGACGTCTACTTCTTGGTAGGAGAGCAATGGCAAATCTTGATAAAATAGTTAAGAGCAGAGACACGACACTGACAACAAAGGTCCGCATAGTTAAAGCAATGGTATTCCCTGTAGTAACCTATGGCTGTGAGAGCTGGACCATAAGGAAGGCTGAGCGAAGGAAGATAGATGCTTTTGAACTGTGGTGTTGGAGGAAAATTCTGAGAGTGCCTTGGACTGCAAGAAGATCAAACCAGTCCATACTCCAGGAAATAAAGCCAGACTGCTCACTTGAGGGAATGATATTAAAGGCAAAACTGAAGTACTTTGGCCACATAATGAGAAGACAGGATACCCTGGAGAAGAAGCTGATGCTAGGGAAAGTGGAAGGCAAAAGGAAGAGGGGCCGACCAAGGGCAAGATGGATGGATGATATTCTGGAGGTGACAGACTCAACCATGGGGGAGCTGGGGATGGTGATGGCCGACAGGAAGCTCTGGCGTGGACTGGTCCATGAAGTCACGAAGAGTCGGAAGCGACTGAACGAATAAACAACAACAATGGTCAAAAGATCTAAATTTTACTCTCAATTATAACATGAAAGAAAACTTCTTTAAAATGATGTACAGATGGTATCTCACCCTAAATATATTGTCAAAAATGAATCCTGTAATACCAAATAATTGTTGGAAATGTAAAAAAGAAATTGGTACTTTTTTTCATCTATGGTGGGCTTGCCGAAAAACAAAGAACTATTGGGACAAAATACATAAAGTTATCTGCGAAATTATACAAGAAGATATTGCCAAAGAACCAGAATTCTATCTACTGGGCTTTACAAAACCGGACTTGTACAAGAGACATGGAAAATTATTATTCTACTTAATAACTGCTGCCAGAATCACCTTCGCCAAGTTTTGGAAAGAGGACTACATACCGACGATTGAGGAATGGACTATAAAAATAATAGACTTGATGCAAATGGCGAAATTGACTGATCAAATTAACGATAGAAATATGGAAGAATTTAATATAGTTTGGAGTCCTTTTTTAAATTTATTCAAAAATCTCAAAATATTCAATTAGGAAATTAATACAAATAATGTAAATAAGATAATAGATTAAAACAGCATATAATTATGTGATGGAAATGTTAGATGGGAAGTAGGAAGTCCCTCCTTTGTGTGTATCCTTTTTTTTTTTCTCCTCTTAGGGTGGAAAGGTGAGTAGGGGTAGGGAAAGGTAGAGTAGATGGAGTAAGGAAGTGGAGATAAAAGAAGGTTTGAGAAGGAAGGGAAAGAGGGTGAGAGGAAAAAAGGAGTTTAAACCAGAAAGTGAAGAGGTTGGATAGCTTGTTAAAGAGGAGGGTTTTTTTTTCTCTTTTTTCTTTTTCTTGAATGTAATGTAATGTTATATTATGTTATGTTATGTTTGGTATTACTTTTTCTCTTTATATAATGTATTGTTATACAAAATAAAATTTGTTTAAAAAAAAAGTAAGTATAGCTGAGTATTGATGACTGCATGATTGAGAAGCTGAGAGGAACATTTTACATTCAGAATGTTAAGTTTTAGGTCCAGATACCATTGAGTCTTCTTCTTTGTTAAAGTTCTGGTGGCTTTATGACATTGGTTTATACACAAGTTTGTATTTACCTATGTTTATAACATCGTTATTGATACAAATTGAAGCATGATATGGCTATCAGATATGGTCTGCAAAAATCTGGATGACTGCTGGATAACAGCAATTGTTTGTTTTTTAAAATATCTTCTGCTATCCAGTTTTTTGTGGCCCAGATCTAATAGCCCTAATTTAAATTGAGCTTCTGAAAAAACAAAATTTGGAGCATCGTTCTCTGCACACATGCACACCATTAAGTTTACCTAAAACATAGTAGTGCAGTTCATATTAGTAATAGCAATGGAACACATGAAGTGTCCCAAGTTCACTCTCTGGTCTTCACAGTTAAAAGCCAGACCTCCTGCCTGTGCCTGTCACAATAGACAACAGAGTTAGTAGGTCAGGGTGCTTGACTTTTGGGGAGTAGTGGGCATATTGGAGACACACACACACACACTCATCTCTCTATCTCTTGTATATTGCCACATTTCCTTATTTTTCAAAAGTTCTCCAGGTTTTGGAAAATTATCAGAATTTTTGCCAACTTGGCCTCAGATAAGGCTATTCCACAGGGTGTGGACTATCAGTGAAAAAGAGAAAAGAAAAAGAAAAGACAAACAAGAAAAAAGAGGCAGAGAAAAAGAGAAAGAGAGAACAAATAAATGGAATTTACAAGAATTTAGACTTTATTTAGAATTAAATATAACTAAGTTTGTTAGGTAGGAATTTCAATATTCCATTTTTTGTTGTTTATTCATTCAGTCACTTCCGACTCTTCATGACTTCATAGACCAGCCCATGCCAGAGCTTCCTGTCAGCCGTCGCAACCCCCAGGTCCCCCACGTTCAAGTCCGTCACCTCCAGAATATCATCCATCCATCTTGTCCTTGGTCGGCCCCTCTTCCTTTTGCCTTCCAGTTTCCCTAGGATCAGCATCTTCTCCAGGGTATCCTGTCTTCTCATTATGTGGCCGAAGTACTTCAGTTTTGCCTTTGATATCATTCCCTCAAGTGAGCAGTTTGGCTTTATTTCCTGGAGTATGGACTGGTTTAATCTTCTTGCAGTCCAAGGCACTCTCAGAATTTTCCTCCAACATCACAGTTCAAAAGCATCTATCTTCCTTCGCTCAGCCTTCCTTATGGTCCAGCTCTCGCAGCCATAGGTTACTACGGGGAATACCATTGCTTAACCTATGCGGATCTTGTGATGTCTCTGCTCTTAACTATTTTATCTTCACCTCCACTGCATATTCCTTAGGAATATTAGTGAGCTCATACTGTATCTAACTGATCTGTGGGTCTTCCCTATTCTCTTTAGTCTGATTCTAAATTGTGCAATAAGAAGTTCATGATCTGAACTACAGTCAGCTCCAGGTCTTGTTTTTACCGACTGTATAGATGTCTGCCACCTTTGGCTACAAAGGATGTAGTCAATCTGATTTCGGTGTCGACCATCTGGTGAAGTCCATGTATAAAGTCGTCTTTTAGGTTGCTGGAAGAGTGTTTGTTATGCACAGTGAATTGTCTTGGCAAAATTCTATCAGCCTATGTCCCGCTTCATTTTGTTCTCCCAGACCATGCTTGCCTGTAATTCCAGGTGTCGTTTGACTATCCACCTTAGCATTCCAGTCTCCTGTAATGAAAATAACATCTCTTTTTGGTGTATTATCCAGTAGGTGCTGCAGATCCTCATAGAACTGATCTACTTTTGCTTCTTCAGCATCTGTGGTTGGGGCGTATCATAAATCATAGATAAATCATAGAAATCATAATAATCATAATAAATAATAAAGAAATCATAATAATTATAAATCATAGAAAAAGATAAAGAATTAAATAAAGAATTGGGGGAGGTATCATCTGTATGCTGATGATAGGTAAAGGTAAAAGTTTTCCTCTGTACAGTCGTGTCCGACTCTAGGGGGTGGTGCTCATCTCCATTTCTTAGCCAAAGAGCCAGCGCTGTCTGAAGACGCTTCCGCGATCATGTGGCCGGCATGACGCGCATGGAACGCTGTTACCATCCCACCGAAGTGGTACCTATTTATCTACTTGCATTTGCATGCTTTCGAATTGCTAGGTTGGCAAGAGCTGGGGCAAGTGCGGGAGCTCACTCCGTCACGTGGCGCTCAGGTCTCGAACTGCCGAAGTTGCGACCTTCCGATCGACAAGCCTGGCATCTTAAACACTGAGCCATCGCGCACCCTATTAATAGATATAGATATAGATATAGATATAGATATAGATATAGATATAGATATAGATATAGATATAGATATAGATATAGATATATAATGCTGATGATACCCAGCTTTATATCTCCACCCCAGGATGGGGTGAAGGTTCTGTCTCAGTGCTGAAGGCTGTGGGGGCCTGGATGGGGTGCAACAGGTTTCAGCCCAACCCAAGCAAGACTGAGCAGCTCTAGGTTTTTGGACCTCCTGGTTCCGGCAAATGTCCTGGTTCTGGATGGGGTGGCACTGCCCCAGACAGACCTGGTGTGCAATCTGGGGTCCTCCTGGACTCATGGCTCCTGCTTGAAGAGCAGGTGGCAGCCGTGGCTAGGAGGGCCTTTGCACAGCTTAGGGCTATGTGTCAGTTGCACCCGTTCCTGGACCAGGGGGCCTTGCTCATAGTCACTCATGCCTTTGTGACCTCCAGATCGGACTACTGCAATACACGGGCTGTGGGGCTGCCCTTAAGTGGTGGTTGGTGGCTAAAAGACACTGTCTTTTAGTTTTCCTCTTTTAACTTCTTCTATCTTTTGTATCTTTTGTATTTTTATAATGGTTTTTATGACTTTTTTATTTGTAAGCTGCCCAGAATCACCTTTATAGTGAGTTGGGCGGTGTATAATTTAATAAAACAAACAAATAAAATAAATTCAGAAGCTTCAACTGGTGCAAAATGTAGCAGCGTGGGCAGTTACTGGTGCCAGTTACTCAGCACATGTGACACCACTGCTCCATGAGATGCATTGGCTTCCAGTGTGCTTCTGGGTACAATTCAAGGTGCTAGCTGTCACCTTTAAAGCCCTTCATGGCTTAGGACCAGGTTACTTATGGGACCATCTCTCCCAAATAGTTTTTACCTGACCTATCTGACCTGGGCAGGAACGGCATGCTCTGGATACTGTCAGAGTATACAGCGCTGGGGCTGCCAATGTTCCTTCTAGACCTCAGAGTAATACGTTCTATTGAGTAAGCGGACACTCACAAGAGATTAGATAAAGTAGTCTATTTACTCTATATACATACACAGTCAATACACAGCCCAATAACGTCCAATAGCTACAGATGATAATGAAGATAGTAACGAGAAGAATGAACACCAGAGCTCCTCTGCTTATATACTTAAATTGACCAATCACATTATAGGTCAAATTCATTATCTACCACACCCAGCTTAAACTATATCAGCTGTGGTATGAGTCACTTCTTTCATCATTCTTCAACAATGGCTGCTGATAGAATGACTTGCAGAACTTAATGCCTCTCACCTGTCTAATTAATCTAGCTGTAAATTCTGGGTATTATACAAACCCCAACAGATACTGTTGGCTAGGGAGTGTCGGCTGGTGGGGCCCAGAAGAAGATCCTTTTCTGCTGTGTTACCTTGGCTTTGGGACATCATTCCCCCTGAGATTAGATTGGCCCTGTCCTTGTTGGCCTTCTGTAAAGCCTTGAAAACCTGGCTTTGTGCTCGAGCCTGGGGGCCTGGGCGTGGGTTAGAGCCCGTATCCTGGTTGTATGGATGGTGGATTAGATTGTGCCTGGCTGCTATGTGATTTTTTTTAATATTATGTATTATGTATTTTATATTTTTATTTGTTTTATTGTAAGCCGCCTAGAGTCACATAAAAGCAAGATGGGCAGCTATATAAATTGAGTTAATAAATAAATAAATAAATAAACAAATTGCAATATTTTCTGTCTGAACTGGATCGATCCTTATTTAACAGATCATTGAAAATTAGAATATCAAGACTTAATGTTAAGAGAAACCCATATTTTGGTACAAATCCATATGTAGAATTATAGTCCAAAAATGGTTTCCAAATTGAATTAAAATCTGTGTCAGATTTAGTTTGAAATACAAAGTTATTCTAGATGTCACGGTGTACTCCCAGAACTTAATTAGCCATCCTTCTGCAGAAGGAACTGCGTGTACTCTAATAAGAAGTGTAAGGTATCCTGCAGCAGTTGCCATATACAGAGCTAGTTCCATGTACTTTATGGGGATGTAAGGTTTAGTAATATTTAATTGAAAAAGAGCAGGTTGGAATTTGTTTCATTCATTCATTTCAATTCATTCAATTCATAAATCATTTCCCAAAATGACTCAGCTTGACAATATGTCTATGAAGGTTCTCAGTCATCCAGGTGGAATTGTCTGTAGCTTGAATCATGTCAACTGGATTTCTATTTTCTTAATGGAAACGTTTCGCTCCTTATCCAAGGGGCTTCTTCAGTCTGAGCAAAGTTGGTAAGGGAATCCTAAATATGTTCCTAGGTAGCTGTGTGACCTTACACCTGGGGCTAGGTCATGGTTATATTGAGATGTAATTTTTAAGTCCTTTTATCATCTAATGGAGGGTCGTTAAAAACACCATGCTGCTGTTGAGCTTCTGAAATGGTCTTAATCTTCCTAGGCACAGAAGACAACACGGGGAGGAAGATGGGGGAGAGTTTGTGCCTGAGGCCCCCACCTCTATTCAAGGAAGGATTTTCCAAGTTGGCATAAATGGATTCCTTGACCCCTCTCTTAAACCACCTATCTTCTCTGTCTAAAATGTGAACATTAATGTCCTCAAATGAGTGTCCTTTTTCTTTTAGATGAAGATAAACTGCTGACTCTGGTCCTGTGGTGTTATTTCTCCTGTGTTGTGCCATCCTCCTGTACATAGGTTGTTTGGTTTCTCCAATGTAGAGTTCAGAGCACTCCTCACTGCACTGGATTGCATAAACTACATTGCTTTTCTTATGTTTTGGAGTTTGATCTTTGGGGTGTACAAGCCTCTGTCTCAGTGTGTTGGTGGGTTTGAAATATACAGGTATGTGGTGTTTGCCAAATATCCGTTTTATCTTTTCAGACACGCCAGCCATGTAGGGAATGACCAGGTTCTTTCGTTTACTCTGAGTCTCAGCCCTATCTGTCGCTGTTTTAGGTCTGGTAGATTTAGATTTGGTGAAGGCCCAATTTGGATATCCACAGGCCTTCAGGGCTGTTCTCAGGTGCTGATTTTCATTCTTTTTGGAATCCATGGAGGTGGGGATGGTTTCTGCTCTGTGTGACAATGTCCTGATGACTCCTAGTTTGTGCTGCAGTGGATGGTGGGAGTCAAACATCAGATATTGATCTGTGTGTGTGGGTTTCCTGTAGATCCCTATTTCTAGCTTGCCACCGGTCCCAATGAGGACTTCACAGTCTAGGAATGCCAGTCTGTTGTCCTTGGTGTCTTCTCTGGTGAAGCTAATGTTGGCATCTATAGTGTTTATATGGTCCGTGAAGGCCTGTACTTCCTAGCAGAAACAAGGAACTGGAGAAACCACTGGGAGGAACAACAACAACAGGACCACAGAGGACAAAAAGAACATGTGGGTGAAAAATCTCTCAGACAGAGAACTTACCCAACCAGAGAGAGATGTCCTAGCCAAAGGTCTTAATTTTGCCATCACTCCCAAGCAAGTTCCGGTTGTGGAGCTCATTACAGCCACAGAATCTGCCATCCACAACAACCACCTACCTTTTGAAGAAGCAGAACAACTCCGGCTTAAAATATCTGCAGCTCTGTCCAGTGCTCAACCTCCTCCCCCCAACCTTACCGTCCAAGAGAGGAGAGCCCTGACAGCCCTCAGCAAAGATGAAACCATCACCATTTTACCTGCTGACAAAGGAAGATGTACAGTGGTTCTAAACACTGCAGACTACCACAATAAAATTACCTCACTTTTGGAGGATCACCATACATATGAAAAACTGAAAAGAGACCCCACCAACAATTACAAGAAAAAGGCAATAGACAGTTTGAAACAATTGGAACATGATGGCTCCATCGATAGGATTACCTACCACCGTCTGTATCCTGGAGAAGCCATCCCCTGCATCTACGGACTTCCTAAGATCCACAAGGAAGGAACACCCCTCCGACCCATAGTCAGCAGCATCAATTCGGTAACATACAACATTGCCAAACACCTCTCTACCATACTAGCACCTCTAGTTGGACACTCTGAACACCACATCCATAATTCAGAAGAATTTGTTTCCAAAGCAAAGATCCTGAAACTGGATACAGATGAAACTATGGTCTCCTTTGATGTGTCCTCCCTTTTCACCAGCATCCCCACCACTCATGCTCTATCCGCTGTCAGGAAGAGACTAGAAGAGGACAGCACCCTGGAAAGGAGAAGCCATCTCAACCCAAACCAGATCTGCCATCTTCTGGACCTGTGTCTTAACACCACTTATTTCACATACAGAGGTGACTTTTACAGACAAAAACACGGCTGTGCCATGGGTTCTCCTGTGTCACCCATTGTGGCCAATTTATACATGGAAGAAGTGGAAAAGAAAGCACTCAACACATTCCAGGGAACGGTGCCCACCCACTGGTTTAGGTATGTGGATGACACCTGGGTCAAAATCAAGGCCCAGGAAGTACAGGCCTTCACGGACCATATAAACACTATAGATGCCAACATTAGCTTCACCAGAGAAGACACCAAGGACAACAGACTGGCATTCCTAGACTGTGAAGTCCTCATTGGGACCGGTGGCAAGCTAGAAATAGGGATCTACAGGAAACCCACACACACAGATCAATATCTGATGTTTGACTCCCACCATCCACTGCAGCACAAACTAGGAGTCATCAGGACATTGTCACACAGAGCAGAAACCATCCCCACCTCCATGGATTCCAAAAAGAATGAAAATCAGCACCTGAGAACAGCCCTGAAGGCCTGTGGATATCCAAATTGGGCCTTCACCAAATCTAAATCTACCAGACCTAAAACAGCGACAGATAGGGCTGAGACTCAGAGTAAACGAAAGAACCTGGTCATTCCCTACATGGCTGGCGTGTCTGAAAAGATAAAACGGATATTTGGCAAACACCACATACCTGTATATTTCAAACCCACCAACACACTGAGACAGAGGCTTGTACACCCCAAAGATCAAACTCCAAAACATAAGAAAAGCAATGTAGTTTATGCAATCCAGTGCAGTGAGGAGTGCTCTGAACTCTACATTGGAGAAACCAAACAACCTATGTACAGGAGGATGGCACAACACAGGAGAAATAACACCACAGGACCAGAGTCAGCAGTTTATCTTCATCTAAAAGAAAAAGGACACTCATTTGAGGACATTAATGTTCACATTTTAGACAGAGAAGATAGGTGGTTTGAGAGAGGGGTCAAGGAATCCATTTATGCCAACTTGGAAAATCCTTCCTTGAATAGAGGTGGGGGCCTCAGGCACAAACTCTCCCCCATCTTCCTCCCCGTGTTGTCTTCTGTGCCTAGGAAGATTAAGACCATTTCAGAAGCTCAACAGCAGCATGGTGTTTTTAACGACCCTCCATTAGATGATAAAAGGACTTAAAAATTACATCTCAATATAACCATGACCTAGCCCCAGGTGTAAGGTCACACAGCTACCTAGGAACATATTTAGGATTCCCTTACCAACTTTGCTCAGACTGAAGAAGCCCCTTGGATAAGGAGCGAAACGTTTCCATTAAGAAAATAGAAATCCAGTTGACATGATTCAAGCTACAGTCAGCTTGACAATATTGTCACCAAATATGGAAAAATTATTCAACCTGATTGTTACATTTCCGACAAGTTTTAGAAAATGAACCGTTCATTTTAGCAATCAGTGCTGGAGTAATATCCTAGCGGTAAAACATAACAGTTTTCTTTAAGTATAATATTCAGTATAAATTTACTGTTTTTCTTCCACTGACATTCCCATTGCTGCATATCAATTATTGCATTTAAATTCTACATCCATTTAAACATAAAATTTTTAACTTGTTCAGTTTCTGAGACATATTTCACCAACAGCTTATAAATACTCCCCCCAAATGCTCTGTTTTTTAAATTAAATTTCAATCAGGTTTCTAAGTGTTCCCCATTGTTTTTGAAGTCTTTTAAAACTATATTGCTTATTTGAAGATACTGAAACCAGACAGACAGATTCCATTCACTTATTGAAGTGAATGGAAAATTCTTTCTGATTCAGCCTCCAGGGGAGGGTGGGTAGATGATAAAACAGGCATCACAACCCTGTAACCCAGGCTCCAACACTTCTTTATGTGCGTCATGATCTCACATGCCAGTGTGAAAAGGGCAGAGCTTGCATTGTGATGTCACAAGACACACTTTGTCATTTTGGTGAAACCTCCATTGGCTGTAGACATCCTGATTCCGTCAGAAATCTGTAAAGTCAACCCAATAGTAAAATTGGCTAACTCAGCTTTGGGGCTACTCAAGTTTAATTCATTTTGTGACAACAGTGGACAAAAGATTAAAGATATTTAGATAAAACCAAAAACAAAGCATTTGAACTGCAGTTATATTTCTCCCTCCTCAGCTATTCTTATCTTCTAATGTAGTTTCACCAGACTTAGATGGAGATTCAAATAAATACATTCTATTCCCAAAAGATAACTCTGATACAGATGTCTCTGGGACTTCACAGTAGTATGTAGCATGCTTTGTGCCTTAACTGCCCTGATTATTTCTCATTAAATCCTGATATAAAAGTTCCAATTTAATGCAGAAAAAATAATTTGTATTTACAATTAGATAGCAATCAAAACTAATTGTAAAGACTCTGACTTCTTAGAAACACACACATATACACAAATGAGATTCAAATATATTTAATTGATTTTCCTCCATAGCATTGATGTTTGGCAATCCCTCTTTCTCCCTATTATCTCTGCCTGAGCTACTGTCCAAATAAGATTACTAGATGCTAGAAAATGGAATTGAAAAAACTGTCATGTTGATTTTGTTTTATTTGCTCAGAATCTTGAGTTAGTAGCTTTTTGGCAGAAATACTGTGTGGAGAGTATGTGGTTTTGGAGTGCTCATGTAATTCCTGGTTCATTGTATTTGGTGATCAATTGTGTAAATTAGAATTACAATGTACTAAAAAGTGGGGCTTGGAGGAGACTGCCGAAATGCTTCAACAACTGGAGAACTGCTGCTTTCACTGAGACTTCTGGTAAGAATCCTGACATGAGGAAATCAAGAAGAACCCATTTATCCCTCATTCCCTATCACTGGATTCTTGGCATCTCATTCTACATTCACCTGTATTAGTATTTACCCGGAGCTGAAGCAGATGTGGGTTATCTTTAGGGAAAAGGTGCAAATTTGATCTATTAAAAGTTTGTTTCAGTTAAGAACGGGCTGTCTATAACTTGCATTCCTGAGAACTACTCATGATTTTTGTTGTTCAGTCGTTTAGTCGTGTCCGACTCTTCGTGACCTCATGGACCATAGCACGCCAGGCCTTCCTGTCCTCCACTGTCTCTCGGAGTTTACTCAAATTCATGTTCATTACATCGGTGATGCTATCTAACCATCTCATCCTCTGCCGTCCCCTTCTCCTTTTGACTTCAGTCTTTCCCAGCATCAGGGTCTTTTCCAGTGAGTCCTCCCTTTGCATTAGGTGGCCAAAGTATTTGAGCTTCAGCTTCAGCATCTGTCCTTCCAATGAGCAGTCAGGGTTAATTTCCTTTAGGATTAACTGATTTGACCTCCTTGCAGTCCAAGGGACTCTCAAGAGTCTTCTCCAGCACCACAGTTCGAAAGTATCAATTCTTCGGCGCTCAGCCTTCCTTATGGTCCAACGCTCACAGCCATACATTACTACTGGAAAAACCATAGCTTTAACTATACGGACCTTTGTCGGCAAGGTGATGTCTCTGCTTTTTAATATGCTGTCTAGGTTTGCCATAGCTTTCCTCCCAAGGAGCAAGCATCTTTTAATTTCATGGCTGCAGTCAAGGTGAAAAATTTGGGTTCCCTTTTAATTTTATTTCTTTGGGTAGGGACAGTTAAGAGGTGAAATGAATGTTTTAAGACTAGCAGGCACTTAAGGCAGCCAGAGCAACACTTAGAAACCTTGATCTCCTTCAAATTGGGTTGGTATTTCTTGTTTCTAAATAATTTAAACATACATTCAAAACACTTCTTTGTAGCATGGAAAACTGACCAGGTGATTTATAGGACTTAATAGGTCTTGGCAAATCATTTGGAGGAGCACTTTTCAGTTACACCACAAGCAAGGGCAGTTGTGTCCTCCTGAAGCATAGGCAATGGCTATTTCAAGGACTTTCCCAGATGTTATGTGTGCCATGGAATGTAAATCTGGCCTTGGGAATGGGGAAGGGGTGAATGAAGAGATAAGGGAGGAAAATTTACTCAGTCCTGGAAAAGAAGAAAGCCCAAGAAAGAAACTCAAAATAACCCTGCCTTGATTTTGTTTGGTATAAGAATCTCTGACAGGTTTCCAAGATCCTGTTATGACACCCTGCAACAAAGAAGACCATTCCTGAAAGTCCTGCTGCTCCTGTTTCCTGACCTTGTCTACATCAGAAGGCTGATAGTGTGCATGCACAGAAGGCAATTCCACTGGGACTGCTACAGAAGGAAAATGGATGGCCGTCTTAAACAGAAATAACTTCCTGTGGGTTCAGAGGCCTTATATTTGCAGTGCAATTATCCATATTTACTTTTTGTGCTTTTTTTTATCTTGTGCCTCCTTTAGTTATTGTTTCTTTAAAGAAAGTTCTTTAGGTGTGAAGTTATATAAACTTCTTTAATCCTGTTATTGAGCTGGTTACTAATTATTATTAAAATAATTACAATTTTCTGTGTAGGTCTTTGCATCCTAACTCTTTTTAAAGCTCCTGAATCCCTTGAGAGACTTCTAGGAACCATGATACAGTTGGAATGGGTATTGAATTTTAATAATGATCTTATTGTAAACCGCCCAGAGTGCCCCCTTGGGAGGAGATGGGCAGTGATAAAATCCATTAATTAATTAATTAATTAATTAATTAATACAGTTGGAATGACTATCAACAGAGTACACCTCAATTCTTGCCTTTGTTCTGCCAATCTCTGTTTTCTCTCTCCATTGAAATCTACATTGTCAGCTGTATCAAACTGTTACAGAGGAGCTTTTGACGTGTTGGCACTCTGTTCACATATCATTGTCCAGTACAGTTTATATTTGTAATACTTTGACACTTTGGGTCAAGAGTTTGTTTTGTTCTGGAAAGAACAGCAAAGCTGGTG
This sequence comes from Charina bottae, assembly GCA_023362775.1. Classification (NCBI taxonomy): domain Eukaryota; kingdom Metazoa; phylum Chordata; class Lepidosauria; order Squamata; family Charinaidae; genus Charina; species Charina bottae. The sequence continues at coordinate 80,168,019 of JALMGJ010000001.1, read as the reverse complement.
GCTCAGGAAAACATCAGGAACAAGAATCAAATATGGCAGGAGAAATGATAATGGCAAAACAAAAGTGAGAGTAGAACTATTTCATGGATCATTAATCCAAATTTCTGGATAAATTTCACAAATATGGAATTGAATCTTTGATTTTTGAAAACGTCAGTTGGAAGTAGATGAGCCTTGCATGTATGCGTCAGCTAGCATCCCACATATTTTTGCAATGTGGGATTTTATTCCTCTGCTGAATTTTAATTGGCTTTCAGTTACTCATTGACATTCTTCAATATTAGAATTTATTCCAACATTTTCAATGTCGTTTTTTGGCTGGAATTTGCTTGGTTTAGGACTGACAAGAGTAGCTCAAAACACATTTATGAACATGAGCTTCATTTGTGATAATCAAATTATTCTGTCTTCTAAAATGTATTTATACCTTTATCCTGTCTGCCTCTCAAGCTATTAAGTTACTGTGTCATCAAAATTTCATGCCGTATGAATATTTATTGTTTCTTATGTTTAAAAAGTTGGTCTCTAAGTTGTTTCTGAAACAGATTAAAATTTCATGAGTTTTTCTTCATGGAATTTTTGCTGTCAATGACTGCAATCCTGGTTTAAGTTTGCATAATGCAAATAGATTCCTGAGCATTCATCTCTTACCCTCCTTTATTCATAAATGCTTTAACTTGTGGGTTGTTAAGGTAGGTGTTTTTTGTATGCAAATAATCCAGATGAATAATGGCACTCATGTTTATGAATGATTGCAGCATTGGAATAAAACATAAAATTGTTGCACAAAATGTTAAATACAGAGCTTTGGCTGTTGCAAATATTGTGAATTATTACCATTATAAAATGTTTTCAGTATGTTCCCTGCCAGGTTTTGTAAATTAGAATGTAAGAAAAATTGTACTGACTCCGACAAAATGTCCATCTAGTCCCATATTCCGTATGAAGTATTGTGAAGAGAAAGCCGCACATATATTGCATAGTAGCAAAAATATGAATAGAAGGGGAAAGGGCATGCCGTGTACAGCAAGGCACTGCAACTGAAACCAAAAAGTCTGCAACTGAGTACAGACTTGGATATCTCCTGGCCTGGCAAGTCCAGATTCTGTTCCCATGGTGGCCAAATAGATCTTTCCCGGAAGAGAACTGTTTCTGCATGGGAAATCATTAGCAACCTTTGGAAAGGGAGGCTGTAATTAGCTACTGTGGCTGGCGTTGGGTCTTTTCGATTGATTAAACAAAAGACCCTAGAATCAGGAGCAGGTTTTTCTGATGAGCGCTTTACTGAAACTTCTAGAATGAACTCCAGGGCAGGCTAAGGCACTTGAGCCACAATACAAGCTCACAGGCATGTTTAATCAACTAATAATAACAACCCAATATACTATGCGCAGTAATAGTTTTTGTTAGCTCTGATCTGTAAAATTAATGATTTCTGGACTGCCTTGGGCTCTAACTAGGCTCTACAAGGAAGTAGAGAAAAACAAGATACTGGGAAACTAGTTCAAACACTATCAGACACTAATGTCTGGGAAGAGGAGGGTTTAAGCCTTTAGACTGAAAAGGCTGTTAAAGCCACAGATGCTAGGCACAATGAAAATACTGTTGCTGCTGGCTTAAAAGTCATCAGGGATGTGGTTAGAATCAAGAGGCCTGGCTTAGAGTTTGGGGAAGTAGCTATGTTTTCCATTCTGGCAGCAAGCTCAGTACCCAGGGGCTGAACAGGGAGGATTAGCGACTGCCCTTTGCTAGAAAGGGAAATAAGGGAAGAGCTCCTTAAGAGCCATCACTGATTCTAAGCCTACATATTTTAGCCTTCTTGAAGATTTACTTTGGATTGTTTGAGTCATTAAGGTGACCAATAGGAAAAAAGGAGAGATAGCTGATGTTAGGAGACGACAGTAGCCCAGCTGAACTGTTTAAAATCTTGCGAGATGATGCTGTCAAGGTGATGCATGCCATATGCCAGCAAATTTGGAAAACACAAGAATGGCCATCAGATTGGAAAAAATCAACTTATATCCCCATACCAAAAAAGGGAAGCACTAAAGAATGTTCAAACTATCAAACAGTGGCACTTATTTCACATGCCAGTAAGGTAATGCTCAAGATCTTGCAAGGTAGACTCCAGCAATTCATGGAGCGAGAATTGCCAGATGTACAAGCTGGGTTTAGAAAAGGCAGAGAAACTAGAGACCAAATTGCCAATATCCGCTGGATAATGGAGAAAGCCAGGGAGTTTCAGAAAAACATATATTTCTGTTTTATTGACTATTCTAAAGCCTTTGACTGTGTGGATCATAACAAATTGTGGAAAGTTCTTGGTGGTATGGGGATACCAAGTCATCTTGTCTGCCTCCTGAGGAATCTGTATAACGACGAAGTAGCAACGGTAAGAACAGAGCACGGAACAACGGACTGGTTTAAGATTGGGAAAGGAGTACGGCAGGGCTGTATACTCTCACCCTACCTATTCAACCTGTATGCAGAACACATCATGCGACGTGCTGGGCTTGAGGAATCCAAGGCTGGAGTTAAAATTGCTGGAAGAAACATTAACAATCTCAGATATGCAGATGATACCACTTTGATGGCTGAAAGCGAGGAGGAGTTGAGGAGCCTTATGACGAAGGTGAAAGAAGAAAGTGCAAAAGCTGGGTTGCAGTTAAACCTCAAAAAAACCAAGATTATGGCAACCAGCTTGATTGATAACTGGCAAATAGAGGGAGAAAAAGTGGAGGCAGTGACAGAGTTTGTATTTCTAGGCACAAAGATTACTGCAGATGCTGACTGCAGCCAGGAAATCAGAAGACGTCTACTTCTTGGGAGGAGAGCAATGACAAATCTTGATAAAATAATTAAGAGCAGAGACATCACACTGACAACAAAGGTCCGCATAGTTAAAGCAATGGTATTCCCTGTAGTAACCTATGGCTGTGAGAGCTGGACCATAAGGAAGGCTGAGCGAAGGAAGATAGATGCTATTGAACTGTGGTGTTGGAGGAAAATTCTGAGAGTGCCTTGGACTGCAAGAAGATCAAACCAGTCCATACTCCAGGAAATAAAGCCAGACTGCTCACTTGAGGGAATGATATTAAAGGCAAAACTGAAGTACTTTGGCCACATAACGAGAAGACAGGATATCCTGGAGAAGAAGCTGATGCTAGGGAAAGTGGAAGGCAAAAGAAAGAGGGGCCGACCAAGGGCAAGATGGATGGATGATATTCTGGAGGTGACGGACTCAACCATGGGGGAGCTGGGGATGGTGACGGCTGACAAGAAGCTCTGGCGTGGGCTGGTCCCTGAAGTCACGAACCCAGCTTTTGCACTTTCTTCTTTCACCTTCGTCAGAAGGCTCCTCAGCTCCTCCTTGCTTTCAGCCATCAAAGTGGTATCATCTGCATCTCTGAGATTGTTAATGTTTCTTCCAGCGATTTTAACTCCAGCCTTGGATTCATCAAGTCCAGCATGTTGCATGATGTGTTCTGCGTACAGGTTGAATAGGTGGCTGCATACGTTCTATAAACAAACAAACAAACAAACAAACAAACAAATAAATAAATAAACTATCTATCTACAGTGTCTGTCTGTCTGTCTGTCTGTCTGTCTGTCTGTCTGTCTGTCTGTCTGTCTATCTATCAATCAATCAATCATCTTCTGGATCCTGCGATACCTACCTTAGGATTTAGCCTTCTTCATTTTAATGTGGTTCTCAGTTCTATAACCAGCTATGGAGCTGGTTAATTTTGATGGAGCTCATTTGTGGTAGAAAGATGGCATACAAATATTTTAGTAAGCACACCATTAAAAGATAACAGGATGAAAATGGTAATAAAACCACTCATTGGCTAGGTTTGCTTATCACACTACATTGGGTTAAAATTGGATTGAATGGTTCAGTGTGATGTGGAAATCCAGCCATTGTCTTGGCATATTGTGTGAACCATCATTGAGCTATAATATAATTGCTTTGGAATACCATGTTGTGTGGACACAGCAATTGTGTTTTATTAAACTGATTTAGGGCTTAGCATATTACGTGGACCCAACCATTCATCATGCTATCTTTTTGATCCAGGAACTGATGCTTTCCTAAGAGTAATTTTCCCAACATGACATTTGCTGGTAGCATTTTTTCCCCCCTATGCCTTGAAAGCTTCTGAAATGTCAACCTTTAAAAGTTATTTTCTTTTAATTGCAAAAGGAAAAACCTGTGTGAAGAGGTTATCTCTGATTTTAGGGTACAATGTTCTGATTTTTATTATGAAATCCATTGTACCACTCCATTGCTGGCACATGGCTTGGCATGTCAATCTGCTTTATGAAGAATTATCTTCTTTCTGTAGCTGCCAAGAAACCTTCAAAATTGCTGGCTTGAAAATGCCTGGCCCAAGGTAATAATCGAAGTAATAGACCAAAGCCTGGCATTCTTTTTCTAAAACAGTGTGTAATTTTCTCTGGCTCTTGGAAAAATGACTTGTATTCTTAAGTGCTGGATGAAGACATACTCTAAAATTCTGCCAAAACGAAAGGTCAAAAGTTTCCTCGTTTATTGGTATAGTTGCACAGTTTTTCATATAATCCCTACATGCAATATTTTTAAACCTTTAGAATTTATGGTTGTGCTGAGTTTTCAAGCCTGCATGTGCCTTTGATAGTGACATCCTATGTTGATATTTCTATTTCCTGGAGGAGTATACTTAATGCAGATGAGAGTAATAAAAAATGATCAAGGAGTAAAAACACTTTTCCTAAGAGGCATAGCTAAAGTATTTGGGGTTTTTCACTTCAGGAGGGAAAAATGAGATTATGCTTCAGTCATTGATTTAATATTTTCCCCTTTTGTCACCTTAATAATTACAATTTGGTAACAATATTTGTAGGTTTCAGAGGCCCACAACTAAGTCATGCAGAAACGGAGCAAGCCAGACTGGACCAAGATGCTATTTTCTTCAGTGATCGTAGGTGAATCAGAATTAGCAGTACAGTTTGAACAATTTGATATGCCTCTTGGAGATTTTCATATACTAAAATTGGTGACCTCTCATCTGGATTACTGCAACGCGCTCTACATGGGGCTGCCCTTGAAGAGCATTCGGAAGCTTCAGCTCGTGCAGAATGTGGCTGCACAGGTAGTAAATGGTGTCAGATATTCGACATATGTAACACCACTACTACATGAGCTGCATTGGTTGCCAGTGTGCTTCTGGGTACAATTCAAGGTGCTGGCTGTCACCTGTAAAGCCCTTCATGGCTTGGGACCGGGTTACCTAAGGGATGGTCTTCTCCCAGTTGTTTATACCAGTCCAATTCGGTCCGGCAGGTTGGCCATGTTACGGGTCCTGTCTGCCAAGGAATGTCAGCTGGCGGGGACTAGGAGGCGTGCCTTCTCTGCCATAGCCCCTGCCCTCTGGAACATTTTCCTTTCAGAGATTAGGATCACCCTGACCCTGTGGGCCTTTCGTAAGGCCATGAAGACCTGGTTCTGTGCCGGCCTCGGACCCTGAGTGCGTTAGGGGCCCCGTTGCTTGGCTATATGGCAATGAGTTTACTTGGCAACCATATATATTTATTTTGTATTGTTTTAATTGTTTTATGTTTCTATGATTGTATGCTGCCCAGAGTCACTTGTCAATCAAACAAACAAAAGATATGCCTACTGTTGCTGCAGAGTATGATCAGTGTACTGTAATTTATGCAGCTACATTTCCCTTGTGATAATATATCCTGATGGATATGTTAGTGCACATATATTTCAGTTACTGAGAAATATACCACCAAGCCTGACTAGCAGAATTATTTATACATCTGTCTATTTGTGTGCCACTCCTCAAAGACTCTAGGCATTTTTCACCCCTAAAACAATACAACTTTGCAATGAAATGTTGTGGCAAAATTGAATCTGAAGTACACAGGCACATTACTAAAGCCAGTTCGTACTGCACCCTGTAAGATGTCTCATCCCCTTCTTGCAGGAAAAGCTCCAATTCATTGGGGTCAGCCGATGAAAATGCAGTTAGCCACACTGTGACATCAAGTCTTTAACTGCCCAGTAACCTGCAAACACAATCTGGGCTTTTGGAATGTAATTGTCGTGATAATGAGTCTGCTGAAGGTTTGCACTGAAAATTCTTTGGTGGAATAAGTGCCTTTGGCTGGGCTAGTTATTGATTCTCCCTCCCCTCCTCACCCCAATAGTAGCAATGCATCTATTGAGCCTGCTCAAGATAATGAACCTTGCCAGACTTTCAGCTTCAGCAAATCCCATCTAGAAAAACACTTAAACTGCTTGAAATGAGCCAGGATTTCCACAATGAATCTCTTTGTGCGCATTGCTCTTAGCTAAAAGACAGGGAAGGATAAGGAGGTAAGTAACTAGAATTCCAGCTGTTCAAAGGAACCCCCAATACAAATATTGTATTGTGGATATTCAGCAAGCCATGCTCTGTTCTAGGATGCTACAAGGCCATCTTCCGTGGCTAGCGTCAACCGTCCCCCTGCTTTCCCCGAGAGAGGTTATTTTGAGCTCCCCAGTGTGAAGTAGGGGTGGCTGGCCGCTCACCCGGATACCTTCTCAGTGGCTGCCAACCCCCTCTGGAACACCCTGCCTCCTGCCATACAGAATGCAACCACCTGCCTGCCCTCTGAGAGCTTTTCCTTCTACAGAGCATTTAGGCACTGATGGAGGAAGGGCAGCCGAGTTGGTTAGAGAGGATACACAGAACTTACATTATCAACTGGAACGTTGATTCGGTTTGCTTTAGTTACAAACCTGTAAGCTTTCAGAAGCAAACAGTATAAAAAATAGGACAAACGCATACGTACATTCATACACGCATATTCTAGTTCGTCCCAAGCTTTCAGTCACCATTCTATGCCTACTCAGCAAACTCTTTTTTTTAAAAGACTTTTTATCCCACCTTTATGATTTCTATAAATAAGGCGGGGAACATACCTAATACTCCTTCCTCCTCCTCCTTTCCCCACAACAACAACCCTGTGAGGTGAGTTGGGCTGAGAGAGACTGACTGGCCCAAGGTCACCCAGCCGGCTTTCATGCCTAAGGCGGGACTAGAGCTCTCAGTCTCCTGGTTTCTAACCCAGCACCTTCACCACTAGACCAAACTGGCTCTTCATTCGTCTGGGGCTTTTTTTAACTTTCCATTTGCCCCCCTAAATATTTATTTATTTATGTTGTCCTTTCTCCCACCAAGCTTATTAACCTGAGGGACCGTCTTATCCCGATTACATCCACCCGCCCCACCCGATTATGCAGGGAGGGCATGCTTCGGACCCCATCAATAAAATAATTTCATCTAGCGGGATCCAGGAGGCGTGCCTTCTCTGCAATATTTTATATTTTATGCTTTTATCTAATTTTATTTATTGTAAACTGCCCAGAGTTCCCCGTTGGGGGAGATGGGCGGTTATATAAATTAAATAAATAAAAAAAAAATAGCACCCGCCCTGTGGAATATCTTGCCCCCAGAGGTGAGGAAGGTGCCCTCGCTCCTGGCCTTCCGGAGGTCTTTAAAGACCTGGTTCTGCCGCCTTGCTTGGGACGAAGGAAGTAATAGTTCCTCCTGGGGGTGGTTAGCTTAGTAATATCCTCCTTTTAAGATCTCACCATCCTCTGGATTTTTTCTATTTATTATTATATTGTATTTTAAGATGTATAGGTGTTTAATTTTAATATTATTATTGTAAACCGCCCAGAGTCTACTGCTGTAGAGATGGGCGGTGATAAATTTGATAAATAAACAAACAAACAAATAAGCAAACAAACAAATAAATAAATAAAATAAACAACTCTCTCACTGACATTCTGGGAATGAGTGTTAATATATATGATTATTGTATTATCCAGCTAGCCAACCATCTTGTCCAAATCTGGACTGTGCTAAGATGAGGGAGATATAGTCAGGGGAGGACAAAGCTTCAACTTATGTCCTGTCAGAGGAAGCGCGCGGAGATGGAGCGGCCTGCCTCTCTCCTAGGCACCAGTGATCCACGTACTATGCAGTAAATAGACTCCAAACAGAAGTTATATCAAATATCCTATTTACTTTATATACATACGTATTTACAGATCACTTCCACAAGTAACAAATGATACACCATCAACGATACAGCTTTCACGAGGTAAAATGGGAATAAATAAAATACAGAATATCTCTGCTTATATAGTCAAACTGACCAATCACATTATAGGTCAATCTCGTTATTCACCACACCCAACCTAACTCTAAGCACCTGTTGAATGAGTCACACATGACACATCATTCCTACAACAATGGCTGCTAATTGGGTGACTGTGCAGTATATTTCACCTTTTACCTAGAAATCAAGCCTCTCTGTATAATTTATATCTAGAAGTAAATTCCTGGGTTTATCAAACCCCAACACCCCTTCAATTTACAATAGATATTACATTCAATTGTACAGAATAGAAGACATACACATTTGAGATATACACATCCTATGTCTATCTATGCTTAGAGGCTTTGTCATCACATCTGCTACATTACACTCAGATGGACAATATTGCAAATCTATACAATACAATACAATAAACTTCCAATTATTGACTGATCACATATTTTTGATCACATGAAGTTTGTTCATCGTCTCCAGTCTCTGTCAGGACAAAATCTGTTGTCATCGGGGTTGAAACTTCTTTACACTGTTCCATATTGTTCTCTCTTAGCAGTGCTTCAATTTTCTTCCGCTGCTCTAGAACATAACCCCCATCAACCTTCTGAATACCCATTCCTAGGTAATTCTTAATTTCTCCCAGATCTTTGACATCAAAGTGCTGTTTCAGATTTTCAGTAAATTCAATTACCTTGCTTTGATCTTTTGCTATAAGACACAAATCGTCTACAAAAATCAAAAGCAAAATCTGTTCATCGTTTTCACATTGCTTTACATACAGACATGGGTCAGCTATGCTACACTTCTTTGTAATTCCCATTCTTTGTAATTCCTTATCTAACCTAAGATTCCAGCAACGTGCCGACTGCTTGAGTCCATACAACGCTTTCTGCAACTTGTATACCCTTCCTGCAATCTTTGATTCATACCCTGGGGCTTCAATCATATAGATCTCTTCATTCAAATCAGCATGCAAATATGCTGTTGTGATATCATAATGCTGTACTACACAATTCCCAGCTGCTGCCATTGCTAAGGCAAACCTAAATGTCTCCCCTCTTAGTGTTGGTGCAAAAACTTCATCATAAGTCTGATTCTTTATCTGGGAAAATCCTTGTGCTACCAACCTAGCCTTATACTGAATATCACCATTCACTAAGGTTTTCTTCTTATACAGCCATCTACAGCCTACTGCTCTATGCCCCTCAGGCAGCCTAGTAGATTTGAAAACCTTATGAGAATTAATGGCTTTCATTTCCACATCCATAGCAGCTTTCCATCTACTCTGCTCGTGTTGTGGCAACTTCAATACGTCCTTGTAATTACGAGGTTCATAATCAATAAAACACACTTTTACATCACCTGGTGTATAACGCTGAGGTGGTATGCCCTTGTTAACTCTCTCAGATCTACGCAACACTGTAGCATCCTGCATCATTGGCACACTAGGAGTTAATTCCTCTTCCTTCTTAATCACATCAGTGGCCTCACTCCGCTCTGAAAACTCAAAATGTCCCTGACTAGGAAGAAAAACTGCACTACTCCCGTGTAATCTCTGCCAATTGCTGTGCTCACTAAAACTTGCTGATCTAGAAATAACAACTTTCCTGCCATCAGTGAACCTATATCCTTTGGTCCCTGGCTCATACCCCACAAACGTCATCTTCTGTGCTTTTGCCTGTCCCTTCCTACGTACTTCCTTATGCATGTGAACATAGGCAGTGCACCCAAACACCTTCAAATGAGCTAATGGTGGCTTCTTGCCATATAACATATAATATGGAGTTTGGTTTACAGACACACTCCATAACCTGTTAATTAAATAATTAGAAGTTAATATTGCCTCTCCCCAGTATCCTCTTGATAACCCTGAGTCAGCAATGAGTGAATCCTTCACTGTCTGCAACGCCAAATTCCTACGTTCAGCCACGCCACTCTCAGCTGAACTATGTGGGTTAGTTCTCCTATGCACAATGCCCCTTCTACCGAGCCATTGCTGAAAACTCCCACTCAGAAACTCTGTACCCCGGTCAGTTTGTAAACTACACACCTTTGTGCTATACCTTCGTTCCACAAACTGCACCCAGTTTCTAAACTTTTCAAATGTTTGACTTTTAGCTTTCAATAGTTAACAGAACCCAAATCTTGTGTAATCATCTACAATGACTAAAACATATTTAGCACCCCCTACTGAAGCTGGTAATGGACCAATTAAGTCAGCGTGAACTAATTCAAAACATTTATGTGACTTCCTATCACTGAATTTGCTCACAGGAAACACCTTTGACTTTGCAACCTTACAAGCTGTGCAATCCAAATACACTTGGCACTTTTTCAATTCCATTCCAGAACTTGCTTCTGACATCTTTTCAATCACTTTGAAACTGGGATGCCCGAGCCTTCTGTGCCACAGGTGCGCACATGAATCATGTGTTGGCTTATTAATTGTAGCTACACCATGATGGCTGCTGCTTGTCCTGGCTTGTATAATTTCATATAAATTGTTCTGCAAAATACCTTTGCCACAAACATTGTTATCCTTCATAACAATACATTCATTATTACCAAACTGTACAGTATAACCCTGTTTATCCAATTGTGACACACTAATTATATTGTACTCCAGTTCAGGTACACACAACATTGATAATTCAATATTTAACCCTGGTACATATACAAATCCCTTACCAGTGACAGATGCAATGCTTCCATTAGCTAGAGTAACATGATCTCTATCAGCCTGCCTAAAACTCTTAAACATCTGTCTGTTATTTCCTATATACTGACAAGCCCCACTGTCAAGTAAAAATGGTCCCTTTAAATCTTGTTCTACACTTGAACTAATTAAAGACAGCTGTGCAGCTTCTCCCGGCTTGGAAATTTTCAGCTTGGCCTTCGGCTTCCGTTTCTTATCACAATGTTTCAACAAATGCTGTTGCGACCCACAGTTAAAACATTTTCGTACATACAAAACATTCTCAGAATATTCCTTAACAGAAACACTGTTCTGCTTAGCACTAATTACATTAGAACACTGCTGCCTTCTTTGCTCTTCTTCCAGTAATCTACCTGATAAGTAATTTATGGTTAAATCTTCCTCAGATAACGAACCAAAGCTAATTGCCAAAGTATCCCATGTTTCATTTAGAGAACTGAGAATTATATACACTTTGTTAGCTTCTGTAAATGGCATATCTCTCTGAGCCAATTCCTGGAACAACCCTGTCATATAATGCAGGTGATCCCTTATGTTATCAGATACCCCTAATCTAGCATGATAAAGTTTTCTTGTTAGTAAAACTTTACATAACGGTGAGCTTCTTAGATAAACATTCTTTAAAGCTTCCCAACACTTATAGGCTAACTGACAGTCTCTAACATAACACAATTGGTATCACGCCGAAGATACATTTCCATTTTATATGACCATGACGAATAATTAGTGTCATTCAGTCTTTCCAGAGGAAAACCTCCCCCGACTGCCGGCAACATCTTCGCTGTGCTCATCTGTCTTCAGCCCCTTCTGGGCAGACACCGATGATTAAAGACACAGACCTTATCAGAAAGTCCTCCAGCTGCAAAACAAGCGTAGGAGAGAAAAAACACACACACACAGGCACGGAACCTGTGAAAACTCCAAATCACTCCAAATAGCCACACGACTCCTGGATAGGCTTCCAAAGCTTCCAGCTCACAGACTGCACACGATCCACAGCCAGTGCAAAGCCTTCCGTCGTCTATGGCGTCTCTGCCGCCTCTGGGCCCATAACCCTGTCTGAGGGAGCGCGCGGAGATGGAGCGGCCTGCCTCTCTCCTAGGCACCAGTGATCCACGTACTATGCAGTAAATAGACTCCAAACAGAAGTTATATCAAATATCCTATTTACTTTATATACATACGTATTTACAGATCACTTCCACAAGTAACAAATGATACACCATCAACGATACAGCTTTCACGAGGTAAAATGGGAATAAATGAAATACAGAATATCTCTGCTTATATAGTCAAACTGACCAATCACATTATAGGTCAATCTCGTTATTCACCACACCCAACCTAACTCTAAGCACCTGTTGTTATGAGTCACACATGACACATCATTCCTACAACAATGGCTGCTAATTGGGTGACTGTGCAGAATATTTCACCTTTTACCTAGAAATCAAGCCTCTCTGTATAATTTATATCTAGAAGTAAATTCCTGGGTTTATCAAACCCCAACAGTTTCTCATTTTTTCCCACCATCTAGTTCATTTCTTCCCATTTGTGCATCAGTCTGCAGTCTGCAGATTCTTAAATCCAGGCAAATGCATCTTTGTGTGCATTTTTTCCTAATACATTTCTGTACACCTTTTTTCTGAAATGCACATTTTTGAAAGCACTCGTTCCAAATGTAAGGTGATTATGTTATTTTCTCTAATCTAAATGTGTATGTGTGTGTATATATATGCACACATGCACCCTTTATATTTGTGTGTGTATCTGTGTGTTTAAAACTGGAGATCTGGATCTCAACATTTGAAAGGAAGTACATATTGGCATATATTTGCAAAATAAAAAAAGCGTAACTGCTTTTTGGTTCTCATATTGGCTTTGGAAAAACAAATCACTCAAGTCTGCATTAAAATTAAGACTGAACAAGTTTCTCTCTCCTTCCAAACTGTTATCCAACATATCTGAAATGCATGGGGCCTAGGGAGGCTGTTTTGTCATAACTATATGCTGTGAATCAAAGCCAGGAGGTAAGCTTAGGTGATTTGAAGTATTTTTCAAAAGAAATTAATTCATCATTCATCTACCAAATATATGAAAAAAAAATCTTGGCTTAATTTTCAACCGGTGCCTATTTTATATCTTTGCCAAGATAGTGAACTATATTTTCTTTTATTTGCTCAATTTTGTGCACCTGCAGTATTTTTATCTTTCTCTAATGATCTTCACATTTCATCTTCTTCTCTTTTTTTGTTTCTGAGTTGTGGAATATAAAATATGCTACAGCTAAAAAAAGTAGAAACAAAAACCTCTATTTTGAGCAATGTCTGATGAGAGAATTTTAAGCTCCGTGTGCCATGTCTGGCAAACACTAGGGGGAGCCCTCGGACTATGTTTTTTCCCCTAAACTGGTGTCCTAGTCATGAAGGAGCGACCAGTGATCAATATCACTGGACTTTATTGCTGCTGGTAACAGTAACATCAATTTAGGATTGGACAAAGAACTTGAAGAGCTGTTCAGTGCTTAGTTAATTCTCTTTCCACCCATTAAATCAGAGCTTTACAAACTTTTCATGTTGGTGACACACTTTTTAGACATGCATCATCTTGCGACACACTCTTACAGCAGGGCATCATTTCATGACACACTCTTACAGCAGGGCACAAGGCAGGCACTAGGACCTGCGCAGAATCACAGCAGGTTTGGAGGCAGCAGGGCACAAGGCAGGCACTAGGACCTGCGCGGAATCCTGGCAGGGCTCGGAGGCAGCAGCAGCCGTGACACACCCAGACACTGCAGCCGACACACTAATGTGTCCCGACACACAGTTTGGAAAGCTCTGCATTAAATGAATATGTGTAGTGAAGCGGGGCCATACATGCCAGCCACCTAGGCAGACATCATTGCAGCTGCTAATCATGCCCTCTAGCTATACATTTAGGCAGTGTTCAAACCACATGCTAAACCCACTCAGCCCCCTACCCTGTCAGATTGTCCTGGTTCCCCTGCATCTGACGTGGACCTTGTTAATCCGGGCAATGTCTGTGCCGGCATGACTCTCTTAATTCGTGTCACTCTCGTATTTGAGGTAGGCAGTTGAAGCGTTAGGGGGTCTTTGCCCAACGGAATGAGTATGTATGTATGTATGTATGTATGTGTTTGTGTGTGTGTATATACACACACACTGTGTGTGTGAAAATATATATAATTTTTATTAAGAATTTTGCTTACTTGTGATGAAGGTGGGAAGTCACTTCTTTATATACAGCATTTCTTTGCTTTTTCTTTACTATATTCTTATTTTTTCTTTTCTGTTTCTCTATTTTTTCCTTTTTCCTTTCTTTTCTGCACCTTTTACTTTTACTTTTACTTTTTATTCATTTACTTTTTTTCAGTTTGTATTAGTTTTTATAGCAATGGTATTCCCTGTAGTAACCTATGGCTGCGAGAGCTGGACCATAAGGAAGGCTGAGCGAAGGAAGATAGATGCTTTTGAACTGTGGTGTTGGAGGAAAATTCTGAGAGTGCCTTGGACTGCAAGAAGATCAAACCAGTCCATACTCCAGGAAATAAAGCCAGACTGCTCACTTGAGGGAATGATATTAAAGGCAAAACTGAAGTACTTTGGCCACATAATGAGAAGACAGGATACCCTGGAGAAGAAGCTGATGCTAGGAAAAGTGGAAGGCCAAAGGAAGAGGGGCCGACCAAGGGCAAGATGGATGGATGGTATTCTGGAGGTGATGGACTCGACCATTGGGGAGCTGGGGATGGTGACGGCCGACAGAAAGCTCTGGCGTGGACTGGTCCATGAAGTCACGAAGAGTCGGAAACGACTGAACGAATAAACAACAAATTAGTTTTTATTGTTGTAATTATAATTCTCAATAAAATTACTATAAAAAAGGAATTAAATTGGGTGAATGAAGGTATATAGTGGTAGTAGTAGCTGTTTTACTTAGAGTGCACTTATAACTAAGTGCAGTACAGATACATAAAAAGTTTTATGCATTATAAATCAAGATCACAATAATTTGATTTTTGAACACTCTATAGCAAACCAGATCAGGATAGATTCAATGAGAAACACAGTATATACCCATACTGTAACAGGGCATGTGTCCTGACATCGAGTGCAGGAATAACACGCTGAGGCTTGGGATCAAATCTCTTGTGTTTATTATCCTACTGCCCTAACAGAATCCAGCTAAACTAACATGAAGTGGCAATGCCCAGAGAAAAAGTCCACAAACTTAGGGCGGGACTTTCTTCAACCTCTTGGGAGGGAAACATAGAGATTCAGTACTACGCATGTGTTTCCCTTCCTGGAGGGAGCCCCCTCCTTCTCCACTCGTTATCTCCCTGACAGCATGCTAGTCCTGTTCAATACACACATAAGAAATCCAGTGCAAAATTCCTTGCTGCCAGTTGCTTGCTAGGAATCATAGGAAGAGAGTTCATAGTTAGGTTTGTGTCCTGAGTGACCCTAGCTATATTTTTGTTGTGGTATTAATAAAAAGTGAACTTCTTGATAAGCTCCTCAATCCACTGCCATGCTAGCATGCTTAAGTTTATATTACAAACTGGAAATGAGCCTCCAGTTAAGGAACCAAATCTGAGAGGACCTCTTACACTCTGATAAGCGGGCTGGGTGGTGGGATGAGGACAACCACGGTAGACCAGATTGATCGGCCTTTGGCTTCTGACATTCAATGAAAGTGCCTCACAGACATTTCCCAAAGCACCTGTGGGTAGGGTAGGGTGTTTGTGTGCGTATGTGAAGGAAAGGAATAGTCCTCATTGCCCTTTCAGAGAACTAGCGGGAGACACTTTCGTTGCCCTTCCAGCCTTTGAGGGACAGCTGTGCTCGTTAGATTATTTTTCAAACATGTTTTAAAGCCCACAGATTAATTTTCAATATACATTAGACAGACTAAATCCCAAAGCTATGCCACCCTGCTCTAGAAAATTAATTGTTGCATAATCCCCGAGAAGCTGTCTGTAGAGACCACTGAAAGAATAAGTATTTGGAAGGGGGAAAAAAATCTAAAATATACCCCTTGGTCAAGTAAGAGAAAGAATATATTGTGGAAGATAAGAAGCAGGCAAAATGTAACAACTTGAACTTCGCTGACAGCTTTTGTTCTTCATAAAGTCAACTCACTGATTGTTTGGTCTCTTTATCATGCAACACAATGAGCAAGAAGCAGTGTCCAGAAAGGTGATTGAGGAAGGTTTAAAAAGGTAAAGGTTTTCCCCTGCACAGTCGTGTCCGACTCTAGGGGGTGGTGCTCATCTCTGTTTCTTAGCCGAAGAGCCAGCGCTGTCCGAAGATGCTTCTGCGATCATGTGGCCGGCATGACAAGCACAGAATGCTGTTACCTACCCACTGAAGTGGTACCTATTTATCTACTTGCATTTGCATGCTTTCGAATTGCTAGGTTGGCAAGAGCTGGGGCGAGTGCGGGAGCTCACTCCGTTACGCGGGGCTAGGGATTCGAACCTCCGAACTTGCAATCTTCCGATCGACAAGCCTGGCGTCTTACCCACTGAGCCACCACATCCCCCTAGTACCTGTTACCTGAGATTTATTTTGAATGAGACAGCATCCTTCCCAATCATCTGGGTCTGTTGGATTTCAACTGTCAGAACTCCTAGCCAGCATGTGGCCAATAACTAGACATTCTGGGAGATGAAGTCCAGCATATCTGAAGGGCACCCTATCAGGAGAGACTCTGATAATAATAACCAGAACTGGGACTTTTTGCAAGTCAACCTTCTGCTCTGCTTGGAGCTACAGTTCTCTCAAAGAGGCAGGCTGGACACTTTTGCACATTTTTACTAGCAAATCTGTGATTTACGTTAGAACTGGTTAGAACTGTATCTTGATCATGAATTAATTTGCATCAGGTCTAGATGCATTTACAACTCTGAGGAGCAGATTTAATTTCCACCTAAATGCTCTAATAGCTTATGAGTAGTTTAAATGTGAGGCTGAATAAATTTACTTTGTGAAACTTGGTATCTTAATTGATCAAATGTAATGGAGACTTTAGTGAAAGCATTATGTCTATGCATTTTAGATTATCCTGATTTGGCATATAGAAGTCAGTGGGTCAACAATATTTGCAATTTTGGGGAGTTTTTATATGCCCATTGCCTTTTCCTAATATTGCCCCTACATATCACCCCCCTCCTTATTCTCACCTGCAAAATAGCTGCGGCAGCCCTGTGGTGATTCTGCCCACGTGAACATGCCCAGAGGCTCTTCTACTGGTGCCAATGGGCTGATTGACCACAGACGTGCTAGTTCCATCCCACTTCCCTCTCCCTGTGGAAAGGGAATGGGAAAAGTGGCTTTCCAGCTGCCACTCTGTGGAATGGGTTTTTTTTTCTTTCTCAGTGCTGGGAGAACTGGCATCAGAAAGTCACACTTTTCTCCTCCCAACATAGGTGTGAAGGAAGCAGGGGAGAATGGTTCCTCTGCTGCCAGTTCTCTGATCCCAGGAGTGATCACTCTGTGGATTGAAGATCTGAACCTCTACTTTGCTCTATGGTTGAGCTTTCTATTAGAGCTCAAAAGGTTTTTAATGCAGTCTTAAAATGTGGTAACCATCAAGGGAAATTACACTGTTGCAGCAATAAAATTGTAGAAAGCAAAAGTTCTGGGCTTGTTGTTAAATGATGCACAACTTTGTGTTTATAAGGATGCCCCTACTTTAGAGGCTGTTCAATCTAAGCTTCTGAAAGCCATACTCCACGTCCCTCACTCAACTTCAAATGCCCTTGTTTGGCTAGAGCTTGGTCACATTTCTCTTGGTGCTGTCTCAGGTTTTGGCTGGAAAAAATTCTTTGGGGTGAGTCTGTTTCACCTCATGCTACTAGATAGGTTTTCCTCATCCCTGAGGAGGCAAATTGATTCTGATCTGGCATATTGTGGCCTCATACTCCAGGCAATATCATCACTTGGACTAAATAAAGCCTTAATTGAACAAACAGAAGATTTGGGATTTAGATCTACAAAAAGACAGGGCTAAAATTCCTATTACAGTGCAATTGTAGGTTCTCCGTGGACAATTCCTAAGTACCTCTATAACAGCCTTGGCTTGAATTGATGCACTATCTATTATGAAGATATAGGCAAGTATACAAGTCTCACATATAGCAATTGTATGTGTGTCTGCTCAGATACAGAGTCTGTAATCCATGTATTACAGACAAAACATTGCCAGTTTTACCACCCATGGCGAAGTGGGGAAAAGGGAAGTATAGATGGTTCTAAGCTCAATATTTGGTTGTTTGGAATAAAGCTCTCTGGTTGATTTTGTGCCTCCTGTTCTTTTTCAGCTAAATCTACACTGGAGGCTTGCTATGAAGGCAAAAAAGGTATTCTTTGCAAGGTAAAACCAAGGAGAAACTATAGTGCTTTCCAGATATTCCTTTGCATGAATTCAGTGAACACTGTAAGCCATGGCTTATGGGTTAATTCGGCCTTCCCCAGCTCCCAGAATTCTCAGAATGGCCATGATGGCTGGGGATATTTGCAGTCCCCAGATATGGATTATGTGAAATCAGCCAATTATATTTATTCAGCAATCCATATCTAAAATTCTGGCTTGTGCAATGTGGGAATCCAGCCATTATGTGCTCATGTTTTTGTGCTCATCCACTCTTTCCTGTTGTCTCCATATTTAGTAAATGCATGAAAGACCCACATAATGCAGGGTTCAAAGGTGCATGAAATAGCAGGTCAAAAGGTTCCTACCTCTTAGCTGGAATGCTCTTATTCAGGCATTTTGCAAGCCAATGAGGCATTTTTCTATGATACTCCATGGCTGTATTCAAACAACAGGCTTAACCAGGTTAAGTAAACATGGTGTGTTTAGTGTTAACCAGGGATAGGTTTTTGTGGCTTAGCTTGTGGTGTGAATCCAGACCACTTGGTTTTAAGCATATTCTATAAATAGAATGGCCATTGCTCAACAGATTCCTTATCTCTTGATCCCACACAAAATTTTGGTTTTCCTTTTTCAGTTAATACTCAGCATTCCATAATTTCTGGAGATTACTGAACATGCCTAGTCTTGGCTGAATGTTCTTCTCTTCTCTTCTCTTCTCTTCTCTTCTCTTCTCTTCTCTTCTCTTCTCTTCTCTTCTCTTCTCTTCTCTTCTCTTCTCTTCTCCCTGGCATCATTTTAAAAAAAATATATATATTTCACCTACCAATGTTGAAGTTTCCCCAAGCATACTGATTTCTCAGGAGGCTTCTTTGGGCTCTCTTTCTCTTGACATGCACTTCCTCCATTCTCTGTTGGTAATAATCTCTGGGCTTTGGGCCCCAGATTTTTCAGGGGGAGAGAGTTTTGCTGCCCTCCATTGGGTTTCCATACAGGCCAAGGATAGGCCTGGTTTACAGGTGATGGCTCATTAAGAAGGGAAGCCTCCCAGCAGTTTTAGCAGGGAGCATCTTTTCCCCACCCTGTGGGAAAACCACCCACACCTTCCACCTTCCGAATTTCTCAGCTCCAGCCATGAATGATAAGGAAATGCTGCTGAGGAGGAGAAAAAAAATCAGACCTGTGTCATGGAAGGGAACCCAATATCAGGGCCCTGACAACTCTCTTTGCTCCTGAGAAAACAAAACAGTTGCCTAGCCATGTAACTGTCAAGTTATGCACTAAAGAGATACAAAAAGAATTTGGTAATATTCTGCGCCTCGGCAGAGGGGGGTGGCATGTTATGGCAGATTGCAGGAGCAATTAGGAAACACTGAACCGTGAAGGGGATGCACAACTTCTTCTTCCTTTAATCTGCTCGACCCTCCAAAGTAGTCAGAGGAAGTAAATGGTGGAGGTGCTGCTATTAATAGATATGTTCCCTTCATTGTTTGTAAGGATCTACGGGCTTATTTTGCTTCGGGTGTGCTCATGGCATACTGGTGTTCTCAGCAGAAGGGATATTTGTGTGAAAATTAGGTGTGAAAGACAGGTGGCTCCGGGAGAATTTCGAGTTTAGTTTACCGCTTGCTCTGCTGTCAAGACCTGTGTTGCCTACAAATAATTAGATATACAATGTGTTTGTGTGTGTGCGGGAGTGTGAGACAGTCAGAAAAAGGAGGCCTCCCAACAATTCCAAACAGAAATGAATATAACAGCCACCAGTCCCAGCAGGTGGCCATGTCTTGCCAGTTTTGTCTGGGCTCAGAAGCTAAGCAGGATTAGGCTTGATTGGTACTTGGACAGGCGACCACCAAGGAACTCTGGATTGTTAGCTGGACTGAGAAACTGAACAAACATCCTGCCCAGGAAACTGTAAGGATAGGTCCATGGAGAGACAGCAGCTGAGCTCAATTCAAGGGCATCTTTACTCTTTTTAAAATCCTGAATAGGTTTCTGTAGTTCTGGGACTCAGTGAATTAGACACTCAGGCCCAAGAGCAGATAACTCTAAAGGACAGGAGCCTGGTGATCCAGGAAGGAGTTAGTGACTTTCCTTCCATGACAAGCTTATTTTCACTTATTACAGGTGCTATATCCTTCCTTTCAAGGAAAGCCCAAAACTCAAGTGGGCCCAGTGTCATGGTGTAGCTGCCCTTGGCTCTGCCTAGCTCCTACCATTAAAGACCTGGGGGTGCAATAGTGTTTTGCCGCCGTCACTGTCGCCACCACCACCACCACCACAATTCCGCTTCTGCTGCCTTGCTCAGTGGGGCAGATGCAACATCCCACTGTGTATACCATCCCCTTTCACTGGCACTAATGCAACTGGGGCACTGTGGACTACTTTCTCCATCCTGCTGGACTAGCTAGCAGAGGATCAGGAGCCAGGAGGGCTTCTCCCTCACCCTTCCAAGTATATTGCCTCCCATAAGTGGCCCATCCCTGATCAAAAGTAGGAAGCAGTGCTCAGATGTAAATGTGCTTGAACACAAGCTCTGATTGCAGTTTACTTAGCATTTAGGATTCACAGGGCAATCTTTAATGTTTGTGTAAGATCTTAGCTCATCTGATGTCCTCTCAAGCCTTTCTCTGTTTCGTTACAGATTACATATATTCTCAGTACATCAACCATTTCTGCCTCTCTGATCACATACTCTAGCCCTTATTCAGAGGTTTCTAATTTGATCCTTGAATGTGATTATTCCTTCTCAGAGCAGAAAAATGGCAGGGTGATTAGAAGAACTAGTTGAATGAAAACAGTCTCATTTCCTTAATAGAATAGTTAATGAAAGTCAGCTAAAAAGTTATCTTGCTTAAATGAGAGCATTTCTTAGCACTTTTATCACTGTTGCCAAGAAAACCACGTAGACAGATCCATGAAGTCACCAGAAATTTAGGTTGGCTCAAAGGAAACTTTATCTTTATTTTACCATCATTTTACATGTACTCTTTTAGAATGGTATACATAGTCCACCTTCCCTTAAGCTCTCAGAGCAAAGATACAGATATACATTTACAATATATCATGCCCCCATTTACATGACTTCCACCCGCTTCTCACAGAAAGGGGGCGGTTTCTCTATTTTTACACAGTGTACAGTATCTCTTGTGTGGTATTTTCAATTACATTGACCTCCAGGGTTACCAGTTGCATCCTTATTGGGAATCATCAGATGTGGGTAGCCAGACATTCTGCTCTGAGAACTTAAGGGAAGGTAGACTGTATATACCATTCTGATACTATACTGATCACTGTTGCCAAGAAAACAACATAGACAGATACATGTAGTCACCAGAAATTGAGGTTGGCTCAAAGGAAACTTTATCTTTATTTTGTACAGTGTATCCCTTCTTGCAAGCCACTGACCACCAGGTTCCAGATAGCTCCTAAAGCTAAGGCACTGTATATAGTCATTCAAATATGAAAGTCTGTGAGTTCAATTCTTGGTAGGGTTTGAACCCCATAGAGTAATATCTGACTACCTATGCCTAGGCTGACCATATTTCCTTGAGAGAAAAACGGGACATTGGGATGGCAAAATGGGACAGGGTCTTATGCCACCATGCCGGCCTCCGAACCCCGCCCCCTAGACCATGCGATTGGCTCCCGCCTGCAAACCCCGCCCCTGGTCCGCACGATTGGCTCCCGCCTGCAAACCCCGCCCCCAGTCCATACGATTGGCTCCTGCCTGCAAACCCCGCCCCCGGTCCACGTGACCTTTAATGACATCAAAATTCATGGTATCACGGTGGGCTGCTGTAAGTTGACATAGGTGTAGCCTAGTGAGCGCCGGGTGATCATGTCCCTGCAGACGCGGACGGAGAGGATGGGCCCAGCGGGGCTGAACTTCTCGTAGAGCATGGCCTCGGTTACATTGGGGTGCAGGTCACCCATGTAGAGCGAGGCCATCAGGTAGCTGGGGGTGCTGGGGTTCATGCTGGCGGGGGGACGGGGAGGGGGAAGAGGCGGCTGGGTAGATTCACGAGCGCCAAGGAGGCCGCGACAGGCCGGTGGGTTCTAAACTCAACAGCTCAGTGGCAACGGCTGTGCTTGAGTGCTCAGGGCTGCTGGCGGGAGGAGGAGCAGATGGTCCTGCTGCTGCTGGAGGCTCTTCTTGCTGGTGCTGCGTGGATGGAGGTGGTTTGGGCGGGTCTCTTCTCGGCTGAGCCGGGTCTGGGACTTCGCTTCGCTGTGTTATTTTATGCTAAACCAGCCAGTTACAGGTGGGGGCGGGTGGTAAGGCCAGGGATTTTTAATTTTTTTTCCCCCAGATTTTAATATTTTTGATTTTTAATGGTTTTTTTTTCTTCTAGTAGTAAATGGTGAAGCAGAGCTGGTGTGTCCGGGGAAGGCCGGAGCGCACACACTGTGCACACAGCACCGTCATCGGCCGGGGGACAAGGGGCGGGGATGGAGGCCCAGCACTGCCCCATCCCCCTCGGGCTTGGCCGAGGGAGGGAGGGAGGAGAGTCGCTGCTGCTGCTGCCGCCGCAGAGCAGAAGCAGAAGCTGGCCACGCTGGGAGGCTTCAGCCGCACCACTCCTCCCCTTGCCACCCGCCGGGCTGCGGGAGCTCCTGCCGCCCAGTGGGCGGCAAGGGGCAGTGCAGTGCGGCTGAAGCCCCCCCAGCGCAGCCGGCTCCTGCCGAGGACGGAGGCCCACCACTGCCCTGGCCCCCTCAGACTTGGCCGAGGGAGGGAGTCATTGCTGCCATCACCACCACCGCGGATGAGCAGGAGAAGCAGGAGGCGGGTGGCAGCGGAGCGCAATGAGGTTGTGACACCTCCCGGGAGAGCGGTGGCAGCGGCGGGGAGAGGGACGGTTCCAGGTGGAGGTGGTCACGGAGGGGCCGCTGCCGGGTGGGGGAAGCAGCTTGGGCCCCTCACAGGGAAAGGCAATGCCATGGCTCCACCGGGCCCTCCCCTCCCCTCCACCAGGCCCTCCCCTCCCTCCTCTGCCACGGCACCTGACTAACTCTCCTCCACCAGGCATGCTTCAGGCTGCAGCCCAGCAGGCGCATGCATCCCAGCCCTGCAGATCCCGCAGCGGCCGGCGCAGTGTCTCTGCCCCACCTCTCATGCAGCGCTGCCGAGCCCCTCGCGGAACGCCACCCCACTGCCTGGCTTGGCCGCCATCCCACCTCCCCTGCGCTGAAATCGGTGTGGCGACACCTGGAGTGTCTTGTGGGCAGGATCTCGGCCTTTTAAGGTTGGAATCTCGCGCCGTTTGCAGCTGGGATCCAATTGGCCGAGCAGCACGCTGATTGGTAGAAGGGGCTTCTTGTTCCAGGCTGCCTCCAATCGGCAGCTCTGGTTCGGACCATGCCAGCTTCTTCCGGAGGTCGGCTCGTCTTCCTCCGACTGAGTCCGAACCTGGCATGGTGGCGGGGGCTGACCCATTCCTGTCAGGCTTACTCCTGACTCGGATTTTTCAAAAACGGGACAAAATCAAGATTTTGACTATAACGACGGGACGCTCCAGAAATGATGAAATAACGGGACAGTCCCATTCAAAACGTGACGTATGGTCAGCCTACCTATGCCTGATCATTCCCAATAAGGATGAAACCGGTCATGGACTGCCTCCTGGTGGTCAATGTAACCAAAAATACTCTTTTAGAAAAGCTTAATCCAAATTCCCTTGATTTGCCTTTTCTATTAGACATTGCTTACTTGGCTTTTTTAAAAAAACTGTTGATACTGTTATTGGTAAAGAAAATTTGGATTCTTGCACTGATCAGGTAATTGGGTTTGATGGTCTAAACTGCCTCTCTCCTCCCAAGTTTATACAGTAGTGATAACCACATATTAATAGCCATGAATCCCATAATTAATTCCAATTTATAAGAAAATGAATTTTCTTTTGCTTGTCCTGAACTTTTTCAAATTCATTTAGTATGCTAAGAGAGAGAGGAAAGTTAGTGTGCTTTTTATAGCAATAATGAGCTACTGTCTGTTTAGCAATTAGACAAGGACCAAGGTACCAGGTTGTTGTTTTTTTCAATTGGGAATTAGCACCTTTTTGAGGGATAGAATTTTAATTGCAGGTCTGAAAAAGATTAAAATATCGCATTTACACAACAATCTGATTTAGGCCAAATCTGGGGAGGAAGCATAGTTCAATCTTATATTTTGCATACAATTTAGACAAACTATCTGAATCGTAGTGATGGGTAAATCAATCAAGTTCAGTATTGATGGTTATTGTGGGTTTTCCGGGCTGTGTGGCCGTGTTCTTGCAGTTTTGGTTCCTAACGTTTCACCAGTCGCTGTGGCTGGCATCTTCAGAGGACATGAGCACAGCTAGAAGATAGTATTATAAGTATAAGTTCAGTATTGCTGAGTTCCTCAAAAGTTTGAATTAAAAAATATATACATTTATATACATTAATATATAATGTATTTATATACAATATATACATTTTTTTCAGATACTGTATATACATTTTCAAATGACTTTTTAAAATATATTGCACCTGATGTGTATTTCCCTCTAATAAACACACCTATTTGCACTTTTACCTAATGCATAGTCTTTTTTGCCTATATTAGGCAAAATGAACTGCAAAGAAAATTAAGAAAACTTACAGGTTCCAAAATGCATACACATTCCAATTCTCTTAAGTGCAGGAGGTATGAATTTACTAAATCTTTATAAAAATTAATGCTGGGTAGGGGGGTTCTTCTGCATTTTTTTCCTGCCAGTTCTAATTCAATTTAATGAAATTGCTTTAGAAATTCTTTCAAAGGAGAAAATTTCAAAGAATTTTTCATGGTATAATATGATGTTCTTGAATTTAGTTAGCTATAAGGTAGCCAAGAACTATGTGTGCAAATCTGTCTTTCCCTGTAGAATCATTTCTCTAGTGATTTATAGTGATGGCTCAGTTCTCATGCTTCAGTTAAATCTCAGCTGAAGAAACTCCTTCCCTGGGACCTTGTCAGCTCTGTAAGGTAGACTAGCCTAAGAAACAGACACAGTGCAGACCTATAGCTACTTTTATTGGAATAGCTATAATTTTGCACGTCTAATGTACTTCCTTCTCTCCTTTTATGATCATAAGAATTGGGGTGTGTTTGTGCTGTCTAAGGCATTTTTGCAAGCCACTTTCTTGGTCTGGGCTCAAGTTTCATGTATCTGATCATTGCTTTGGTAGCAGATCTTTTCCTTTGAGGCCATCCTCTTATTCACTACAGCCCTTTTCAGTAGTTGTGCTTCTCTCAGTGCTAAGATGGAGCTTTGCTCTTGAGAAATTATTGGATGAATTCTTGTTCCTCGGGAGAAATCACAGAAACCATCCACTCAATTTGCCTGCAGATTTGGTGGAGAATTTCAAAAGGGTATTTGTGTCCAACTTAAATAAAAATTAATTGAAACAAAAGTCTCAACCACCTGGTATAAGGCAGATTCTGATGCTCTTCAGTTCTTTTCAACCTTCTAGTCATACATCCCTTGCAGCATCTCTTTCTTTTGAAGCTCCAAAGACCTCTAGTGGGCTAGTTCCAAAATTATGGCCCAGGATGAAGAAGGCATTGGGGCCAGGTAGTATGCTAGCACTGGTGGAAAAGAGAGTGACTTTCAGCTCTACTGATTCAGTGAGATGGGTGTTTTCTTGTACAGAAACTGGGACTCTGACCCAAAGCTGTCTGTTTGGCTCTCTCAAAGAACTCAGAGATGGTTCAAAGACAAAGAACAATACAGAACATCTAGGCTGGTTTGCTTTCCAGGGGTGGCAGCTTTACCCAGGTCAGTGAAAAGTTCAGTGCACGTATTCCTCAGTGATTCTTGGCTTCCTTATTTAATGTTCATAGATAGTTGATCGCCCAAGGCAGAAAGAACATTCTGTTTGGAATATTTCTTGAGAAATTGCCAATTAATAACTGCAGAAGTCTCCTTACACTTTTCTTCCAGTTCAGTACAAACACTTCTGGAATAACTTTATTCCATTTGAAAGTGACATGAAGGGTACACAGACAAAATTGTGAAGGAGGAGGAAAAGAAGGAGGGTTTTATCCACTCCCATTAAGAGGCAGGGCAGCTGATAATCTCCCTCCCCAAGGTACAAGGATGAAATTATTCAAACATCTACCTAAACCAGGTGCAGCAACATATATACATCCTAATTTTTTGTAGGTGTACAATCCATTCTTGTAATTTCCCAAGTGTTAAGTGGCACACTGGCATTTTTGAGTTATAAGCTTGCCTGATTCTGCAAGGATCTGTTGCTGGGGAAGGGAGATTATATGATTATAATGAAATCCTCAGCATTATTGAAGCATTGCCTTTTCTTCTCTTGTTTATTATTAGGGCAGTAGGCTACTGACACATTCTATGATACTTAAAGTAGGAGTATGGAAGTCCCAAGAACTTATGAGCAAACTGGATCATGAGGGAAATAGGGTGTCTATTTCTAGCTGGTAGATTCCTGGAAAATCTAGCAGGCCTCGAGGTGACAGGCCTTGGCGGCAACGAGCAGTAGGCCGAATTGAGAACTCGGTCATCCCCTAGCAACCTGCCCAGAGTAGGCGGAGAGCTGTTGAGGCCCCTCCAATGTGGATGTGGGGGTGAGAGACAAGGGCGGGAGCCCAGGAGTGTTTGATGGTATGAGAGAGCACTCACCTCCTGAGTGAGAGACAGGAGGTGAGAGGAAGTGAATGAAATGCCCCCCTGCTGACCAGTGAGAGCGGCCGAGCAGGGGGCATAGTGAACGGTATAGTGAATGGGTTGGTGATGGCTAGGGTCTGATGGTGCCGAGAGGTAGGGGATACTATGGTGGGAGCCGGAGGGTGGGCCATCTTCAGGGAAGACACCCCTGGTGTTTGTTACCGGTGGTGTGTTACGGCCCTCTGTGCTCAGACCCAAGCCCTGGACAGCAGATTCATAGGGGCCCTGGTTTCCAGCTGTTGCTGCTTAACGCCAGGTCAGTCAACAACAAAGCCCCCCTCATATGTGATTTGATCACTGAGGAGGGGGCAGACCTGGTGTGTATTACTGAGACCTGGCTGGGCCCTGAGGGAGGAGTGCCCCTTTCAGAACTGTGCCCGGCTGGGTTTACGGTATGGCATCAGCCGAGACATCAGGGCAGGGGAGGTGGGGTGGCTGTTGTCATCCAAGAGTCTCTAGTGGCCTTCAGGGGCACTGCTCCACAAGTGGCCAGTTGTGAGGCCCTGTTTCTCAAATTGGGTTCCCGTGAACAGTTGGGAGTGTTGCTACTGTACCAGCCACCCTGCTGTGTGGCAACCTCCCTGCCTGAGCTGCTAGAGGCTGTCTCAGGGTTGGCGGTGGAGTTCCCCAGGCTTATGGTTTTGGGGGACTTTAACCTACCGTCCCTGGGGCATGCCTCGGAGGCAGTTCATGGCTCGGAGTTCATGGCTACCATGGCAGCCATGGGCCTGTCCCAGATTATTCAGGACCCAACTCAAGACAGTGATCTCACCCCAGACTTGGTTTTCTTGTCAGAGCAATGGCAATGTGATCTGAGGGGAGAGTTACAACTATCCCCATTGTCATGGTCAGATCACACCCTGGTGGCCCTGAGATCCTCTGCAGGGAGGCTGGACCCATTTGATTGGTCCACCCCCGGTGACTGATGGACCTGGTTGGGTTTCAGAGGGAGCTGGGGGTTATACCCGATGATCTACTGCATGGTCCAGTGGAGGCCCTGGCCGCTGCCTGGAATAGAGAGGTGGCCAGGGCCTTGGACAGGATCATGCCTGTGCTCTTGCCCCTTTGAACCTGACACTTCCCGTGGTTCACAGAGGAGTTCAGGATTCTGAAGAGGATTAAGAGACGTCTAGAGTGCTGCTGGAGGAAGACAAGGACCAAACCCGACTGAACACAGGCTAGAGCCGTTGTTAAGGCCTACCTTGTGGCGGTAAGAGCGGCAAAAAGGCAGTATTTCTCTGCTGTTATTGCATCCACAGAATTTATTTATTTATTTATTTATTTATTTATTTATTTATTCAATTTATTCAATTTATTCCCCGCCCATCTCCCATACAAGGGACTCTGGGCGGGTTACAACAATCAAAGTTAAAAACAATACAATAAAAGTCTAAAAAATACAATATAAATAGATAAAATACAGGATGGGGGACGTAGGGAACGTAGCATAGATAGTGTTGCTACGGGGCTAGCCAACCCCAGGAGGCACTCCCGCCTCTGTTGTCCCAGGCCAGGTGGCAGAACCAGGTCTTAAGGGCCTTCCGAATATGGGTGGAATGCTGCCCAACGGCCCTGTTTAAGATCACCCGACCCCTTCTGGGGAAGGTGGATGTAGAAACCCACCTACAGGGCCATGCTGAGGAGTTTTCTGAGCATCTGGAGGATAAAATCGCTCATATTCGTTCCAAGTTGGATGCCAAGTGTGAGGCATGGTCTGTGGAGATACGTACTTACCTAGTTATCTGGGAACAGTTTGATCCTGTTGGACCCAAGGAAGTGGACAGGATCCTCCAGACAGTAAATGCCACCACTTGTCATCTAGACCCATGTCCCTCCTGGCTGGTGAAAGCAGCTCAGGAGGTGACATGTGGTTGGGTCCAAGTGATGGTTAATACATCCTTAGGGGAGGGGGTGTTTCCAACTGCCTTTAAGGAGGCGCTGGTACACCCCCTCCTCAAGAAACCATCACTGGACCTGACTGTACTGGACAATTTTCATCCAGTCTCCCACCTTCCCTTTTTAGGGAAAATTGTCCAGTACTTTTTAGGGAAGGTGGTTGAGAAAGTGGTGGCATTGCAGCTCCAGAGAGTTCTGGATGAAACAGATTATCTAGACCCCTTTCAGACAGGTTTCAGGCCCGGTTATGGGATGGAAACGGCATTGGTTGCACTCATGTATGATCTCTGGTGGCAGCAGAATGGTGGCAGTGCATCCATACTGGCTCTGCTTGATCTCTCATTGGCTTTCGATACCATTGACCATGGTATCCTTTTGGGATGGCTCAGGGAGTTGGGGGTGGGCGGTGTGGTGTTGCGCTGGTTCACCTCCTTCCTCCAGGGCTGTTCCCAATCGGTGATAGGGGGCGAGAGATCCAACCCTCAACCCCTCCTTTGTGGGGTGCCACAGGGTTCGGTTCTCTCTCCACTCCTTTTTAACATTTACACGAAACCACTGGGCGAGATCATCTGTCACCACGGGATGAGGTATCATCAATATGCTGATGATACTCAGTTGTACATCTCCATCCCGGGTGAAGTGAGTGATGCTGTGACTGCCCTCTCTCGGTGCCTGGGGGCTGGATGGGTCTGGATGGGGAACAACAGGCTTCAGCTGAACCCTGGTAAGACGGAGTGGCTGTGGGTTAATGGCTCTTCCATATCCGGGACATTGTCATCTCTGGTTCTGGATGGGGTTTCACTGCCCTAGACAGGCCTGGTTTGTAATCTGGGGGTTCTCCTGGACTCATGGCTCCTGCTTGAAGAGCAGGTGGAAGCCGTGGCTAGGAGGGCCTTTGTGCAGCTTTGTGTTGTGCATTAGTTACGCCCCTTCTTGGATCGGGAGGCCCTTCGAATGGTCACTCATGCCCTTGTTATCTCCCATATAGACTATTGCAATGTGCTCTGCATGGGGCTACCCCTGAAGAGTATCCGGAAGCTGCAAAGATGCAGAGTAAAGAGTATCCATGAGGCTGCAAAGATGCAGCCTCACGGGCCGTCTTTGGTGTCCCTAGAAGGGCACATATAACACCTTTATTACACAAGCTGCATTGGATGCCAGTTTGCTTCCGGGTCCAATTCAAGGTGTTGGTTATCACCTTTAAAGCCCTACATGGCACGGGGCCAGGTTACCTGAGGGACTGCCTCTTCCCCGTTACATCAACCCGTCCCATCTGATCTTGCAGAGAGGGCATGTTGCGGACCCCGTCGGTAAGATAATTCCGGTTGGCGGGGTCCAGGAGGCGGGCCTTCTCTGCAGTAGCTCCCGCCCTCTGGAACATTCTACTCCCGGTGAGGTTAGCCCAATCGCTCCTGGCCTTCTGGAGGAATTTGAAGACCTGTCTCTGCCACCTGGCTTGGGGCGAGGAGAGGAGTAGGCATGTTTGGGGATGGCTAGTGCCCTAGAGTGATCATTAGCCATTGGATCTCATTTTTTATTTTTATTTATATTTATTTTTAGCTCTAATTGTATTTTATATATTGTATTTTATATATTGTAATTTATTGTTTTATTGATTATGCTGTTGTAAACCGCTCAGAGCCCCTCCAGTGGGAGTAGATGGAAGGTGACAAATCTAATAAATAAACAAATAAAATAAATAACATTTAGAAGTAGGCCAGCTATGATGATGGCTAATAGCTATTAAGAGATGTACCCTCCCCTCCAGACTCATAGAGCACTATGACTAGTAGACTAGTAGCTTCTGACTAGCTGATTCTCCAAGAATTTCTCTAGTGCCCTGTTAAAATCATGCAAATTGATGGCCATCACTATATCATGTGGTAGTAAATTCCATAGTCTTATTATGTATGTATAAAAAACTACTTCCCTTAATCTGTCCTGAATCTTGATCTAATAAGTATTGTCTTTTCTCATGCCTATCATGTTTCCCCTTAATAGCCTTTTTTTCTCAGGTGAAAAGACCCAAAATGTATGTGTTTGTGTATGTATATACAGAAACACACACACACACACACACACACACACACCAAGAGGAAAATTACAAAATAATCTTGGATGTATACATTTTGGGAGCTGGGCATCCTTTTCTCATCATCACAAGTTTTGGAGAGCTCTAGTAAAATGCCCTCTGATGGCATGTCTCCCTGGTCATTGGGTCCTGGAGTGTTTTGCTGGTTCTGATGGCTAAATGTACTTATTCCTTCTAATGTCCTGCTAGTTGGGTTCACACAGTATGCTAAACTGTAAAATCTGGATTAACAAAATATGCCTGCTATGTTCATGTAACATGTTATAATAAAATGTTATTATGGCTTAAAGTGACAACCTCTGTTGTGATGCCAGATTGCATTCACAAGAATGAGAGCTGGCTTTCCTGACTGGGAACATATATTCCTTTGTCTCCAGCAGAATCAACACTGTGGGAGGCATAACTTCCATCATGTAAACCAAAGGCAGATGTCCCAGCCCCTTCTTCTCCTGGAAAGGAAAAAGCTTTTTCTTTTAAAATCAAAGTCAGCACTCTGGGGGAATAGAGAAGAGTTGCTATGCCTGAGCTGGGATGTAGCATCTCTCCAAGAGTCCTGTTAAATTACCCTAGGGGCGAGGGAAGTCTGGGGGGTGGGGAAGCATAGGGCTTTGCTTCAGGATGCAGTTCTCTTAAATATTTCAAGTCGAAGCTGCATCAAATTTCAATTTCATCTGTCTGTGTGAGCTTAGTCCAATATTTTTCTACCTATTTTTCCTTGGGAAATTCTTTGAGATCTGTAAAACTCAGAGCCTGGGGGGAATTGTAACAGATCAGTGCCATTTTGTGATCTTTGCGATTTTTAGTTTAACCAGTTTGCTAGCTGTTGTATGTTGTAAATCAGGCAGCTGTATAGTCTAGCTCCTTGAACACTGTATATTTATGATTTTAACATTTAAAAGTGAAAAGCTGTCCTTCTATGTTTTAAATAAGCTTTGAATTTTCTTTATCTCTTGTGAGATTGGTCTATCTCCTAAGAGGGGAAGGAAAGGCTGGTCCCTCTAGTCCCACATGTTGATGCTTTACAGTGGCACTATGGCAATTACTTAATCATATCATTTCTTTAACCTTTTACTTGCCAGAAAGGCAGGAGGGTGTGGGAGCCCTATCTCTCTCATATATCAGAGTTTAAGAGGGAGGAAGACAAGGGAGTCATCCTTTGGGAAGATTATGGTGGCAGCCGCTACCCCAAGGCAGGAGGTGAGTTAAGGAGTGAAGACTCTGAGGGGTTCTGGGAGAGGAGGTTTGATACTTCCATCTTACAGGCTCAACCCTGCTTGCTATAGCCTCAATCACACAACATGCTAAGCGTCAGCCTTTTGAAGTAGGCTTGATCAGGAAACTGTCAGCCTTCCCAGGTAGACCAGACAGGAAACACGACCAGATGAGTTAATTCTACTTTATTGTAAGGCTACATACAGAATCTTGCAAGTCTGAAAGTACAAATCTCCTACCATCTTCTTTACAACCTGAGAAGCTAGGGAGGGTCCCTTCT
Source organism: Charina bottae (assembly GCA_023362775.1). Classification (NCBI taxonomy): domain Eukaryota; kingdom Metazoa; phylum Chordata; class Lepidosauria; order Squamata; family Charinaidae; genus Charina; species Charina bottae. Next base: position 80,135,566 of record JALMGJ010000001.1, on the reverse strand, counting down.
GACCCTCTTTCTCTGTCCATTATGCAGCTGCAGGCTATACCCTCTCTTATCTGATGGTTCCCTAGGCAGCATCTCTTTGTCCCGTCTCTCAAGGACTTTCTCACATACCATTACAGAAACAGACTCTCCAAAAATGACTGGAACTGTATTGATATAGGCTATAGTAACAGAATCTTGAAAACCTGACAGTGTTTCCCCTCCCTTCTCTTATACCCCAAAGAATTAAGGTAGAGTCAGTTTAGGTTACTTTCTAATGTTTTCTTTTTGTTCTGGACTTAAAGTATGCTTTTGTAACTGTTGTCCAATTGCATTTTAGCCTTCTCTGGTGTACTATGTGGATCCAAGCTTAACTGTTGAAGAGCTACAGGTTAGGAACATTTGTAAAATGGGGAAAGAAATTAGATATGGCTGGGCCAATAAAATAATGAAATTCAATTACACTGTTTAAAAAGGTATGGAATAATACAGTATATACAGAAGAATTTAGGCTTGTACAGGGCAAGGAAGCTAGGTAGTGGTGCTAGTACTCCTTTTGTAGACATTTTTTTTGGGGAAAAAAGAGTTAAGCACAGGGTTTGGTTCAGTTGCAGGGTTCATTTCAAAGGGTATAAGAATGTTTATTTCATTCATAAATTAAAATGCCTTAGAAATAGCAAGAATGCAGGTAGCATTTGCTTCTCTTGCCTTTATTTTCAGAGCCCTTCAAGCTTATGGAAAAGGCTACCAAGAATTCAGTCAACATTTTGTTGTTGTTTATTCGTTCAGTCGCTTCCGACTCTTCGTGACTTCATGGACCAGCCCACGCCAGAGCTTCCTGTCAGCCGTCACCATCCCCAGCGCCCCCATGGTTAAGTCTGTCACCTCCAGAATATCATCCATCCATCTTGCCCTTGGTCGGCCCCTCTTCCTTTTGCCTTCCACTTTCCCTAGCATCAGCTTCTTCTCCAGGGTATCCTGTCTTCTCATTATGTGGCCAAAGTACTTCAGTTTTGCCTTTAATATCATTCCCTCAAGTGAGCAGTCTGGCTTTATTTCCTGGAGTATGGACTGGTTTGATCTTCTTGCAGTCCAAGGCACTCTCAGAATTTTCCTCCAACACCACAGTTCAAAAGCATCTATCTTCCTTCGCTCAGCCTTCCTTATGGTCCAGCTCTCACAGCCATAGGTTACTACAGGGAATATCATTGCTTTAACTATGCAGACCTTTGTTGTCAGTGTGATGTCTCTGCTCTTAACTATTTTATCAAGATTTGCCATTGCTCTCCTCCCAAGAAGTAGACGTCTTCTGATTTCCTGGCTGCAGTCAGCGTCTGCAGTAATCTTTGCGCCTAGAAATACAAAGTCTGTCACTGCCTCCACTTTTTCTCCCTCTATTTGCCAGTCATCAATCAAGCTCGTTGCCATAATCTTGGTTTTTTTGAGGTTTAACTGCAACCCAGCTTTTGCACTTTCTTCTTTCACCTTCGTCATAAGGCTCCTCAACTCCTCCTCACTTTCAGCCATCAAAGTGGTATCATCTGCATATCTGAGATTGTTAATGTTTCTTTCAGCAATTTTAACTCCAGCCTTGGATTCCTCAAGCCCAGCATGTCACGTACAGGTTGAAGCCCAGCACGTTGCATGATGTGTTCTGCGTACAGGTTGAATAGGTAGGGTGAGAGTATACAGCCCTGCCATACTCCTTTCCCAATCTTAAACCAGTCTGTTGTTCCATGCTCTGTTCTTACCGTTGCTACTTCGTCGTTATACAGATTCCTCAGGAGGCAGACAAGATGACTTGGTATCCCCATACCACCAAGAACTTGCCACAATTTGTTATGATCCACACAGTCAAAGGCTTTAGAATAGTCAATAAAACAAAAATAGATGTTTTTCTGAAACTCCCTGGCTTTCTCCATTATCCAGCGGATATTGGCAATTTGGTCTCTAGTTCCTCTGCCTTTTCTAAACCCAGCTTGTACATCTGGCAATTCTCGCTCCATGAATTGTTGGAGTCTACCTTGCAAGATCTTGAGCATTACCTTACTGGCATGTGAAATAAGTGCCACTGTTCGATAGTTTGAACATTCTTTAGTGCTTCCCTTTTTTGGTATGGGGATATAAGTTGATTTTTTCCAATCTGATGGCCATTCTTGTGTTTTCCAAATTTGCTGGCATATGGCATGCATCACCTTGACAGCATCATCTTGCAAGATTTTAAACAGTTCAGCTGGGATACCGTCATCTCCTGCTGCCTTGTTATTAGCAATGCTTCTTAAGGCCCATTCAACCTCACTCTTCAGGATGTCTGGCTCTAACTCACTGACCGCACCGTCAAAGCTATCTCCAATATTATTATCCTTCCTATACAGATCTTCCGTATATTCTTGCCACCTTTTCTTGATCTCTTCTGCTTCTGTTAGGTCCTTATCATCTTTGTTTTTGATCATACCCATTTTTGCCTGGAATTTACCTCCGATGTTTCTAATTTTCTGGAAGAGGTCTCTTGTCCTTCCTATTCTATTGTCTTCTTCCACTTCCGTGCATTGCTTGTTTAAAAATAATTCCTCATCTCTTCTGGCTGACCTCTGGAATTTTGCATTTAATTGGGCATATCTCCCCCTATCACTGTTGCCTTTTGCTTTCCTTCTTTGTTGGGCTACTTCCAGTGTCTCAGCAGACAGCCATCTTGCCTTCTTGGTTTTCTTTTTCTTTGGGACGTTTTTTGTTGCCGCCTCCTGAACAATGTTGCGAACTTCTGTCCATAGTTCTTCCGGGACCCTATCTACTAAATCTAGTCCCTTAAATCTATTCTTCACCTCCACTGCATATTCCTTAGGAATATTAGTGAGCTCATATCTAACTGATCTGTGGGTCTTTCCTATTCGTGATCGTGATCTGAACTACAGTCAGCTCCAGGTCTTGTTTTTACCGACTGTATAGATGTCCGCCACCTTTGGCTGCAAAGGATGTAGTTAATCTGATTTCGGTGTCGACCATCTGGTGAAGTCCATGTATAAAGTCGTCTTTTAGGTTATTGGAAGAGAGTGTTTGTTATGCACAGTGAGTTGTCTTGGCAAAATTCTATCAGCCTATGTACTGCTTCATTTTGTTCTCCCAGACCATGCTTGCCTGTAATTCCAGGTGTCGTCTGACTACCCACCTTAGCATTCCAGTCTCCTGTAATGAAAATAACATCTTTTTGATGTAATATTCAGTAGGTGCTGCAGATCCTCATAGAACTGATCTACTTCTGCTTCTTCAGCATCTGTGGTTGGGGCATATATTTGGATCACTGTAATGTTAAATGGCTTACCCTGAATTCGAATTGAGATCATTCTATCGTTTTTTGGATTGTATCCAAGCACTGCTTTAGCCACTTTATGGCTAAATTATGAAGGCTACTCCATTTCTTCTGTGGTCCTCTTGTCCACAGTAGTAGATCTGGTGGTCATCTGATGTGAAGTGGCCCATTCCAGTCCATTTCAGTTCACTGACACCTAAAATGTCTATATTTAATCTTGACATCTCACCAATAACCACATCCAATTTGCCCTGGCTCATAGATCTTACATTCCAGGTTCCTATGGTGTGTTGATCTTTAGAACATCGGATTTGTCATTCACCACCAGCACCATCGGCCGGTAGCCGTCCTTTCGGCTTTGAGCTAGCTGCGTCATCACATCTGGGGCTAGTTGAACGTATCCTCTGTTCCTCCCCAGTAGCATTTTGACCATCTTCCGACCTGGGAGTCCCATCTTCCGATGGTATACCGACATATCTCTGGTTGTACTGATCCATTTAGTTTTCACGGCAAGAATACTGGGGTGGGTTGCCATTACCTTCCCCAGGGATCGTATTTAGTCTGACCTCTCTGCCACGACCTTCCCGTCTTGGGTGTCCCTTCATGGTTTAGCTCATGGTTTCATTGAGGTGCTCAAGCTCCAGCACCACGACAAGGTAACAATCTCTTTTGCTGGAGTCAGTCAACATACCAGGATACATTTCATTTTTTTTTGGTCCTATCTTTTGCTGATGCTTGCGATCTCAAGCCATGCCAAGGCTCTCCTTCTGCTTAATGCACATTTATAAATGCTATTGAAAGGGCCTTTCATTCATGTATCAAGGGCTGCTGCAGTGACACCAGAAGTGATTCATCAACTCTGCTAAACAGTGTGATATGGCAGATCACCTGCAAGTACCACCTGCACTCAGCAGATCTGGCTGGCGCCTTTTTAGAACATCCTGCACTTGTCATCATCAGTGCCCTGTGCTGCTTTTACCTGTAAGTGCAAAAAGAAGATCAGGCAAGAGATGTCGAAGTATAGGAAATGCTTGCAATTGTGGTATTTTTCGTAGGTGGTCATCTAGCCTCAGGAGACGGGGAACCAGCTTGACCTCCTCCTATACTTGTAAAACTGTTTGTGCTTTTCACAGCAAAAGGATGAGTGATCAAGTTAGGGTTATAAAAATGTGCCCATGGGCACCTCTCTTCATGCCTGCCAAGACCCCTACTTCCACTTTTGTTTTAAATATAACTTTAATTTTAAACAAAATAATAAAGCTAAAATGCTGAAAAGCACCAGTCCCCGAATTTTTTTTTATTTTCAATGCCTTTAGATTCCACCTTGGTTTCAAAGCCAAGAAAATTAAAAATACTGAGTGGCTGCAGCCCACTGCTTTCTTTTTGTAAATGAGCCCACCTGCCCCCTCCCCTTAAGGCAAAGGTGAGGTGGAAGTTCAGAGTGAGTAATAGGGGGTGGGTGGGTGGGGGAGAGGACATCTACTGTAGTAGCCATTTTTTTCTAGTTCTGGATCATGCTTCTAATCTATCCCCCCCAATACTCGGGGGGGGGACTCCACACAAAGTAGTGCAAGTGATTTCCTATTATTTTATCTAACCAATATGTACCTCACTTAAAGGGAGCGAGTCCCTGACAATCAGCTATTCAGAAGTGAAATAGGACTCCAAGTATCCCGTGATATAACAAAAATCTTTTAAAAAGTTACTCAAGAAAGAAAGAAAAGAAAAAAAGGAAAAAAAAGAATGATTGGAAAAAAATTGGATTCAACCAATACACTCACACTAATAAGGCTATCAACCACCTCCTCATATATGTTATTGGCATTTCCAAGGTTTTGAATAAGTATCAGCCTCTGTTGTAGCATTGTTGGGCTATATAATGTTGATCTTACAACTTCGGCCAAGGTGTAAGGTAAAGGTAAAGGTTCCCCCCGCACATTTGTGCAGTCGTGCCCGACACTAGGGGCCGGTGCTCATCTCCGTTTGTTAGCTGAAGAGCCAGCACTGTCCGAAGACGCTTCCACGGTCATGTGGCCGGCATGACACACGCGGAACGCTGTTACCTACCCACTGAAGTGGTACCTATTTATCTACTTGCATTTGCATGCTTTCAAATTGCTAGGTTGGCAAGAGCTGGGGCGAGTGCGGGACCTCACTCCGCACGCAGGGCTAGGGATTCGAATCTCCGAACTTGCGATCTTCCGATCTACAAGCCTGGCGTCTTACCCACTGAGCCACCACGGCCAAGGTGAGTGTCCACTTTAATCGTTTCTGCTTTTTTATGATACCTTCTATGTTATGGTTCTCTTGTGCTACATTTTTCCCACTTTTGTTGTTGTTGTTCAGTCATTTAGTCGTGTCTGACTCTTCGTGACCTCATGGACCATAGCACACCAGGCCTTCCTGTCCTCCACTGTCTCCCAGAGTTTACTCAAATTCATGTTCATTACATTACATTTTTCCCACTAACCCACATTAAATTCAGGGCAAGTGGTAAATGATCACTCTCTGGTTTGTCTATAATGTTAAAATACTGTACTAAAGGGATTAGTGAGGGTGAAATAAATATAAAATCAACAGCACCCCCTCTATGGCTGACTGATGTATATGAACCCCCAGATTGATCCCATTTTGATCCATGTAAATTGACCATATGTAATTTGTACATCAGTTTAAGTAAATCTAAACCACGTTTATTCTGGATTTTGTCATATGACATATGGCCCAGAGGAAAAATGGCCTCCACTTCAAATAGGTCTTTATCTTTTGAGTTCAATATTTCCAGGCCTGGACCACTCACACTAATAAAATCAATACTAATCAGAACCATGTATTAAATTGCCCCTCTGTAATTTTCCTATTCTGGTGACTGCAATGCCATTGTCCTATCTAGCTGTTCCTTACACACTGTTAAGTGTTCTCGACAGTCATATGACTAATGCAATCTTAAAGGAGCCTTATGAATATCTCTTTTTGATCCAAGGAATGACTGGGCAGCCTTTCAACTGGTTGTTAATATAAAATGACATCCCAAAGTCAATTTTTAATTAAAAGTGGAAAAACAACCAGATGGATAAACATCCTGATGCGTTAGGCCTAGGCCACCTTTAGCCCCAGCTTTAATGTTGCGTGTTGGCTCCGAAATGGCTGCAATCCTTGTAAGAACTCAGCATTTATTAAGCACTAATTCAGTCTAATGAGTTGGGTAATTCAGACAAGAGGGAAGAGGTGATCCACCAGCCAAATGTAGAAGCATTTTTAATTGGCATTAAAAGTGTTTACAAGCCTATGATGCATAACAAAGCTTTGACAGCAATTATCAGAAAAACTACGTTCAGTAAGATAGTAACAATAGCAGAAGGAGGGCTTAAAAATAAAGCAAGCATACTGATCAAGAGCATGAACCAGAGTTTTTTTTTAAGTCACATTTCAACTCCCTTTTTGTGTTTTACCAATAACATGGGAGAGGTTCTCAGCCTTATGGATCCCCTTTCAGCTTGAAATTTGAATACGTGAAGGACCTAGACATATGAAGTACCTCATCTATTCCTATATGAATTAGAATAGTTCCAAATAGATCAGGACAATTTTTTAGCCATTTCATCCATCTCAAAATCAGCTGCTTTATTTCATCTCTATTTTGAAACCATTAGTGGACAGCTAGAACCACTGAATGGAGCAGAGCTTAATACAGCAAAAAGACGCACACAGAAAAGAGTATTACCTAAAATAGCGTTGACCATGTTAGAGAAATATAGTATATTGATCTTACACATTTAGCCCACCCAAGCATAAAGAATTGCACACTTAGACAAAGTAGGTTCAAAAATAAGCACAAAAGAAAATCTTACTCATTTATTTGGTCCAGTTACATCCATTCAGGAAATATGATTCTTGCTCTTCTTTCTTTCCCTGAACTGAATTGATCCTTAGCCCTCATTGCTGCTAAAGGCTGCATGTGGAAAAGGGGAACCTCCTGACTCTAGGCCCAGGCATGGCTCCTAGATAGAAGGAGCAGCAGCATGTGTGCTACCTTCTCAGATGGAAGAAGGAGGAAGAGAGAGAGAGAGAGGAATGTGGGAGGGACAACAAACAGCTTCCTCCAGAAGCATATAGAAAATTGCATCCTAGAACAAACTCATCTACATGCTAATGAGGCATGCTGATTTGCTGGGACCTCCAACATATTTGAGGAGTGAGATTAGTTTTGAAGGAAGTGAATTGATGTGACCACTGTTTAATTCCCCCCCCCCATTTTATTCTCAGATAGTTTTTTGAATTTTGGGAAATTGAAAATGGTTGTCTCTTGTGCCATTAATTGTGATGGCAGTTTTGTTTTCTGGTTCCTAGTTAGAATTATGTCTTGCCCGTCAAGTTCAGTGTCTATACTGGTCATGTAGGAAGTTACAACTCAAGTATTTGAACCAGATACATTTGTTTTGAAAACAAATCTTTATAAGTTTAGGATTCAAATAGGAGCTAAGCCTTTGTTTTTCTCCTCTTCATCAGCATGATAATGTGTCATCCAGAGAGCTCAGTTGCTGGTTGTTTCTGAACACCATTATACTTGGTTCTGTATAAAGAAAAATCTGAAATGTTTTATCTCATGTAGATTTAAATCCAAAAGTTGAGAATTTAGAAGGTATCCATACTTGTCTAATCGAGTTGTGATGCTTTTCTCAATTCTTGATCCAAGAATAGATTGTAACTGTTTATGCTCAATTTTCTCTTCTTTCCCTCCCTATATTTATCAGTATCAAGGGCCACTATTTTTACCTTACATTCAACCTACCTCATTTATATACTGAAGGTACTGTAAGTTCCCATTTAGAAGGGGATGGTATTTCAAGTGGGGACAACAATTACTTGAAAGAAGAGAATACAGTATACTGTATATAGCTCAGGGTTGAACTGTGGAGTCCTTGGTGCTCTCTGAGCTTGGTTGTTTGCTAGCAGACATTTCATTACCCAACTAGGTAACATCATCAGTGCCAGTGAGTGTGGAGTTTGCTCCCTGTTAATATACAGTAGCTTGCCCTGCCAGTGTGGGTGTGGGTGTGGCTTTTTCCTTGGTAGTTCCTTGATTAGGATACTGTTTTCTGCTTGATTGCTTGTCTGGTGTTAATTCCTGCTTATCTGGGTGTAGGCTGCTGGAGAGGATGTGCTCTGGTCTTTTTGTTTCCTTCGTAGCTTTTTTCTTGTCTCTTTTGAATGGTGTGTAAACATGGTTTATCTCTGTGTGTCTATTGATGGCTGATTTGTCTCAATGCCAAGCTTCCAGGAATTCTGTAGCATTTTGGGGTTTAGCTTGGTCTGGGATGCTCACAGTTTGCCAGTTGAAACTATGGTTGAGTCTGTCCATGTGTTGTGAGATCTGCTAGTCTTCTGCCTGTCTGTCCTACATAGTGGCTGTTACAGTCCTTACACTGTATGTTGTAGATGACTCCTGAAAGAGATTCAAGTAATCACATTGTTTCCACTAGTTTGACATTGCTGGTGATTTAATTGATGGTGCTGGACTTCCATGTTGATTTAATCAACATTCAAAATGTTTGCTTAGCAACTGAGTGGCTCATTAATTTGAGCAATAATGAGTTGATCTGTCTTGCATGTCCCCTCAGTCTGTTTTGCCACTGAGTCTCTCAGTGCCCTTCAGTGTCCAAGGCAGGACTGTCTCCTGCTGCTTTCCCATCTATATCACCAATCATGATTTATATTTCCTTTTTGGTGGTTCACCTGTCTTATCTTTGAGTTTACCAAGCCATTAATTTTCTTAGGGCACCCCTTTCACATCAGTTTGCCTCCTGACAAACCATTATGCATTAGCCACAAAACACTTGCAGAGTAATAGACAATAAGAAAGTGTATTTTAGGCACCTATTTAGATCATGCTGATAGGGCTGATGGTGAAATTTATTTCCTTTGCATTGTAATAAAGGCAGGCCTAATATACAGCTCTTACAAAATGTAAACAGGATTGCGATTATTATTTTTCAATTTTTGTACTTCTCTGATTAAAAACAATGCACACATATACAGTATGTATATTGGGGAAAACTCCACAGGGTAAAAAAAAAGAGAATATTACAAGAAAGCATTTCCTGTATTAGGACAAATTTTGTACAAAAATGGTGCACAGACTCCAAAAATGCAAACTGGTGTAGGAATGGGAGAGAATGAATTTGCAAGTATCATAGAGAGAAAGCAAGATAGTTTGCCTCACTTTATATGTGAAGGACATGCCAAATCTGTTAAGCCCCCATTAACAAATCAAATCAAGAACAAATCAAATCTTTTTCAGGAGATGTATTAAAGTAGCATGCTATTGTTTAGGGAAACTTAAGTGCCTTGATATGTGGACTTCAATAGTGTTGCACCAAGATACAGCCTCAAGGTCAGACAACTTAGTATCCTCCAAATATTCCATAATTCCCTGCCAACATGGCCAGTATTTCCTAAAAATTATGGGAATAACAAAACAACCTCAAAACTGAAATATTCCCCATTGGGTTTTGGGGGCGAGGTTCGTTGGGGGGGAGAACTAAATGTAAATCTCGTGTTATTTTTATAGGGAATAAAATGTTACAGTAGAATTTGAGTTTGTTCTGACTACCTTAAAGCTCAAATGATAGACAAAGATGAATTCTAGAACTAAAGCAAATGTCAAATGCTTCTACATAGTGTTAGACTAACAAAGAAAGCTAAAATGAACAAAGTCTTTAAACAAACAAACCCGATGTATGGAGGAAAAGTAGCAAATCTTGCAATGGTGCACTTGTTGCCACTGTAACTGAGTCTGTCTATCCACCTTGCTGCTGGTCATCTTCTTCTTCTCTTTCCTTCCACTTTCCCCAGCATTAGAATCTTCTCCAGGGAGCTGGGTCTTCGCATAATGTGTCCTACATAGATCCAAACTACAAAACACATTATGGGGTGGGGGTGGGGGGTAAAAACAAAATGTAAACAGTAAGAAATATCTGGAACTTGTCTTCTAAGAGAATAAGTAGAATCTAGAAGAGTAGATGGAATTTCAATTGAAAGGCAAAGAAAATGGACTTAAAGCAATAGAATTCTTTCTGAAGACCCTGCATATCTCTAATAGAGAGTATTAAGCATAGTAAAGCAAGAAAGATTTGCTCTATCCCAAACCCTGAAAAGGCAGGAAACATGTACGCTAGCATCCTGACTGGTGGAAAAAGATCAGCTCTTATAGGGCCAGATTAAGGCCAATTGATGCCCTAAACCCTGGGCACAGCCCAACGTTGCTTAACTGACAAGACATTAAGACTCAATAAGTGCTGAAAACTAAAGTCAAGTGTGGCAGTGAAAGAGTTAAGGGCATGATAGCTAGGGGAAAAAACTCTGGAGTGCCCCCCTTCCCTTGGTGCCCGAAGCATGTGCTTATTTTGCTTAATGGTTAATCCAGGGCTGATGTCTTATGTTCTCTTCTGAATTTTACTTGTATTTCATATGTCGATGAAGGTTCTCAGTCATCCAGGTGGAACTGTCTGTAGCTTGAATCATGTCAACTGGATTTCTATTTTCTCAGTGGAAACGTTTCGCTCCTTATCCAAGAAGCTTCTTCAGTCTGAGCAAAGTTTGTAAGGGAATCCTTAAATATGTTTCTAGGGTGGCTGTGTGACCTTGCACCTGGGGCTAGGTCATGGTTATTTTGAGATTGCAACAACAGCAAGGTAATCTTAACTATCCTCCTTTGGATGATAAAGGGACTTAGAAATAAACATCTCAAAATAACCATGACCTAGCCCCAAGTGCAAGGTCACACAGCCACCCTAGAAACATATTTAAGGATTCCCTTACAAACTTTGCTCAGACTGAAGAAGCTTCTTGGATAAGGAGCGAAACGTTTCCACTGAGAAAATAGAAATCCAGTTGACATGATTCAAGCTACAGACTTGTATTTCATGTTTATTTCTATTAGATTTTTATACTGGTTCTAATGGCATAACTTTGTCACTTTCATGAAACAAATCTGAGAGATAGACCAAATGGATGTGACAATATAAGTGAAGAGATGAATCTCTCTTAATACCCTTTATGCACCTCAAATTTGGCAGCAAATTATTAAGTTTTAGCGGCATAATTCCCTGATGATTTCTAGTAAGAGAGAGAAAAAAAGTCCTGTTAAGCTTGTATCTTATTGGGAAATATTGTTCCCTCCCCCAAACAGGGGCTAAGCAGAAAAACATGGCCTTGCTTACTTGTGTGACATTGTTATATCATCACCTCTCTCTGTGGCTCTAGCTACCAAAAATAATAGAAGAAAAAAAAGTGTGATATTTGGATGTCAAAATATTGCCTTCTCTGAACTAAATGACTTAGTAACTCGATAGCTTCAAATCTCTATTTGACCTGTTTACTTCTCTATGAAGTTACACACAGGAAGGCTACAGTGTAAATCAGCTTGTCCTAGTCTGCTGTTCCTCAGAGGCCTTGGGACCACAGCTCCCAGAATTCCCAGCCAGCATGGCCAATAGCTGTGTATTTTGGGAGCTGTAATTCCAACACATCTGGAAGGCACAATTTGAGGAAAGTTTGTGTGAATACTTTATCATATGAGCCGATGGAGTTTGAAATGGAAAACAGTTCTATCATTTCAAGGCTGCATCCAGATTCATTGTTTAAGCAAACATAAGATGGGGAAGAATTGAAAGTTTCCCAGCATTTACTTTCAGTGGGTGTTTTGTGAGATAACTTGTTGTTCAAGGTTAATGGTTCAGCAGGCAGCCTTGGAATGAAGTGGATGTTTGACTATCAAAATGGTGATATGTCCTGGGAGAGGAGAAAAACAGATAACTGCGTGAAGAGCGGCAGTCTTGACAAACGCAGATGAAAAAGTGACGGCTTTTATTCATACAAAGAGACAAATCTTTTTAAAAGCTAATAAATACATGACAAGGATAGCTCTCTTGGCACTGATGAATGGTGACAAGTCCGTCTGGCTATAAGAGAGCACAGTCCAACATACAGAATTAGAGTCATGATGCTTGCTGCACATGACATTGACTATGGAAAATGAAGAGGAGGATGGAATTAAAGGAGACCAAGGACTCTGGATGTCATTAAATCACAGGCTGTGGCACCCCACAGTTATATTTTCTTTTTCTTTTAAAAGAATTTTATTAAGTTTAGAACAAAAATAAAAACTACAAAAAAAGAAAAAGACTACAGAAAGAAAAAAGAAAAGAAGAGTGAAAAAACACAAGAAAAAGAATTTTAAAGATTACATAAGAAGTGACTTCTGACTTTCAACAACAAGAATATATAGCAATTTCCACAATTCATCCCTTACTCCAGAGCTTTCCAAACTGTGTGTCGCGACACAAAAGTGTGTCGCCGCACACGCTCTGGTGTGTCGCCACACAACCCGGAAGCGCTGATCATCATCAGCGCTTCTAAGTTTTCCCACGGCGACACACCAACGGCGGCGCGCAAAAACCCGAAAGCGGCAGCAGCGCTTCCGGGTTTTTACGCGCTGCCGCAACGGGGCAGGGAGGTGGAGGTTAGGCGCTCCTCCAGAGGGAGGAAGCCTCACGGGCAGGGGAGGGTTCCCTTTTAGGGGCTTAAGGGTAGCTGCTCGGAGGGCCCCAAGCCAAGAGCCTCTCCGCAAACGCCCCGTTTCGCAGTCGAGACGTGTGTCTCCAAAGAGCCCCAGTATAGTGGCATCTCTCCCTGTTGGCTCTATGCGCGGTGCAACGTTGGCAGCCTCCAATTCTTTTCCTGCAGTTTGGCACTTATTCCCCCCCCCCCCGCCCTGCCTCTCCCTGTCAAGGAGGCTGCTTGGGTTGCAGCCGCTGCAGACCTCCTCCCCGTCACCGGGCTGAAGCTGCGATTGCTCTTCCTCCCTCCCTCCCTCCCTCCCGATATTCATCCTTGCTGCACTTCCGGGTTTTCCCACGGCGACACACCAACGGCGGTTGGTGTGTCGCCGCGGGAAAACTTTGGAAAGCCCTGCCTTACTCTAGATCAATCCAAGATCACATTATTTCTATAATTCAATCCATCAGCACACATAGAAATCACTAAATAATTGCTTCTTCCCCTTATATTATTATAAGGGGAAGAAGCAATTATTTCCACCTTTATTCAATTATTTCCTTCCTAACACTATTCTATATATTTCTGTCTACTATAAATTTTTTTTATAAAAACATATAAATTGTCTACTTTTATAATTAATATTACAACAATTTTAGCTCTATTAAACCATATAAATCTTAAAATTCTAACAAACCTTATAAAGAAAACAGTAAATCATAATCCACATCATTAGAAAGACATAAAATCATAAAAAAACCTCACTGTCAATCAGATTAAACATTCTTAAATTTTTACCCCTCCTCGAAATATGTCAAATCATTTACATAGCTCCATTTTACACACAAGGCATTTTTCATACAGAAATCAAACAGCTCAACTGCCCCCCTTAAAAATTCAGACTTCTCAACAAATTTCCCACCAAACAATTTCTCTTCTCTCCCATAACAATCCCTCAGAAAGCCATAACAATGCCCCGGAAAAACTTTCTGTGTAATCTGCAGCTCAAACTGTTGCATTAACTCCTCCATCATCAAAATGTAGTCTTCGCCTGGCATTACTTCAATCTCACTGTCAGTGGAAAAATCTCCATCTTTGCCAAAATCTCCATCTTCCTCCATAACATCTTTAGCCAGATGACACAGTTTAGAAATAATTTCTTCCCAATGTCCCGAATATTCTGCAGAATAACTTGACGACACTCTGAGAAAGTCTCTTTAAAAGTCTGCTTAAGCTCACAATGGAACTCTGAAAGAATCTCCTTGAAATCCTCCATTTTTCAGGCAGTAAATTATAGCACCCCCTAAATACTTAACTCACACAGATAGGAGCTAATAGCTAAATATAAGACTCCAAATGAAATTGGCAAGAGAAAATGCACTAGCAAACAGATCCCAGATAAAGTGAACAGAAAGCTGAAGATTCAAAACAACAAATCCAGCGTGTAGGAAAATACTCAATCCTTCAAATTCAGTACAAAAAGAATGACAGGAAGGTAATGATATATTCTCAGTCTTCCTTAGTTTTTAAAGAGAAAAACAAGCCAAAACTTTTAAAAAAATTAAAAAATTTAATCCAGAGATAACAAAAAGCACCAAGAGATTCACTTCTTCTTGATGTAGAAAGCCTCTCTTGGGGTACGTAAACTTAAAAATATATAAACTGTATGATTTAGAAATGGGTGGTCTGACCTACTGTCCCTTTAAGACTGCAAACGTGGCTAGGAAATGATGGCATCCCCCGCCTCCCGTCGTCTCTTACCGGATCGTTGCGAACTGCGGTTCTCAGGCTGCAAGACGGCGTTTAGGAGAACAAATGGGGTAATTCCGAGCTTTCTCTTTGCATGAAAAAACTCTGGGCTCCAGACAAAAGCCTGTTAAGCCTGAAAAAAAAGCACATGTTGCCAGCTCTGCCCACAGCCCGCAGACACAGCTGCTCAGTTGGCCATGTTCCCACCGGAAGTCCCCACAGTTATATTTTCAAAGGATTTCCTAGAGAGGGAGAAAAAAGTTTAGTTAAATTGGGCACATATAGATACACACATATGGACAGAATTGCAGAAATAAGAGGAAAATGCTCTTTTAATAGATACTTTCCAATTGGGGGAAATCGTTACAACCTCTTTTTCAAAGACATATGTTGAAGCCTTTATAAACTTTATTGATGTTTAGTTTGGAAGAATGAAAGTTAGAGAACAAAGGACAGCACTAGTGAAAAAGGCAGGGGGTGGGTGGGAAGAGAGATTATATAGCAAGGTAGAAAGAGTAGCTCAGGTCATTTAAAGAACAAGAGATGAGAAGTACCGTTTGGTAAGGATAAATGTTAAGCAAATTTGGCTTTAATGAATGAATGATTTCATGGAAAGGGAAGAGAAGGATGGAAGAAACTGCTTGGGCCCTCCCACTGAGGAAAGGGAAGAACTGACTATTTTTCTGAATAAGCATCCCTGTTCTAGTAAGCCTTCTTTTTGTTACATAGTGCAAAATGCTTGCTTCAAAATATAGGTTCCTGCCCCAAGGAGGTTGTGTACAATTGGGAACACAAAAGAGGAAGGGGATGGAGATCAGCATGACCATTATACTCATTGCTTGTCTGGAGGATGCCAGTTAGAAGGTTAGAACAGACTATGGCAACTCTGAGATTGGGCTTTGTGAAAAAAGTGGTTTTGAAGAAGGATTTGATGGAAGTCAAAGAAGTACTATCATTCAGATGCCTTATTCCAAGCATAAAGCATGGGAGAAAGGTTGGAATTGAGGACAAAAGCTCTTCAGATGGCTGAGGGTGACTGGGGTAATGAAGCCCGAGAAAAGGGTTATTTCAAGATATTAAAAATGGCAAGTTATTTATCTATTAATTTTTATCCTGTTTTTCCACCAAATGCTGCTCAAGGTTGGTTACAATAGTCAAAATCAAAATGCAAATTCTGAAAAAAGAAATAAAAATAAGGCAAACAGAACAAGTAAATATGATCAAATCCAACTACAACATATGTTATAAAGATCAAAGGCATGGATGAACAAAAACGTCTTGCTAGCAACTTGTTTGGTAAGGAGTACCAGCCCCCTCCCCCCACCACTTTAGATACTGGTGGAAGAGAAAGCAAAGCATTTCCTGAAGATTTTAAAAGGGAGCTTGTATGTAATGGTATGTGGGAATGACCTTGGGAGACAGGTGGAAGAACCACAGACTACACAATGGTCAGACAAATGGCAGCTGAGTCCACAGAAGGAATGTGGGTGTGGCAAACATCACAGAAGGGACCCTCCCTAGTTTCTTGGACTGTAAAGGCGAGTGGGGAATGATGTACTTTCAGACTTGCAAGATTGATGTCAGCCTTGCGAGGTAATCCAGACAAGAAGCCCAACCAGAAGTACTAGCTCTAACTTTATTCTCTTTATTCTAACTTTAGTCCATGATACAATGGGAAAGAACAAAGGAAAAAAACATGGGGCATTGTCCATGCCAGTTGGAGGATGTTTTTGGTGTGATGAATATTGGGTAAGGGTGGAATTTCAGCGGAGGGAATCGCCAATCACAGTCCTTTGAATGTTGCATGTTAAAGCTGTATGGCAAGCAATGTAGCATGGACCCATTCTGGGTGTATAATAAGGACAAGTTGTAGGGCCAGCAAGATTTAGAATGGCATGATTTTATGTCAAAGGGAAGCATGGCAAAGGAGCTGTGTGGATGTGGCCCATGACTTTTTCCATTAATATTTTTACTCCAGAGTAACAAATAGTCTAATCTGATTCCTATGATTAACATTAGCATCCTATGATTAACATGAGGGCTGACAAAAAGGGTTCTTTGGATATGTATGGAGCAAGAGGAAAGGAAATGGTTGGCCCACTGATTGCAGACTATGGCAAGATGATAACTGGCAACAGAGAGAAAGGTCCTTAATGGGTTTGTGTCCACATGGAGAGATGAATGCAGTGGGATACCTCAGGGTTGTTTTCTGGGCCCACTAGTCTGCAATATCTTTATAAATGACTTAGATAAGAGAATAGAAGAGATGCTCCTAAAATTTGTGGATTACACAAAGCTGGGGTGGTGGTGTATTCCTGTCACCTTAGAAGATGAGGCTCTTGATAGACTTGAACATTGGATCGTATCCAATAAAATGTTGGTCAGTGGTGAGAATGTAAGGTCCTGCACTTAGGGAGGAAAAACATGTGAGAAGGATCTGGGTGTCTTCATAGAATATAGGTTAAGCAAAAGCCAGCAATGTGCCGCGGCTGCCAAGAGAGCCAATGCAGTTTTGCACTGTATTGGTAGAGGCATAACGTCAAGATCCTGGAAAGGAATAGTTCCCATCCATCACACACTGGTCAGATCACACCTGGAATACTATATCCAGTTCTGATTACCTCAAATTCTGATTATTGCAATACAAAAAGGACCCTGAGGAACTGGAAAGAGTGCAGAGAAGAGTAACAAAGATGGTAAGAGGCTTGGAGGCTAAATCCTATGAAGAACAATGAAAGGAACTTGGTATGTTTAGCTGAAAGAAGAGAAGGCTAAGGAGAGACTGTAAGGCACTCCATCCGATATCTGTAATCTCCCTACTCTAGAGTAACTCACAGACGCATGAGTTCTTAGAAGTAGGATAGTTTATTACAGGATACAGAAGCTAGCACGAACAAAGACTGGAATGGCGATTCTGGGAACAAGCAGCATATTTAAACCTTTCCCTCCCCCAGGGTCCTTTGCTGCTGACACGTGTGGTCAGGTCTACCTGGTTGCTCTGGCAACCGCCTCCCAGATGTGTATTCCCGTGCGTCGGGTGGATGTCAGCTTCGCGCCACTTCCAGGCTTCTGCGGAGCTCTTTGTCTGCCTGCCCTTTTGGCAGAGATCGGATGATCTCTGACATGCTCCCGCCCCAAAACTCACCCCCCCGGTTCAGTGGGGTTTGTCTGGGAATTCTTTATGGAACTTCTTGACTAATTTAGGGGCGCGTGTGTGTTTGGCGCTGACCCATTCCTTGTCTCCAATTGGTAGGTGTTGCCACTTCACTAGGTACTGTAGCTGCCCCTTGTGTCTTCTGGAGTCCAGGATTCTATCAATCTCGAAATGTGGTTCGCCCTCCACCAACAATGGGGGGGGGGGTTCCTCTGGTTCAGGGTGCCAGTGTTGTGAACTGTGGTGTTGTTTCAACAAACTGATGTGGAACACAGGATGCACCTTTCTTAGCGCTTTTGGCAATTGTAATTTTGCCGCTACTGGGTTGATGACCTCAATGATTGGGAATGGACCTATGAATTTTGGTGCCAATTTCCGTGATGGTTGTGTTGTCCGCAGATTTTTTGTTGACAAATACACCTTGTCTCCTACTCTTAATTCCCATTCTTCCCCCCTCTTGCGGTCCGCATATTTTTTGTAACTAGCTTTGGCTTCCTGCAATGTTTGCACCATGACTGGCCAATTGCTGCTTAGTTTCTCTATCCATTCATCCGCTTTTAGGGGTTGTGGCAATTCCGTGTTGTGTGACATGGCCAGTTCGGGGATAGTTACAAAGTCCTGCCCTGTGGCGACTTTGAATGGTGAAAACCCCGTGCTTTGATGTACCGCGTTATTGTAAGCAACCTCTGCGAATGGCAACAGTTCCGCCCAATCATTCTGTTGGTAGTTAGTGTAACATCTAAGGTATTGCTCCAATGTAGCGTTCAGGCGTTTGCTTGCACCATCTGTGCAAGGATGGAACGCACTGCTGAGCCCCTGTGCCGCTCCAATTAAAGTCAAAAAAGCCCGCCAAAATTTGGAAGTAAAAGTGCTGCCGCGATCGCTGATTATGCGTTCCGTGGGCTCTATAGATGTGTTGTATGAACAGTCTAGCTAGTTTTTGAGCATTCGGTATTCCTTTGCATGCGATGAAGTGTGCCTGCTTGGAGAATAGATCAGTGACTACCCAAATTGCCGTGTTCTTTTTGCTCACCGGCAAATCTACTATGAAGTCCATGGCAATTTGCTTCCATGGCTGTGAGGGGTTTGCTACTTCCTGCAGCTTCCCTGTGGGTTTCCCAATTTTCCTTTTGGCCATTGCGCACACTGGGCATGAGCGCACATAGTCTTTAACATCAGTGCGCAAGGATGGCCACCAAAATTTGCGTCGGATTAAGTGTAGCATTTTTACGAAGCCAAAATGCCCTGCCGTTTTGTGATCATGATGCATGGTTAAGACCTTTTGCCTTAAGGGCTCAGGGACATAGGCTTTGTTGTCCTTCCACCCCACTCCATCCTTCTCCACTAGGTTCTGTTTGTTCTCCCCCCACCAGGTGTCCGTTACTGTTGCCGCCCGCAGCTCGGCTGTCCACGGGTCGCTTTCAGCCGCGCGCTTCGCGGTGCTGCGGGTGATTGCCATGTTGCCTTCCCCCCTCCCTTCTGTTATTGCTGAGCTCTGTGCCTCCACAGGCTGGGAGGGGATGAGGGATTCAATGACCTCTTCCATTTTGCTCTCATGTTGCGGCAAGCGTGATAACGCGTCTGCCAAGTAGTTTTTTCCCCCAGGAAAATACTTCAACGTGAAGTTGAATCTGCTAAAAAATTCTGCCCACCTGAGGTGCTTAGGGTTCAACTTCCTGGGTGATTTGAGAGCTTCCAAATTTTTATGGTCCGTCCACACTTGGAACGGCTCTGCTGTGCCTTCTAAGAGATGTCGCCACGTGCTTAGGGCATGTTTGACAGCGAAAGCTTCTTTTTCCCAAATATGCCATCTTTTCTCCGTCAGGTTAAACTTTCGGGAAATGTACGCGCATGGCCTTAATTTCCCCGTGTCATCCTCCTGCAAGAGTATGGCCCCCACTGCGCTAATAGATGCATCTGTGTGTATCACAAATGGTTTGTCAGCTTCTGGGTGCTTGAGTATGGGTTCTCTTGTGAACATTTCTTTTAGGTTATCAAACGCTGCCTGGCATTCCTGCGTCCATACGAGTTTCGTGCTCGGTGATGGGGCTTTCGCGTTTGCTCCCTTGCCTTTTGTCTTTAATAGGTCAGTCAGGGGCAGTGCGATTTGCGCGAAATTCTGAATAAATTGCCTATAGAACCCCGCAAAACCGAGGAACGCTTGCAGCTGTCTGCGAGTATGGGGGGGCTGCCAGCCCAGGACCGCTTTGACTTTCTCAGGATCCATCTCGATGCCCTCATGCGAAATGCGATACCCCAAGAAGTCTAGTTGTTCCCTGTGAAATTCACATTTCTCAAGTTTTACATAAAGCTTAGCCTCGAGTAATTTCTCAAGCACCCTCTTAACTAGCTCCATGTGTTCCTCCAGATTTTCAGAAAAAATCAGTATGTCATCCAAATATACAATTACCCCTTTGTACAGAAATTCATACAATACTTCGTTTATGAACCTCATGAAGATTCCCGGTCCCCCCGCAATCCCAAACGGGAGCACCCTGTATTGGAAAGACCCCAATGGGCAATTGAATGCAGTTTTCCATTCGTCACCCTCCCTTATGCGAACACGATAGTAAGCTTCCCTAACATCTAGTTTTGTGAAAATTTTCCCCTTAGATAGCTGAGCTAACATGTCTTTCAGTAACGGGAGAGGGTACTGTCTTGTAACCGAAATTGCATTAAGACCCCTGTAGTCAGTGCAAAGTCGGAGGGACCCATCTTTTTTCTTCCTGAACAATACTGGGGCTGCAAGGGGGGAGTTGGCTGGTTCAATGAACCCCCGTGCCAAATTTTTATCTATGAATTTGCGCAATTCTTGCAGTTCTTTTTGCGTCATGGCATACATCTTGGGCTTGGGAAACGGTGCCCCTGGGATGAGGTCAATGGTTGCGTCTGACTGCCTATGGGGGGGTTCTTGCTCACATTCCTTCTTGTCGAATATCTCTGCTACCGGGAGGTATTTCTCCGGAATTGTGCTTGTGAGTGTGCCACCCCCTTGGTCCTGCTCCCCCTCCTCAATTTCCATCCCCGTTGCCCCCAGCTCAATGCCGCTAGGTGTGCTCTCATTGTCCATCTCGTGATAAGTCCCATCCGTAAAGTCCAAATCTCCTGAGACCCAATCCACCTTGGGGTTTCTTGCCCTCAACCATTTCAGTCCTAACACAATGGGTCGTGTTGCAATGGGAGCCACTAGGAACTGCAAAGTCTCTACATGCGTCCCCAAAGTCATTTGCAGTCCTTCGGTGTAGAACTCCACTGGCCCCCCCTTCAGTTCCGACCCGTCCAATTGGCAAAATGTGATGGGCGTTTTAAGCTTAAATAGGTCCAGTCCCATCTTTTCAGCTACGTTCGGGTGCATTAAGTTTCTAGAGCAACCTGAGTCTAGCATTGCAACCCCCGCATACTTTTTCCTCCCACCCAAAGTCCTCAACTGTACCATTAGGTGCATTGTTGGGGTGTTGCGGCTACTTCCTTTGCGCCCCTTTGTGGAGGTCTGTCCTGTGGCGCTCATCAGAACAGACCTGGCTCGTTTCCCGCCGTCTGGATTTCAAAGTCAGAGTCATCGCTGTCTTCTTCTAGGTCCGGATTCTGCCATGGGTTCACGGTTGCCGCAGCCGCTCCTTTTCCCTTGGTGAGTGTTGTTTTGAGGGTACTTCTGTCAGCTGCCTTTTTCGCCGGAGGTTTTTCCTTAACGCTTGTTTTCCCCTGAGGGCAAGCGCTTCTTCGGTGTCCCTCCTTCCCGCAGCGGAAGCACAGTCCCTCTCTTGTCCGGCGATCCTTCTCCTCTTCCCAATTCCGCTGTTTCACGTTCGAGTGGGGCTGGTTAATGAAAGTCCCCTCGTTCCTCTGCCTGGATTGTACGTTTCTGATACTTTGTAACTGTAGTCTGTTACTCTCAATTTTCCCAGCTAATTGGATCCACCCCTCTAAAGTTTCAGGGTAATCTCTGTCTAAAGCCTTTTCCAGTAAGTCCTGTTTTAGGCCATATTGAAAGTGTTCTATCTTTATCGATTCCGGCCAGTCCGGCAGATAGGATAATAATCTTTTAAAGTCCATAGCATATTCAGCTACTGTCCTAGTTCCCTGCCTTAAGTTCCGGAGTCGGGCCCTGGCTGAGACTTTGGTCAGCGTATCTTCAAACCGTTTTCGGAGGGCATACGTGAACTCTTGGAAGTCCCTTAATTCCCTAGCCCTCCTGTCATGAAGTGTTACCAGCCAGTCCCCTGCCTCACCTTCCAGAAAACTGGAGACGTATCTAATTTTGCTCTCTTCTGTTCGGAAGGTGTATTCGAATTCGCTCATGAACCCTTGTACTTGAGTCAAGAAGCATGCTAAATTCTTGGGGTTGCCGTTGAATTTCGTTTTTAGTTCACCCATTCCAAATGGTGTATGTGCCCCCCCTGGGGTCATGAATTGGTTGTATGACGGGGTCCTGGGTGCTCTGTTGTAGGGGTAAAATTCCTCCTCTTCACTTTCAATGTCTCCCTCTCCTTCGGGTGGCCCCAGGTTCAGTTCCCGCCCTTTGGGTTTATCTACATTGTCCATTACTTTCCTAAAGGCAGCGCCCAATGAGTCCATTTTATTCATCAACATTCCTATATTTAACTGCACATTGGACATCTGTTCCTCCAACCTTACGATGCGCTGGGTTGGGGTGACCTTCTTCTGGTTTCCTTTTGCCCCTTCCTGCGCTAGCCCTTCACCTACAGCTATGGACCATCCCGCTAGCCTTGGTTCGGTGCTGCTTAGAGGAATGGGGGTTTTGGTTACCTCTATGTGGTTTTGCTTCTTCTGTGCTTTCTTGCCCTCTCGCTCACTGGCAACTCCCTCCATCGTCTGGGCGCTAGTTGAGCTGGGTCCGGCTTCTTTGCTCACTTCTGCCGCCTCCACCGACTCCATTTTGTGGTCTCTGCTGGTCGCTGGCTGCTTGGGAGCGCTGGTCGCTGCCGTCGCTTGGCCTCCACGTGGTCTCTGCCGCTGCCTCTCAGCTGCTTGGCTTCCTAACAGCTGCTGGGGCCGCCGATTTCCGCCGCTGCGCTGCCGCCTCCTCTCAGCTGCTTGGGCGCCGATTACTCGCTGCTGGGACCTCCGGGGACCGCCGCTTTGCTGCTGCCGCCACTCAGCTGTTTGGGCGCCGATTTAGCTGCTGCTCTGCCGCCTCCATTCGCTGCTTGGGCTGCTGATGTCCGCCGCTGCGCTCCTGCCGCTGCTCAGCTGGTCCGGATCACCACCTCTCAGCTGATTAGCGCGAGCTGCTTGGGCCGCCGGTGTCCGCCGCTGCTCTCCTGCCGCCGCTCAGCTGTTCCGGATCACCGCCTCTCAGCTGATTAGCGCGAGCTGCTTGGGCCACCGGTGTCCGCCGCTGCGCTCCTGCCGCCGCTCAGCTGTTCCGGATCACCGCCTCTCAGCTGATTAGCGCGAGCTGCTTGGGCCGCCGGTGTCCGCCGCTGCGCTCCTGCCGCCGCTCAGCTGTTCCGGATCACCGCCTCTCAGCTGATTAGCGCGCCGGTTTCCGCTGCTGCTGGAAAAAGCCGGTTCCTCGCTCGCCTGGTCCCAGCTGCTGGGGAAAGCCGTTTCCTGCTTCTTCGCTGCTGCCAGGGATCCCCGCCTCTCAGCTGTTTGCGCTGCCGGGGAAGCCGGTTCCTCGCTCGTCTCGCCTGGTCTCCTTCCGAAAAAATTTTTCCCCAGGTCTCTGCCCAGTGGGTGTAGAAGCCGGTCTCGACCGTGAGCTGTTGGTTTCGCTCCCGGGAAAACCAGTTGGTTTTTTCATTCCAGTCTTTATGTAAGGCACTCCATCCGATATCTGTAATCTCCCTACTCTAGAGTAACTCACAGACGCATGAGTTCTTAGAAGTAGGATAGTTTATTACAGGATACAGAAGCTAGCACGAACAAAGACTGGAATGGCGATTCTGGGAACAAGCAGCATATTTAAACCTTTCCCTCCCCCAGGGTCCTTTGCTGCTGACACGTGTGGTCAGGTCTACCTGGTTGCTCCGGCAACCGCCTCCCAGATGTGTATTCCTGTGCGTCGGGTGGATGTCAGCTTCGCGCCACTTCCAGGCTTCTGCGGAGCTCTTTGTCTGCCTGCCCTTTTGGCAGAGATTGGATGATCTCTGACAGAGACATGATAGCAGACTTCCAATACAGAAAGGGATGTCATAGGGAAGAGGGTGTGGATTTATACTACAGATCACCCAAGGGTAAGGCAAGAATCTACAGAGAGAGATCCAAACTTGCAATGAGGAATTTCCTATCTGTGAGAGCTATTAAGCTTAATAGTCGTAGGTGCTCCATCAGTGGAAGTTTTCCAGAAAAGATTGGACAGCCATTTGTCCGGGATAGGATGAGGATTCCTGCACCAGGCAGGTGGTTGGACTAGAAGACCTCCTAGATCCCTTCCAATCCTATGATTCTTTGATTCCTGATGTTCTGCAATCATCCAATGGACAAGATAAAGCAGTCTGACATCAGTGCGCAACTTGACTCAGGTCAAGTGTAACTTTTCTGGGATTTCACAAAACAAAAAAACTTGATGCCAAATAACTCTGAACTTCAGTGAACTCCAGGTTTAATTAGGTGGCATCCCTAATAATGCAATAATTCTGCCTGGCTCCATCTGTAAACCATACAATTCAATCCAGTTGCATCCTTGACTAAATGAATGGGTCTACTCCCAACCTACCAGATTCCACAGTTCCATTTTTTACTTAGTTTTTGCTTTGGTGCTGCTTTCTCTAGCTTTCCCTATCCACCCAGAAGGGGCCATAACCTTAATAGCAGTAGAAAAGAAATACAAATGATGAAAAAGACTGAGAGACAATTCATCATTTAATATGATTGTATATGTATACAGCAGTGTAATCTAAGAGAGGCATGCTAGAATTGTGGCAGGATCACAAGAGACGTGATGGAGGCAGCAATGTTTATTAATTTTTATGCGTTATTAAAAGATAAAATAAGTGGGGACTGATTGTAGCATTAAGAACATCCAGGCGAGAGAGCTGAAGGTTTTCTCTCTGTATGAACTTACATTGAAATGTCCATCTGGTACAATATTCTGTTTCCAAGCAGATCCCTTTGGGCAGCCTTCTGCAAGATGTGCCTGCAATATCACCTCAAAGGGAGGCACATAGAATCTCCCTTCATTTTTAGCCTCACAAGAAATGAGGCTATAGAAAAAGCCTGGAAGAAATTATGGAAAAAGACAGAAGGGTCACAACCCTCATAATATTCCGTGAACAAGACAGAGTGATTGCACAATAAAAGCTTAATTTGGAAATAGCCCCAGAGGCTGTTTCTTCCAGCCTGGCACTGAGCTGGAAGAAAAAAATGAAGAATGGAAAATGTCGGTGAGAGTGCTCCCATGGCACAACTTTTGATGCAAAGTTCAGATCTCCCCTCCATACTGTTTATATGATGAGGGTTTGCCTGACGTGCCTTCCTTTTAGTTCTTTTCTCCCTTTCTCCCTGTACTCGTGCTTCTTCACATTGTGGGAGGTTGTGCGGATCCAGAATTGGCCTTTATAGCCACTTACGGAGCCACTGTTAAAATTTTACCTTTGGAAGACAATCTTACTCGGCTACGAGTGATCGCCAATGAATGATGTTTATATGAATGAGGCAAATACAGGCAGAATCAAATCTCTTTGTTGCTGTTATAGGTTGTTTAACCCTCAAAAGCTGCTTAGGCAACCAGCAACTAAAGAAGAGGTGGTAAGGGTGCTATTATTTTTGATATGCAACATAGGCTACCTTAATCATCATTACAAGAACTTGTAAATTAAGCTTTGCCAGTGGAGTCCTTGGTGCAACCAAGCTCAGGGAGCACCAAGGACTCACAGTTCAATCCTGAGCTACATATATTCTCTTCTATAAGCTTTACCTGTTATTATTTACCTTAGTAATCCAAACAACAAGAAATAATTCATATTCTCAAGTATAGGAGAGATGACAGGTTACTAATGGGTGTTATAAATAATTCATAACTTGGGGGAAATTGGGACTTCCAACAGATAGGATAAAATGGCACTCCCTGCCAGTTACTAGAGGACAATGTTCTCTGCTTAGAACTCATCCTATTATCCAATATGTAAGCAGGTCTATATGGCCATTGGACATGTTCTTTGAAGGGGTGATTATCTGTGCATCCACTGATGTATAAACTACTCTTACTGGGAATGTGAGAGGGACTCCTCTTCCTCCTTCTTAATCAAGTATGAAGGCTTAATATTTGTCTAGCTGTCCCAAGTCTTTGCCAGAGTAGAAAGTTGGGCTATATATAATTCAGGGGTCAGCGGGTAAGACGTCATGCTTGTTGATCGCAAGTTCGGAGGTTCGAATCCCTAGCCCCGCGTGACGGAGTGAGCTCCCGCACTCGCCCCAGCTCTTGCCAACCTAGCAATTCGAAAGCATGCAAATGCAAGTAGATAAATAGGTACCACTTCAGTGGGTAGGTAACAGCGTTCCGCGTGTGTCATGCCGGCCACGTGACCGTGGAAGCGTCTTCGGACAGCGCTTGCTCTTCGGCTAACAAATGGAGATGAGCACCGGCCCCTAGAGTCGGACACGACTGCACAAATGTGCGGGGGGAACCTTTACCTTTTTATCCATGGGAGAGGGGTCAACATCTGCAAGATGGTGGATGCAGTGTTGCAGTTGAAGGAAGGGGGCTTTGACAGCAATATTGCACCCATCATGTTATGGACATCAATCCCCCTGCCCTGGACAACCCCTGCAACAAATACAATTAAATCAAATACATTAAAGCAAATGCTTTTATTATGTTAAAAACTGGCTGGAAAGTTTGCTCCCCATTCATTTGCTTTTTATGTAAACAGTTGATAAAAACAGCACATCTTGCTCCTCATATGGGTAGGTCACATATTTTAGGAAGACTCCTCTTACCCGGCAAAAGGCCCAGTGAACTCAATGGGACTCATCTCTTAGTGGTCACATATACAACCAAGGATGTTTTATGTGGGTCATGTATTGAAGATTTCAGTAACTTCCACAACATATTTTCAAAGGGGATTTCTTGGAATTGAAATGAAAGAAGTTTTATTTGGGGACCCAGTGGGTGAAGAATTGAAATTTAATTTTCTAAAAATGGGAAAATCATGATGATGCTTCAACATTTTTCTGGGAGTACCCGCAATTACAGTTTTTTATTTATTTATTTATTTATTCACCCCAACTCCATATAGGAGCCTGTGCAATATATTTTTACATTCTTCTAGTGAGCTCCTCTGTATCAAATATTCAAGGGCATTTGGATTAAAAACAAATTTATTCCCCAGTCTGAGAACCCCATGAGGATGTCTTTGAGGCTGAGCTTCAGACAGCCTTCTTATCCTGAAATCCCTAAGGCTGTTTCTGAATGTATCCCACCTAAACCCTATAATTCCTTATGAATTTAAATCAGACTGGTAATTATACTTCTGGAAGCACAAACCTCTGGTGATACAGATGTGGCAATCTATTGGAACAGCTAGCACATTTAAGCAGAAGAGAAGGAAGCCCGCAAATCCTTCCCCAATAAATGGCATTTTACAAGTCCAGTGGATAACGTAATGTGTGGGTGCCAATTTTGTACTACAGTTGTCGCATGAGGATCCTTCCCAAATATTTTAAAATTTTATTCTTTTAATTAATAAATGTTTATATATTTGTTTCTTAAATATGGTTCTCATTTGACTTTATATGATTTTTGCTATTATGTGGCACACTAGGAAACTAACTTAAGTTACATTTTTGGAATGAACTTTAACACTCTCTAAGTCAACCCTCTTCTGATGAAGGGAATTATCATCACATCTTTCATAGATGAGCACCGAGTCTTCTGCTTAACAGAGAAGCCTCCATCTGTTCCCCCATCAAGTTCTCAATGCTACCCGGTAGTTCTTCCTAATATTTATACACATTTCCTTTTCTTCTAACTAGAAAACCTATTAGTTGGTTCCTAGAGCAACCTTCCCCAAACTAGGCATCTTCCAGATATATAGTCATCAACTCTCACAATTCCATTGTCAGTATCACTATTGCTGAGAATTCTGGGAATTCCATGCATTTGGAGGACACCCAAACTGAAAAAGCCTGCTCTGGAATGAGCTTTACCACACCATGTTGTATTTTTTATTTTGTGATCTAAAAAGAATCTGGGTCACAAGATTCAGTTTAAAAAGACAAGCTAAGGTAATTTTTTTTCTCACTCATAGGCACCAAAAGGTCTGCCGGCATTAAGATTCCTTTAACCATATAAGGTTTATCTTTGTGTTCTTAAGGTGTTTATTAAGGTTTGGCTAGGCTGACTCTTGGGTTGTTGTTGTTCAGTCGTTTAGTCGTGTCCGACTCTTCGTGACCTCATGGACCATACCACGCCAGGCCTTCCTGTCCTCCACTGTCTCTCGGAGTTTACTCAAATTCATGTTCATTACATCGGTGATGCTATCTAACCATCTCATCCTCTGCCGTCCCCTTCTCCTTTTGACTTCAGTCTTTCCCAGCATCAGGGTCTTTTCCAGTGAGTCCTCTCTTCGCATTAGGTGGCCAAAGTATTTGAGCTTCAGCTTCAGCATCTGTCCTTCCAATGAGCAGTCAGGGTTGATTTCCTTTAGGATTGACTGGTTTGACCTCCTTGCAGTCCAAGGGACTCTCAAGAGTCTTCTCCAGCACCACAGTTCGAAAGCATCAATTCTTCGGCGCACAGCCTTCCTTATGGTCCAACTCTCACAGCCATACATTACTACTGGAAAAACCATAGCTTTAACTATACGGACCTTTGTCGGCAAGGTGATGTCTCTGCTTTTTAATATGCTGTCTAGGTTTGCCATAGCTTTCCTCCCAAGGAGCAAGCGTCTTTTAATTTCATGGCTGCAGTCACCGTCTGCGGTGATCTTGGAGCCCAAGAAAATAAAATCTGTCACTGCTTCCATTTCTTCCCCTTCTATTTGCCAGGAAGTGATGGGACCAGATGCCATGATCTGGGTTTTTTTAATGTTGAGTTTCAAGCCAGCTTTTGCACTCTCCTCTTTCACCCTCATCAAGAGGCTCTTTAGTTCCTCTTCACTTTCTGCCATTAGGGTGGTATCGTCTGCATATCTGAGGTTGTTGATATTTCTCCCGGCAAACTTAACTCCGGCTTGTGATTCATCCAGCCCGGCATTTCTCATGATGTACTCTGCATATAAGTTAAATAAGCAGGGTGATAATATACAGCCTTGTCGTACTCCTTTCCCAATTTTGAACCAGTCGGTTGTTCCATGTCTGGTTCTAACTGTTGCTTCTTGACCCTCATACAGGTTTCTCAGGAGACAGGTAAGGTGGTCTGGTACTCCCATCTCTTTAAGACTTTGCCACAGTTTGTTGTGATCCACACAATCAAAGGCTTTAGCGTAGTCAATGAAGCAGAAGTAGATGTTTTTCTGGAACTCTCTTGCTTTTTCCATGATCCAGCGAATGTTGGCAATCTGATCTCTAGTTCCTCTGCCTCTTCGAAACCCAGCTTGCACTCTTGACTCTTGGGTAGTCACATGCTAATTGGTTACTATGGTGAATGATTGTTTATGATCAAGAAGTTAAGTGTATAAGGGTGATCCTTTGTTCTGCCTGCTGGCTCTGCTTATCTGTTTTCTTTTCAAATGAAGATGTTAAGCCTGCCTCCGCACCTCTTGTAGGTGAAAGAGATTTGGAAATATGTTCTTGTTTTTTGAATAAATGCAACTTTATTTTTACTGCAAAAGTCTAGTTTATTGATCTCTCTATGCAAGATTCCAAAACTCTAAAATTCAAAATAATATTAAAACACCACAGGCCTCCCCATTTGCATATTATTCCAAGTGCACTTCAACCAATCTGTGATTACTCCACTTTTTCTTCACTGTCAGCAAACCAAAATGCTTTTCAGCACAAAGATGTCCATGTGTTTTCTAGTTTGGAGCTCACAGACGGCATTTTCAGTTAACCCAAAGAGGCCAAAAACTGATCACAACAACGAGTGCTCACTTTTCCTGCTTCAAACTTGCCAGCTGCTGAGCGTGCTGCTCCTGGAACTTCCTGTGCTACATGAAACAGCCCTTTCCACTTTCTACAGAAAAAAGAGCTTCCCCCTACCAACTAGTAACATGTATGGATGTGCATTTGTCTCCTGGTTTGCAGATCATCCATCCTGAGAGGCTACTATAGGTGTGGTTGCAAGGAAGAATTGATTTTGGAAAGTATTAGTAGATGCACTGAGAAGCCTAAAAAGCTTTCATCTCTACATGGTGCCAGATCAGTCTTGCAGATGAAGTATGCTTTCCCAGCGAATCCTAAGAGTGTTGCATTACTGCCAACAAACATGCCAAGAAAACTTCAGTCAAGGGCCTTGCTCTGAGCTAGGGTGGCTGAAATGCAAGCTGGGAAGTGGGGAGAATATAGTAGCTGTCTCACAAATGAGAAAACTAATGCCTTCAACTGCTGAATGAACTTGGAAAGATGCATTTCTCCTTCTGAAGTGAAAGAGGAACCCCCCTTCTAATTAGAAGATCTAATGATCTTCTTCTTCATCATCCTAGCATTTATCCCGCTTTTTGCAGGGTCCGCTTTTTTCCGGATCAACCAGAAGTTGGTAAGTGGTTGATCTGTTTAGTTGCAACGGGGGCTAACTGACCAGCTTGTCGCTAGAGCCTGACGTTGGAAGCTAGGGCTAGCTGACGGGAGCTCACCCCGTCACGTGGTATCCACACACAGGCTTCGAACCGTCGACCTTAAGATCTTCCCATCTCAGCGTCTCAGCGTCTCAGTGCCTCAGCGCCTTAGCCACGTGAGCCACCGTGGCCCCTAATTTCTTAGGATGATGTGGCCCCCAAAATTGTAGAAATGTGCATAGAACATTGGCCTGTTGCAGGCAATGTCTTAAGATTGGCAGGAGGGTGTGTCTGCAGAGGCAGAAGAAATGGTCATGTGGAAAGACTCAGTAACAGAACTGTTAGCTGAAGAAAATGGCATCCCACCTTCCTTTATTTATTGAAGAATATGTCTACCAGGGTTGTAAGCTAAACTGGACATCAAAATATATCTCAGAAGAACATAATGACAAGCAACTTCCATATTGTTTTCAGGAAAACTATGTGGACATTTCTATGAAATCACCCAGAGCTGATCTCTCCCTGAAGGAGACTTTAGCTTCTGTACCGCTCTCAGAAAGCCTCATAAGAAATATCAGACCTCATAACAACAGAAATTAAAACTTTGCTTCCATTAATTATATTATTTCTATACAAAGAGATCATTACTCAAGTGCTGGTAAGAAAGCTCTAGGTTTAATTGTTAACATTTCTTTGGCCTTCTTAGGCTGGTGCACATACTTGGAATATTGAAGCTATGTCAGGAACATTCCTGCAAAATAATAATAATAATAATAATAATAATAATAATAATAATAATAATAATAATATTAATAATAGAAGTAGCAGCAATAGTACTGGACTTAGTCATTCACAAAATGACTGCTATGAGGATATAACCGAGCACCAATGTGTCTGTATGTTACCCATCATCCTTTGTATCCTATTTTTCTGCAAGAAATCCTTGCTCCCCTTGCTTATCTTGTCCTTTTTCTAGGGAGGTGGGCACACTTCCAAACAAAGCACTGGTTTCTAACCACTCAATTAAACCACTTAAAAATCTAAGAATGTTTATGGTCCAAGAGGCATTATTGGAGAGCAAAATTATGCTGGAGAATGGCGTTTTGCTATTTCCCCATTTCTTTAACTGATTTTTTTCCAGTGTAAAAAGCAAGGTGGGGCAGGGAGCTTGGTGGGCACCAAGGGAAAGGCCTGTGGGCACATTGGCACCCCAGTTGCTGATGAGACAGTGGGATAGATCATGTTGTAGAGAAGGGAGTTTTTTCTACAGAGGGCTGCATTTCCTCAGGAGTAATTGTGAATAGGGCTAAAATGAGTCAGTGACAAGGAGTAGACCAAAAGTGGTGTGGGACCCTCATTCCCTCTGACCCCGATCCCCCTTTTTTCAGTTTCTAAAACTCTTTTCCCTCCCAGCAGTCTCCAAGGAGAGGACTGGTGACTTTTGCAGGAGATTTGAACTGATCTCTTGCACAGGGCTTTGGCAAATAGTTCCGAGGGCTGTGTGGAATTTGGCAGAGGGCCTTGTAAGGGCCATAGGTGGCTGCAGGTATGCTTCTGAGCTGAGCAGGATGGGGATTGTGCATCCATCCTTGCCCTACTTGACTTCTCTGCGGCTTTCAATACCATCGACCATGGTATCCTTCTGAATCAGCTCAGAGGCTTGGGGGTGGGTGGCACTGTGTTGTGCTGGTTCAACTCTTTTCTCCAGGATCGGTTCCAGTCGGTGGTGATTGGGGAAGAGAAATCCCGCCCTCAGCCCCTACTTTGTGGAGTGCTGCAGGGTTCAGTGCTCTCTCCACTCCTATTCAATATCTACATGGGCCCATTGGGTGAGATCATCCATTGCTATGGGGTGAGGTATCATCAGTATGCTGATGATACCCAATTATACATCTCTGCCCCTGGCGAATTAAGCGATGCTATGGTTGTCTTATCCTGGTGTCTGGAGGCTGTGAGGGTCTGGATGGGGAACAACAGGCTTCAGCTGAACCCTGGCAAGACTGAGTGGCTTTGGGTTTTGGGTTCTGCCAGTTCTAGGACTATGCCGTCTTTGGTGCTGGATGGGATTGCACGGCCCCAGACAGACCTGGTGCACAATCTGGGGGTCCTCCTGGACTCATGACTCTTGCTCGAAGAGTAGGTGGAGGTCATGGTTAGGAGGGCCTTTGCACAGCTTCGTGTTGTGTGCCAGTAGCGCCCATTCCTGGATCAGGGGGCTCTGCTCACAGTGACTCATGCCCTAGTCACCTCCCAGTTGGATTACTGTAATGCGCTCCACATGGGGCTGTCCTTGAAGAGTATCTGGAAGCTTCAGCTGGTGCAAAATGCAGTGGCGAGGGCAGTTAAGCTTCTAGAACAGCACATTATGCCTCTACT
This sequence comes from Charina bottae, assembly GCA_023362775.1. Taxonomy (NCBI): domain Eukaryota; kingdom Metazoa; phylum Chordata; class Lepidosauria; order Squamata; family Charinaidae; genus Charina; species Charina bottae. Next base: position 80,102,823 of record JALMGJ010000001.1, on the reverse strand, counting down.
CCGTGAACTGCATTGGTTGCCAGTCTCCTTCCGGGTCCAATTCAAGGTGCTGGTCTTGACCTTTAAAGCCCTTCATGGCATGGGGTTGGGTTATCTGATGGATTGCCTCTCCCCGATCACATCTGCTTGTCCCATCAGATCTGGCAAGAGAGGTATGCTGTGGGTCCTGTCTCTCAGGGAATTACACTTGGTGGGCCTTCTTTGCCGTGGTGTCTGCCTTATGGAACATTCTCCCTCCTCTCCCCCCCAAAGTGAGGTCAGCCCCATCCCTCCTTTTTTCCCAGAAGTCCTTTAAGACCTGACTATGTCATCAGGCCTGGGGGTCCCATGGGACCGGCGAGATCTTGAGGTGGCTCCCTTGCTGTTCTAATCTCTTGTGTTTTTAAAAAACTTTTTAATATGATTGTGTTTTACATGTTTATTGTTTTATATTTTTTGCTGTACGCTGCCCAGAGTCACTTCTTGTGAGATGGGTAGCCATATAAATTTGATAAATAAATAAACTTGTATTCCAAATCTAATGCAAGAATATAAATTGCAGCATTTACATGATGTTGTCATCACACATGCTCCATCATGGAGATGACCATGCTGTAGTCTGCTTATTTTTCCCATTTTGTTTACTTCTGTGGGGAAAATGGAAGACTATATATGAGGACAGCTTTGGAACAAAATCACTATGAAGTTTTTGTGGTCTAGCTTCTAACCACGAATCATATTGTCATCTCTCTTCTCATTTCTCACCCCAAGGGCTCCTGAAATATTCAGACCTGTATTGTTGTCCTCATTTTTGTTGGCCTGAGTCCCGAAGAAGTGGGTAACTTGGTCCTTCATCTGCAGATGGTGGTTGCCATCTCCCAGCATTGCTCCAGACAACTGTTTCCTTCACATAGACAGATAGCATTCAGAAGAAGGGGGTCTAGTCTGGTTTACTTTGACTTAGGACTGGAAATCAATGTCCTGTGTAGCAAAAGGGTTCTGAGTTCCAGAGTGACTCTATCCACACAGGCTGGCTATTGACTCCATTGATTAGAAAAACATATAAATACATTTTTGTAAATCTTATTTTGCCATAAGGGAGAAAAGGAGAGGCGGAGGTGATACTTTCTGGAAAAAAATAGGTAGGGATTATTGGTTTAACCTTGTTTTCTAACTCCTTCTTGACATCCCAAATCATAGTCCTGCTCTGCCAGATGGCATGGCTAATCCTATGGGTCCCTAAGCAAGCCATAAGCTAATGTAAAAATTTCTGTTCCTTTGGTAGCCTAAAATAATGTGTGTGCATTGAGGCATTTTGGGATCAATCTTTCTCCTTCTCTTTTTTCTATTTTCTGTTGCAGAGTAAGCTACCATTTTATTGTGACACAGGATCTTTGCTACATAAGTGGTTTTACTGACTACCACTTTGTTGGATAGCCTACCCTGATAATGTAACTCCTCTGTGAAGATGGGAAAATTATATGGGACAACTCCTCTCTTACACTTACTCTTTTAAACAACTGTATAATTAAACATCTATATTGTTACAAACTGAGTCAAACCGCCAAGCTCCTGATCAGTTTCTTTTCTCTTACCTTCCCCTCTTTCTCTCTAGGAGAATAGGCACTGAAAAAAATGACCAGAAGTAGCTGTCTTTATATCAAAAACTTTAATTAAGCTATTCTGAAAATAAAAGTGTAGCACAAGAAGCACAAAAATAGCCTTTAAGTTAATTGCACATCTTTTGTATTGCTATTGTATCAAATGCTTCAGAGTTCTCACTGAAGTTAGTCATTCAGCCTTGGAAGATGATTAAATTGTACTTCAAGTGTTACAGAGTAGGGGAAGCATTGCAGCTTGGGAGAAAAGAAAACTGAGAATGGAAAGGACATTCTGTCGGTTAATGTTCACAAACTATCCATCTTCAGAAAAACATCACATTAACTGGTTTGCTGAGGTAACCTGGACTCTGCCACAAATACTGAGTCATGTACTAAGAGGAAATGTGTATGGAAATATGCTATCATACTGAAGCAAAGAGGGTGGGAATTTAGGTATGATGCAGGTCCATCAGGATGACCTTGGACCAAGTGGAGAGTTTTCCTTATTGCATGGGATTCTCAAAATGTAGTTTAGAAACTGCTATTAGTTATATAGCTCCATTTAGATGGCTAATGGAAAGGATGAAGAACTTGAGCATAGATATACTTGGATTGCAGTTTTCCCCCCAATGATGAAAGTTGAGGCCATTTTCACCAGGGAACAAAGTTCCCTTAATGACATTTTAATTGCTTTCCTCGTTCAGATCCAAATCCAACATCAAGATAAATGCTGTTAGACTTAGAAAATAAAAAAGGAGATGTACACGCAAGGTTTGATTTGGAGGAGATTATAAGATCAATGTAAGGAGTAGAGTCAGTACACTTAACTTATGTAAAATAGACCCTGAGCTACGGGAAGAGATGAGATATTGTGAAAAGTGAAACAGAAAAAAGTATTCCCAAAATTTCAATGAAGAAAAGATTCAGGTGGCTTTCAGAATAAGCTATCAAGATAGCCAAGGAAAGATGGAGGATGAAAGCCTTGGGCACTAAGGATATATGATGACGAAATGTAGATTTTTAATATCAAGCAAGAAAGGATAAGGATGGATACCTCAATCAACATATATAGGAAAATAATTATGGAAGGAAAATTAGAGTTGTTTCTAAAATAAGGAAATTTTAAAAGTTGTTTTAAAAATCTCAGGAAAATTATTAGGGAAACTTTAGAATAATGAAGTTAAGGAGGACATAAAGATTATATTGGCTTACAAGAGAGATTAGAGAATGACAGGATATTTATATAGAGAGAATATATTCAGGAACTGATTTTGCTAGAAAATGAGGTACAAGAGCAGTCAAATAATAGAGATGAAATACTCACTGAAATGTTTAAAGCTACAGGAGAAAAGGCAATTAAACTGCCAACAGCTCTATGTCAACAAAAATGGATCAAGGCAGTAACCCAGAGATTGGAAAAGACTGGTACAAACTACCAAATCATCATACTAATTCCTCACAAGCAAAGTTTTGCTTAAGACCTTCCAAAGAAGAATAGAACCACACATGGAAAGAGAAATGACAAATGAACAGGCATGTCATATAAAAAGAACAAGGATATGAGGTTGGATAACGAAGGGGCGTGGTGGCTCAGCGGGTAAGATGCCAGGCTTGTCGATCGGAAGATCGCACGTTCGGAGGTTCAAATCCCTAGCCCCGTATGACGGAGTGAGCTCCCGCACTAGCCCCAGCTCTTGCCAACCTAGCAATTTGAAAGCATGCAAATACAAGTAGATTAATAGGTACCACTTTGGTGGGTAGGTAACAGCGTTCCACATGCATCATGCCGGCCACATGACCATGGAAGCGTCTTCGGACAATGCTGGATCTTTGACTAACAAATGAAGATGAACACCGGCCCCTAGAGTTGGACACGACTGCACAAATGTGCGGGGGGAACCTTTACCTTTACCTTAACCAATCCTAACATGGATAATGAAGAGGGGAAGAGAATTTAAGATGGAGGTTTATCTGCTTTATTGACTATGGCAGGGCTTCTCAAATTCAGATACCTTAACCCACTAAAATGGTAAAATGAATGATTCCATTGGAGTTAGGGTTAGTAAGAAATAAAAATACAATTTTTAATAATTAAATGTTTGTATATCATGTAACATGATAGAACTGTACAACCTTATAAAACTATTTTATTCAAAATAAAGCCAATATTTGGAAGAACAAACTTGTTTACTTTTGCATTGTCAGAGGTCCTTTTTTAAAACTGTACCCAATTTGATTGATCCAGATTCAAAAGATCCACAAAAGCACTGAACCCTGGACAAGTTGTTTTTTATTTCTCCCTATAAGGGTTGAGATGTTTTATTTTGAAAAAACTAAGATGCAGAAGTGAAATGTGCAATTTAAACATATGTGAGTGTACTTTCTATTGTCTCTATCTTATCCTATACTCTATTTCTACTATTAAGACTATACAATTACAATTTTATCTACACAATATTCTACTATTATAGAGCAATGTTTTCCTCTTACAGAGCCGGTTCTGTCTTTAATTCCTCTCTCTGGGATTTCTTCTACTTTTTTCTTCACTGTTAATGGCCAGCAAGTAAAGTACTTACACCTCCGCACACTGTGTTTTGCTTTGCTTTGCCTCTTCTTTTTCTTCTGGACCATCCACTCCCTTTCAAGGAAAAAAACACCTTTTATTCAGCTGCTTTACTCTGTCCGCTGGGAGCTGCAGAGCTCCCAAAACACGCATCTCCTCCTACACCTGTGTCAAGGTTGCAGCTTTATTGCCAAAAGTTATCACCTTTAATGTCTATGAAGGTTCTCAGTCATCCAGGTGGAATTGTCTGTAGCTTGAATCATGTCAACTGGATTTCTATTTTCTCAGTGGAAATGTTTCGCTCCTTATCCAAGGGGCTTCTTCAGTCTGAGCAAAGTTAGTAAGGGAATCCTTAAATATGTTTCTAGGTGGCTGTGTGACCTTACACCTGGGGCTAGGTCATGGTTATTTTGGTTAAAAAAAAATAACCATGACCTAGCCCCAGGTGTAAGGTCACACAGACACCTAGAAACATATTTAAGGATTCCCTTACTAACTTTGCTCAGACTGAAGAAGCTCCTTGGATAAGGAGTGAAACGTTTCCACTGAGAAAATAGAAACCCAGTTGACATGATTCAAGCTACAGATTATCACCTTTAAAGCCCTACATGGCATGGGTCCAGGTTACATGAGGGACCATCTCATCCCCATTACATAGACCCGTCCCACCTGGTCATGCAGAAAGGGCATGTTGCGGACCCCATCTACAAGAGAATTCTGTCTGGCAGGGTCCAGGAAATGAGACTTCTCTGCAGTGGCTCCTGCCCTTTGGAACATTCTTCCCCCGGAGGTAAGGCAAGCCCCATCTCTCCTGACCTTCCGGAACAAACGAAGACCTGGCTCTGCCATCTCTCTTGGGGCGGGAAGGGGAGTAGTCATTCTTGGGGATGGCTGGCACCTTAAAGGGGTTCTTATATATACACGAATTGAATTACAACTTTTATCGCCATCTGGATTATATTTTATATTTACAGTATATATTTATATTTTATGTATTTTTATGGTTTTATTGCATTTTAAATATTTTAGCTTTTTTGTAAACCGCCCAGAGTCCCTCTTCCAGGGGGAGATGGGTGGTGGCAAAATTTGATAAATAAATAAATAAACTCTGTCATGCTGACTCTGGGGAGAAAGCTCAAATAGGAGGGGAGGAAAGCAACACAGGTGCCTGCACTTTTTCTAAGCAGCCTGCTCTTCCATGTGCATATTGTCTAAAATCTGGGTTTGAAAGCAGGCTTCATACACCACTCTCTCTTTAAGAACTGGTTCTCTATTGATGCAGTGGAAAGGTTGATAAAATTATTCCTTGTGGTCAAAGTTTAATGTTGTTTAAGAACTGGGCTGAATGATTTCATGTATGCAATATACTGTATCATGTTTTGGTGATTTTTTCTGTTTGCTTTTGTAGTTTTTTTTCCTTTTAAATTTCTTTTTTCCACCCCCCCCAAATATATTTAAACCATGAATGAAAATAAAATAAATAAATAAATAAATGAAAATAAAGTATGTTTGGCAAGGTTGGGAGAAGTAGAAGAAGGGGAAAACAGCAGATCAAGTGGATGCATAGGATCAGAGATATTGCTGGAAATCCTTGGAAGACCTAAGGCTTGACTCCCAGCCAAGACTGATCAAGGTCGAGGGCATTTGTTCATAAGGTCACCAGCACAGGAATCAAGCCTGACTCCGTGGCACTTCACTAAAGGTTAAAATGGATAGTTGTTGCACCTCACTTTGCAGAACTTTGCTTGCAAAAATAGGCACATTGGGTTATTAAAAACTTGGATTTGCGGAATAAAATATTAACTACTAAATCTGCTAGCAGTTTTCAGAGAAAAGAAGGTTGAGCCCTTCTGGTTTAATTATTGTGGTTATGTTTAAACTTAATTGATTTCTGCAAAGGAGTCTGAGATTTGGACAGAAAGGGTTAAGGGTGTAAGAAAGAGTACTTAATGTTTCACCTGCTCACCAACTTGCTTTTTGCTAAGGAGACTGCTGGCAAATTGGTTTCAATAGATAATAGTTGAAATGTCATTTAGTGTTCTAAAAAGAGGAATAATTATCCTCTGTCTAAGGATAATTTAGATGTTTATGTAAAAATGTAGTCTGAGAGAGAAGGAGGGAGCTAGCTTCCAAGCTAGAAAAGTGAGCTTTCTATCATCAAGCAATGGATTTGTACCTCTGGCTATGCTCAACTTGTGTATTCATAATTGAACTCGGTTATTACAAAACATCCTAATTCTCCAGTCATAACACTTTCTAAAGTCATAGCTATGTGTGTAGGAAGTAGGCTTGGGTGCTGGGTACCAGTGGTGTAGTAAACTGTGTTTTTTTAAAACACAATTTCTTGAACACACCTTAAGTGATGGAGTTTGTACAGCATGCTAAACCAACTTTTATAAATTACTGTGATAGGGTTCACACAAAACACTAACCAAATCCACGCAAACGCCATTATGGCTTAGAACAATATGAGAACATAGATTCCAGTGTAAGCCACAATGATGCACATGTGTCATGAGGTTATTGTGCAAAGGTCACAAATTACATAGTTTCTGTTATTTGTACAATGCTGTTGTTATGCACATGATGTCACTTTCTCACTTCTGCCATCCCTGCTCGCCCTGGACACCTACTGTATGTATAAGAACCAATTCAGTTTATTTGCTGTTCCTGGCCTCCATATATATCTGCAAGTTGTATGGAATCTAGGTGTCATAAACATGATATACAATTTAAAATAAGGAGCAGATAAGAATGACTTCCAGTGAGATGGCAACGCAGAAGACTGCACGTATGTGAGCACCACCAGATAAATTTAAAATTTATATTATAAACAGTGGGTAAGAGCTTAACTGAAGTATACAGCACCAACATCTGTTGTGGTTTCACTGAGATAAGTTATTATAGAAGTGTGGTATGCCGATAACAAAGAATGTAAACTAAAAGTGGAATTTAAAGTGCTTCGTCCCACAAAACCTTCTTTTAGCTCTCTCAACTGTAACATAGACAAACAATAGGTAAAGCTGAGAGTACTTACTACAGAGGATGGAAGAATGATTGAGAAAATAAGGAGGACTGTTATTACAATCGGTTAAATATTTAAAATGGTACTTACAAGAGGCGGCTATTGTGGCCTAGGATTAGAGCTAGAGACTGGAGCGACAAAAGGGTGTAAAGAGGGAGATAATCAAGCCAAGATTACAGACTTTTCCCCCTCAACAAGGCCCTCTCCCCACCTGGCGTCATATAATAGCCTAATTATTTCAAATGTCAGCCCCATAGTAGAACCAACTTACGATTGGTCTTTAGGGCCCCATTGTATGTTTGTAACAGAGCCGACTGAAACTGGAATAAATCTAGCCCAAGAATTTGCCCTCATGGATCAACAAACTTATACATCTCCAATAAATTACACTTCCAAAGAGAGGAATTGGCCAGAACCAATTCCTAGGAGGTGAGGAGATTGAAGATATAAATGCCCCCCCATCCCCTGGCTCTACAACTGGAAATACTAATGAATCATTAAGATTAGGTTTGCTAACTTTAATAGACATCTTTAGCAAACAACAACAAAGTTTAAATATTCTAACTCATTCCTGGGTGCAAGACATAACCACAATGAAATCCTTTTTAGCAGAGTGCAAAGATTTACTACAAACATTGACAGAACTGATACTTAAAACAATAAGTGGAACAGATTATAAATCAGAAGAAACCCTTGCAGAATCACCATCAGTCACAGTAGACCACATTTCCAATCCAGAAGAAGAGATAGAAATAACAACTGTGAAACAAAAAATAAAAACACCCAAAGAAGGTGCTAAATTAAGGAAGAAGGCTAACAAAAAGGGAAATCAGGTCAGGAAAAGTAAAAACATCAAAAACTTGGAGTGTTGTGGAACAATAAAGAAATTCAAGCCAAACAAACTGTTGCAAATTATTGATACCGAATGCAAAAAGAGTAAACAACTAAGAAAACCTCTGAATAATCCAGGGAGAAAAAAAATATAAACATAAGAAAGATAAAGAGAAGCAGATACTACAAAATAAACTGAATGTAAAGAGTTGCAGGGGAAAACAAATAAACCCCACCCAATTAGAAGAAGATTGTAAATGTGTTCCATCAGATAAATCTACTACACGAGTTGATTTTATCACTACCATTCCCCCCAAGAATCAACTAAGAAATATTTATATTAAACAAAATACTTGGTATTTACAATTGATACCTACTAAACTGACTTTTATCAACTATCCTAAACCTAGCGGTTATCAGACTCAGTTCGATAGGAAAATATATTTTGTTGATCTGATGCACTCTTTAGATGTAATCAACCTCTCAACAAAAGATATAAATAAAGTGGAATGTATAGTTCAGGGGTCGGCAAACTTTTTTATGCCAGGAGCCATTTTGACAGTTATAAAATTTATAATATCACTCGAGGGCCAGGGGGCGGGGTTTGCGGGCGGGAGCCAATCGCGTGGAAGGGGGTGGGGTTTGCGGGCGGGGGACAATTGCGTGGAAGGGGGCAGGGTTTGCGGGCGGGAGCCAATTGCGTGGAAGGGGGCGGGGGAGGTTTGGAAGAAGGAGAAGGGAAAGAGGCTCGACTGCTCCAGTCGCTTCTCTTCCGGTAAAGCTGGTGGGGAATCCAGTGCGGGAGCGGGGTTTGCGGGCGGGAGTTTGCGGGCCAATCGCGCACACTTAGGGCCTGCTGCCGCCATGCCCACTGCCGCGCCTGCCCCTGCCACGCCCGCTGCCACGCCCGCTGCCACGCCTGCCCCCGCCACGCCCGCTGCCGCGCCTGCCCCCGCCACGCCCACCACGCCTGCCTGGGGAAGAGCCACACTCAAGGGGCCAAAGAGCCGCATGTGGCTTGCGAGCCGCGGTTTGCCGACCCCTGGTATAGTTGAAGGCTACAGCCCAGAAAACCCACAACAACCATCAAAGTGGAATGTCTATTTTATAACTATATAAATGCCAGAGCAATTGTGACGTTTGAGTCTATGGCAATGGCCAGTTTGGTGATGAAGAAAAAGAGATTGTTAAATAAATACTCAATAGGGGTATCCAGAAATTTTCAAAATAATATACTTGGTGAAGTTTATAAAAATAATACAAACCAAATAACATCAGAAATACAAAAAACTGAAAAACAACATGTATTACATGTGGAAGAAAATGAATACAATAACCTGGTCAAGGATAATGAAAGAACAGAGCTGGGGGAAAACCCATGTAATATAGAAATGAACCCTACAACACCATGCACGTTAGCAAAAGTCAGCGCTCTGGCAAATAAGGAGCAAGGATAGCAGGAAAGATCCAGCTTACCACTTTACAATGTTTCTACATATGTGATAAAAACTTTTGTATAGGTGTTTACTTGTACAGTAACATATTTTAAAATTAACTTTTAGGTCACATTGCTATATTAACCATTTAGCTAAACATGTGAAAGATTTCAAATTGGTTAGAAATGACCTCCAAATATTCAACTGGTGGGCCGAAGGGAAAGTGCACTTACGTTGCTATGAAACTCTTGGCATGATCCAGGACTCTTATTGTGTTTAGTGCTTTACTCATATTAAGTTCAAATGATGAAATTATAAGAGGACCGGCATGCATGCCCAGTTTGAGCCTACCACATGTTCCAATGTATGCCCCCCCCCCAAGCTATTGATATTCTGCAGTATCTTAAGGCAATAACTCTAAAACTCATCTCAGGCTTTGGAGAGACATATAAGGAAGCAGGAAATGCTTCAGATAACTTAATCCAAATCTTCTAGGATTTAAATGGCCCAAACCAGCACTCTTAAACTGGGCCCCAAACAGCCAGCCAGCCAGCCAATGCAATCACTACAGAACTGGTGGTTATTTGTTTAGATCTCCTGGTTTTCTCACTCTGCTATATAGCCTACCAATTGAAGTTTCTGATACATCTTTGAAGGAGCCCCATACAGAACACCTCATAGTAATCTAGACTAAATCTGTGGAATTTGATGAATGAGGATCCCACATGAATTTTGTGATTCTTCCCAAAATAGTTCTTTCCCTAAAGCATTCATCATTTATTGTTAAAATTCACAAAGAACTCATATATGTATGCATCAAATTTCAGCATTTCTTGTAGCTATGTAGACAGAAGATACTAGGCACTGAAGTTTCTGGTGTATAATAGAAATAATGATGGCAAGGTGATATATTGTTTTACTATTATAATCAAAGTAACACCATCAATCTTTAAAACAAAATCTTTCTGCTTTAAATTTATAGCTTGATTTTTTTTAATTAAGAAAGCAGTCTCATCATATTCTTCTGAATTACAAACCTAGTACATGGAATTTGACAACAGGACAACATAAATGGATTCTCCGTGCCCTTAAAGGTAAAGGTAAAGGTTCCCCCCGCACATTTGTGCAGGCGTGTCCGTCTCTAGGGGCCGGTGATCATCTCCGTTTGTTAGCCGAAGAGCCAGCGTTGTCTGAAGACGCTTCCACGGTCATGTGGACAGCATGATGCATGTGGAACACTGTTACCTACCCACCAAAGTGGTACCTATTAATCTACTTGCATTTGCATGCTTTCAAATTGCTAGGTTGGCAAGAGCTGGGGCTAGTGCGGGAGCTCACTCCGTCACACGTCACACGGGACTAGGGATTCGAACCTCCAAACTTGCAATCTTCTGATTGACAAGCCTGGCATCTTACCTGCTGAGCCACCATGCCCCTGCCTCCGTGCCCTTACTATGGCCAAAAGACTGATATTGCAACATTGGAAAGATAAATGTATGGCTCTATTTACTCAATGGATTGAAGACCTGATTATACTTGCCACCTATGAGAGGATTGCCTATAGACGTAGACTTTGTATGGATAACTATAATGAAATATGGGACTCATTCTTACAAAATATAGTAATTTAGGAAAAAGCATGTTGGTTATATAATTGTAATATATATATATATATATATATATATATATATATATACACACACACACACACACACACACACATACATACATACATACACACACACACACATCATATTTGCATTAAATATATATAGGATTGTAATTGTTTATTGTTGGAATGACACATTAGGTTTTATATTTTTATTTTATTTCTTTCTGTTATATTTTTCTTATTTTTAAGCACTTTCTATGTATTTTTATAACATATGTATCTTTTTGTTTTTTCCTTTTTCTGTCATTATTTTAAAAAGCAAAAATAAATAAATAAATAAATCAGTCTCATCAAATGAGATTTGAAACTGAGTACTGTTGAGAACATTATTTAAAAGGGTAGCTGATGGAGCTGCAGAAATGGGCCTTACTTTATAACGTTAAAAAGTTTTTTTTGCCTAAAAAAAGTGTTGTCTTGTCTAAAGAAGTAATTTTTAAGTTGTACTTCAGGTGCTTTGTTCCATAGTCATTAGCTTGCTTATTACAGCTCAGAAGCTTGCCAGAAATGGAACTCATCTATGACCTGAACATTGAGGGATGAACTGAATATTTCAGTTCCTTGGACAGGAATTAGCTCTATGTAAAATCTAATGAGCCCTGAAAGGGAAGCACAGAATTTCAAAAATAGGATTTAATATAGACTGATTATTAAAGGCAAACAAACACAAATCCTCAGCCCTCATGTATGTTCTTCTGCTGTAAATAATACAGCTGTTTGAATTAGCTGGATTTATTGAAGGTTGTAGCTGCAGCCTGAACAATGGGCCAAACTACACATCATTCATTATTTACTGAATATGTCTCCTACCCTCCCTCCAGGGACCCCACATAATTTCCCATCACGCCTTCACAGTGTGTGAGGTTTGTGGCACTAGAACTACCATAGGTGTCCTTGGGGTGGCAAGCAAGGCAAATGTCAGAATATGTGTGATGGTATAATCACACAAATGCCATGATTTATGTACTTGTACCAGACATCTTGATGCCAGTACATTTCTGCAGCCTTTGTAATTGCATCATTGCACATGTGTCATCCCATTGGCATTACCGTGGTTTGCTGTGGACCTCACTGATAACTAGTTATCAGAGTTATAGTGCTTTGCACCCATCCTTGAATCAACAGAAAATATATCAGTATAAAATGTGCTGTTCCCACAGCCCATCTCTATCCTGCCTCTATTATCTCTGTTTTCAAATCCCTGTCTGTCACCTGTCTTCTTTCCAAGGTAATGGGTGACTCAATTAAACTGATTTTACATATCTTGCAGTTTCCCTTCGATGGTGTCAGAATAAGAGGGAAAATACTACTTTTAATACTGGTACAACAAAAACTGACTTACATCTATCTCACTCGTGGGCTGGAGATGAGATGAAAGCAGTGGAATGGGGACACAGATGTTTCCAAGGCATGCTCGTGCTATGGTCAGGTGAGGACATGGCTTAAACTAAGGGAATGTAGATTGTTTAAGGTTACACAGTTTGCATCATGGATGTGCAGACTTGAACCTAGATGAGACTTGTTATGGTAGTACACTCTACCTACAGTCCTCGGTATGATAACTGGTTAAAATGGATGTCAAGAATCAAAAGTGTTTCATACAGCCCAATAGCATCTGATACACAGTATTTGCTGTTTATAAGCATCTGATATATCAACTCTTTATTGAGAGGCCTGAATAGATGGAATCCATCTTTTGTTTTCCAGAAAAAGCTCTCCCATTTAATCCCATTTATACTAAGGCACAGCTGCTGAGAACAAGACAGCACTTTTAAAAATTCTACCAAGAGTGATTAGGCAGGTGGTTTAGCCCCTAAATAATGTGTGATTTGCTGGCTAAAGCTAGGATATTATATATGGAGTATTGTTCATAACTGAGCAAAGCGACACTTAGTCCCCCCAGACAGACCAGCTTTTGTTTATCCCCCATATTTTGTAAAACTAAAGATAAGTACTCAGAGCAGGAAGAAGAGGGGGAACAAGCCCTAACACCAGTGCACAATCAAGGAAGAAACACAGTCTCGTTAATCAGGTTTATTGCCCCCCCCAAATAGAGATTATCTTACAGAATCTTGGAAACAAGTATACTGAAGTCCTCACTTATTACCGATTACATTAAGGTGGGGGTCTCTGTTAGTTGTTTGAACTTCCTTCTCACAGACTCCCTAATGGATGGATTGATGCTGCACTTAAGATTTAAGGCTGAAATGTCCTCATCTGCCTTGTTCTGAAAACCTTCTTTCCTTTTCTTTTCCAGATTCTTGAGAATCCTTTTACAGCCTGCCTGTGAACATCCAAATAATCTAGTAGTTAAGGCAACTGGCTAGAAACCAGGAGCCTGTGAGTTCTAGTCCCACCGTAGGCATGAAAGCTGGCTGGGTGACCTTGGGCCAGTCACTCCCTCTCAGCCCAACTCACCTCACAGGGTTGTTGTTGTGGGGAAAATAGGAGGAGGAAGGAATATTAGGTATGTTTGCCACCTTGAGTTATTTATAAAAATAATAAAGGCGGGATAGAAAATGAATGAATGAATGAATGAATGAATGAATGAATGAATGAATGAATGAATGAATGAATGGATATTTCCAACCATCTACTCAGTAATGAACATGTGCTGAAACCAAAAAACTTATTCAAGGAGGTACTAAGTTATTAGTTGAACTGATTTTATCTGGGATTCTGTGTCCATAATTGTTGCTGTCCCTTGTTGCCCTTATATTTATCTTTACTCAATAAACTTAGCAAATCTACTCTTGAAACCTCCCCTATAACTGGACTACAGAGTTACCTTTGTGTTTAAGAACTTGCACAAAGTTTGTTAAACTCTCTATTTTTTGGACTTTGGGAGGAAGACCCCAAGCACTGTCCTTTCCGTTTTCCTAAAGTTGGGCTGCAAGATGAAGTCCTGTGTAGGAGGGCTAAGAGCTGCCCAGCTGGACAGAATACCAGGTGTCTGCAGCTTGACTTGAGGCAGTCTATTATAATCATAATTGTCTTTTACTGGGGAACCCTTAGAAGAGAGTCCACCAGGGAGGTTTTAAGCTATTTTCCCTTTCTGGTTGGTAACAAAGTCTTTTATAAAGACAGTAAACAAATCAAGTTTGATTTTTGTCTCCATGATCACAATGAATATTTTCAGAACTTTGCTTGCTTGTAGTCACAGTTCATTTTTCTTTTATTTCTACATAAACCACTTCAGCAATTTGATGTTCTTTATGAAGCCTTGTTGCTACCACAAACTGCTTCTTATAGCAATAGATATTTTAAATAGCATGTATGACGAGCCTCTGAAATATTCCTTTATAAACCTTTTTTTTTGTAAAAAATAGTCACACTGCACAATATTGATTTTTAAATTAGACAAATGACTTTGCACTTTCAGAAAGTTCTCCAAAGTTAAAGAGTTCTTTCTTGAGTTAACATGGCACTTCAGACAATTTAATTAAAGGGAAAACTTTTACATTGCTTCTAAAGCATTCCCAGATAAACCTTAGCAAATTAAGTTGAAATTCTTTCACATTACTTTTTGAAGTCTTCTCAGATATATTTATCTCTATATATAGCGTATGATGAATACATGACAGAAGAGAAAGCAAATAAATACACACAGTCCACACAATTATATGTAAACTCCTGCAGGGATACAGAGTAGTCTCATAACTGGATGTCCAGATCAGCTAACCAAGCGGTCACTTCTGGTGTTACTTCGTGCAGATCTTCTAAGGAGCCAGGGAACGCACGTTGTGGGCAGTCTTGCACAATGTGTTTAATAGTTTGCATTTCGGCACCACAATTGCAGCAAGGAGAATCCTTCCAGCCCCATTGATACAGAGCAGAGGCACTCCTACCAGTGTCACGTCTGATTCTATTCAATTTCATCCAGACAGAGTGAGGCAGGTTAAAACCGGGAGATTTGGAAGAGGGATCACCAATGACCAAGCCGCGGGGGAGCAACTTGGACCATTCCTCTCTCCAGGCATTCTTAGGTTTGAACTGGGTAGATGTTAAGTGTATGGCTGTTTTCCAAGCTGGCCTTCGAGATTTCAATCTTGTGGTAGTCTGTGCAATATCCTGGTGAATAGGGAGAGCCTTATTGTTCAGCATCCTTGACCATAACCTGGCGAGGGTTTGTTGTCTTCTGATATGGGGTGGTATAATATTGCTGAGTACTGGTAACCATTACACAGGGGTAGAATGTAATGTGCCAGAAATAATGTGCATTGTCTGGCGAAGTTGGACATCGACCATTTGGGTGTGGTTGCTGTTAAGCCACATGCCAGCACAGTACTCGGCTGTGGAATAAACCAGGGCCAAGGCTGTTGTACGTAAGGTGTTAGCATCAGCACCCCAGGATGTGCCAGCCAGTCTGTTCAATAAGGTTCTTGCGGCTATTCATTTTTGCTGCTTTTTATTCCAGGTGTTGTCAATAGGTCAGTGATCTGTCCAATGTTACCCCCAGGTACTTCGGAGAGTTATTACACTGTAAAATATGGTTCCGAAACTTCACTGAGGGCTGGTAGTTTGCATGCTTATTGCTGAGGTGAAATGTGGCTACTTCTGTTTTTGATAGACTTGGTTGGAGGTGCCATTTTTTGAAGTAGTCATCCATCTTTTGCAGGTCTTGGGAGAGGATATCCTCTGCTTCATTGAAGTTATTTCTTTGGACTGTGAAATTGATGTCATCAGCGTAGATAAATTTCCGAGAGACAGTTTCAGGCAGGTCGTGGATATACAGATTAAAAAGAGTAGGGGATAGCACTGACCCCTGTGGTAAACCATTATTCAACTTATGATATCTACTCCTATCAAATTCTATAAAGACTTGGAATAACCTATTGCTCAGCATGTTGTCAATTAAGGCAATGGTGTTGCAGCAAGGTACAACCTTGATTAGTTTAAGGAGGAGACCTTCTCTCCAGACAGTGTCATAGGCCGCCAAGAGGTCAAGAAAGACAGAGACATTTTTCATTTTCCTTTGGAATCCATTCTCC
The DNA here is from genome assembly GCA_023362775.1 of Charina bottae. Lineage (NCBI taxonomy): Eukaryota > Metazoa > Chordata > Lepidosauria > Squamata > Charinaidae > Charina > Charina bottae. The sequence continues at coordinate 80,086,728 of JALMGJ010000001.1, read as the reverse complement.
AGATAGGCAGTTAATGCAAGGACTTGATCACTGCAGTCACGACTGGAGCGGAATCCAGCTTGTTCTACTGGAACTACAGAATCTACTGCCGGAGCTATTCTATTTAACATGAGTCTTTCTAGGAGTTTGTAGGTGACACAAAGAAGAGCGATTGGCCTATAGCTTTGGGGGAGTTTTATCTCTCTCTGGTCATTAATAACAACACACATAGCTATTGGAAATTATTCCTACCCTGATTTTGCATCCATTCCTGAATCAAGCTATCACCAGGATTTGCTTTAACCTTTAAACCCTTTGATGGATTTGCACCTCCCCATTCTGGTTCTTTGTTGTTGTATCATACTGCATCCTGATCATAAACTTTGCTTTCATATTCTTACCTATCTTAACTATCCAAAGGTCTTCTGCTCCCATTTTTGAAACAACCTCTTAGTTCTTAAACCTAGCTGTAGCTAAATCTAATGATATTCTGTATAACTGAGTTTTTAGTCTTAACTTTTTTTTCTGCCTACATGTCCCTCTCATTCCTTTATTATCTCCTTGGATCAAATAATAGATTGCAATTTCTTCTGGGCAATCAGTAACTCCTCCCTCCCTCCCTCCCTCCCTCCCTTCCAACTCTGACTCTGGTGTACAACAGTCTACCAGACTCGGTTAACCCTGATCACCCCACATTAAAGGAACAACACTGTAAAACTTGGTGGCTCCACCCAGTTCCTTATTTCAGTCCAAAGGCTGGCTAAAAAAGAATGGTTTTAAGGACTCTTGAAATGTCAGAAGGGTAGGGGCCAAGTATATCTCTGGGGAGAAGTGTATTCCATAATGCAGCAGCTACAGAAAAAGCTTCCCTTCTGGCCTACACTCCTTTTCTTATGTGGGTGGGACCTTCAGCAGATCTTTAAATGTCTGCAATGGACAGGCAGAATCATGCTTAGTAAGGCAGTCCTTGGTCTATCCTGGTGCCATACCATGTAGACCTTCACTGGTGATAATCAGCCCTTTGAATTGGGCCTGGAAGCTTCTGGTAACCAGTAAAACAACCATACGATGGGCACAGCAGGCTTCCACAGATATCAGTCTGGTTACTGCATTTTGGACTAGTTGCAGCTTCTGAGTTAACTTCAAAGGCAATTCCAGATACAGCAAGTTGCAGTAGTTTAGTCATCTGATGATGAGGGCATGAGTTACCAACAGCAAGGCTTCTAGTGTACCAGCTGAAGTTGGACAAAGGTTTCCCTGACCTGCTGTTCCAGAAGAACCTCCAAAGAATGGATCAAGTGTTTCAGGGGGAGTGAATCCCATCTAGAGGAACCACCAGAACTGATGTTCTATGTAGCCAAGATGTTTACAGAGAAACAGCACCTCCATCTTGCTAGGGTTCAGTCTGAACTTGTTTATCCCAGTCCAGTCCCTTCCCCAGAAACCAGTTCAAGACTTTATTTCTATGAAGTGCCATGTTCATCAATATTTTTTTAAAAGATAAAAAGCAATATCAATAAAACTGTCTGTGGGTTTTTCCCTGAAAATGACCCATCTGTTTGACCAGTGGGTCTCAAATATCTTTAGGAAATCCTTTCCATGCTGTCAGATAAGATCCTTTTGAGCCTGCATATTGGGTGGCCACTTGCACCAGTGGGATAGAAGGATGTCTATACATTTGTATATGGTAATTAATATATAAAAAGATACATACTTAGATGTTTTTTTTATTATACTTCAAATAGAAGCACAAATTGATTTCACCATATTAATGGACACTGCTATCAGTTGCATGCCTGTCCTTTCTTTCCCAGAAGCTAATAGTTGATGAGCAATTTCAAAGCCTCTAGTTTGCTTCTTGCAGTTTTTATCAATTGGCTCTAGTCTTGCTTTCTGGGGTAAAGAGAACAGGTCTGTTCCATTAAAGGTTTTTATGTAGCTGTTATGAGAGTAATACTACTGTTTAACCAGGGACTCTCCTGGATAACATTGAATGGTAATCATGATGATGATGATGATGATGATGATGGAACTGTATATGGTGATTGTTGGGATTGTTGGGACCTCAACCTATTGTTGCTTGAGGAGATGAAAAATTGCAAAACACTTTTAACACTATAATGTTTAAGATAAACTGAGTTTTTAAACCAGCATGAATTGTAAGTCCTTACATATTCTGAGAGCCAGTTTGGTGTAGTGGTTAAGGCATCAGGTTAGAAACCGTGAGACTGTGAATTCTAGTCCCACCTTAGGCACAAAGCCAGATGCGTGACCTTGGGCCAGCCACTCTCTCTCAGCACTAGGAAGGAGGCAATGGCAAACCACTTCTGAAAAACCTTGCCAAGAAAACTGCAGGGACTTGTCGAGGCAGTCTCCGAAAATTAGACACGACTGAATGGATTAAAAAAAAACATATTCTGAGATCATGAACTTTATGTATTATTAATGTTGTTTTGCTGATTCTTTTAAAATTGTTCTACTGTAATCTATCCTAAAGCTTTGTTATTAGGCAGATCAGAAATATATTTATTGGATTTTATATCCTACCTTGATGGATGGATGGTATTCTGGAGGTGACGGACTCAACCATTGGGGAGCTGGGGATGGTGACGGCCGACAGAGGGCTCTGGCGTGGACTGGTCCATGAAGTCACGAAGAGTCGGAAACGACTGAACGAATAAACAACAATATCCTACCTTTCCTCCAGGAGCTCAAATATAGCACTCCCTCATCCAGTTTTTTCCCCACAGGAAACGTGTGATAGCCCATAGTCACCCAGTGAGCTTCCATGGCTGAAGGTGGACTTGAACTTTTTATTTATTTATTCGAAGTATAGGGCTGCCCATCTCAAGTACATGGCTCTGGGCAGCTCTTAGGCCTTCCCCCATCTAGTCTAACTCCTTAGCCACTACACCATGCTAGATCTTAACTACACTACATTAAAAATCTGCTGGGGTATGTCCAGCAGATGGCATTGCCATGTCTTCCCTCTCTTATGCTTTAATAGGAGAACAGAAGGGGTTATCACCTTAAACAAGATAAATTACAGTAAATTAGGGGTGAAAGAGAGAAGGATGCTTCCAGGAGTTGCTGTTGTGAAGTGCTGATTTATATTTGCTGAACAATATATGGGATCTTTGGCTTGTTGGAAAATAAAGCTCTTGTCCATGGTATTGTTCACTGTAGAGTTTGGGTTATTGCTTGAACAAATAATCCAAAGGAAAAAGGTGTCAAGGGCTTTCAAGGTATCATAAGTTTCCTAGGAGATTTATCAGGCTGGTCCATCTTTTGGCCACATAATCAGGAAAATGTGTTAAAGCAAAGCTCAGGAAAGCAATAGCACAATTCTGTCAAGAACCTTTTTTGACTCACAATTGAACAAAAAACGCTTGTTTTAATGTATTCATTATCCTCATCCCCATTACATCATCCCGTCCCACCCGATCTTGCAGAGAGGGCATGCTGTGGATCCCCTCTATGAAAGAATTCCATCTAGCGGGGTCTCGGAGGTGAGCCTTCTCTGCAGCGGCACCTGCCCTATGGAACATCCTTCCCCCAGAGATAAGACAGGCCCCTTCACTCCTGGATTTCAGGAAAAAATTAAAAACTTGGCTCTGTTGATCTTGCCTGGGGCAAGAAGGAAAGTGGTCAAGCTTGGGGATGGCTGATTTCTTAGAGCCGCCTCAAATATTTTAAATATGTTTAGCTTCACTGTAAGAACCACCTGCCACTTGGATTTTATTGTATTTATTGTATTGTATTTATATTTTTACTGTTGTTTTTATTGTATTTTAGTGGTGTTATTCTGGCTGTTAACCTCCCAGAGTCCCTCCTTGAAGGGGAGATGGGCGGTCATAGAAATTAAATAAATAAATAAATAAATAAATAAATAAATAAATAAATTTGTTTATTTGCTTTTCTAATATAAAGGAGAACATTCAAAAGTGCAATCCTCCCACTTAAGTCTAAAATTATATACCCTAAGTAGGGCTGTATTACATGTTCTTGTTTTCCCCGATTTGGAATTTTAAATAAAATATATTTGTCAATATAAAAACAATCTACTATTTAAGTCATGTTGCAAAATCATAGTGTTTTTTTCTCCCCAAATACATAGGGTGCTCTTTTGCTTATTTAGATTGCCAGTGAAAACCAAGGGAAACAAAGTTAGGGCCATCCAGATGTTTTTGGATTTCAAATCCATCAGCCTCAGACTGCTTGGCTAATACCAAGCAATTGTAGGATCTGTAGTCCAAAATATCTTGAAGACACAAGATTACCAGCCCCTATTGAGCTACTTTCAAAGAGATGCACAATGGTTTGAACTGATAGAAAGTACCTTCCTGTATTCTGAAATGTAGATGACTGTCTAGTCTCTGCTTGAAGGGAAACCTGCCTCCTGTTTGGTTAATGGGTTCCATTGTCAAACTGCTCTGTTTGGCTGTTTTTCCTAACATTCACACAGAACCTATCTTACTGTAACATATCCATGATTCAATATTCTGTACTCTGGAACAGAAGCATGGTCTTTATTTTCTTCCAGGTGACATCCTTTCAGGTATTTAAAAGGATATGTCAGAGGGAGCGCGCGGAGATGGAGCGGCCTGCCTCTCTCCTAGGCACCAGTGATCCACGTACTATGCAGTAAATAGACTCCAAACAGAAGTTATATCAAATATCCTATTTACTTTATATACATACGTATTTACAGATCACTTCCACAAGTAACAAATGATACACCATCAACGATACAGCTTTCACGAGGTAAAATGGGAATAAAATGAAATACAGAATATCTCTGCTTATACAGTCAAACTGACCAATCACATTATAGGTCAATCTCGTTATTCACCACACCCAACCTAACTCTAAGCACCTGTTGAATGAGTCACACATGACACATCATTCCTACAACAATGGCTGCTAATTGGGTGACTGTGCAGTATATTTCACCTTTTACCTAGAAATCAAGCCTCTCTGTATAATTTATATCTAGAAGTAAATTCCTGGGTTTATCAAACCCCAACACCCCTTCAATTTACAATAGATATTACATTCAATTGTACAGAATAGAAGACATACACATTTGAGATATAGACATCATATGTCTATCTATGCTTAGAGGCTTTGTCATCACATCTGCTACATTACACTCAGATGGACAATATTGCAAATCTATACAATACAATACAATAAACTTCCAATTATTGACTGATCACATATTCTTGATCACACGAAGGTTGGTCATCATCTCCAGTCTCTGTATTAACAAACTCTGTTGTCATCGGGGTTGAAACTTCTTTACACTGTTCCATATTGTTCTCTCTTAGCAGTGCTTCAATTTTCTTCCGCTGCTCTAGAACATAACCCCCATCAACCTTCTGAATACCCATTCCTAGGTAATTCTTAATTTCTCCCAGATCTTTGACATCAAAGTGCTGTTTCAGATTTTCAGTAAATTCAATTACCCTGCTTTGATCTTTCGCTATAAGACACAAATCGTCTACAAAAATCAAAAGCAAAATCTGTTCATCATTTTCACATTGCTTTACATACAGACATGGGTCAGCTATACTACACTTGAATCCCATTCTTTGTAATTCCTTATCTAACCTAAGATTCCAGCAATGTGCCGACTGCTTGAGTCCATACAATGCTTTCTGCAACTTGTATACCCTTCCTGCAATCTTTGATTCATACCCTGGGGCTTCAATCATATAGATCTCTTCATTCAAATCAGCATGCAAATATGCTGTTGTGATATCATAATGCTGTACTACACAATTCCCAGCTTCTGCCATTGCTAAGGCAAACCTAAATGTCTCCCCTCTTAGCGTTGGTGCAAAAACTTCATAATAAGTCTGATTCTTTATCTGGGAAAATCCTTGTGCTACCAACCTAGCCTTATACTGAATATCACCATTCACTAAGGTTTTCTTCTTATACACCCATCTACAGCCTACTGCTCTATGCCCCTCAGGCAGCCTAGAAGATTTGAAAACTTTATGAGAATTAATGGTTTTAATTTCCACATCCATAGCAGCTTTCCATCTACTCTGCTCATGTTGTGGCAACTTCGATACGTCCTTGTAAATACAAGGTTCAAAATCAATAAAACACACTTTTACATCACCTGGTGTATAACGCTGAGGTGGTATGCCCTTGTTAACTCTCTCAGATCTGTGCAACACTGTAGCATCCTGCATCATTGGCACACTAGGAGTTAATTCCTCTTCCTTCTTAATCACATCAGTGGCCTCTCTCCGCTCTGAAAACTCAAAATGTCCCTGACTAGGAAGATATACCTCACTGCTCCCGTGTAATCTCTGCCAATTGCTGTGCTCACTAAAACTTGCTGATCTAGAAATAACAACTTTCCTGCCATCAGTGAACCTATATCCCTTGGTCCCTGGCTCATACCCTACAAACGTCATCTTCTGTGCTTTTGCCTGTCCTTTCCTACGTACCTCCTTATGCACGTGAACATAGGCAGTGCACCCAAACACCTTCAAATGAGCCAATGGTGGCTTCTTGCCATATAACATATAATATGGAGTTTGGTTTACAGACACACTCCATAACCTGTTAATTAAATAATTAGCAGTTAATATTGCCTCTCCCCAGTATCCTCTTGATAACCCTGAGTCAGCAATGAGTGAATCCTTCACTGTCTGCAATGCCAAATTCCTACGTTCAGCCACGCCATTCTCAGCTGAACTATGTGGGTTAGTTCTCCTATGCACAATGCCCCTTCTACGGAGCCATTGCTGAAAACTCCCACTCAGAAACTCTGTACCCCGGTCAGTTTGTAAACTACACACCTTAGTGCTATACCTTCGTTCCACAAACTGCACCCAGTTTCTAAACTTTTCAAATGTTTGACTTTTAGCTTTCAATAGGTAACAGAACCCAAATCTTGTGTAATCATCTACAATGACTAAAACATATTTAGCACCCCCTACTGAAGCTGGTAATGGACCAATTAAGTCAGCGTGAACTAATTCAAAACATTTATGTGACTTCCTATCACTGAATTTGCTCACAGGAAACACCTTTGACTTTGCAACCTTACAAGCTGTGCAATCCAAATACACTTGGCACTTTTTCAATTCCATTCCAGAACTTGCTTCTGACATCTTTTCAATCACTTTGAAACTCGGATGCCCAAGCCTTCTGTGCCACAGGTGCGCATATGAATCATGTGTTGGCTTATTAATCGTAGCCACATGTTGGTTGCTGCTTGTCCTGGCTTGTACTATTTCATAAAGACAGTTTTGCAAAATACCTTTGCCACAAACATTGTTATCTTTCATAACAATACATTCATTACCACCAAACTGTACAGTATAACCCTGTTTATCCAATTGTGACACACTAATTATATTGTACTCCAGTTCAGGCACACACAACATTGATAATTCAATATTTAACCCTGGTACATATACAAATCCCTTACCAGTGACAGATGCAATACTTCCATTAGCTAGAGTAACATGATCTCTATCAGCCTGCTTAAAACTCTTAAACATCTGTCTGTTATTTCCTATATGCTGACAAGCCCCACTGTCAATTAAAAATGGTCCCTTTAAATATTGTTCTACACTTGAACTAATTAAAGACAGCTGTGCAGCTTCTCCCAGCTTGGAAATTTTCAGCTTGGCCTTCGGCTTCCGTTTCTTATCACAATGTTTCAACAAATGCCTTTGCGACCCACAGTTAAAACATTTTCGTACATACAAAACATTCTCAGAATATTCCTTAGCAGAAACACTGTTCTGCTTAGCACTAATTACATTAGTACACTGTTGCCTTCTTAGTAAAACCTTACATAACGGTGAGCTTCTTAGATAAACATTCTTTAAAGCTTCCCAACACTTATAGGCTAACTGACAGTCTCTAACATAACACAATTGGCTATCTTCCAGACATAAAATTATGCTTGCCAATGCTCTATCGTCCTTTAGAGCAACGTCTTCATCTTCCAGGTCTGGTTCAGGGCAAAGTACACTCCTCCAAAGCCCTTCACGCTGAAGATACATTTCCATTTTATATGCCCATGACGAATAATTATTGTCATTCAGTCTTTCCAGAGGAAAACCTCCCCCGACTGCCGGCAACATCTTTGCTGTGCTCATCTGTCTTCAGCCCCTTCTGAGCAGACACCGATGATTAAAGACACAGACCTTATCAGAAAGTCCTCCAGCTGCAAAACAAGCGTAGGAGAAAAAAACACCCACACAGGCACGGAACCTGTTAAAGCCCCAAATCACTCCAAATAGCCACACGACTCCTGGATAGGCTTCCAAAGCTTCCAGCTCACAGACTGCACATGATCCATAGCCAGTGCAAAGCCTTCCGTCGTCTATGGCGTCTCTGCCGCCTCTGGGCCCGTAACCCTGTCAGAGGGAGCGCACGGAGATGGAGCGGCCTGCCTCTCTCCTAGGCACCAGTGATCCACGTACTATGCAGTAAATAGACTCTAAACAGAAGTTATATCAAATATCCTATTTACTTTATATACATACGTATTTACAGATCACTTCCACAAGTAACAAATGATACACCATCAACGATACAGCTTTCACGAGGTAAAATGAGAATAAAATGAAATACAGAATATCTCTGCTTATATAGTCAAACTGACCAATCACATTATAGGTCAATCTCGTTATTCACCACACCCAACCTAACTCTAAGCACCTGTTGAATGAGTCACACATGACACATCATTCCTACAACAATGGCTGCTAATTGGGTGACTGTGCAGTATATTTCACCTTTTACCTAGAAATCAAGCCTCTCTGTATAATTTATATCTAGAAGTAAATTCCTGGGTTTATCAAACCCCAACAGGATATCATATCCCCCCTAGGTCTAGCTCCTTCAATCTCTTTTCACTAGTCTTAGCTGCTAGTCCCTGATAATTTTTACTGTCTTTCTCTGAACTTGTTTCAATTTCTCTGAAATCTTTGGAAAGTTTGGCACTCAGAACTGGACATGTTACTCAGATTGGGATCTGACCAAAATGGAATTGAGTGGAATTATTACTTTCCATGATTTGGAAATTAGACTTCTGTTGATGCAGCCATAAATCATATTTACCTTCTTTGCAGCCACCTCACACTGCCGGCTCATACTCAGTTTGTAGCAACTACTATTTCCAACCATATATCCCCTATTGTACAAATGTACAATAATGCGTTTGACTTTTGTTTCCAAAGCAGAAATCTTTGTACTTGCTTCTTATAAACTTCATATTATTAATTTTAACTCATTTTTCAACCTATAAAGATGCTTTTGCATTTTATTTCTTCTCTTCTAGGCTATTAGCTATCTTACTCAATTTTGTCTCATTGACAAATTCGATAAGATTCCCTCCACTTCATCATCCAAATTATTAATGAAAACATTGAAGAGTAAATGACCCAGGATTAATCCTTGTGGTATGACACTTGATATATCCCTCCAATTTGGTGAGGAACAATTGAGGAACACTCTTGGAATCTGATTTGGAGCCTGCTGTGTATGCACTTAACTGTCATGCCATTCAGCTCACACTTAAGTAGATTGTGGATCAGCATGTGAAGCAGTATTTGTCAAATGCGTTGCTGAAGGTAATGTCGAATGGCACCAGTATCCCCTCATTCTATTATGGAAGATACCTGATTAAAACATTTTTGGTCTTGCAAGATATGTTCTTAGCCAATCTATGGTGACTTCTCATAATAAGTGCATTGTTATCAAGGTGTTTACAGGTACTGTAGCTCTGTTTATGATGTGCTCTAGAATCTTCCCAGGAATCAATGTCAAACTGACAGGTCTACAGTTTGCTGGATTTTTCTTTCATCTGTCCCTCCCTCCCTCCCTCCATCTCACATTTTTTATTCCCTAGCAAGCCTCTACACTTTCTGGAGAGAAGGAAATTCTAGAGATTCGGGGATCATCAGGTGGGAGGTGGCAGCAGAGGTTATCTCTTTAAATACTTTTCACAAAGTTGGGATTCCTACCTGATCCAGGAAGGAACGAGGGAAGGAAATGTTGGTTGTGGAGGAAATCTATTTTCTTTGACAGCTGAAATAGAAATGACTGTGGAATATAGCTTGATGAGATGGGGTGATCCTGCAGTAGGCCAAATGGAGCTTTCCATCTTCCCTTGGGTTTCTCCTCCATGTGAATCAGAATGTTTGCATAGGAGATTGTATTGTGTTTTCCAACGGAAAACCACTTTCCTGCCAGATCTCTGAGGTCCCTCTTCAGCTTAGTATAATCCCTGGAACAAATTTTAAACAACCAGTTTGTCAGCAATTAGAAAATAATACGTAGTTTGGCAGGAACAGCATGGGTTTATCAAGAATAAGTTAGTTTAGCTGACCATGGGACTGCACGAGACATAGTTTGCTTTGACTTCAGCAAAGCATTAGACAAAGTTTTCCATGAGATCCTATTAGAAAAGATGGCAAAATATGAGCTGATCTATGCCACCATTAGATGGATATAGAGCTAGTTGAACAGTCACAGCCAGTGACTATAATTTAATGACTTCAAATTATGCTGGAAAGGAGAGTGATGGGCCTCTTTTCTAGACCCTGAGCTGTTCAAAATATTTATATGGGTCTTGGATGAGGGATTAGAAAATAGGTTTATCAAATTTGTGGACAAGATACCAAACACTTTAGAGGAAGGAAGATCTTGACCATCTGGAACAATGTTTACCAACAATTTCTTACTTACAGTAAGAATAATTTAAATAGAAATAAATGCAAAGTCCTGCATTTAGAGTAGGAAAAATCATAAGCAGGAGTATAGAATGGAAGTGGAGGGCTGGGCAGCAGCACATGTGAAAAAGAGATCTGGTCATTTTGGTGGATCAAAAGTTGAATATGGGCTAAGAGCCTGATGCATCTGAAGAAAAGCAAAGGCAATCCTGGTTTGCATCAACAAAAGTACAGTGTCAAGACCAAGCAAAATCATTATTCCTCTCTAGTCTGCATTGGTCAGGCCAGTTCTGCTTCTGTTTTGGGGCTCTGCATTTTAGAAAGGACATTGACAAAACTGGAGCATGTCCAGAGAGCAATTACTATGATAAGGGGGCTAGAAGGAAAAACTTATGAGGAACAGTTGAAGGCATTCATATGTTTAGCATGGAGACAAGAAGATTGTGGGGATACATAATAAATGTATTGAAGTATCTGGTGCACTGTCAGAAGATGGGACAGAATTGTTCAGAAGAAGGGTCACTGTGCTTGCATGAAAAAACTGATTTGCTGAAAGACCCTCTTCTCTATAAGATCCAGTAAGCAGCATCTGCTCAGGACAAAGTCAGAGTATCTGGCTTCTATGCTAAGAGGACTTGCAGGGCATTTAGGGAAAACAGCAGCAGTGGGTTGTAAGTCAGGGTATAAATCAGGAGTGGGCAGGCAAGTTGCAAGGAGGTAGAGCAGAGCTTTCCAAACTTTTCATGTTGGTGACACACTTTTTAGACATGCATCATTTTGCGACACAGTAATTCAGTTTTACTAGCAAACCGGAGGTTAAACTAACCCCTTATAAGAGATACGGACACATACATAAATTCTAATAGCGAAATGTATGGGGACACAACATATCTCATGAAAACCTTTCATTTATATTTTTAAAAATATATGATTTGTAAGATAATAACATACATTTCCAAGATTGTTGTCATTTATGAGTAACAATATGTAAATATGTGCAAGAATTTAAAAAAAATTGAATAACCAATAACTACTTACCATTTTAATGAGATGTATGAGGTTGATGGGATGAACACAGCTTTTGAATATTTGGTGGAATATTAGATAAAGACACTCGCATTTCGTCATCAAGCATTTTTAAGCTTCCACGTTTCAGTGTCTTTAAATTTGTCTTCGTTGAAAAGGATACTTCACAAATGTATGTAGTAGAAAACTGCAGAAGAATTTTTAACGTGTTTTTACCTATGTTTGGATGCATTTTTGAAACGCGAATCCAAAAGCTGTCTAAGTCACCCTCTTCATACTTCATTAACAGACTTCGATCATTTTTTATTTCAGCTAATTCTTCTTCTTCAATAAGTGAAAAGTTACTTAGTACCCCTTTGTAGCAGGGCAAGGCTTTAACAGAGTTCGCCTTTGCAGCAGGGCACAAGGCAGGCACTAGGACCTGCGTGGAATCCTGGCAGGACTCGGAGGCAGCAGCAGCTGTGACACACAGTTCCGGCTTGAGGCTCTGAGTGTCGGCAGGGCAAGACTCTGGCGCGGTGATCTGGCTGTCGGCTGGACAAGACTCTGGAGCGGCGATCCAGCTGTCAGCAGGACAAGACTCGGGAGCAGCGGCCAAGTCAGATTCAAGGGCGGTCTGAGGCTTCGGTACAAGGTAGTCAGAATGGTTGTCTCCGACAACTGGCTTTTGTCCCTGGCGTCCTTTTATGCTTTGAGTTTCCCGCCGCTGCCGAGCAGGAGCCAATCGCTGCTCTCGCTGAGCAGCTCTTTTTTCCACCCCTCTGGCTCGTGCGCTGATTGGCGGAGGGGAACTCCCCCCTTGTCTGGCCACAATCAGCTGGTCAGCTTCCCCCTTGATCCTTCCCGTGCTTTCCCTAACGGTCCCTTCATCCTCCTCCTCTGACTCAACCTGACCCTAACAATTTCACATAGACTCAGAGGTTTCTCGTTACTTTCACGTGACACACCTACACACTGCAGCCAACACACTAACATGTCATGACACACAGTTTGGAAAGCTCTGAGGTAGAGAGATCATGGCCACCCATAGCATACCACAGCACATCTGTTCAATTGCAGATGGTCAAAGATAGTATACTAATTACCAATTCATTTCACGTGAGAAACAGATAGCTCTCCCCCAGGTCTTCTAAAACTGCTGATTCTGATCTGATGCCTCAGTATGAGCATTCAGGCAGATTGAGATGAAACTCTTGAGTGTTTGCTACTTCAGACCATAAATTGTCTTTTCTCTCTTCCTCTTCAGAGTTTTCAAGGCCTTCCTCTGGAAATATCCAATATCCAGTACTCATGTGCATGGTTACCCTCCAAATATATGTCCATATGTTAGCCTTAATTTGACAACAGTTTTGAAGCCTGAAGCAAAATAGTGTTTGACTTCATGATTCCCGTGAAGCTTTATACTACTTTTTGCATAATGCATCCTGATGCTATTGTTGCACACATCCCAGACAAGGCACTCTGATATAGGAGACCCCAGACATTTGTCTCAATGACTGCTTATAAGATTGTATTGTCGTTTTATTCTGTTGGGTTGTTACTATTGTTTAGAATGTAATTCCCACTGAGTAAGCATTAAAAAGAAGCCAGTGAAAGAATGTCAGATTTTACTATAAAAGTGTGAGGGCTGGTGGGGAGGGGGAAGGGGGTTCGGAAGATCAAAATAAGTTTGCTGCAGGATATAGACAGAGGGCATCTGTCTGCGTCTAAATATAAATGAATTGTTTGGCCTCAAATCAAGAGAACCCAGTCTCTGCCATCTTCCTTGCTAATAAATGCACAGAATAATTCTTATGCACAAAGACAGCTTGGGCTGCCTAAAAAAGGGAATTTCCCTGAGGAACAGCCTATTGATAAAAATCTAAGCGTTACAATGAATATATTGTTTTGTTAGTTAGGAAAAGGGTTGCCAAGCAAATCTAACTGATTTAAAAGCAAAATATATTGCAGGTATCTCTAATTCTTAATTGTTCAGAAGTAATTCCATAAAAAAAGCCAAAACTTTCAGACTGATAAACCAATTAGCATGGGTTAATACATCTGACACCTGATTTGAATTTTTTAAAGAAATACTTGCTTAGAACACCACAGTCTAAACCAGGGGTGGGCAACGTCAGGCCCGTGGGCTGTATAAGGCCCGCGGGGCTCCCGCCTAAGGCCCACAGGGCTCCTGCCCGTAAACCCCGCCCCTTCCACGGGATTGGCTCCCGCCCGCAAACCCCACCCCCAGTGCTTGTGATTGGCTCCCGCCCACAAACTCCAGCCCCAGGTCCGTGGAAATCCCAGAAACCCCGCCCCCACCCCCCAGGTCCCTGGTTATAAATATCCAAATGGCCCTTGGCAGAAAAAAGGTTCCCCACCCCTGGTCTAAACCTTTGGATGACTTCTCCCATTTTCTCAAGAAGTCTTTCCCTGACTTCTCAAGTAATCTGGGAAACAAAATAGAACCTTATGATTGCCTACACAGTTAAAAGATCAGAAAACCGAGCAGATATCCTCCAGCATTACTGACAAGGGAGACTGGAGCCATCATCACAATATGCACCCTGATTCCAGTCAAACCAGAGGATGTAGCAAAGATACCAAGGGGGAACATATCAAAAGCTTCTTAGAAATCCAGAAGTAGCAGAACCATATTTTTCACTTGTTATCCAGCATGTGTCACTCATGAAGTTCCCCTAAACAGGCCTAATCCAGATTAAAACAGACCTACATTTGGTTTCAATAACATAGTCTCAATGTGTACTAATATTCACAGACACTTCCATGACCTGTCTGCTTTTTTTTTAAATTAACACCCCCCCTTAATTTTTTAATATACAAAAATATACAAAGAAATGGGAAGCTATTTTCAAAGCAAAGCATCAGCCAGGAGCAATTTATTTGTTTAAAATATTTTATCTCACTTTTTTTTTATTATTAAAAAGCATTCCATGCTGCTAACAAGACAATTAGAAGTTGAATTAAAAATACAACTAACTATTAAAAGCACAAATCAAAAATACAATAAAATATCAGATAGAAGACTGAATAAAATCTCATCCACACATCTTCCTTGCCCCAGGACCAAGAGAGGCAGCCTCCAAATTTAATAAATAAACCAACAAACAAATGTATACATAAAGAGGGCCTGCATTTTCCCTCTATCTCCATGTTCCACTCTTGGACAACAAACAACCAATAAGCAGCAGTCAGTCAGCAATCTCTCCCCTTCCTTGGCACTTTCTCTCCTTCAATACTTTTTATATTTGGGAAATAAAGAATACAGAGACTCATCTGTATTCTATATCTGAATGGAGATGGATCCAAGATGGCGACCGGAAGCCGGCATCGGTTGCTGCTTTGGGGGGGGGGAGATCGTTTAGCCCCTTGTAAGTCTTTGGAGGCTTTTCTGAACCCCTGAATTGCATTTTCCATGGCTGGGGAATTGCTGCTGGCTGGTTTTTACCTGTGTTGGGGGTTTAGCCCCCCCTGGACGGAGCGGTGGGACGCAACGGACTGTGAAGGGCGACGCGAGGCTTACAGCTGGGCTGAGCAGAGTTTAACAGCGTTTTTTGATCAAGGAGGGAAGTCTCTTGGTGTGGAGAAGTCGAATACGGGCGAGCCTGGAACCCGAATAGGACAGTGGTGCTGGTGGGGGCAACGACAGCGAACCCCGACGAACCCTGAGACGGTGAGCCCCGGGACTTGCCCTGATAGTGGGGCGGATTCTGGGCGGGGCGTTCACCGTAGTGGAAGCGAATTTTACCTCTGCTGTAAAAGAACTCAGCAGGGGGTGAACAGATTCCAGAGGTGTAAGAGACTGGCCTCAAAACTGCTTGGACGCTGGCGCCTGATAGATCTGCTTGGAATAAGTTTTAACAACATAACGGACCTTGCCTTGCCTTCCAGAAGAGCATATCTGGAGTTGTGGGCCATTTTGGTAATGCAACAGCTTTATATACCGGCTGAAGATAGAGGGACATATCCCGAGGAACCAGTGGGACTTGGTCGGCTTTTAGATAAGTGGATTGACCCAGCGCCTGGCAGAGTTTCAAGAACTTTTTCTGACTGTTCAGAGAACAGAACTGTGGGCACAGCAACGCCTTGACGATCTACTGAGCGTTGCTATAGACTGGTGGAAGCATAATAATGCTGTCAGGGCTTATGGACCACGGATCATTAAGATAAGAAGCCTCTATGAAAGTTGGTTAATCATCCCTAATCACCCTATATAGCTAAGATCATCGGGATCCCTCAAGTGATTGAAATTCTCCCTCTCAGGAGTGAGAGACGTGGGAGGGAGTATTGGGTTGGGTGTAGAATATGAGAGCACTCATCCCCCTGAGTGAGAGACAGGGGGGGAGGGCTAGTGTATGGAGTGCCCCCCTATGGACTAGTGAGAGAAGTCGATGGGGGGGCACAGAGAGTGAGTGTATAATTGTGGGAGTGGTGAGTGGGCCCAGCCATTGCCGAGAGCACGAGCTGGTGCACTGGTGGGGCCCATCATAACTTGAATTGATTGTTAGTAAGTCTGTTGGTTGGTTGAGTGATGGAGGGTTTACTGAGTTTATCCAGGAATCTCAGGAGTCCAGGAGTGGAGGCTAATGGACTTAGAGACTCTGGGGGTTATAGGGCAGGGCAGAACATTGAGGTGGTGATGGGTAGGGGATGTCATGGCGGGAGCCGGAGAGCAGGCCATCGTAGGGGAAGACGTCCCCGGTGTTTACTACCGGTGGCATGTTCCGGCTTTCCGTGCTCAACCCAAGGGCCTGGTCAGCAGACTTGTGGTTGCCCTGACTTTCGGCTGCTGCTTTGCAATGCCAGGTCAGTTAATAACAAAGCCCTCCTCATACATGATCTGATTATAGAGGAAAAGGCAGACCTGGTATGTATTACAGAAACCTGGCTGGGCCAGGAAGGGGGTGTTCCTCTGTCTGAGATATGCCCAGTCGGGTTTCGGGTTTGGCAGCAGCCGAGACTTCAGGGCAGGGGAGGAGGGGTGGCTGTTGTCATCCAGGAATCTCTAATGGCTGTCAGGGGCCCTGCTCCACAAGTGACCGGGTGTGAGACTTTGTTCTTTAAGTTGGGCTCTCGGGAACAGTTGGGAGTGTTGCTACTGTACCAGCCTCCCTGCTGTGTAGCAACCTCCCTGCCTGAGCTGCTGGAGGCCGTCTCGGGGTTGGCAGTTGAGCTCCCTAGGCTTATGGTTCTGAGGGACTTCAATTTGCCTTCCCTGGGACGAACCTCAGAAGCGGCATGGGAGTTCATGACCACCATGGCGACCATGGGCCTGTTCCGGATCATCCAGGACCCAACTCGAGACAGTGGCCTCACCCTGGATCTAGTTTTCTTGTCAGAGCAGTGGCAATGTGACCTTAGGGGAGAATTACATCTTTCCCCTTTGTCATGGTCAGATCACGCCCTGGTGACTTTGAGATTCTCCTATGCTGCCCCCCTCCGCAGGGAGGCTGGACCCATTCGATTGGTCCGCCACCGATGACTGATGGACCCAACTCGGTTTCAGAGGGAGCTGGGGGTTATCCCCAATGATCTGCTGCACGGTCCAGCGGAGGCCCTAGCTGCTACCTGGAATAGGGTGGCGGCCGGGGCCTTGGACAGGATTGCGCCTGTGTGGCCTCTCTTATCCTATCAAGCCCGACACTCCCCATGGTTTACAGAGGAGTTGAGGGTTTTGAAGAGGATTAAGAGACGCCTAGAGCGCCGCTGGAGGAAAACAAAGACTGAATCCGACCGAACACAATCTAGAGCCGCTATTAAGGCCTACCTTGTGGCGGTAAGAGCGGCGAAACGGCAATATTTCTCCACTCTTATTGCATCCGCAGAATGCCGCCCGACGGCCCTGTTTAAGATTACCTGATCCCTTTTGGGGAAAGGGGAGTCGGAAATCCATCTGCAGGGCCGTGCTGAGGAATTTTCGGAGCATCTGCAGGATAAAATCGCTCGGATTCGCTCCAAGTTGGATGCCGAGCGTGAGTCAGAGTCTGGAGAGATACCCAGGGAACGTACTTACTTTGTTATCTGGGAACAGTTTGATCCTGTTGGACCTGACAAAGTAGACAGAGTTCTCTGGACTGTGAATGCCACCACCTGTCAATTAGATCCATGCCCCTCCTGGCTGGTGAAAGCAGCTTGGGAGGGGACTTGTAGTTGGGTCCAAGTGATGGTGAATGCATCCTTGGGAGAGGGGGTGTTCCCGGTGGCTTTTAAGGAGGCGCTGGTTCACCCCCTTCTCAAGAAGCCATCGCTGGACCCTACTATACTGGATAATTTTCGTCCAGTCTCCCACCTTCCCTTTTTGGGAAAGGTGGTTGAGAAGGTAGTGGCGTTGCAGCTCCAGAGGATTCTGGATGAAACGGATTATCTGGACCCCTTTCAGTCAGGTTTCAGGCCGGGTTACGGGACGGAAACTGCATTGGTCGCGCTTATGGATGATTTCTGGCGGGAGCGAGATGGAGGCAGTGCATCCATTCTCGCTCTTCTTGACCTCTCAGCGGCATTCGATACCGTCGACCACGGTATCCTTCTGGAACGGCTTAGGGAGTTGGGGGTGGGCGGTGTGGTTTTACGCTGGTTCACCTCCTTCCTCCGAGGCTGGGCCCAGTCGGTGTTAATTGGGAGCGAGTGATCCAGTCCGCGGGCCCTTCTTTGTGGGGTCCCACAGGGCTCGGTACTCTCTCCGCTCCTTTTTAACATCTACATGAAACCGCTGGGAGAGATAATCCGACATTACGGGGTGAGGTATCATCAATATGCCGATGATACCCAGTTGTATATATCCATCCCGGGTGAAGTAAGTGATGCAGTGACCATCCTGTCCAAGTGCCTGGGGGCTGTAGGGGCCTGGATGGGGAAAAACAGGCTTCAGCTGAACCCTAGTAAGACAGAGTGGCTGTGGATTAATGGCTCCTTGGCTTCTGGGATATTATCATCTTTAACTCTGGATGGGGTTGCACTACCCCAGACAGATCCGGTGCATAACTTGGGAGTCCTCTTGGACTCACGACTCCTGCTTGAAGAGCAGGTGGCAGTCGTGGCCAGGAGGGCTTTTGCCCAACTTCGTGTTGTGCGCCAGTTGCTCCCCTTCCTGGAACAAGAGGCCCTTCGAACAGTCACTCATGCCCTGGTTATCTCCCACATAGACTACTGTAATGCGCTCTACATGGGGCTACCCTTGAAGAATATCCGGAAGCTACAACTGATCCAGAATGCAGCCGAGCAGACAGTTTTGGGTGTCCCAAGGAGGACACACGTAACACCTTTGCTACGCGAGCTGCACTGGGTTCCAGTTTGCTTCCGGGTACAATTCAAGGTGTTGGTTATCACCTTTAAAGCCCTACATGGCATGGGACCAGGATACCTAAGGGATCATCTCTTCCCCATCACTTCATCCCGTCCCACCCGGGCATGCAGAGAGGGCATGCTACGGACCACATTGGTTAAGGAGTTCCACCTAGCAGGGTCTCGGAAGCGTGCTTTCTCTGCTGTTGCCCCTGCCCTTTGGAATATTCTGCCCCCGGAGATCAGATGGTCCCCCTCATTCCTGGACTTCCGAAAAAGACTCAAAACCTGTAAAAAAGGGCACCTCAGAGCTAATCTAAGGTGCTAGCCATCTCCAGGTATCTCCAATCTCCTTCTGACCCCAAGCATACTGAGATTGGAGATACCTGGAGATGGCTAGCACCTTAGATTAGCTCTGAGGTGCCCTTTTTTACAAACTTAAGAATATTCTGCCATTGGATCTCATGTTATTCATTATTATGTATTTTATTTTATTTATAAATGTATATTAATGATTTTAATTCTGTTGTAAACCGCCCAGAGTCCCCCTTGGGGGAGTTGGGCGGTGATAAATCCAATAAATAAATAAATAAATAAACATCTAACTGTTGGCTAGACAATAAACACTGAGTCAGACCTATTGGCCCACCTCATCCTAAACTGACTACTCTAAGTAGCAGAGACTTTTTATTGTTTTATTCACAACTTTTTCTCATCTCTAAAACCTATGATGTTTTATCTGAGAGCTGCCAAATGCTAAATAGCCCTTTTCCATAGAAAGCATGGGCTCTATCAGTAAAACACAGATTCTCTCTTGAGCTTCACTCTCACTTTTTAAATAATGGTTAGAGAACTTGGCCATGTTCCTTCCATTTACCTTATACTCTGTGACAGCATGCTAAACGTCTGGAAAACATTACTGTGCTGCTGACGTCTAACTACATAGGTACTCCTTGTCCTTGTAGGGATTCCATAAGTAATCGAGTGTTTTCCATTTGCCTGAATGTTAACTGGATCTTTTGTTATTTACTGATTTTAGCCTGTTACTTTATAATACAGTATGTTCTCCCCAGCAGCCTTTATTTTCCATGGTGATATCTGTATATCCCATCGATCAGCGTATCTGTACTCCTGTATCCTGGAAGTTGTTATTAGTGGGATCTGTTTGTAGTGCAATTTCTGGCCAGCAGCTAGCAATATCACTATAAAGAGCTTTCGTATGAATTTTGCAAAAGCCCAGGGTTACTTGATCTTTTTTCCCCACTGTTGCATCCAAAAGCTGTATCCATTGTACATAAGCCAGACAGAATTTATAGCACTGGATAAAATTCCAAAGCAGGGAGCTTTTATAGACTAAATGTGCAAATTCTGAGTTTTACTATGTTGGAAAGAAATTGAGCTTTATTTTAATTCTTTTTTTTTTTGCCTCCAGAATGATACTTAAACAGTGGATATATAGTTGAGGGAATTGGCTTCACCCTGTATATGTAAGCCCACAGAAATGTAATTTTGGGGAGGGTCAGGTTTTTTTCCAGGAGGCAAAGCATTATGAGTTTTAATTAAATGACTGTTAAAGCTCAAGATATCATGGGTGGGCTGCAATAGGGGCAGGGGAGGGATCAGTGTAGAGCAGCCAGCCTATAAATATAATGTCAAGAGCTATTGGTCCGGGTGCGCCTTCCTCATATGGTAAGTGGCTGAATGTGATGGTCCTGATCCTTTAGCTACTAATTCAGAGACTCTTGCTACAAGCCATCAAGGATATGAAACAGTTCTTTATTAAGTCTATGAAGGTTCTCAGTCATCCAGGTGGAACAGTCTGTGGCTTGAATCATGTCAACTGGATTTCTATTTTCTTAGTGGAAACGTTTCACTCCTTATCCAAGGAGCTTCTTCAGTCTGAGTAAAGTTAGTAAGGGAATCCTTAAATATGTTTCTAGGCTGGCTGTGTGACCTTGCACCTGGGGCTAGGTCATGGTATTTTTGAGATGTTTGTTTCTAAGTCCCTTTATCATCTAAAGGAGGATCGTTAAGATTACCCTGCTGCTGTTGAGCTTGTGAAATGGTCTTAATCTTCCTAGGCACAGAAGACAAAGCAGGAAGGAAGATAGGGGAAAGGTTATGCCTGAGGCCCCCACCTCTATTCAAGGAAGGATTTTCCAAGTTGGCATGAATGGATTCCTTGACCCCTCTCTCAAACCACCTATCTTCTCTGTCTAAAATGTGAACATTAATGTCCTCAAATGAGTGTCCTTTTTCCTTTAGATGAAGATAAACTGCTGACTCTGGTCCTGTGGTGTTACTTCTCCTGTGTTGGGCCATCCTCCTGTACAAAGGTTGTTTGGTTTCTCCAATGTAGAGTTCAGAGCACTCCTCACTGCACTGGATTGCATACACTACATTGCTTTCCTTGTGTTTTGAAGTTTGATCTTTGGGGTGTACAAGCCTCTGTCTCAGTGTGTTGGTGGGTTTGAAATATACAGGTATGTGGTGTTTGCCAAATATCCGTTTGATCTTTTCAGACACGCCAGCCATGTAAGGAATGACCAGGTTCTTCCGTTTACTCTGAGTCTCAGCCCTATCTGTCGCTGTTTTAGGTCTGGTAGACTTAGATTTGGTGAAGGCCCAATTTGGATATCCACAGGCCTGCAGAGCTGTTCTCAGATGCTGCTTTTCATTCTTTTTGGAATCCATGGAGGTGGGGATGGTTTCTGCTCTGTGTGACAATGTCCTGATGACTCCTAGTTTGTGCTGCAGTGGATGGTGGGAGTCAAACATCAGGTATTGATCTGTGTGTGTGGGTTTCCTGTAGATCCCTATTTCTAGCTTGCCACCGGTCCCAATGAGGACTTCACAGTCTAGGAATGCCAGTCTGTTGTCCTTGGTGTCTTCTCTGGTGAAGCTAATGTTGGCATCTATAGTGTTTATATGGTCCGTGAAGGCCTGTACTTCCTGGGCCTTGATTTTGACCCAGGTGTCATCCACATACCTAAACCAGTGGGTGGGCACCGTTCCCTGGAATGTGTTGAGTGCTTTCTTCTCCACTTCTTCCATGTATAAATTGGCCACAATGGGTGACACAGGAGAACCCATGGCACAGCCGTGTTTTTGTCTGTAAAAGTCACCTCTGTATGTGAAATAAGTGGTGTTAAGACACAGGTCCAGAAGATGGCAGATCTGGTTTGGGTTGAGATGGCTTCTCCTTTCCAGGGTGCTGTCCTCTTCTAGTCTCTTCCTGACAGGAAGAGGACAGCACCCTGGAAAGGAGAAGCCATCTCAACCCAAACCAGATCTGCCATCTTCTGGACCTGTGTCTTAACACCACTTATTTCACATACAGAGGTGACTTTTACAGACAAAAACACGGCTGTGCCATGGGTTCTCCTGTGTCACCCATTGTGGCCAATTTATACATGGAAGAAGTGGAGAAGAAAGCACTCAACACATTCCAGGGAACGGTGCCCACCCACTGGTTTAGGTATGTGGATGACACCTGGGTCAAAATCAAGGCCCAGGAAGTACAGGCCTTCACGGACCATATAAACACTATAGATGCCAACATTAGCTTCACCAGAGAAGACACCAAGGACAACAGACTGGCATTCCTAGACTGTGAAGTCCTCATTGGGACCGGTGGCAAGCTAGAAATAGGGATCTACAGGAAACCCACACACACAGATCAATACCTGATGTTTGACTCCCACCATCCACTGCAGCACAAACTAGGAGTCATCAGGACATTGTCACACAGAGCAGAAACCATCCCCACCTCCATGGATTCCAAAAAGAATGAAAAGCAGCATCTGAGAACAGCTCTGCAGGCCTGTGGATATCCAAATTGGGCCTTCACCAAATCTAAGTCTACCAGACCTAAAACAGCGACAGATAGGGCTGAGACTCAGAGTAAACGGAAGAACCTGGTCATTCCTTACATGGCTGGCGTGTCTGAAAAGATCAAACGGATATTTGGCAAACACCACATACCTGTATATTTCAAACCCACCAACACACTGAGACAGAGGCTTGTACACCCCAAAGA
Organism: Charina bottae; assembly: GCA_023362775.1. Classification (NCBI taxonomy): domain Eukaryota; kingdom Metazoa; phylum Chordata; class Lepidosauria; order Squamata; family Charinaidae; genus Charina; species Charina bottae. Next base: position 80,063,688 of record JALMGJ010000001.1, on the reverse strand, counting down.
TCAAACTCCAAAACACAAGGAAAGCAATGTAGTGTATGCAATCCAGTGCAGTGAGGAGTGCTCTGAACTCTACATTGGAGAAACCAAACAACCTTTGTACAGGAGGATGGCCCAACACAGGAGAAGTAACACCACAGGACCAGAGTCAGCAGTTTATCTTCATCTAAAGGAAAAAGGACACTCATTTGAGGACATTAATGTTCACATTTTAGACAGAGAAGATAGGTGGTTTGAGAGAGGGGTCAAGGAATCCATTCATGCCAACTTGGAAAATCCTTCCTTGAATAGAGGTGGGGGCCTCAGGCATAACCTTTCCCCTATCTTCCTTCCTGCTTTGTCTTCTGTGCCTAGGAAGATTAAGACCATTTCACAAGCTCAACAGCAGCAGGGTAATCTTAACGATCCTCCTTTAGATGATAAAGGGACTTAGAAACAAACATCTCAAAAATACCATGACCTAGCCCCAGGTGCAAGGTCACACAGCCAGCCTAGAAACATATTTAAGGATTCCCTTACTAACTTTACTCAGACTGAAGAAGCTCCTTGGATAAGGAGTGAAACGTTTCCACTAAGAAAATAGAAATCCAGTTGACATGATTCAAGCCACAGTTCTTTATTAAAGCAAGTGATTATTTCCAATGCAAAGACTAGAATGAGAACCAGCCCGCGCCAAACGGTATTTACATCCTCCACCTTTGTACCAGCCCCCCCCCATTGGGGGAGTCACTCAGTGACAGCCCCTCCCTACGCTCTCACTGTTTCCATACTTCCCAGCCACAAATCCTTCATTAACAAGCAGACAGTGCCATTCGGGCTCGCCTTGGTGTCAGCTGTTTGACTAAACAACCTTAATCAACATCTGTAATGGCCCTGCAGGCATGCCAGACTATTACTACAAAGCATTCCTAATGACCCTGCAGGAATGCCAGACTACTACTACCCCCCATAACTACGCTGGCAGGATGCTTCATCCTGACACTGAATTACACTCAGCCATAGAAAGCTGCTTTCTCAGTGAGGCTTGGCTGGTACTCACTTTATTATCTTTGCAACACCAGGCAAAGGTATTTTATTCTTCCTGGTCTTTCAGTATGAAGTATTCTGTTTATATATTAATTTATGTGATGCTTTAAACAACTTGCATCTCCTAGTTATGCTTATTAGAAGGGCTGTGCAGGGATCTGGATTTGAAGAGGAAAATGTGATTTGGAGCACCTACTGGGAACAACTTAAATTAAATGTAATTTTTCCAGGCATCAGGTGTCCCCAGGAGAAGAACTGCATCTATGCATGCTCAGAATCATAGCTTGCCATTTTAGCCTGGATCTCTACGTAGCCCAAATTCTTAATACCACTAGCCTTTTCCTCTATGGAAAGCATGATGCTATCATTGAAAGTTTCAGAGGATAGACTTCCAGTGGGGACATGGCGGACTGAACAGCTGTGCCCGCGAGCTCAGCAGGCAGAACTGACAACGTGGCAGTTTTTTTCGGGCTCAGGCAGGTTTTTCCTGAAGCCCAGGAGTGTTTTTCTGGAAAAAGGAAAACACCTGGAATCACCCCATCTGTCCTCTGGATGGCTGCTTGCAGCCAGAAGATTGCAAACAGTGTATTGTCGAAGGCTTTCACGGCCAGAGTTTGATGGCTGTTGTGGGTCTTCCGGGCTGTGTGGCCGTGTTCTGGAAGTTGTGGTTCCTAATGTTTCGCCAGCATCTGTGGCCGGCATCTTCAGAGGGCAGGAGCACAGACAGAAGCGATCTCTCTGTGCCCAGGTAGAGTGGCAATGTTTGCTTTCTATTTATAGAGCTAAGTTATAGGAGATTAGGTGGGTTTTTTTGTTGTGTTGAAATGTTAATGAGTGGCTGCTAAGCGTGATTAGCATGTTCATTGTGAGAAGTATTCCCATGTCCTGGTGGTTGAGCTGAGTTTTCATTCCGGTTTGCATATGACCAGCATATCTAAAAAATGGAAGTTTGCCGTCAGTTTCTTTTTCCATGGTGAATTGTATATTGGGGTGGATGCCCCAATGGAACATTGGAATATACATGGAACATTGGAATATGCATGGAACATTTTGAAAAACAGGCTTTGGAATCGGCACCCATTACACCAACAGTCTGGTTCCAGTTCGTGGTTGACACCTTCGCAATTTGGAGTCATACTGAAGAAGAACTGGAGAAATTTCTGGACCACCTAAACGGCATCCACTCCAATATACAATTCACCATGGAAAAAGAAACTGACGGCAAACTTCCATTTTTTAGATACGCTGGTCATACGCAAACCGGACCTCAAACTAGGACACAAAGTATACAGAAAACCCACCCATACAGACCGGTATCTGCACAAAAATTCCAATCACCACCCACGACAAAAGAGATGCTAGTGGGCATTACAATAAGTACAATAAGTGACCTACACTTTTTTTTTATTGAAAATTTTAATGAAAAATGAAAAATGGATGCAAGTTTTAGTGTTACAATCTGAATTGCTTGGGAAATTTTGGACAAGAACTCCCAAATATCAAAAATTTGCTAATTTCCAGAAAGTTTGATCATGAAAATATATTTCAGGTATCTTACCTATTTTTGTCCATAGAAAGGGCCCTTATGAATCAGCAGAAGTTTCTAGATCAGAGTTTAGGAACGACTGGTTTATATGTTGTGTTCTTTTCATCTCTGTTTCAGTTGCCTGGAAAATGTGTATTATGGATACTGTCCTACAACAATCAATCAATCAATCAATCAATCAATCAATCAATCTTGTCTAAATCCCCTGAGATCCTGTTTTGATCCCACCCATGCACTGGCTATTGAACACTTGAGTATAAGAGAGTTTACTAGTCCAGTGAAGGTTTGCTCAAGCAACAAGAAGTCCCTGGTATGCTCTATTTGTCAGATTTCTCATGGGAAATGGCAAATCGCTTTCTGCATAAAACAAAGCTTTCTCATAGTGATATGAAGCCAGGTGGCTAGTGAAGGTGTCACATGCTTATTGTTATGTCTATGCCCTGAAACTTCTCGTGGGAAGCCTGCTCTGTGAGAGCAGAGGGAAAGGGGGGTGATGCATGCTTGCTTAGTTGCAACACTGCCACCCTTTGGCAGGGTATATTATGTACAATGTTCTATGCTTTGTGCTTGGTGTTTTTCACACATAAGTTCTAACCAATCAGAAGTTGGTAAGAACTGTATATCTAACCATGTAAAATGGTTTCCTTTGCTCTTGACATCTGCTCGTCTAGTAGCCATCATCATGTGTTCTGCTCCTGAGGACTGTGAAGTGTGTAGCTAAACCTGGCTGAGGGTATTGCCAAGGTTTGTGCTCCTTAACGCCTGGATGCAACACGTGAACTATGTATCTGTGGTTTTCTGCTTGTAAGCTGTTTTTACTTCTGGAATGCTGTAACATATAACTCTGCTTTATCTGCAAGTAAAGATTTATAGCTTTGAAAAGCTGCTCTGTTTGTTTACTCTTTGCCTCCTCCCCATTAGCCAGTATAATGCAACACTATTTTGTATCCTTGTTTTTTCTTTGCAGCCAATCACTAACTTGTCTATAGCTCCTGGCAATTCACAACATTTTTTTTTGGGGGGGGGGGTACCTTTGAGTCAGTGTGGACACCTGGCGACTGTCTGGACAAGTCCCTGCAGTTTTCTTGGCAAGGTTTTTTAGAAGTGGCTTGCCAGTGCCTCCTTCCTAGGGCTGAGAGAGAGTGACTGGCCCAAGGTCACCCAGCTGGCTTTGTGCCTAAGGCAGGACTAGAACTCCTGGTCTCCCAGTTTCTAGCCTGGTGCCTTAACCACTACAGCAAACTGACTCTCCTTATTAAATTTTACCAAACTATATTCCTTCTAAGTATACTGAATTAGCTCTGTATATGTTAATTGTGGTAAGAATATTGTATACTTCTTATTGGAAAGGATGTTTGACTCTTTCTTTGGAAGAATGGCTAATCAAGCTTGGGAGTATGTGTCAATATCAAAAATAACTTTGTTTTGAGAAAGCAAATCTGATGTAGAATTCAATTGTAATTGGAATCCATTTTTGAACTACACCTTAATACTGTATATTGATTTGTACCAAACCCCAGATTTGGGCTCTTCTACACTTAGAGTCTACTGTATATTTAAGTTTTATGAGAAATTTGATATCCATTGTTATCTAATTTATTATAGCCTATTATTCTAGTAACGATTCAGATTGTATTTTAAACAGCGTGAAGAAAACAGCAGAACCCTGTGGCACCCCACAAAGGATTGACCAGCTGCTCATTCTCCAGTATCACTAATTCGAGACACCTATTCTGAAAGGAGCAGAACCACTGTAAAATAGTGTCCAACCTTCCCCCTTGTAGGCAAGCCAGAAGGATACCATGGTTGATAGCACCAAATGCTGCTGAGAGACCTAATAGAACCAGGGGAGCCACACTTCCTCCAACCAGGTTCCAATGAAAGTCATCCATAAGAGTGACCAGGGTAGTTTCTGTCCCACAACCACACCCAGATCTGAAACCATTTTGAAAGAGATTCAGATAATCCATTTCATTCAGGATTTAGTGTAACTGATGCCCCACTGCCTTCTCCAAAGTCTTTCTTAAAAGGGATAAATTGGAGACCAGGATGAAGTTGTCCAATACGGTTGGATCAAGAATTGGCTTCTTGCACCACCACCTACAAGAAAATAGGAACTACCCTCTCTCTTGAGGAAGCATTAACTACTGCTTGAATCTACCCAGTGTAATGACTTAATTCAGCCTATGAGTTATTGCACTTCTCACAACTGAGCAGATAGATTTCTTACGTGATATGAGGTAACACCTTTAGAATTAAGCTGGCAATCACTGCCATTAAATTTAATTGAAACTTGAATCTTCTGAAGCATCCTTACATTTTTTTTGTAAAAGAAAGTTTGTGCATCATCTTATGATTTTAGTATGCCCAGAGTCTCCACCATAAAGGATATTCACAGATGTGCAGTGCTGTGAGAATTGTCATAAATATGAGTTTCTAGAAGAAGAAAAATCCATGCTTTTGTTTACATGGTTCAAGTAAGGTTAATGTTAGCTAAAAGATTGAAAAGAGGGAAAACAGACATATTTACAAAGTAAATCTATTTATATGCATGTTGTAGAGAGAAACATTTCAGCCCTCACTGAAGTGTGACCTCCATATGCTTTTGTTAGTGTCATATTTCTTCCTGTGCAGCTAGAACTGTGAAGATATTTCTTGTCATAGCTTATTAAAGCAATCATTCAGTCTGGAAGACCAGATGTTCTGGGGGAAGAAAGGCCTTACTTGAATAATGCTCATTGAGACTGACCAGATTGAAGTTGATGAACATCTATTAGAAGGGATAGCTGGGTCTGTTCTTATTGTTTTCTCTCTCTCTCATTTTTCCAATATTAAACTCAATTAGTTTTTCTTGCTTTACTTAAAAGCTCCTACAAACATGTACAAATATTTTTGCACATTCCTCCCAATGTGCACATTTTTGTACAGAATTTTTCCTAATACAAATATTGCTGAGAGCAATTTATAATGTACACTGCCATTTAAAACCTTAGTTTTGTCTAAGTTACTCACAGTGCAATCATATATATATATGCCAGTTCAGAACTAAGCCTTACTAGAATCAATGGGAATTACTTCCGTTTTATTGAAGAGGAATACTGTCCACACAGAAGAAACAGATGGCTCGACTAGGATGGTACCAGGTACAATTTCCAGACTGAGAGATGACGGGAGTGGATTGGTGCATGAACTGATAAGAAGGGAAACATCTTCTTGTGCATAATGATATTTGGCATCAATGCACCATTCCAAGATTTATCTTCTCTGTCTCTGAGAATTGAATACCTCCTTTATTGCCTGCAAATATAATGGTTAGTTCAGACATCAAATAACAGTTGGTATAAGCCATGCAAGTTCTTGGCATACCTGGGCCTCTGAAACATACTCTTCTTGGAAGGGCAACAGGCAACTGCTTCCAACTGATTGTCATATAAAAACAGTTGCCCCTTGTAAATGTTCTGTCTTGCTCTGTCTTTAGTCCAATCTATGTTGGTCTGGGATTTTCGAATGCACAGTACCCTTGAGGTATATTCCTAGACTGTTGACTGCAATCCAATCATTTTTACTTGGTGCACTCTTTTTTTTTGCTTCAGATTCTCCCAGCTGCAGTAATATCTGGCCTTATCACTGCAACTACTGTAGGAACTTCCCAGTTCCCTCCCTCTGCTCATTGTTATTGGGTAGTAGCTCATCATTTTAATCCTGTTTTTAAAAGTGTTGATTCTATTCATGTACTAACTTTCTTCACTTCTATTAATCCTAGATGTTCTGGAATGTCTTCTGCCTTTCTGCTTCTGATTGAGCAGTTAAGCTTGCATCTATCTTACTTTCTATCTGAATGCCAAGAAATGTCACCTAGTTCTTCCACCTCTATCATTGTTTATGAGAGGACCGAAGCTGTCAAGACAGGAAGCAAAGAGCCTGAGAACAGAGAAACAGTTATCAAAAGTCATTATGGGTTCCCTCCACATCCAAGGCTGAGTAGTAAGCAGCAAGAAGTCTATTGCCACATTATGGTGGGAGAAATCCTAACAACTGTGGGGCAGCTACAAACAGAAGGCTTGATTCTGTAGTACCTGGTTATAGTACCTGTAGTACCTGACTTTTCATTGCTAGCTGTTAAGCGTGGTTTGAGTTCCTAGAGAGAGATTTATTGCTGGATGAAGCTCTGACAGTTTAGATGTTTCACAGTCTTAAGACTTAGATCTTACTTCTACTGATTGCCTGTAATCAGACCATCTACATAAGTCATAATGAATGTTTGTGAATGCCAGAATGAACATAGGAAGAGACACATATGCACAATTAAGAGAGAGATTTCATATAGATAAAAAAGTTATTGAAATTGAACAACACAAAACGGAATTTGAAACTGAACTATGTACTAATGTTGAACATGTGATTGCTAAAACATATAAACTTTTTCTGAGATTTGAAATGGAGGAAGAGCAAGTTAACTAGCGCATAATAAAATGGGCTAAGAATTTCAGTTATAATATACAGATGGACCAATGGGAGAGAATGTGGTCAAAAGGACTGAAATTCACATTGTGTTACAATTTAAGAGAGAACTTTTATAAAATGATGTACCATTGGTATATGACAGCAGAGAAATTATCTAAGATGTATAAAGGTACTTCTAATCAGAGTTGGAAATTTGGAAAACATGAAGGGTCATTTTACCATGCATGGTGGACTTGCAAAAAAGCAAAAAAATATTGGATACAAATACATATAATGATACAAGGAATTTTAAAGACTAAAAATCAGATGAAACCAGAACTTTTCTTACTTGGACTTATGGACAGCCAATTAGAAAAGACCTACAGAAGATTGGTTATGTACTGTATATGGTAACTGCAGCAAGACGATTATATGCACAAAGATGGAAAGATACTGAAATGCCCACAATGGAGGAATGGATTGTGAAGACGATGGAATTCACAGAAATGGCAAAATTGACCTGTTTGATCAGGGATAAAACAACAAGTACTTTTATTAAAGACTGGAAACCTCTTACGTACTTTTTGCTGAAAATGGAAAAAATGAACTGGTGATTTATGGATTTGCTGATTAAAGGGGTTGAATATGGGAAGAAGGGAATTATGTAATGTAAACTTAAAAAGGGAGGAGAGACAATAAGTTTGTTTGTAACTGCTGTAAAGAAGATTGGAAGTTGCTTCTTTATATATCTTTTTTTTCTATTTGTACTTTTCACACTTTTTCTTACCTTTTTTCTTTATTTTTTTATTAATCTTACTTTATATCATTTCATGTTTATATTTTATTTCTGTGAAAATCTTTAATAAAAACAATTAAAAAATTAATACAAGAAGAGGCCAAACTTTCCTTACCTGAACTTCTCCTTAAGAAGCATTTGGTTCAGCTTCTTATTCCAAGCTCTTGGTGCTGGTTTCAGGCCATAAATATTTTTCTGAAGCTTGCATACAGCCATTATTTTTCAAAGACTTTACATCTAGAAACCAGGAGTCTGTGAGTTCTAGTCCCACCTTAGGCATGAAAGCCAGCTGGGTGACCTTGGACCAGTCACTCTCTCAGCCCAACTCACCTCACAGGGTTGTTGTTGTGGGGAAAATAGGAGGAGGAAGGAATATTAGGTATGTTTGCCGCCTTGAGTTATTTATAAAAATAATAAAGGTGGAATATAAGTAAGTAAGTAAGGTAAGTAAGTAAGTCAGTCAGTCAGTCTTCTGGTCCAAGTGATCTACATAGGTATTCCTTGCTGCTGTAACACTGAGAAGCACTCTTATGAAATTATGCCTCACAGCAAATGTTTCACAATATTTTCCCCATATTTTGGGGTTGACTGCTAGTTCTGGCCTTGTGGCATTGGAAGTCCCATTCTGATTTTATAAACTTCCTGTAACCCACATTTTTTGAAAGCTCACATAAGGTAGAAATTTAATCTATTCTTTTCCCATTTGCAATCTCTGCTAACTAGCATTCCTTTAATATCTTGGAGGGATCTTCTGTCTCATCTGCTTAGCCAATGTACAAGAGCATTTTGAGTGGAATTACCTCATTTTGTCTTCATGTTTAACCCACCTCATGTTTCTACATCTCCTTGTGAAGTTTCACTGGCTGGCTCAAGGCTGACACTGAATTCCTGTCTTAGGCACTGCTACCTTGATCTTTTTTCTATTTGAATTCTGGGTTCAGTAACTTTGTGTGTACTTGGCTTCTCTTTCTCATTAAAGTGTTATGCATCTTGATTTTTTCCATGGTAACATCTGTTGGTAACCTTTATCGTCTTGTGTGATTTGAACAAGCACACTTTCTTCACATTTACAATTCAGTTTTGTTCTTTCTCCCTCTAAGATGTATGCATATGCTTTACATAAAAATACCCTGACATGCCCCATACTAGGCTAGTTCCCATGCCATAATTTACATGGCATTTTTCTATGTCTTTATTTATTTATTTATTTTTCAATTTCTATTACCGCCCCATCTCCCCCGAAGGGGACTCTGGGCAGTTTACAAAATATAACAGTTAAAATAAATATAAAACCATACAAATATACAATCATCAAAAAATACTAATAAATTAAATATAAAATCCAAGAGGTGATAAGATGGTATTTTAAAAGGGCTCTGTGGCACCAGCCATCCCCAGGAGGAGCTGTTCCCGTTCCCATCCCAAGCAAGGTGGCAGAACCAGGTCTTTAAGTTCTTCCGGAAGGTCAGGAGTGATGGAGCCTGCCTCATCTCCAGGGGCAGAATGTTCCAAAGGGTGGGTGCCACTGCCGAGAAGGCCTGCCCTCTGGACCACGCCAAGTGAAACTCCCTTAACGACGGGGTCCGCAGCATGCCCTCTCTGCATAATCGAGTGGGACGGTTTGAAGTTATGGGGATGAGATGGTCCCTCAGGTAACTTGGTCCCATGCCATGTAGGGCTTTAAAGGTGATAACCAACACCTTGAATTGGACCCGGAAGCAAACTGGCACCCAGTGCAGCTCGCGTAGTAGTGGTGTCACATGTGCCAATCTTAGGGCACCAATAACTGCACGCGCAGCTGTATTCTGGACCAGTTGAAGCTTCCGGATACTCTTCAGGGGTAGCCCCATGTAGAGCACATTGCAGTAGTCTATACGGGAGATGACCAGGGCATGAGTGACTGTACGGAGGGAATCCCAATCCAGGAAAGGGCGTAACTGGCGCACAACATGAAGTTGTGCAAAGGCTTTTCTGGCCATGACTGCCACCTGCTGTTCGAGCAGGAGTTGTAAGTCCAGAAGGACCCCCAGGTTCCGCACTGAGTCCGAATGTGGTAGTGCAATCCCATTCAGAACCAAAGATGATAACTTCCCGGATCCGGAAGAGCCATCAATCCACAGCCACTCCATCTTACCAGGGTTCAGCTGAAGCCTGTTGTTCCCCATCCAGACCCCCACAGACTCCAGGCACTGAGAAAGGGCAGCCACCGCATCACTTACCTCACCCGGGATGGAGATATACAATTGAGTATCATCAGCGTATTGATGATACCTCATCCCATGGTGACGGATGATCTCACCCAGTGGTTTCATGTAGATATTAAATAGGAGAGGTGAGAGAACTGAATCCTATAGCACCCCACAGATGAGGGGGCGAGGGTCGGATCTCTCATCTCCTATTACCACCGATTGGGACCAGCCCCTTTCATTGATAACCTATTCTGCAAAGAAGTAGTCATAACTACTTCTCCTAAAATTTGCTTAATAATCCTGCATCTAAAAGCATATTCTTTGTCATCACTTTTCGAGAACTGTTCTTCCCATATCTTGCCATAATGCTGTGTACTGGTTTTGGCCCATCCCATGAGCTCTGGCAGAGACAGCATGCTCCAGGTCACCTCAGTGAAGCTATGTTATCTGATGGGTCCTATCTGTGTGTTCTCAGTCATGGCCCCAACTCCACTGGCCTTTCAGAAGGCCAAGAAGGCCTGACTCCGTTCTCAGACTTTGGGGTCAAGATGTTAAGTTACTGGAGTTCTGGTGTGGGTGTATGTGACATGGATAGGGTGACCATACGTCCCGTTTTGAACGGGACAGTCCCATTATTTTAGCATTTTTCAACCGTCCCATCGTTTTGATCAAAATCTCAATTTTGTCCCTTTTTTAAACCCGGCGGGAAGGAGGACAGGAAGACAGGAAGGAGGACTGGAGCCGGACTTGCCATTGGAGGCAGCCCAGAAGAGGCCCTATCAGCATGGCAACTGGAAGCCCAGTTGCCACGTGCGAGCCCAGCAGCAGATACAACACCACAGTCCAGGTTCCTGCCTCCTTACCTGATCCTGAGATTGTCTGCCCAGCAGTGGTGAGGCCAGGGAAAGCAGGCATGGGAAGGTTGTGGAAAGAGGGTGTGTGTGTGTGTGCGTGTGTGCGTGTGTGTGCGCGCGCAGATTACTTGCTCAGAGTAATTGCGCGCACACACACACACACACACACGCACCCACACCCTCTTTCTCCAGCCTCCCCAAGACCAAATGCACCCGCACCTGTTGCAGGGAGGCTGGAGAAAGAGGGTGTGGGGTGCGTGCGTGTGCGTGCATGTGTGTGCATGCACGCGGATCACTTGCTCAGTGTAATCGTGCGCGCACACACACACACACATGCACCCCACACCCTCTTTCTCCAGCCTCCCCATGACCAAATGCACCCACACCTGTTGCAGGGAGGCTGGAGAAAGAGGGTGTGGGGTGCGTGCGTGTGCATGTCTGTGTGTGCACGCACGTGGATTACTTGCTCAGTGTAATTGCGTGCACACACACACACACACACGCACCCCACACCCTCTTTCTCCAGCCTCCCCATGACCAAATGCACCCGCACCTGTTGCAGGGAGGCTGGAGAAAGAGGGAGTGGGGTGCGTGCGTGTGTGTGCGTGTGTGTGTGCACAGATAACTTGCTCAGTGTAATCGTGCGCACCCCCCCCCACACACCCTCTTTCTCCAGCCTCCCTGCAACAGGTGCGGGTGCATTTGGTCATGGGGAGGCTGGAGAAAGAGGGTGTGGGGTCTGTGTGTGTGTGTGTGTGTGTGTGTGTGTGTGTCTGCATCTGATCGGGCTTGGCCAAGGGAGGAGAGTTGTCGGGCCGCTGAGCAGGAGAAGCAGGAGCCGGCCACCCTGGGGAGCTTCTGCGGGCAGCAAGTGGCGGAGTGGTCGACAACTCTCCTCCCTCGGCCAAGCCCGATCAGATGCACACACACACACACACACAGGACAGACTGCCCTGGCAGGAGCTGGCTCTGCTGGGGGGCTTCGGCGGGTGGCGAGGGGCGGAGTGGTGTGGCTGAAGCCTCCCAGCATGGCCGGCTCCTGCCGAGGGCAGTCTGTCCTGTGAGTGTGTGAGTGTGTGTATGTGCATCTGATCGGGCTTGGCCAAGGGAAGAGAGCTGTCGGGCTGCCGAGCAGGAGAAGCAGGAGCCGGCCACCCTGGGGAGCTTCAGCGGGCAGCAAGGGGCGGAGTGGTGTGGCTGAAGCAGCTGAGCACAGCCGGCTCCTCCTGCTTCTCCTGCTCTGTGGCGGTGGCAGCAGCAGCAACTCCCCTCCCTCCCTCGGCCAAGCCCGAGGGGGATGGGGCAGTGGTGGGCCTCCATCCCCTCCATCCCCGCCCCTTGTTCCCCAGCCAATGACGGTGCTGTGTGCACAGTGTGTGTACTCTGGCCTCCCCCAAACACCAGCTCTGCCGCACCATTTACTGCTAGAAGAAAAAAAAAAACCTTTAAAAATCGGGAAAAAAAATTAAAATCCGAGCCAATCACACTGATGGGGGCAGGGTTTGCAGGCGGGAGCCAATCGTGTGGGGTGGGGGCGGGGTTTGCAGGTGGGAACCAATTGCGTGGACTGGGGGGCGGGGTTTGGAGGCCCGCATGGTGGCATAAGACCCTGTCCCGTTTTGCCATCCCAAAAGTCCCGTTTTTGTCTGAAGGAAATATGGTCAGCCTAGGCATGGAGAAACTGAGTTCTTTTTATATGGGCCTCAACTTGATTTTTCTTTGGTTCCAATAGATTGGATATGTTTTCATTTTGTTCTCTCTGAGAGTTTCAGTGGATAGATGGGTGGCCATATAAATTTGATAAATAAAGAAATAAAGAAATCCATTATCTGAATGCAGAATCTAAGACTTTTTTCCCCTAGTGTAGTACTTACCCTTATATTTCTCTAGCATTTGATTTTTCTCACCAATCCGGTAAAGAATGTACAATATACCTGGAGACATTATCAATCTACATCAATCCATATCTGTTTTTTCCTAGTATTTTAGTTTTTATGGGTTCATAGATATCATTGTAAATAATTTCTAGGTAATGCTGTGACTCTTTTTCTTTATGCTGAAGGAAACAGGATCTTATTCCCATTTCTGTTATGACCCACTGCTTGGTGCTGGGTTACCTTCAGAACTGCATCTCTCCACTGGAAACAGCCCAACCACCTTAATCATGCAAGGAGAAGCAGCTGGTTGTCCCCTATTTCAGGCAGTCGAGGAAACCAAGGCCCAGAGGCATTGCTTTTCCATTGTTGGCCCAGCCCTCCGGAATGGCGTCCCATGAAAAGGGCATTTGGTCCCAATCTGATCACTTCCAGAAGTTTCTTAAAATGGCGATTTTGCAGAGAGTATTTGGGGGCTGATGCCAGGCACATTTTGGAGTTAAGTTTGTCTATTTTGACTGTCAGTTTTATTTTATAAAATGTTCATTGTTGTTGTTTTTCTTTTATGTTGTGAACCACCAAGAGTCTGTATATAATTGCGGTGGGATGTAAATGTGACAAGTAAATAACTTATTTTTTTTTAAAAAGTCTACATTTCTTGCAAATCTGGTTCATAAGAAACTTTTCTCCTCTGATAACAAAATGGTGCCTTTCTTTATATTGTTGCCTTTTTCAGTTGCATATTTTACTGACATCAAACAAGCATTTAGCATTGGAACCTATAAGGCACAGCTTTCCAAACTGTATATTGCGACACTTTAGTGTGTCACAACACACAGTCTGGTGTGTCGCCACACAACCCGGAAGCGGCAGCGGGGGCGTGTACGGCGGCAGCGGTGCGCCATCAGCACTTCCATGTTTTAGCGGAGGCCGCCGCAGCTGCTGCCGCTGCCATGCACACCCCCGCCCCCGTGCGCCCCCCGCACCGCCGCCATGCATGCCCCCGCGCCCACACCGCTGCCGCCATTGGTGTGTCGCCAACGGCGGCACTTTAGAAAGCACTGCTATAAGGCATCTTTAATAATTAGATCAACTGTGTCCCCTTTTTCACATCTGCCATGCATTGTTGTGGTTTATTTATTTATTTGATTTTTATCCCGCCTTTATTATTTTTATAAATACCTCAAGGCGGGGAACATACTGGCCCAAGGTCACCAAGCTGGCTTTCATGCCTAAGGCGGGACAAGAACTCACAGACTCGTGGTTTCTAGCCCAGCACCTTAACCACTAGAGCAAACTGGCTCTCAAACTGGTTCCGTTGCCTTCAGCAAAGACTCATCTTCTATCTGCTAGATAGGTGAGAGATTTGTAATTCATGTCCAATTCAGTGAATCCCTTTCTTTTCTTTAATTAAATTACTGGTTACACTGGAGTCAGTGCAGATCCTTTCATAATGCTCTTTAGAGTTAGTTCCACAAATCTCTGTGTCAATGGGATAAAAATTCTTCCTGCCACTTTTATCACTCTGCTGCCTGGGTGTGTTGTTAGTCCCTTGGCGAGTTACCCCCTTTGGAATATGGTTTGACTTGTTTCTGGCAGCATTTTCTTTCTCTGGGGGTCCTAATTTGCATATGTTTAGGGCTGCTGCAGTGGTAATATCTTTCAGCTTGATTTTAAATACAGCTTCTCCATTCCCTGCTGGTTTCTTCTCAGCACCTCTGCATATATTAATTTTTTTAAATAGCTTATTACAAATTGCAAGTTTACATCTTCCCTCATTTCTAGAGCAATAATCACAATCATTTCAAAACATTCTGGTCATCCGCTCTGTAATCCAATTAAGACTGCTTTAGGTAGAGTCACCCCTTGAACCTCTGTCTGGTGTGATATCTGTAGCATTTTATTAACATGCACAGCCAGATTGGCCTCTAGGTCATAGCCATTCTCCGTGGCCTGGGTGTCCATAGAGTGCTCAGACTGAAGAAGCTCCTTGGATAAGGAGTGAAACGTTTCCACTGAGAAAATAGAAATCCAGTTGACATGATTCAAGCTACAGACAATTCCACCTGGATGACTGAGAACCTTCATCGACATATAGAGTGCTCTAGTATTTGCCAGTGCCCTCCAACAGCTTCCCCAAGTTCACCTGCATCTGTCTGAAGAGTGCCCGTGGCCTGTGGAAACAGAAGAGGATGGCTGTTAACATGCATCAATTAGTTTTTTCTTTCAGTCAGTTAGAATATCATAACAAAGTTCACTTTAGAACTTATGAGATTTTTTTTCTTATTTCCCACATCTCCGTTGCTTGTCTCTTATTCCTCAAAGGAATCAAAATTGAATGGCTTATTGCCAGGCAAATCAGTCTAGTTCTTTTTCATGGGCTCTGACCCAACAATTATTCATCTCTTGCTTCTGCTGGTCATTGAGTTTGCACGATATTGCTGACCCCTTGGCTTCTCAAATGCATTTCCATTTTAAAGGATCATAGCTCAGATTCAGAATCTTCTAGTATCTCAGTTGCCTGAGGTGTTTTTTTCTATCTCCAGGCAGAACACTCTTTGCTTTCCCTCACAACTCATTCAAGTGTATGGGCAATTCTCTCATTTCCTAGGCTCAATGTAGGGAAGATATTGAGGTAATCAGTCACTGAAGGCAGCATTTAGCAGAGCAAACATATGGGAGTCCAAAAAAGCCCCTTAACAGTAAAGTCAGATGTTTAAGATCCCAAAGACCAAATAGTATATTTCTGATAGAAAGCCTGTATCTCTGAGCTTTCTCTACTCCTGCTGCAGGAAAGAAGAAGAAGGAAACACGTCCTGCTTTTAGAAATCAGTTGAGCCTGAGAGTATCCATCTTCCAGTTGGGAAAGCGGAGCAGAGACAAAGAGGAGAACAAAGACAGAGTCCCATTAGCAATGAATGGTGCAAAGAGTTGGTGCTTCTAGGGCTGTAACTTCAGTATGTTTATCTAGGATTATATTCTTAAATTATTGTATCTCTTCTTTCTCTTATACACATGGAACTCCTTAGCTTAGGGCAGTGTTTCCCAACCTTGGCAACTTTAAGATATGTGGACTTCAACTCCCAGAATTCCCCAGCCAGCCATGCTGTCCACATATCTTAAAGTTGCCAAGGTTGAGAAACACTGTCATAGGGAAAAAAAAGTATACAGCCTATCTCTTCCCCTTGGCTCTGATTAGTGTCAAGTGTCCAGAAAAAGTTTAGGCTCTTTATTGAACACTGGATTCCATTAGGAGACATAATCTAAATAAGTCCAGGAGTGTTGCACAACATGTTAAGCTAGGGGTGTGCAATGTCCATTAGCTTGAGGGCCAAAGTAGGCTTTCTGTGGCATGTTCAGCACTGCAGTTGAAAAGTGGGTGGGGCCTGGGTCTGTTTTGGAGGGAGTTTCAGGAATTTTAGGAGATGAATTTTGTGTTTTAAGCACCTGCAAGACTTTATGAGCTTATTTTGACTTTTAAATCCCCCTATACAAAAAGCCTCCAATGGTTTGGTCTTACACATTTTGCAAGGAGGCTTTAATGACCTCTCTGGCGTTGGCAGTTGTATATGGCCCCTGGGCTGTGCTTCTCTAACCTCTGCACTAAGCCATGGCCTAACATGATATCCAAACTCAGATCATGTTCAATTCTGTTAACGTGGAAATCTTTAGCCAGGCTTTGTACCTAAAGTTTTGTTCTAGCTTTACTTACTTGAATCAGGGCTTCATGTATCCCTCAAGCCTGAAGAAGAATTACTGTAACTTGTACTTAGTTTCCCAAAGAAATAAGTTGGGAGCGAGAAGTAGCTGCAGAATGTGGCCACAGCAACTGCACTGCTCCTGGCTCCCTGCTCACACAGCCCTACAGAGATGTACACAGATGTGTGAAATAGGGTGGCTCAGAATCCCTTACTTCACTGGGGTGACAACAACCCAATTGGACCATCTCATTTTGTACTGTTCCCCCCCCCCCCAAGAGATATTTATTTAAAAATGAAGTATGGACTGGACAAAAACCACAGAGTTGGCTGGAATGCTGACAATTAAAGTGACTGATGAATTGGAAGTACCCTAAACTATGATTAGCTAAGGCTGGCTCAACATATTCCAACACTCTGCCCAGGTATTAATTTAAGGCAAATCCATAATAATAGGTTGGTTCACAGTAATCAGATGGACACACATAAAAATACATTTTTGTGAAGTTCTAATCAAAACACAACACCATCTAATTTATTGGAGGACTACATTCTTTTCTGCACTACAGGAAGGAAAATACAGTACTCATATTCCAATATACTTTGTCTCAAACTACTTTATTTAGCTAATCAGACTGTAGGGAAGATTTGGACATATTTATATAAAAGAAAAGTATTTGCTTTATTTCCAAAAATAAGCGAATTCTCAAATTAGAGCAAGAGAATCCATAGATGAATGCCAGCAGCTGCAAAGAATATTAAATCATCTTGATGTGGTTGTTATTTAATTGCCAAGCATGTAATCAATGCAGTACATTGTTTAAATGAGATCTGCCCTCTTATGTTTGGTATGTTAATTTTATTCATTGTTTTTTAAAAAATATTGAATGGAACTGGAATTCATGGTAGGCATAGAAATGAGTAAGTGATCAGTGTAACACAATCAGCATAAAGCTTTTTCATCTCAGAATGAGGAGGAGAATGCAAGAAACCCCCAGAATACTATAACACTCTTTCTATAGATGAGATCAGTCATCTGGTTATTCCGAAATATAGCCAGGACCATGACACTGATTTTATTTGACTACTAAAAAGCACTATGCAACTTTTTGGGCCAGTGGAAACATTTGGAATTTAGAGAACATCAGATGGATGCTCTTGACGGTTGCCATGGTGGGGATGGTTGCATATTCACAAAATGGCCATTACTTTCTGCCATCTCTTCTATCATACCCCACTTCCAGAATGCTGCTTTCCACCATAACCAGTTTGTGTCTCCTCCTCCTCCTCCTCCTCCTCCTCCTCCTCCTCCTCCTCCTCCTCCTCCTCCTCCTCCTTTTTTCCTAGGTCAATAAATTATCAAACAAAGCATTGGGTTGCATCAGCTATTTTCCTCATTTTTTTTAGTAATTAAAAGAATCTCTAAAAAAGATGTAGCAGCTGCAAATAAAAATCTCTGGGGACTTCTTGGGGACCATGGTTGCTACAAAAACTCTTTTTCTTCGTTCCCTCCTTCATTTCATTGGGTTGTTAATATTTTATTTTAAAACGATAAATGTGATGGAACATTGAGATCTGTTTACAAGCAGAAGATAAATTGCAGAAAGCCTAAGAATGAGTTAAAAATTAAAAAGGACATTAAAGACCTGGGAGCAAAAAATGTCTTTACCAGGTGTGAAAAGGATAACAATGTTGGTTCCAAGCAGACTTTTCAGGGAAGAAAATTTCATAAATGGAAAACTGCCATTGAGAAAGCACTTTCATTAGTTGCAACTTGGTGGGAGCAGCCGGAAGACAGCTTCTGAATTATTAACAGAGCACAGACAGAATTATATGGACCGGAGCAGACATTTCTTCAAGTACCTGGGTCCTAAACCACATATAGGGTGTTCAAGATAAATGCTAATACTTTTTAAATGGGCTTGGAGACTGACTGGAAGCTAATAGTTATTTCAATGTCATCAATCCCTGCCAAAAGCTCAGATGCCATTTTTTAAAACTACATTTATAAATAATTCTTAAATGAAGCTGTGACAAAATAGCAGTTGGCTATTCTCTGGTTCTGGATAGCCATGGATCCCTGCAACTGTGTGAACTCTAGAGTGGATGCTGGGAGGAAGAACAGTAACCCCAAAAACCCTCTGCTCTAATACTATACTTTGCTTTTGCTGATAAGGAGCTGGGAATAGAAGATGGTTTAGCTTCTCACAGGACATAGAAGAACGAAGGGCAAATATGGAACTGGTATAAAAGGGAAAGTCTTAAAAATTTCCATGATGACAGATAAACATTAGAGAGGATTCTGGGGAGAACAAGCTGAGTATGGAGGTACTGGCTGCTAGTGAGAGGTGTTAAGCACCAGTAGCTGTTGAAGGTAGCTGTTGGTTTCTATCCAGAGTAAAATTGGCCGATAAACCTAAAAGGGAATAAACGTTTAGGATTTGTGGGATCCTGGGTGAGACCACAGAGGACTCACTGTTTTTTTAGAAGCACAACCTGGTGAAAAACTACTGAAGAGGAACAATGTCACGGGACAACTGTTAGATGACTCTAGGGTTCAGTGGGGTTGAAGGTGATGGAAAACAAGAAGCTCAAAATTTACCTGACATAAAATTATCATCTTTCATCTGTTTATTCTGAGAGGGGATGGTACAATGCCAGCTAATCACATAAGCCCTTTCCTTAGACCTAGAGTGGTGAACTGGAGCAGAATTTAGAATTAGCGGTTGAGGGGGCAGTGTACGTATGTTAGGAACACACATATGCTCTTAGGAACAGATGTGAGTCTAGTGAAAAACAAAGTGTAAGATGCATGAGGCTATGCTATGCTGTGCTTGCCTAGAGAAGGAGGGAACTTCGCTCATGAAGGAACACAAAATGGTGAGCAGTGTTGAAGCTGGGAAGTGAAACTGCTTGTCTGATGAAGCTTGCCTGATACCCAAATTGTTTATCTCTGAACTTGTTTCTCAATAAAATAAGAGAGAAATATGGAAATGAAACTGTTTGGTCTTGCCCTATCCCCATCAGATCCTGAACCTGTGTTGGTGTGCAGCGATGACAGAAAAACTATAATATGTTGCAGTAATGCATTCTTGATATTACTAGAACATAAAAACTATGGCCAGGCTAGTTGGTGATTCTATTTTGATTGTGGTTATATGCTTTCTGCTCTGTTTTAAAACATAAATTCATCATGTGTTCATCATTTTTGTAATGAGAGATTAAAACATCCAATATTTTTGTTATGAATTATTATATGAAGAAAGTCACATCAGCGTAGAATTCACCATACAGGCAGTGGTGAGTAGTCTTTTCTCTTTTCATCCACAAATATAGTATAACAGTCTGTAGGGAGGATATATACATATTTAGAACTTTCTATATTATCCTAGTCCATATGAGGGAGCAAAAGTAAACAAATGAATAAAAATTGACACAAAGCTCTATGTGTGGCACATTTCATTCAATATATCCTATTTCAAATAATGACATGTTAGCAAGTTTAAGAGCCCCAGATTTTGCCCTTGGAGAACGATGAATTTACAGAAATGTTTCTGGACTTCTGGGTAGCTCTTCCTTCTTGCCCATGCACCCTTCACTGATGAAGCTACCACTCAAGAAGTAAGCAAGCCTAAAGAAAAATTCAGAGGAAAAGGTAGGACAACTTTTTGCTTCTTCTGAAACTTGGAACGGGAGACAGAGGAGGGGTGATTAGGCAAACCTATGTAGGTCTATATCTTACTAGGCCATATTGCAACATGTTCGGTTCTGGTTTGGCATGTTGTATGAGCCCAAATATTGTTATTGTATACCATTGGTTTATGGCCTAGCATATTGTGTAAACACAGCCAACTGTGGCTTATTCAATAAATGATGGTTAAGGAAGCTATAGCTTGGCACAATGTGTGAACCAGTCTCTGTGTGTGTATGTATGAAAAAGAGACTCAAAACCAAACAATATTTGAACCAAATAACTAGGGCAGAGCTTTCCAAACTGTGTGTCGGGACACGTTAGTGTGTTGGCTGCAGTGTCTGAGTGTGTCGCAGCTGCTGCTACCTCCGAGCCCTGCCAGGATTCTGTGCAGGTCCTAGAGCCTGCCTTGTGCCCTGCTGTAAGAGTGTGTCACGAAATGATGCATGTCTAAAAAGTGTGTCACCAACATGAAAAGTTTGGAAAGCTCTGAACTAGGGATTGTTCTAAATACCATGGTCCAAACAAATCTGGCTTTGTGTGATATATTAACCAGGGAGATATTACATATATCTAGCCTAAGAGAAAATGAGTGGTGAGGCTAGATGTGGATGGATGTTTTAATGAAAGGTTCAGAGCCTTTTATTTTGTACCAAGTTTCTAGGAGAAATGACTAGGGCTTTGTAACTGAGTATACCTGTGCGGCGTCAATTTTATGGTGATGCCTTGGACAGTTTGTCAGATTTCCAAAGGTTTGAATGGCCCTCAAAAGATTGGGAACTTTTCCTGTAAGGCTTTCTTCAAATATGAACTTGACTAAATATAAATCCATAACATTATTAATAAATCAGCTTGATAGAGCTTTGTTGTCAAAGGTGGTTACTCAGGTGTGAAAAACTTTGCAGTATGTCTTGTTTGGTGACAGCAGATTGGAAACTTATTAGCAGGCTCAAGAGCATAGTTGTGTCATTCAGTTTAGGGTGCGATTGTCAGGATATTTGAAATGTCTCAACTGATCAACTAATACGTTCATTATTTGTCAGAAGAGAATTCATATGAATTGTCAAGCAATAGCTCACATTTAAATGAAAATGTCTTTCTTTTTCTGATATTTCAATCTCAATATGCACACACAATTTTTTAAAATCAGTTTTTAGTGTCATCTATTTTTTATCAAGTCCCAAGTGAGACTGGGCACACGCTTTCTGAAGAAGCTGTCAGAAATATATTATCTGCCTACCCTCTCTCCTAATTATTATCTGAAGTGCCAAGAAGCTACTTCATTTCTCATGGGTTATCATTTGTTTCTTGAATTTCTGTAAGCAAACAACCTTATTCTGCAGCCTAATGTAAGGATTTCTATTCTGTTTGTTCATGGGGAGCCTGGGTCATGCAAACAGCAGCTATGGTACCAAGACAGTTCCTCAGATATACAATTTTATATGGATGTGTGTGTGCATATACATATATAGCTAGATTCATTCATCCTACTAAGCTAAAACCACATTATTGCTTAATGAAATGTGTGAAAACTGTCATTAGGTTTTGTAAATCATGATATATGGCTTAATGATATGTCTGGGCATAACCAGTCATTGCTTATTCAATAAACTATGGCTAAACACCATGACTTAGTGTGAAACAAGCACTCAGACTCTCTGTGTTAGATTGCATGGCTGAAAACTTCCCTAAAAAATACCCAAACCCAGGTGTCAACCAGAGACATGGGGTGAGGTGGGAGAGAGTTCTCCTGATGCTCCAACTCCATGCAAGTTCTCCATGCCTTTTATCCATTGGTTGAGCTTTTTTGAACACATATACTGTATAGCACTCTTCTGTCTGTGCAGTTTGGGAACATATGAAAAATGTGCATTATAATTTTTAGTAATTAAAAGAATCTCTAAAAGGCATTGTAATGTTTCGATGAAGGTTCTCAGTCATCCAGGTGGAATTGTCTGTAGCTTGAATCATGTCAACTGGATTTCTATTTTCTCAGTGGAAACGTTTCATTGTAATGTTGTGATGCAAACTCTGCCCTTTATGTAATTGAGTGAAACATCACAACATGAGTATGAAATAGACTGACCATATTTCCTTGAGACAAAAATGGGACAAGAGGAACAGGCGGGGGCAGAGCGGCTGGTTGGGGGGGGTGGGGGTGTCGCCTCCGCCTGTCGGCGCACAGGGGGAGCGGGCCGGGCAGCACGATGGGCGGTGGCGGAGCAGCTGATTGGAGGGAACCTGGAAGGGGAATCGCCTCCGCCTGTCACGGAGCTGGGCCGGCCTCTCCCACCTCCTTTGCCGTGCACTGGTGGGCGGGGGCGATTCCTCCTCCGGGTTCCCTCCGGTCGGCTGCTCCACCTCCGCCTGTTCCTGAAAAATGGGACAAAACCGGCATTTATGTTAAAACGACGGGACGGTTGAGAAAAGGGGGAAAAACAGGACTGTCCCATTCAAAATGCGACATATGGTCAGCCTAGTATGAAAGGACAGAGATCATGATATAGGTTTTATAATTTTGGTTTCTTGGTGGTTAGGAACAAATGCCTATGGCTAGAAGCCTATGGATAGTTACAGTCAGGACATCTCTCTCTCCTTCCCTGCCCCCCAAGTAAATATAAAATAGGAAAAATATATGTTCTATTGATAACACAATTTGTTTTCTCCATTAAATTAAATGCAGTGGAACCATGCATTGGCAGTGCAGTCCTAACATGTATACTTCAAAGTTAAGACCCACTGAATTTAGGGGGGCTTGCCCCCATGTAAATGGATAAAAGGTTGTTTTGTAAACACCTACACCAGCAAATATTTCATTTCCACTAAAAATACTGTGAATCAAAATAAGCTATGCAAAAAAACATGTTGAACTGCCAGCTCCTTTATTAAAACAGAATAATTTTGCAGCTCAAATTTTGTGCAACTGGAAGATGAAAGGCTGAACCAAATCGACTGGTACAACATGAGATTGACCTAGCATTGATTTCCATTCAGTTGCTGCTAAAGATTTAGAAGATGGCAACTGAGTGGTGGAGTCTCGTATTTTATTTATTTCAAAGAAAACAGGAGAGGAAAGGTAATAAATGATTGATTTCACTTTTTAAAAAAAACAAAATCCCATCTTGCTTTCTGCTTTGCAGAAACATACAATCCCAGCAAATACAATCCCAACAAGTGCTTAGTGAAATAAAAAGAAAACTTTCAGAAACAATCTGAAAATGTGGTCCCGTGCACCATTACTCAGAAACAAATTTAACTGAGATCCTGCTTTCTGGAAAGAAGCTGCATTGTATAAGGTTATACTCAAAAGGCAATTCCACATGGCAGCCTCAGCTGCTTGTCCCTCATGCTGCTTCCAGCTGTTCTGGAAGCCAAGTTAACGATTTCTAGTCTGGACTGCAATGGTTTGGCAATTGGACCAGGTTGCTTATCAGTTTAGACTACAGACATCACAAGCCCTGATTGGCCATTCCTTTGCTTCTTGCCCTTCCCAGGGAAGGGAGCCTTCCTGTGTGGGTGGCTCTACCTGGACCTGGCTTTTCCTTTTGTTGTTGTTGTTGTTGTTGTTCCCTCATCAACAAGAGTCACTTGTTGAGGTGGGCAGCTATAGAAATTAAATACATACATACATACAATCCTATACTCTGTTCTTTTCCCTTGCTTTCCCAGATGTTTGAACGCATGGATCTCTTCCCTCCAAGTTCTTGCATGTGGTGTGAGCACAGACCCTTTCCCCCCTTGTCCTTTATTGTACCATCATTGCTTTGATGCTATCACGACTAAAGCAAAGAGAACACACTGTCGCTTCATTCCACTGTAGGTCCACTGAAAATTTGTGACAACAAATAGCTCAGATTCTTAGGATCAAAGAAGTAGCCTTCATTGAAACTTTCTAACTTCATTCCAAAGCGCTTACATTGTAATTTAAATATTTTTGAAAGGAAAAGGGAACCATTGCAGCACAGTGGAAAGAAAGGAGCATATGCTTTACCTAGATGCCCACTGGGGGATGTAAGCATGGGATGGAGGAAAACATGGAGGAGAAGAAGGCATGGCAGAAGAGGTTGGGAAAACATGATGATCAAGAGACTTTACTGGATTCCATGGTCTTTATGGACCACTGATGGATCAACTTGAGAAAGAAGAAAAATAAAAGAAGCTGTTGACCAATTGGAAACATAGCAGCCTAGGATGAAATGGCCATACAGGGCAGCCACTGGAAGGGAGGAAGCATGCCAAATATTGTAGCCAACTGGAATTGGGGATTGGAATGAAACATGATCAATCAACTTCTCAGAAGGGTTTAAGGCAGAGCTTTCCAAACTTTTCATGTTGGTGACACACTTTTTAGACATGCATCATTTTGCGACACACTCTTACATCAGGGCATCATTTTGCGACACACTCTTACAGCAGGGCACAAGGCCGGCACTAGGACCTGCGTGGAATCCTGGCAGGGCAGGTTTGGAGGCAGCAAGGCACAAGTCAGGCACTAGGATCTGCGTGGAATCCTGGCAGGGCTCGGAGGCAGAAGCAGCCACAACACACCCAGACACTGCAGCCGACACACTAACGTGTCCCGACACACAGTTTGGAAAGCTCTGGTTTAAGGGCTCAGGATGGAAAGCTGTGCAGAGCTTCAAAACATTGGTAGGGGTGCATTTGTGGTGTACTGGAGTGGGTGGAGGATGACTTCATCCATTTCTGTGCTCAAGAAATGGTACATGGGTGGTATTGGTGGTGGGATAAGCTGAGAGTATAGATTGTGCCAAAACCCATCCCCATTCTTACTGCCCACGGCATGAATATGCCCTGGCAACCTCTTTTTCTACCTTATCCTCATGACATTGCCTTCAGCTCATTTCCCACCTCATACACGAGGCAATTTAAAATTGTCCTTAGCTGTTCCAGTGTTAAAGTAGTGTTTTCCACTTTAAAGGGGGGGCGGGCAGGCAGAAAACTGGCAGTTTGCTGTGAATGCAGTCTAACACTCTTAATTGACCATTTGTTTGGTGTCACAGTTAGGTGATCCCTAGGGGATGGATCAACCCAGAACCTATTGGCCACTTCAGGGTGGTGTGGATAAGTCTCCCTCTTCAGCCGTTGGGCCCTGTCTCCTATGGATGTTCTGCTTTGGGCAGAGGGAATCCTGTTATTTCAAAATGGGCTGCCCTCTGTGCCCATCAGTTTTCTGAGCTGATTCACTAGAGATGTAGATCAACCTAACAGCAGCTGACCTATGGTGGTATGTGGGGTGGCTGCATGGCAGAGAAGATACCTTCTTTTAGTAGCTATTCTGAATGAGCCCATGGAAGTCACTTGTTCCAAAACAGAACAATTTTGGGCAGATGGTTAAACCTACCTGTGTAGCCATCAGTCAAAGCTTGCAATCTCCTCCATCATCCTCATCATCCATTAAGGAATGATTGTTGGATGTTTATCCAGCAGCTGGCAATGTCTGTTGGGAGGGGGAGGAAAGAAAGTCATGGAAATCCATTAATCCCTGTCCATAAAGTGCCCTGTAGACTGAAAATAAGGATGCCATGGTGTGTTGGCATCATGCCTGTAGCAAGATAGGGATTGCCAGTGAGGTATGCTGGTATAAATTTCTGCTGGTTCAAGGACTGGTGGATAGTACTTTAATTTGGCTATGAGGAAATGCCCTAACACAGGGGTCGGCAAACTTTTTATGCCGGGAGCCATTTTGACATGCTCGTGCACATTTTGAAATGCTCAAGAGCCAGGGGGCGGGGTTTGCGGGCGGGGGCCAATCGCGTGGAAGGGGGCGGGGTTTGCGGGGTTTCCTGGAGAAGAAACAGAGACGCTGATTGGTGGAAGCTCAGAAGGAAGAACACCTCCACCAATTAGCGTCTCTGTTTCTTCTCCAGGGTTCTTCTCCTGGAGAAGAAACAGAGACGCTGATTGGTGGAGGCGTTCTTCCTTCTGAGCTTCCACCAATCAGCGTCTCTGTTTCTTCTCCAGGGTTCTTCTCCTGGAGAAGAAACAGAGACGCTGATTGGTGGAGGTGTCCTTCCTTCTGAGCCTCCACCAATCAGCGCGCGCCAAAGGAGAGCAGAGAGGCGGGCTGAAGCCTGCTGCTTCCCGAGACCGGCTTTCCGGATGTCGGGCGGCAGAGAGAGAGAGAGAGCCAGAGTCAAGGGGCCAAAGAGCCAGATCTGGCTCGCGAGCCGCCATTTCCGACCCTTGCCCTAACATAATCCCAAGAAGGCATCTCTCCATTGCACATGGTGCACTATGGAGCTGGATGGTTTTTCCATCTCCAATTCCTCATCCTCTAACAGTGGGTGTGGACTAGGAATATCTTGGTAACAACTAGGCAGTAGCAAAGAGATTCAAAAATCTCTGTTTCTTGCCATCTAGTGCTCATCAAGATTTTTGCAACACAGATATGTCTAGTTCCAAGAGTGTTTTGATTTTACTGATGTTGAAAGCACAATGTGTTCAGTCTACAGTGCAAGGGAAGGGGATTTCATAGAGCTAGCCTGTCTCTAAAAATACTTTCCAGAGTCTAGTCAGCGCACTAAGCAGGATCATAGATACTGGCTTAAGCACATGAGAAAATAAGTTGTACAAGACAATGCTGTCAGTCCTGGCATCAAGTCCACTGAGGCCAGTCTTCTCCAACCTGATACCATCCAGGGTACTGGTCTATAATTCTCATGGGGCTACTACAGTATGAGAAATTTGTTTGTTGTTGCTGATATTGTTCTTGTTATTTAGATTTCTGTGTTGCCTTTTGTCGGTGAGCAAAAGGCAATTTTGAACATGCACATACATGTCCTGTCCTAGACCACAAACACAAATACACACATACACACACAGGAGTTTGATTGCCAGGCTTTACAGGTAGTCCTTGTTTAGCAACCACAATTGGGACCGGCAACTTGGTCATTAAGAAAAGCAGTCACTCAGTGACACTGCAACCGTGCTTACAATCTTACTTCAGTTTTCTTTTGCTTTATAGGTCTGTGAAGGTTATAAATGTGAGGATTGGTCACAACGTTACTTTTTCATCACTGTGGTAACAGCGAACGTTCGAGGACTACCTGTACTTTAAATAGTGCAAATACAAGCAGTGCCAGACAGTGAATGTGTGAAATCACACACAGTTTTAAGCAATACCAAAATTCCTTGGTAACTTGCCTCTAAAGAGTTTCAGCAACCAGAGACCAAAGCAGTGGGCAGAAGTGTAGCCAGGGCATGGTCCAAAGGTCTCAGCATCATTGGTAGATTGTCAGCTGGTGCCAGTCCAAAGGAACAGAGTTTCCATAAGCAAGAGCTCAAGTCACAAACAGACAGAGTTCCAAATAGTGGATGGTTGTTCCCACAAGAGAAGTCAGGCTAATAGTTTATTTATTTATTTATTAAATTTCTATGACCGCCCATCTCCCCCGCAAGGAGGGACTCTGGGCGGTTCACAGCCACAATAACACCACTAAAATACAATAAAAACAACAGTAAAAATATAAATACAATACAATAAATACAATAAAATCCAAGTGGCAGGTGGTTCTTACAGTGAAGCTAAACATATTTAAAATATTTGAGGCGGCTCTAAGAAATCAGCCATCCCCAAGCTTGACCACTTTCCTTCTTGCCCCAGGCGAGATCAACAGAGCCAAGTTTTTAATTTTTTTTCTGAAGTCCAGGAGTGAAGGGGTCTGTCTTATCTCTGGGGGAAGGATGTTCCATAGGGCAGGTGCCGCTGCAGAGAAGGCTCGCCTCCTAGACCCCGTTAGTTGGAGCTCTTTCATAGAGGGGGTCCGCAGCATGCCCTCTCTGCAAGATTGGGTAGGACGGGACGCTGTAATGGGGATGAGGCGGTCCCTCAGATAACCTGGGCCCATGCCATGTAGGGCTTTAAAGGTAATGACCAACACCTTGAATTGGACCCGGAAGCAAACTGGCACCCAATGCAGCTCACGGAGCAGAGGTGTTATATGTGTCAATCTTGGTGCACTTAAAACTGCCCGCATGGCCGCATTCTGTACCAGCTGTAGCTTCCGGAAATTCTTCAAGGGTAGCCCCATGTAGAGTGCATTACAGTAATCTATATGGGAGACAACCAGGGCATGAGTGACCGTTCAAAGGGCCTCTCGGTCCAGGAAAGGGCGTAACTGGCGCACAACACAAAGTTGAGCAAAGGCCCTCCTGGCCATGACTGCCACCTGCTCTTCAAGCAGGAGTCGTGAGTCCAGGAGGACCGCCAAGTTACGCACTGGGTCTGTCTGGGGTAGTGCAACCTCATCCAGAACTAAAGATGACAAATTCCCAGAGACCGAGGGGCCATTAATCCACAGCCACTCCGTCTTAAGAGGGTTCAGCTGAAGCCTGTTTTTCCCCATCTAGACCACTACAGCCCCCAGGCACTTGGACAGGGTGGTCACTGCATCACTTCACCCGGGATGGAGATGTATAACTGGGTATCATATTGATGATACTTCAGCCCATGGTGAGGGATGATCTCGCCCAGCAGTTTCATGTAGATGTTAAAAAGGAGCGGCGAGAGTACCAAGCCCTGTGGGAACCCACAAAGAAGGGCCCGTGGGTTGGATCTCTTGCTTCCTATTAACACCAACAAGGATCGGCCCTGGAGGAAGGGGGTGAACCAGCGCAAAACTACGCCACCCACCCCCATCCCTGAGCCATCTCAGAAGGATACCGTGGCCAACGGTATCGAATGCCGCTGAGAGGTCAAGAAGAGCGAGAATTGATGCACTGCCTCCATCTTGCTCCCACCAAAGATCATCTATAAGCGCGACCAATGCAATTTTCATCCCATGACCCGGCCTGAAACCTGACTGAAAGGGGTCCAGATAATCCGTTTCATCCAGAATCCTTTGGAGCTGCAATGCCACCACCTTCTCAACCACCTTCCCCAAAAAGGGGAGGTGGGAGACTGGACAAAAATTATCCAGTATAGTGGGGTCCAGCAATGGCTTCTTGAGGAGGGGGTGCACCAGCGCTTCTTTAAAAGCTGCCAGAAACACCCCCTCTCTCAAGGATGTATTTACCATCGCTTGGACCCAACCACAAGTCACCTCCTGGGATGCTTTCACCAGCCAGGAGGGACAAGGATCTAATTGGCAGGTGGTGGCATTCACAGTCCACTTCCTCAGGACCAACAGGGTCAAACTGCTCCCAGATAACAAGGTGAGTATGTTCCCTGGGTGTCTCCCCAGACTCTGCCTCACGCTGAGAGTCCAACTTGGAGCGGATCCGAGCGATTTTATACTGGAGATGCCTAGAAAATTCCTTGGCTCAACCCTGTAGATGAACTTCTGAATCCCCTTTCCCTAAAAGGGATCGGGTAATCTTAAACAGGGTCACCGGGCGGCTCTCCGTGGATGCAATAAGAGCGGAGAAATATTGACATTTCGCCACTCTTACTGCCACAAGGTAGGCCTTAACAGCGGCTCTAGCTTGTGTTCAGTCAGATTCAGTCTTTGTCTTCCTCCAGCGGTGCTCTAGGCGTCTCTTAATCCTCTTCAGAACCCTTAGCTCTCCCGTGAACCACAGGGAGTATTGGGTTTGCTGGGATAAGAGAGGCCTCATAGGCGCGATCTTGTCCAAGGCCCCGGCCACCTCTCTATTCCAGGTAGCAGCCAGGGCCTCCGCTGGACCGTTCAGCAAATCCTCGGGTATAACCCCCAGCTCCCTCTGAAACCCTTCTGGGTCCATCAGTCCCCGGGGGCAGACCAATCAAATAGGTCCCGCCTCCCTGCAGAGGGGGGTGGCATGAGAGAATCTCAAAGTCACCAGGGCGTGATCTGACCATGACAAAGGGGAGAGCTGTAATTCTCCCTTCAGATCACGTTGCCATTGCTCCGACAAGAAAACTAAATCTGGTGTGAGGCCACTATCTCGAGTTGGGCCCTGAATAATCTGGAACAGGCCCATGATCACCATGGTGACCATGAACTCCCGGGCTGCTTCTGAGGCCCGTCCCAGGGACGGCAGATTGAAGTCCCCCAGAACCATAAGTCTGGGGAACCCCACCACCAACCCCGAGACGGCCTCCAGCAGCTCAGGCAGGGAGGATGCTACGCAGCAGGGAGGCTGGTACAGCAGCAACACTCCCAACTGTTACGGGAACCCAACTTAAAGAACATGGTCTCACATCCAGAAACTTGTGGAGCAAGGCCCCCGACGGCTACCAGGGATTCTCAGATGACAACAACCACCCCAACTCCCTGGCCCTGAAGTCTCGGCTGGTGCCATACTTGAAACCCGGGTGGGCACATCTCTGAAAGAGGAACTCCCCCTTCATTGCCCAGCCAGGTTTTGGTAATGCACGCCAGGTCTGCCCCCTCTTCCGTGATTAAATCACTTAGGGGGGCTTTGTTGTTAACTGACCTGGCATTGCAGAGCAGCAGCCGGAAGTCAGGGTCACCATGAGTATGCTGTCCAGGCTCTGGGTTTGAACACAGAGGGCCGGAAGACGTCACAGATAGTAAACACCGGGGGACGCCTTCCTCTAAGATGACCTGCCCTCCGGCTCCCGCCATAATGTCCCCGGCCCGTCACAACCTCGATCACCTGCCCCGCCCTATTTCCCCCAGACTCTCCAAGTTCAATAGCCTTCACTCCTGAACTCCTGAGATCTCTGGATGAAAGTAAGGATCCCTCCATCGATCCACACAGCCTCATACACTCTCAATCACAAGGTGGAGGGGCTCTTCCAGTGCACCAGCTTATGCTCTCGGCACTGTTGGAGCCCCAACTCCACTTACACACATCCACTCAATAGCATTCACTGTGCTCCCCCCTCGGCCTCTCCCACTGGTCGATAGGAGGAGCACCTCATCCAGAACTCTTCCTCACCCCTTGTCTCTCACTCAAGGGGGTGAGTACTCCCTTACATTCTCATTCACACCCTACTCCCTTCCATGTCTCTCACACTAGCAAGGGAGTAGTATATTCACCTTGGGGGATCCTACTGTCCTGACTTCGAGTGAAGGAAAACACGCTGAGACTTGAAGTTGAAGCTCTAATGTTTATTGTCCTACTTTCCTAGACAGAATTCAGCTAAACTAAAATGAACTGGTAATACTCAGAGAAAAGGTCCAAGAAATCAGGGTGGGGCCTTCCTTAGCCTCTTGGGAGGAAAGCAAAGTGATTCAGTACTACGCATGCGTTTCTCCCCATGGAGGGAGCCCCCTCCTTCTCCACCAGTTATCTCCCTGACACCTACTCGCCTCAATTAGGTTGATCAAATTTAGAGCAATTGGGAAAGATGGTCAGGTTCAGTCTTCAGTGGCCGTTATCTGGCTGCTCTGGGGTTTAATTCGACTCCAGTCCTCGTTCCGGTTCCAGTAAAGTCCACAGCTGTTGGTAAGGGCTACTGGTGAAAGGCTAGCGCCCAGCTCCCAACAGCCTCTCAGAACGTCCAGGGGGTGGCCCCAGGCCCCAAAACCCCAAGTCAGTAAGGGCCGTCGTCACCATTGTCGCTGCCACCATCGCCGGTAACAATCGTTGGTAAAGGCTGCTGGACGGGCCACCGAAGTTGACACCAGCGCCGGCCAGCAAGAATCAATAAGGGCCGCCACCCAACCGCTGTCTCTACCTCCACTGCCAGTAAAAACGGCTGGCAGGGAGCACCAGGGGCCATCTGTAAAGGCCCCACAATTGGTTTACCAAAGGCCATTAGTAAGGGCCGCTGGAAGGGCCGCCACCACCGCTGTCCTGTTTGAAGGCCCTCTGGATCATCCAGGGGGGGTCGGGGGACTGAGTCGGCAAAAAGCCAATAAAAGCTGCCACCAAGCCCGCCACTTACAAGGGCCGCTACTGCCACCGTCGTCGCTGCAGCCACCGCCACCGCTGACGTCTCGTCTGGGTCGATAAAGACCCTTCAGGAGGGGAATTCGGCCGATAAGAGCCACCGCAGCCAATGGTAAGGCCGCTACCACCGCCGTCACTGCCACCGCCGCTACCGCCGCTACCGCTCTATCCAGGAGGAATTCCAAAAGGGATTCTGTCCCAGACCAGGATTTCTTCTCCCTCCCCAAGTCTTAAACTAGTTTGATCAAAATAGGGGAAAGGCTGAGGCAATTTGGGACTCATCCCCTTAGAGCGGCAAACGGCGTCCGTCTGTGGTCGCCATCTTGGATTTTTTATAAAATTATAATGTTCTTTAAAGTGGTTATATCTCATCTCCAGCCAACTGATGTTAAGATGATGTTCTCCATCTTCTCCCAATACAAGCCTTGCTGTGTGTACAGCACTGCTGGCATTTTGGTAGGGGCAGTAGTGATGAGACAGCAGAGGCTGGGATCTGTAGTATATCTATCCTCCACCTTCCAGCTGCTGGACATTGAGCAGCCTCCCTCATCTTTTCCTTTCTGATCCTGCTTTTTGCTCTTAAATAAATAGTTGCTCTTAAATAGATGCCAAGCTGGTGAACTTAATCAAGGCTGGGAACACCTCTGGCATACAAGGAGATGTGCTGACTGTTGTAGCTCTGCTCTCCATTGCACATGGTGCACTATGGAGTTGGATGGTTTTTCCAGCTCCAATTCCTCATCCTCTAACAGTGGGTGCTGGTGACTGCTGGGTGATTGAGTGCTAGAAGCTTCCTCAGGATGAAATCCACCCATCTCTTCCAGAGCATGCTCCTCTGTGTCTGATTCCTCTGAGTCAGAACTGGCCATTATAATGCATGTGCAGGGGACCTGGAAAGGCCCTTGAAGTGTTATTCTGAATATTTTGTACAGCTCAGTACACAGTATTTCAATTTTTCCTCACAACAGAAACCCTATGAGGTAAGTTCTGTTGATTGAATATGATTAACCCAAAGCTATCCAGTCAGATTTCATGGCTGAGTGTGGACCTGAGCACTGAGTTTCCCCGTCATAACCACTACACCATACTGGCTCTCAAAATTGTAATATACTTATATGTACCCACAATTTTGTATGCTACTGTCAGGGCAAAAATTAATGCAAGAATCAACAGCTTCTGTTTTGCTCTTCTTATGTTAGTTGGTTTACCTTTGATACAGTAGATGAGCTGTTCCCCAAGAGGTGCTCATACGACGATACTGTTTCACGGACCAGGGCATTCTCATGTGAATGTTAATAACTGTGTATTTGGGAAACAGGAAAATTGAAATGCTGATCTTAGTGTTATAATGCTGCCCAATAAGTCACTTTAAAAAAGGCTGATTGGCAATAGAAATATTGAATATGGGCTCTTAACCATCCTCATTTTATAGCAGCACTGATCTCTTGGCTTACTTCATTCCTCAGAGCTCCTCAGGAAACCAAGCTCTTCCCCCACCTCCCCCAGATCAGCAAACAAGGAGAGGCCATTCATGTGCAATTGGGTTTAAGGCCAATGCTGCCCCCCTGTTCCAGAAGTTGGTTTGGGTCTCAACCAAACTGCCCACCATCAATTTGGGAATCCTCCATCACCCTCTGGAAACTGAATGGTTCCATTAGATACCTGGGGTGGACCACTCAAATAAGCTTTCTTCCTGCAGAGGTTTGTGATAATCAAAAAGTGATCTGAGCATGACAAGGGGCAGATATTAATGTCCCTGAGCCTTAGATCATGTTGCAGCTGTCCCCAAAATCAAAACCAGATCTAATGTGTGGTCTCCAGCATGTGCTAGACCCTATATGACTGAGGACAGGTCCATGGTTGTCATGGTCATCATGAATTCCAGAGCTGCCTCTGATTCTTCTCCTTAGGGAAGGCAACTTGCAGTTCCCAAAGAAAAATCACCCTCAGGAACTCCACTGCCAAACTGCGCAATGAGGTCTGGCAGCTCAAGCAAGGAAATTGCCTTGCAGCAGGGAGGACAGTACAAGAGAGTGTTCCTATCATGTCCCTAGAATTCAGCTTTACCAGTAAAGCCTCACATCCAGTTATCTGTGGGACAGTGACCCTTAATGCCGACAGAGTCTCCCAGATGACAACTGCCTCTCCATCTCTCCTGAGTTTGGAGCTGGTCCAAAACCCAAAATCCAGATGGGCAGATCTCTTAAAGGGGGAGATCCCTATGTACATGACATTGGACAGTTCACTTTGCATAATCACTCAGCCCAATTTATTTATTTATTTGTTTGTTTATTTAAAAGATTTTTATGGCTGCCCATGTTAAAACACAACTCTGGGCAGCTCACAACAACAATAAAACCCATAACTATATTAAAAAACAAACAAACCATAAAACACACAGCTTTTGAATCTCCAAAAGCTTAAATGTGGATGCTGGCTGTAGAAATCCATCTTGAAATCCCTGCATTAAGTTATTTAGCCAAACAGGTACTGTATTCACAATTTTTTATCTCTTTAGTTTTCATTAGAAAGAACTCAATCACTGCTCAGCTTACCCTCTGTGCTTTTATTAGCATTCAAATGCCTTCGCTTTCTGGAAAGAGGCAAAAGAGGGAGATAGAGATAAAAATGAACACATTTTCTCCACCACCATCCTTGGAATTGTTTTGATCATCTTCTTGTTTCCCCTCCTCCTCTGATTAAAAATATTGGGTGGTTTCATCAGTGAAAAGGCAGTTCAGTCAGTCCCTCTATATTAGAAATACAGAAAGAAAAATGAGGAGCAAAACAGTATGCACTGGACCAGCAGAATAATTGCTTATACAGCATGTCAACATTTTGGTTTTTTCTTCCTTTATTATTGCTGTTGACAGTTTGACTTTTTATCACTATTTTACAATCTAAATGGGTTGCTGGCAATGACTCTGATTAATTCCAAGAGCCATATGTCAAAATTGTGCTGTCGGCATGGCAGCCATCAGCTGCCTGCCCCTTCTGTTTTTTAAAAGGCAAAACGAATGTGGGACACATGCTGAATAAATCTAATTAAGGTTTTTAGCTCTCCCCAAATTCCATCTACCAGAATTTCGAAGCATTAGGTTGTCAGTGTGTGACAATGTTCTGTGTCCAGCTATGAGATGATATTGGCTGAATAAAGAGAAGTGTTAATTTTCACTTGCCTTTTATTTTCCAATTATTTAACAACTCAGTAGCAACAAGAACAATGATCCTCTGTCTCTTTCCATGCGGGCACTTTGACATGATTCAGAGATTGTCCAGCATTTATACTTAAACTAAATAGCTCCTATCTTTCCAATAGGAACTGCCAACGTTTTTGTGCAGCCAACCCTAAATTCCCTAAATTCTCTTCGATTGGCAACCCTAAATATACATACTGTGGCATGAGCCTCATTGAACTCAGTGGAACTCAGTTTTAAATAAATATACTTGTGGTGAAGGGAAAACACCAGCCTCCTTTTGAGTAAACCACAGTAGCAGAGTATGAGTGTTTGTAGACTCAGTGCCCGCTGAGCATAAAGGCTGTTCTGATGAAGGAGCAGATGTGAGGGTTGGAGAAGAAGGTTGAGGGAGATACCATAGGATAACAAAGAGAAACCTATGAGAAAGCACCTCCTGGATTACCATCTCTGATGAATATCAGACAGCACCAAGGACTCCACTACCCTCATCAAACCTGTATAAACAAACTCCCCCACCCTACTATGCTGCCTGGCCAGGACTTGGCTCATTACCCAGGCAGAGAAGAAAGCTGGTTCTTCAAGCTGGAAAGCTTTTCTTGGAAAGAAGTGGCCAGAGACTACACAAGTAAGGAGTTGCACATATGCTGAGGCTTACTGAACCTGTTGGTGCAAGAGGAGGAGATCAAGCCTCAGACTACTGCTGCCAGATCAGTCAACCTCCTTGGTTAGGCATGTTATTTTGAATGTTACTTTGGGTTCTTGGTTTGGACTGCTGAGGCTCCAAAGAGTGTATTTTTGTTTTCAACCCCTATCCCTGAATGCTGAAGGGACCAGGGAGGATAAATGTCAGTAGGTTTTCTATGTCTTTGGAGACTCCAGTGTTGGCTTTGTTATTCACTAGACAGCTCCTCACCTCTCTGTCTACAAGAATCTCTGCCACACTGGTGTCCAAGGTTGGATGAAGAGGAGGCCAGGTAAGTGGCCCATCTGCAAAGTGCAAGCAACTGACCCATGAAAATAATACTAGAGGGGATCCCTCAGGGTGCTAAATTTCAACAATGCATGTTGGGTGCAGTAGAGCTCAATCCTAAAACCCAGGCTTACTCTTGATTGGTTCAGCAACACTGCCTAACTATGACTAAGAGAGTCAGGAAAGATGGGACTGCAGCAGTGAATTCAAACCAGGATGATGACTCCTCTGATGGGCTTGCCCAAGCATGGCCAGGTCCACCTGCAGATCAGGCGACAAGCAGAGATCCCATTGCAGCCACTCTGCAAGCCACGATGCACCAAATTTGGGATGATGCAGACAAAGCTGGAAGGAGCACGGACAGCAATATCAGTTGGAACGAGAAAGAAAATCACCAGAGAGGAGAGAGCCTGCTATGATCAGAGGCATCAGGAGCAGATGTCAGCTATTTTGGAGCTCTGCAGATGGGACAGCCTTGGCCTAAACCTTCCTGCAAGCCTCCTCACCCCATAGAAATAAGGCTGGAAAAGCTGGGGGAGAATAAAGATACAGATGCTTTGTTTGAAAGAGTGGCTA
This sequence comes from Charina bottae, assembly GCA_023362775.1. NCBI lineage: Eukaryota > Metazoa > Chordata > Lepidosauria > Squamata > Charinaidae > Charina > Charina bottae. The sequence goes on along the minus strand of JALMGJ010000001.1, from coordinate 80,027,026 downwards.
CTGTGTGCCATTGGCCAGAATGAGAATGGGTGATGTGATTGGCCCCTTAACTGACTGGGAAGGCCTTGAAGGCTTTTAGCATTTTTTCACCCAGGAGCCTGGTGACTGTAAACTCTGTGTGAGAAATTAGAGGTTTCAGCCTCGTAAACGTTAATCTAGTTTCAAAGAAGGCATCCTCCGTCCCACCCCAGTAATGCTAAAAGAATACTGGAATAAATATTTTCATCCAACATTACTTTATTTGGTGATCAATATATTATTCATCTTATTGGCTTGATGACCATTTCCCTTCTCCTTTTAATGGTTTCCAGCTGGGAATTTCATCTACAGTTTGAGATTGGCTCACATCTGCTGAATTTAAGGATTCCCTTACTAACTTTGCTCAGACTGAAGAAGCTCCTTGGATAAGGAGCGAAACGTTTCCACTAAGAAAATAGAAATCCAGTTGACATGATTCAAGCTACAGACAATTCCACCTGGATGACTGAGAACCTTCATAGACATACATCTGCTGAAATTTTGCATGCCAACGGCATTAAGTAATAGGCTACAAAGACCCTTAGACCAGATACTCTTCATAGTTTCCTGTCTTTGGGTGCACCCATCTTTTCCTTGCCATCATTTCCATCATTATCTGTTCATCTGTCTCCCCCTCTTACCATTCAGTTGGAGAAGACTAATGAAGTACATAAGGAGACAGAAGAGTCCTTCTGGACAAACCAAACATCTATCAAGTTCACTATTCCATTTCCTAAAGTGGCAACCAATCACCTTTGAGTGCAATAGCATCCCATGGTCATGACCCCCTAATGCAAAATAACACCTTTCCCAGCAACTGGTATTCAGAACCTGTACAGGATGAACTTGGTCAAGGCTGATGTTGGAGGGAAATCTTACCAGGTCCGTTCTGAGTTCTTAGGCAATTGCTTGAACAGAGATAATTTTATTTTTCCAAGAGCATGGTACAGAGTCTGCTGGTTGGAAGTGGCCACGTTTGTATTCTCCCTACAAGCTCTTTATATAGGAGAGCTTGGCTATTGTTATGTAAAAGTGTTCCCACCCTCTAGGAACTTCTGAGAAGGCGTACTTAGCCGGTTTCTTGGCAGGGGGCACTCTCTAGGAATTCTAGGAAAGTGCAGTTTACCGGAGTTCAGAGAGGAGGCGCTCTGTGGTCAGGCTCCCTGCTGTTTGTATTTCCTGTTCTGATAGTCTAGGTTCCCTGCTGGGCTGTGGCTTTGTCTACTAGCTTGGAAGGTTCACCTTGGAAGGAATCTTTTGTGATTTGATTATGGAGATCTGTTTGGATGGGGAAGATTGCTTACCTAGATGGGCTCTGCTAAGAAGGGGCAACCTTTTGTCTTACAAGGTCTCTGATTAAATCTGAAGGGAATCTTTTGTCTAAAATGGCTACCTGGCATATTTTTAATCTCTTGCATCCTCTGTATGAACCCATTATATTTTGTAACTTTTAACCTTTTACCTTGCTCAAGGAGGAGTGATATGGCAGGAAGACAGTGTTTCGGGGGTGGGGGGGAGAGACAGTGTAGCAGGGAGCAGGAGATCTTAATTTCTTCCCACACTGGTTTATGGCCATCAAAGAACAGCTGTGTCCTTAAGAGCCAATAATGAAACTCGAACCATGTTCTGGCTTACAGTGCAATCTTAGTTTATTCTTTTTCATTTTCACGACTTCCAGCTTGATCTTTGTTGCATCTTGGTTATGTACAGTAACATTTCATTTTTCATAGCTACTCCTCCCTGAAAACCCCAACACACAGCATCTCTCTCCTTGCCTTATTTTTTTTCTGCCAAATACCCTCTTTTCTTTTTTTCTGAACACAGTAGGGAGAGTTATTGCCTTTGGTCATGTTTTAAACCTGTCTGATGCTATCTTAAACTAGTGACTGAGTACCAGTGATTGTTTGGTGCTTGCAATATGTCTTTTTGGAAAGGGCCTTTTCTCTCAGAAAGCTGTAATGGTAGAAAAAGAAGCTGGAGGAATTTTATTAGTCTCTTCGATCAAAAGTTTTCCTTCCTTCCTTCCTTCCTTCCTTCCTTCCTTCCTTCCTTCCTTCCTTCCTTCCTTCCTTCCTTCCTTCCTTCCTTCCTTCCTTCCTTCCTTCCTTCCTTCCTTCCTTTCTTTCTTTCTTTCTTTCTTTCTTTCTTTCTTTCTTTCTTTCTTTCTTTCTTTCTTTCTCACACTTTCCTAGACAGATAAAAATTGCTTTGTTTTATAGGTGTTCAGGCAATGACCAATGTTATTCTCATTCTATTCCCCTTGTTCCTTGGTTTTAACATTCCTCTCAAATACTTAGTATTTTGTGGCGAGGATATCCTCAGGGTACATTTGACTATCCTAATATTTTTCTAAATATCTTTTCTGTTTCTGCAAATGTTGTTTTCTAAGCAAGCTGTACCCTCCCTGTGTGCTTAGATAGTGCTGTTTTAACAGTTCATCTTTGATACATACCATATTTTAGTAGTCTGCTATTCCTCTTAGGAATTCAGAGTAGTGAATGCCTCACTTCATGTTGTCTTCTCTGCAGCAATGTGACACAAAATATGAGAGAACACCACCCACTTCTGAATCTACACGTAGCAGATTCTAGGAGTTGCTTCACAATTTTTCCTGGTCTGTTTCTTGTGTTAAAACTTAAATGTTTTAGCTTACAGAACTACTTTCCCCAGTTTTTAATATACTATCCTAAGTAGATACTAACTATAATAAAATATTGCAACTGCTGCCATCAACATATTTCTCTAATCTTGTCATACATTAATGATCTGATACTATGGTAAAACTATGGCATTGGTATCACCTGAGACAACCTTTCTAGAGGAGCAGAATTAAAATGTTCATGAACGAAATTGCTTTGTGAGGGAATAAATAATTATTTTTCAAACAGTAAATTAAAAATACTTAACTCAGGGACAGCCAACTTTGGGGGGCAAATGAGAACTTTTGTAACATTTACAAAATGGCTGTCATGACAGACTTGACCAGTTGCTCACAAAATACTAATTTACAGAAGACAAATAGGTTAAGTGTCTCTCCCGTGCTCAGCTCTACAAACCATTCCTTACCACCTAAATTTATCTTTGCCTTTTTTTCCTGCACAAGTGGATATATTTCCAAACAAAACCCTGGACGGCAACCACATATCATCCCCCCTCCCCCCAAATATCCATACAGTCAATATGGAGACCAGAGGACTTCTTGTAGATCAAATAATGCTGTAGACTTAAGTCTGGCTTTTTCCATCATCATCGTCGTTGTCATCATCATCTTTAACTTACTTTCTCCCTGGGTGTTCAAGGCAGTGAACTTAGAGTGTCCTTTTATATCATCACCATCACCATCACCATCACCATCACCATCACCATCACCATCACCATCACCATCACCATCACCATCTTCAAGATAAGTTTAAAGAGAAAAAAAAATCAGATGGAATAGCAATCCTGATGGTCACCAAGGGGGATGCCCAGAGGCACACTGGCTACTTGTCACAGGCTTCATTAAACCTTTACTGTGCCAGTAATAAAAGACTTCTCCTTGGTTAAAATGGCTTTTCCCTAAACATAGTCTTAGCTAAACCCTAGGCCAGAGCTTTCCAAACTGTGTGTTGCAACATGTTAGTGTGTCGGCTGCAGTGTCTGGGTGTGTCGTGGCTGCTGCTGCCTCCAAGCCCTGCCAGGATTCTGCGCAGGTCCTAGTGCCTGCCTTGTGCCTTGCTGCCTCCAAACCTGCCCTGCCAGGATTCCGTGCAGGTCCTAGTACCTGCCTTGTGCCCTGCTGTAAGAGTGTGTCGCGAAATGATGCATGTCTAAAAAGTGTGTCACCAACATGAAAAGTTTGGAAAGCTCTGCCCTAGGCCTAATTGGAATAGATATAAACAAGTAATAATTCTTTACTTTTTAAATCTCTGGCTTGTAAGAAAATTCAGTTTTCTAATCTCTTTTTGTTCATGCTACCTCTGGTCAGACTTTTTCTGAAACCTATGCTAAGAGGCTCTGCTATTGACTTAAGACTTCAGCATCAGCTCGGAGCTCTTTGCTACCCCTAAAAAAACCAGTTATAGGTTCCAGGTCCTTTTCCAATATAGATTACTCAGACTAGAAGATCTACCCCTATTCCAGCTCTGAGTTCTGCTCCCTTCAGTTGTTATTTACTAGTCTGATACTCTCAACCTTTAAACTTATATTTTCCTTTTTTAAAAACCTCAGACAAAACTCGTGATGTATCATGTTCCTTATGATCCTTCTAACTACTAACAAAACTTTGCTGTGTCCTTGAATAATCAGAATGGTAATTTACTATCTCCTAATTATATCTAAAGTGTTAGTTTGAAATCTCCTTTCTATAGCAACTGTAACCAAGGCAGCCACATTATTTCTTGTCCAATATAGAGCACTAAACTCTGCTTTTGGCTTACTCGGTTACACTATGACCTTACTGAGAATGCAGTGATCCATGATTTCAGTTCCCAGTGGAGACCTTGAACCCCATAGAATAAGATCTGGCTACCTATGTTTGAGGGGCGTGGTGGCTCAGTGGGTAAGACACCAGGCTTGTCGATCGGAAGATTGCAAGTTCGGAGGTTCGAATCCCTAGTCCTACGTGCGGAGTGAGCTCCTGCACTAGCTCCAGCTCTTGCCAACCTAGCAATTCAAAAGCATGCAAAGTAGATGAATAGGTACCACTGGGAAGGTAACAACGTTCCGCGTGTGTCATGCGGCCACATGACCGTGGAAGCGTCTTTGGACAACGCTGGCTCTTTGGCTAACAAACGGAGATGAGCACTGGCCCCTAGAGTCAGACACGACTGCACAAATGTGCAGGGGGGTACCTTTACCTTTTTTACCTATGTTTGACAATTCCCAACAAGGGTGAAACTGGTCACATACTGTCTCCTGGTGGTCAGTATAACTAAAAACACTATATTGTATAGAAATAGAGACATTCCCCCCACTCCAAGAAGGGTGTGTGTGTGTAAGTCATATAAAACCTTGTACATGGATACATGACATAATGTAACACCTGTATAGGGAAAGTAGATTGTATATACCATTCTGATAGAATGGGGATACCAAGGGGTCACGTTGAAACCACATTAATTACAGTTCCTCAGGACCTCACTTCTAAGATAATATACCTCAGAAGTGGACCCAGAAATTAGGGAGGGTCAATGAAAATGGTTGCAGTTGCAGTGTCTTCAAACGGCATTTTTCTTCATAATGCCAGGTCATTTTTTTGTTCTTAAAGAAAATATATTTTAGAAAAGTCAACATCAGCTGTTATGGATGTTGGTATTGGAGGGGATGATGCTGAATCTTGGGTTTAAAAGAGAATTGGGGAAAAGTAAATGAACTGGCATCAAACAGATCTACAGTATCTAAGATTTTAGAACCTAGAACTCCTGCCTGTTTGACTCCATCACATTAAACATTAAACATTAAAATGTTTCTCCATACATCCTTGAATTTGACTGTCTTGAATTAATTTCTGAGCTTCCTGGTTGGTCACTGCATGAAACAAAACATTGAACTAGATGGATCTTTAACCTGATCCAGCAGGGCTGTTTTTAGGTTGGTGTATTCATTCTGAGAGAAAAGGAAAGTTCATTGGCATGGCATTTTAACATTTGCATTTCTATTTGCATATCTGACTCTCTTTGTTTTTTCTTCTGAAGACAAAAGTCTCCTTCACAATTCCCCTGCCTGACTTAGTTCATTTGATTTCATCCTTAATAGGAAACTAGAATCTGAGCAATCCATCTTCCCCTTTTCTCCCAAGCTACTCAACAGTGTTAAAGTTACAATTCCCTTTCCCCCAATCCCTTAAAAGTGTTTAGTAAAGTGGCTTTTGCAGGGCCAGCTCAGATCCTGCTGTCCCTTGTGTATCCTTATGACAGATTGAGAAACAGTCATGTATATTATGATGCTCTGATGGGATTTGTAGCCATTCATGACTTAACAAATAACTATTCTTGGTTGCCTTTGACGGAGATGGCCTTTATCCTTCTCTGTACCTTCCTTTTATCACCATTCATGCCAAAGAAAAGAACACCAGTTCTGACTGTGTTCTATAATGTGTTTTGGAAATGATCTGCCACGTTTGTCCCATGCCCTAGAGCAGTCTTTCTCAACCTTGGCAACTTTAAGATGCGTGGACTTCAATCCCCAGAATTCCCCAGCCAGCATGCTTTTCCGTGGGTAGGGAGGGTAGGCAGCGAAAGTGTCCTACTGAGCACCCAGCCAGATTCCTCCTACAGGGCTGCAGGTGATCCACTGACTGGGTTGAGACTTTAAAACAGAGGCTCTCTTCTGCTTTATTGGGAACCCCAGCACCTGATCCATGGGAGGGCGTGATGGAAGATGCAAAGTTGTGGATCTGTATTAGGACTGCATTATTTGCTGTATCTTTGTGCTAGTTGTGATATGAACTCTTATCCCAAACCCACTTTTGGAACTATCTCCTATTCTTTATCCTTTCCTAAGATTTACTTATATGTAACTCCATTACCCCACCACTATGAATCAGGCTCTGTGGACAATCCATGGGTAGGTAGAGGCTTCCCAATAAAGCAAGACTGGAAAGACAACCCCCCCCCCCAAAACAGGTTCTGATGGATGGTTAAACTCACCACTCCAGCATCTGTCAAACTCACCTCCTCCTCTCCCCACCCCCTCATTCCCAGCCTACAACAGGGACAGTGATTGGTGGATCCTTTTCCCACTGGCAGGGGAGTTCACCAATTGCTGTACCATAGCTTCCTTTGCAATAAACTGTTAGGGCAGCACCACTCACTGTCCTCATTAAGGAGGCAGAGTAGAGATTGGCTGTGTCAATGAAGAAAATTTATGCTGGCATATTTTGTGCTGCCATAGGGACTGGAGGAAAACACATTAAACCAGCTGTCTGGATGTGCACTAAGCCATTTATTATGGTGCAGGTTTTTGTGGCTAAGTCCATCAGATCACATGCTTCAGCTGTACTTGAGGTGCAACGTATGTAGCCTTCTCAGGAGAGAATTGCAGGCTGCAAGGTCAGTATTGAAAGCACCTTTTCCAAAGTTAATATGTAGGTTCAGACTGAATGCAAATGTGTCCCTGTCTCTCCCTGTCTGTCTCTCACACACACTACAGGCTGACTCACCACCTACCTTTTCGCCCAGCATAATTTCAGAAGTGTTAAAGGGTTCCCTTTTGCTTTTCCTGTGCTACAGTAGATGACATTTTCCCAGGCCTTCAAATTGCTTTGATGTTTATATGTGAACAAATCTGCAAATTAATGAAGTAAACAGCTTTTGTAGGTGTTAGTTTAACAAACAAGCTATTAAAGCAATTTACTACTGACGACATGTCAGTGCGTAATTTCCCTGTATATGTTTCCAGAGAACCATGAAAAATACCAGCAATGTAATTTCATCTTAATGTTTGAATTTTTGGGTATCTATAAAGGGGTTTGTATTTATTTGATGCAGTTGTGAACTACTGTATATTATGTAATGCAATATTGTACATGGATATCTTGAAATCCTGCATGCATGAATGTTTAGTTATATGCATATAATAAAAGCCAGCTGGGTGACTTTGGGACAGTCACTCTCTCGGAGGTCAATCCACCTCACAGGGTTGTTGTTGTGGGGAAAATAGGAGGCAGGAGTATTAGGTATGTTTGCCACCTTGAGTTGATCAAAATATATAAAAAAGGTGGAATAATAATAATAATAATAATAATAATAATAATAATAATAGAACTGCTTGGATCTAGAACAGAAACAACAGTTTGTAGGAAAACTGAAATTCAGTAAGGTTTCAGATTATGCAGTATATATATAGACACTGAAATTTGATCCCAAAACTTGATATTCTCCAAAGCAGAAATTTAAACAGTCTGAAGTTTCAAGAGATAAGATTGGTTAAATATATGAAAACTCAGGTATGGTGAATTACCTGTTGATTACTTGCAAATAGAATCTCCTAACATCAAATGTTGATTTATACATTTCAGTTACAAGCAAATATTGATTGCTATTCCATAGCAGCTACTTGTTCAATATCATCAGTTGTTAACTGCTTCATGTCAACTATAGCTGAATGTCCACGGCAAAATCTTTACATGAAAAATGTGAATATGATTTGCCATAATCAATAGTAACAGAGTAGTTTTCTCCCTCTTCCTCTCTTTTTGTATGTGAGCATATATATGCACATTTATATTGACTTTGCTAGGTATGTTATTTAACACTATGTTAAACATATACTACTGGCTGGCAGAAATTCAAAGAAATTAGCCTTTTTTCCACTAGCTATCCATATTCTATAGCAGTGCTTTCCAAAATGCCACTGTTGTCGACACACCAACGGCGGCAGTGTCGGCGGTGCGGGGGTGCACGGTGGCGGGGGCATGTGCGCCGGCGGTGCGGGGGTGTGCGCGGCAGCGGCCTCCGCTAAAATGTGGAAGCACTGATGGCGCGCCGCTGCTGCTGCCGCCGCACAACCCCCTGCACCGCTACCGTGCACACCCCCGCCGCCGCTTCCGGGTTGTGTTGCGACACACCAAACTGTGTGTTGCGACACACTAAAGTGTCGCGACACACAGTTTGGAAAGCTATGTTCTATAGACTGCCAAATGCTGGTTTATAGGAGAGGACTCATTCTTAAAAAAACCCACACAGAATGAATCCTGCTGGATTAGACTAAATATTCTAAACAAGCATTTACGTCTTCCTCTTTGCAATCTCCTTCTCTTCTCTGTATATGATTTCTATCTCTTCTAGCTTTCTTTTCTGATGAGCAGAGAAGCTTCAGAACTGCCCATAGACAGAGCTCTCATGCATTAAGATTTCCTCATACGGTCAGTATAGTTTGCAGCAAGTGTCCAGGGTGTCCAGCAGAGATATATTCCTTGTTGTACTTCTTGAACTCTTCTAATTGGTGACAGTGAGGATTAAACCTGAAACTTTGGGTCTGAATAACTTTGTGTTTGAATATATGAGCTTTATCACCAAGCTGCTCCTGAAAAACATGGACATGTTCCATGGGAACTATTAAAGATAGTGTCAACCCTAAGCTGGGAATTGTGGGTTCGAGTCCCATCTGGGGTGCCAAAATTGTTAGAAGGAATCTTACCAAGGTTCGTCCCAAGCTGGGAATGAAAAGGCGCAGGCAGTTGCTGGAACAGAGGTTTGCTGGTTTATTTCCCAAGAGCATATACAGAGTACAAAATACAGGGTATGCTGGTTGGAAGGTGGCCACACCTGTATTTTCCCCACAGGCGCTCTGTGGTTGGGCCCCCTGCTGTTTGTGTTTCCTGTCTGTGTTCCCTGCAGGCTGTGGCTTTGTCTACTACTTGGAATGTGCACCTTGGAAGGAATCTTTTATTATTCAATTATGGATATCTGTTTGCCTGGGGAAGAAGGTCTACCTAAATGGACTGGCTAAGTTCTGTGAATGAGTCTATGAAGGTTCTCAGTCATCCAGGTGGAATTGTCTGTAGCTTGAATCATGTCAACTGGATTTCTATTTTCTCAGTGGAAACGTTTCGCTCCTTATCCAAGGAGCTTCTTCAGTCTGAGCAAAGTTGGTAAGGGAATCCTAAATATGTTTCTAGGTAGCTGTGTGACCTTACACCTGGGGCTAGGTCATGGTTATATTGAGATGTTATTTTTAAGTCCTTTTATCATCTAAAGGAGGATCGTTAAGATCACCATGCTGCTGTTGAGCTTGTGAAATGGTCTTAATCTTCCTAGGCACAGAAGACAAAGCAGGGAGGAAGATGGGGGAAAGATTGTGCCTGAGGCCCCCACCTCTATTCAAGGAAGGATTTTCCAAGTTGGCATAAATGGATTCCTTGACCCCTCTCTCAAACCACCTATCTTCTCTGTCTAAAATGTGAACATTAATGTCCTCAAATGAGTGTCCTTTTCCCTTTAGATGATGATAAACTGCTGACTCTGGTCCTGTGGTGTTACTTCTCCTGTGTTGGGCCATCCTCCTGTACAAAAGTTGTTTGGTTTCTCCAATGTAGAGTTCAGAGCACTCCTCACTGCACTGGATTGCATAAACGACATTGCTTTTCTTGTGTTTTGGAGTTTGATCTTTGGGGTGTACAAGCCTCTGTCTCTGTGTTGGTGGGTTTGAAATATACAGGTATGTGGTGTTTGCCAAATATCTGTTTTATCTTTTCAGACATGCCAGCCATGTAGGGAATGACCAGGTTCTTTCGTTTACTCTGAGTCTCAGCCCTATCTGTCGCTGTTTTAGGTCTGGTAGATTTAGATTTGGTGAAGGCCCAATTTGGATATCCACAGGCCTTCAGGGCTGTTCTCAGGTGCTGATTTTCATTCTTTTTGGAATCCATGGAGGTGGGGATGGTTTCTGCTCTGTGTGACAATGTCCTGATGACTCCTAGTTTGTGCTGCAGTGGATGGTGGGAGTCAAACATCAGATATTGATCTGTGTGTGTGGGTTTCCTGTAGATCCCTATTTCTAGCTTGCCACCGGTCCCAATGAGGACTTCAGCTGACCTTTTGTGTTCCAAGGTTTCTGACTGAGTCAGAAGGGAATCCTTTGTCTAAGCAGTTGGGCTTCCTTTTACATCTTAATCTCTGGTATTATCAAACTCATTCTATTTTGTAACCTTTTAACAATTGGGCTTCCTTTACCTGTTCTGGGGGAAGACAACATGGAGGGCAGACTGTGCTCTGGGGGAAGACAACATGGAGGGCAGGGAGAGATCTTAATTTATTCCAACAATAGTGTAGCTCATAGATGTTAACATTGATGTCTCTCATTATTTGGGAAAAACAACACTTAATGGGCAGCAGATCTTTGAACATTCATCACCACTGAATTCATATAAAGAGGGCAATTTAAAAGACAGATACAGGAGGAGGAGGATGCTAGACCCACTTCAGCATTTCTTGCTAACAGCAAAAACATGTGATAGCCACAACTTGGTTAGTTTTTACAAATATAACTTAGGTATTTGTACATATCAACATATCTTTAAAAGAACCTGATCACATCCATCTATTTGCATTTGGTTGGTTAAAGTGAGCTCATTTCAAGGTTGATTAATTCCATATCCATTAGCCTGAGTTTGAGGGAGAAAAAGTGTTATAACTGAATACCCAAATTGCATATTCTTCACTATATAACAATAGCATGAACTATCAGAGGCTACTGAATTAATAGATTAAAGTATATCTAGTTAATGCAGTATTGAAGTAGCAAATATTTAATATCACACTCACCAGTATCTGAGAAGTTGAGAATCATATTACATTTGCATACTTTGCTAATAAAATATGAATCCCCCCCAAAATATTTATGCTACTTAGTTTAAGAACAAAATGAAATCTGGCATTGCTCACTTTTTCCATGACCCAAAATTATTGCAGTCTTATAAACTTCAGTTTCTGTGAACTGTTAGAACTAGGAATAAATGAGTTGTTATTCAGAATAGCTATTTTTAATTTCATATGCTTTCACCTTCTTATAATGAACATGCCCTGTAAATGAACTAAGAAATATATTTTATAAGAATTATGACTAATCGCAGGACACAATGCACAAGAGCTATTCAGAAGGTGCAAAATAAATAGAATGGTTTATACTGCAACTTGGAAGATATGAATTTTTTTTAAAAGCCACACTTTAAGAAGGATTCAATCAAGCTATAACAAGTGCAATAAGGGCAATAAGGATGAACATTGGACTGGAAACTAAATCTTAGGAGGAGAGACTGATGGAACTAGATATGTACAACCTTGAGAAAAGACGACCGTCTGGGGATAGGATGAAGTATCTGAAGGGATATTACACAAAATATGTGTGGGAATGGAATTAGATACTAGGAGAGGATATATTATTTAGTTATTATCCTTCCTTCCTCATGTGAGTGAGATTAGCAGAGTACCATCCCTAGCAGCATAAACTTGGAAGCTTAAGACAAGTTTGGTTTAACCTTCTAGAAAACAATAATCCAGGATGCTTTGAAGCAAACTGAATTTTCCTGGTATTATAGGCTGACCATATTTCCTTCAGACAAAAACGGGACTTTTGGGATGGCAAAACGGGACAGGGTCTTATGCCACCATGCCGGCCTCCAAACCCCGTCCCCCAGTCCACGCAATTGGCTCCCACCTGCAAACCCTGCCCCCGCCCCACACGATTGGCTCCCGCCTGCAAACCCCACCCCCATCAGCGTGATTGGCTCGGATTTTTAAAGGTTTTTTTCTTCTTCTAGCAGTAAATGGTGTGGCAGAGCTGGTGTGTTTGGGGGAGGCCGGGGTACACACACTGTGCACACAGCACCGTCATCGGCCGGGGAACAAGGGGCAGGGATGGAGGGGATGGAGGCCCACCACTGCCCCATCCCCCTCGGGCTTGGCCGAGGGAGGGAGGAGAGTAGCTGCTGCTGCCACCACCGCAGAGCAGGAGAAGCAGGAGGAGCCGGCTGTGCTCGGCTGCTTCAGCCACACCACTCCGCCCCTTGCTGCCCGCTGAAGCTCCCCAGGGTGGCCGGCTCCTGCTTCTCCTGCTCGGCATCCCGACAACTCTCCTCCCTTGGTCAAGCCCGATCAGATGCACATACACACACTCACACACTCACAGGACAGACTGCCCTCGGCAGGAGCCAGCCATGCTGGGAGGCCTCAGCCACACCACTCCGCCCCTCGCCACCCGCTTAAGCCCCCAGCATGGCCAGCTCCTGCCGAGGGCAGTCTGTCCTGTGAGTGTGTGTGTGTGTGCATCTGATCGGGCTTGGCCGAGGGAGGAGAGTTGTCGACCACTCTGCCCCTTGCTGCCCGCAGAAGCTCCCCAGGGTGGCCAGCTCCTGCTTCTCCTGCTCGGCGGCCCAACAACTCTCCTCCCTTGGCCAAGCCCGATCAGATGCGCGCACACACACACACACCACACCCTCTTTCTCCAGCCTCCCCATGACCAAATGCACCCACACCTGTTGCAGGGAGGCTGGAGGAAGAGGGTGTGGGGTGTGTACGTGTGTGTGTGTGTGTGTGTGCGATTATGCTGAGCAAGTAATCCACGCACGCGCACACACATGCACACACACGCACGCACCCCACACCCTCTTTCTCCAGCCTCCCTGGAACAGGTGCGGGTTCATTTGGTCATGGGGAGGCTGGAGAAAGAGGGTGTGGGGTGCGTGTGTGTGTGTGCGTGCATGCGATTACACTGAGCAAGTGATCCGCATGCATGCACACACACGCACACACACGCACGCACCCCACACCCTCTTTCTCCAGCCTCCCTGCAACAGGTGCGGGTGCATTTGGTCTTGGGGAGGCTGGAGAAAGAGGGTGTGGGGTGCGTGTGTGTGTGTGTGTGCGCGCGATTACTCTGAGCAAGTAATCTGCGCATGCGCGCACGCGCACACACACACAGACACTCTTTCCACAACCTTCCCATGCCTGCTTTCCCTGGCCTCACCACTGCTGGGCAGACAATCTCAGGATCAGGTAAGGAGGCAGGAACCTGGACTATGGTGCTGTGTCTGCTGCTGGGCTCACACGTGGCAACTGGGCTTCCAGTTGCCACGCTGATAGGGCCTCTTCCGGGCTGCCTCTAATGGCAAGTCCGGCTCCAGTCCTTCCTGTCTTCCTGTCCTCCTTCCCGCCGGATTTAAAAAAGGGACAAAATTGAGATTTTGATCAAAACGACGGGACGGTTGAAAAATGCTAAAATAACGGGACTGTCCCGTTTAAAACGGGACGTATGGTCACCCTATGGTATTACCCCTTTTATCCCTCTTAAAATAATAATCACACAGTTTTGTGAAGAAATAAAAGTAATGGTTGTTGTGGGTTTTCCGGGCTGTATGGTCGTGTTTTGGCAGATTTGGTTCCTAATGTTTCGCCAGTAGCTGTGGCTGGCATCTTCAGAGGACAGGAGCGAAACGTTAGGAACCAAATCTGCCAGAACACGGCCACACAGCCCGGAAAACCCACAACAACCATCGGATTCCGTCCGTGAAAGCCTTCGACTATACAAAATAAAAGTAATGTTTACTCCAGAGCTTTCCAAACTGTGTGTCGGGACACGTTAGTGTGTCAGCTGCAGTGTCTGGGTGTGTCGCGGCTGCTGCCACCTCTGAGCCCTGCCAGGATTCTGCACAGGTCCTAGTGCCTGCCTTGTGCCCTGCTGTAAGAGTGTGTCGTGAAATGATGCATGTCTAAAAAGTGTGTCACCAACATAAAAAGTTTGGAAAACTCTGGTTTACTCACATAATCTAGGTCTCAAAACAGCAGTTGCAGTAGTAAAGTCAAGGCAGGTTTAAAGTACTAACTAAGTTACAAAAATAGAAGATCTAGGCTTAAAATTGGTGTCTGAGCTGGAGAGCTCAGGCATACACATGCTTTCAGCTTGGATGCATGGTGAAAAAGAGAGGGAAGTGATCTCACAGAGTTCTCTCTCTAGGAAATTACTCAGGAAATCTCTGTGAGCCTCCGCCCCCTTTCATGTGCCTATCTAGCAAAACATGAATTGTTGGTTTGACTGCAATAATATCCCACAATATGGACAAATCTGTCTCTCATATCATCACAGAATGCAGGACATAGAATAATGGATCTAAGTTGCAGGAAGGCAGATTCCAGGTGGATGTCAGGAAAAAATTCCTAACAGTAAGAGCAGCTGGACAGTGGAACCAATTACCTAGGAAAGTGGTGAGTACCCCTCTGTTGGACCTCTTCAGGCAGAGGCTGGACAGATATTGGTCAGAGATGTTTTAATGTGAACTTTATAGACTTTTATTTCAGCTGCTCTGCAAGTTTGGGAAGACTGGCTGCCATGCTCCCAGCTTGCATTTCACACTCAATTAGCCTGCAGTTATGAGTTCCTGAAGCATTTGCAATCTGCAGTTGGTGAGGACAAAATGAAGAAAAGCAAGTTGGACTTCTGCTGCATTGGGAATGACTTGCAAACTGAGTGGGTTGTGTGGTGTGACTGATGACACAGCTTTTTGAAACTTATGATTCTACAAGAAGTGATATTGCTAAATCCTCTGTATTGGGCATTAAAAAGATTCCTCTTCAATTAATTTAAAGATCTTTTTAATTCAGTATCCAGTTTTTCCACAGTTGCCAACCAGACGTCTTTTGGAGGCCTACAGGTAGGACAGAAGGCAAGTGCTCCCCCCTATATTGCTTTCTGACATAGAGACATATGCAGCAACACTCTCCTATATCAAATCAGACTAACGGTCTGTTTAGCCCAAGGGTTCCTAAACCTTTGCCATCACACCTCCCTTTAGTGTAATCTTAATGTGCACACTTCCCCTAAAACTCCAAACATCCAAATGAACACAAATGAACAATAAAAACAACACAATGAAATGGTTGTTGTGGGTTTTCCGGGCGGTGTGGCTGTGTTCTGGCAGTTTTTGTTCCTAACGTTTTGCCAGTAGCTGTGGCTGGCATCTTCAGAGGACGGGAGCTCAGCTAGAAGATTCTCTCTGTGCCCAGAGAGACTTGGGCAGCCACAGCTACTGGCGAAACGTTTGGAACCAAAACTGCCAGAACACGGCCACACGGCCCGGAAAACCCACAACGACCATCGGATTCTGGCCGTGAAAGCCTTCGACTATACATAACACAATGAAACTTTGGGACAGATGGATTTATTGTAACAATGTATCTAAAAGGTTCTTCACACTTCCTCTGGGCTCTGTCTGCACTCTGTGCCTCCCCAAAGGAGGTACACCTCACAGTTTGGGAAATCCTGATTATATCTATTTTTAAAATCTATTAAGAGCCATATTCCTTGAAGAGTATCATGTACCATACCAGTGATATCCAAGGGTGTGTATCCATGCCAAAATTGGCAAGATGTTGGATGGAACTTCATGATACAATCCCCACCCCTTTAATATTAAACTTTGACTGTTCAAAAAGGTTGGGGCTTGCGCTGTGACTCACCATCTGCCATCTTGCTGATTTTAACCCCCTTCTGTGGGTGCTACTGTACCACATAATGGTGATGAGCAGGACTTTAGGCAAAAGTAGGCCGGGCACATTCTTTGATATCTACCTGCCAGAATAGATCACTTACAGAGAGCTTTTGAAATTAACCCAAGGGCAATAAGTCCTAGACCAGTGTTTTTCAAACTTGGCAACTTTACGATGTATGGACTTCAACTCCCAGAATTCCCCAGCCAGCATGTGACAGTTCCCCAGAATTTGAGAGTTAATTGTATATAGCGACACCACTTTTAGAATTCTGTAATTTGCTATGAATATACTAAAACTCCTCTCCACACTTTGGTTTCTGCATATCTACTTAACTAGAGTCATCCTCAATTTTTTTTTGATTGTAAAAAATACTTTATTATATAAAATTTACATATAACATAGAACATACAACATATAACTTACATACACCTTGAAACAATTAAACAGGGTGCGGGGAAAAGAAGGAAAGGTGTGTAAAAGGGGAGACAAACAAGGAAACAGAAGGAAAAAAAAAAGGGAAAAGGGAAAAAAGGTTTGGTTCTCGATTTCCTTAACTGTGGTTAATATATTTGTCTCATTACTTAATTGCTTGTTTAAAACATCCTCAATTTTTCACTTCTTTTTAGCTTTCTAAAAACTGTGCTACATCATCAGCCAGAGCCCTGCCCCGTTGTCATCAGGAACTACAGATCCCAAGTGCATTCAGAAGCTTGCTGTCATGCTGCTTTTGGGAAGTCAGCCTTCCCAAAACTGCAGAGCTGCTGGATTTTTTTTTCCTGCTTGCAATGCACCAATCTGATTTACAGCCAATACCATCCTACTGACAGGGAAATTTCTTTCTGGTAAGACTAATATTGGGTTCTGTGATGCTAAATGTTATGGAGTTTATATCAATTCATAATGTCCATTGAATGGAATTTGTTCATACAGCTCATTGGACAATAGGAGATCTTGACTAACTGGAAAAATTTGGAGAAAACAGCAAGATGAATTTCAGAAGGGGAGCAATAATTAAAGTCATACTGTAAGTACAGTATAGGATGAGGGAGACTGTACTGATCAGTGATAAGCATAACACTATCTGGGTATCTGGAATGCTAATTGTGTTCCTTAGGTATCCTACCTGCTTTTGCTCTAATGGAAGGGAAAAAGAAAGCTACAGTGACAAACCACTTCCGGAAAAACCTTTCCAAGAAAACTGCAGGGACTTGTCCAGACAGTCTCTGAGAATCTGAGACACGATTGAAGGGATTAAAAAAAGAGACCTTCACTCTACTCAAGCAATTTCCCTAGCTCCAGCACCTGAACCACCTGGGTTTTGCATTGAAAGGGACCCAGTGCAAGGATGCTTTTTCTAACACTGTTTTGGTTCATATGTCTATGAAGGTTCTCAGTCATCCAGGTGGAATTGTCTGTAGCTTGAATCATGTCAACTGGATTTCTATTTTCTCAGTGGAAACGTTTCGCTCCTTATCCAAGGAGCTTCTTCAGGAACTTTGCTCAGACTGAAGAAGCTCCTTGGATAAGGAGCGAAACGTTTCCACTGAGAAAATAGAAATCCAGTTGACATGATTCAAGCTACAGACTGTTTTGGTTCCTTTTCTCCTCTGTCTGCTGCAGGTATCCCTTGCCCATTTCATGCTTCTCAGATGTGGATCATCTATGCTCCCTGCTCCTCCAGTCACCTCTCTTCTCTACCAACTGTGTCTGGTCTGGTCAGCTCTCCCATTTACTGCATCTCCTGCAGAATCTGACAGAAATAGCTTTCTTCCTCTTCTTCCTGTATACCTTATTTCTGGCCTACTTGCGTGGCAGCTTGCAGGTGCCTCCAGAGAATTTAGGTTATTTTTTTTCTCCCTGCCTACCTGCCTACCTCCTTGCCATCAGTCTTGAGATCTTTACGAAAAAAAGTCAGACATCTTGCACCTGGATATGTACAATTCTATATAGAAACTTGGAGTTCTCAGGCATAGCAGCTCACCCCCTCCCCCTGGCTATATTAACAGAAGTATTGTGTCAAAATCAAAAGAAGATTTAATTCACCCTATTCTGTCCACACCTTGAATCCAGTTTAGGGCATCACATTTTAGAAAGGACATTTGTGAGAGGATAAACATAAGGTAGTAAAAAGTGCCTGCAGCCATCTTCTCAGCTGGAGCCAGTTAAAGGTCCTCCCTTAATGGTCAAGAGCGCTGGTCCTTTTAAAAAGGGGCCTGGTGATCAGCAGTGAGCCAGAAGATACTAGAGAGGCTCAAGGCGCTTCCTGGAGACGTCAGAGAAAAGAACAAAAGTTATGAGTAAAAGAAGGGAAGAAAAGCCAGATGTTCATAAGCTTCCAAAGTGAATGCACTCTTTCTGTTTATTTGTTTATTTTATTTATTTATCAAATTTCTCGGCCACCCATCTCATACACTATGACTCTGGGCAGCTTACAACCAATAAAATAACAATTATTAAAAATACTACAATAAAATCTCAAAGTATGTGTACTGTATGTGTATGTGTATGTGTATGTGTATGTGTATGTGTATGTGTATGTGTATATATCTATACACACACACAAAACAATTACTAGTCTAAAAATACAAAAGTATAAAATATAAAAATTCAAGATGGGCATACGCTGTTATTTTGGCATGATAATGGCGCCAGCCACTCCCATGAATGGCTATCCTCCCTCCCATCCCAGGCGAGGTGGCATAGCCATGTCTTCACCCCCTTCCGGAAGGCCGGGAGAGTGGGGGCCTGTCTTACCTCCGGGGAAAAGTTGTTCCAAAGGGCAGGTGCTACGGGAGAGAAGGCCCTTCTCCTGGACCCTGCCAATTGGCAATCCTTCAAGGACAGGGTCCGTAACATGCCTTCTCTGCCTGACCGGGTGGGATGGGTCGATGTAACAGGGGTGAGGCGGTCATCAGGTAACCTGGACACATGCCATGTAGGGCTTTAAAGGTGATAACCAACACCTTGAATTGGACCTGGAAGCAGACTGGCACCCAATACAGCTCGTGGAGCAAAGGTGTTATGTGTGCTGATCTTGGTGCACCTAAAATTGCCCGCGCGGCTGCATTCTGTACCAGCTGTAGCTTCTGGATACTCTTCAAGGGTAGCCCCATGTAGAGCGCATTATAGTAGTCTATACGGGAGGTGACTAGGGCATGAGTGACCGTTCGAAGGGACTCCCGATCCAGGAAGGGGTGGAGCTGGTGCACAACACAAAGTTGTGCAAAGGCTCCTCTGGCCACAACTGCCACCTGCTCTTCAAGCAGGAGTCATGAGTCCAGGAGACCGCCCAGGTTCCGCACCGGGTCTGTCTGGGGCAGTGCCACCCCACCCAGAACCAAAGATGGTAAATTCCCAGATACCTGGGAGCCCCCAATCCACAGCCACTCCATCTTGCCAGGGTTCAGCTGAAGCCTGTTGTTCCCCATCCAGACCCCCATAGCCTCCAGGCACTGAGAGAGCTATGAGAGAGAGCTTACTGAGAGAGCTATCACCCCTCAGATCACATTGCCACTGCTCCAACAAGAAAACCAAGTCTGATGTGAGGCCGCTGTCTCGAGTCGGGTCCCAAATAATCTGTGACAGGCCCATGGCTGCCATTGTAGCCATGAACTCCTGAGCCGCCTCCGAGGCACGCCCCAGGGACAGCAGGTTGAAGTCCTCCAGAACCATAAGTATGGGAAACTCCACCGCCATCCCCGAGACGGCCTCTAGCAGCTGAGGCAGGGAGGTTGCTATGCAGCAGGGAGGCTGGTACAGTAGCAACACTCCCAACTGTTCTCAGGAACCCAACTTGAGAAACAGGATCTCACAACTGGCCACTTGCAGAGCAGTGCCCCTGAAGGCCACAAGAGACTCCTGGATGACAACAGCCACCCTTCCTCCCCTGCCCTGGGGCCTCGGCTGGTGCCATACCATGAACCCAGCTGGGCATATTTCTGAAAGGGTTACCCCCCCTTCAAGGCCCAGCCATGTCTCAGTAATGCATGCCAGGTCTTCTCCCTCCTCGATGATCAACTCATGAATGAGAGGGGCCTTGTTATTAACTGATCTGGCATTCAGAAGCAGCAGTTGAAAACCAGGGCCTCGATGGGTCTGCTGTCCCGGGTCTGAGCACAGAGCGCCAGAGCATGCCACTGGTACTAAACACCGGGGACGCCTTCCCCAACGATGGCCCGCCCTCTGACCCCCTCCATAACACCCCCGTCCCATCACCACCTGAATTGAATAACCCACCCTAAACCCCTGCAACTTCCATTTCTCCCCAGTCCCGACCCTCCAGGTGCAATAGTCAGGGGTCCCTCCATCCAATCATACATCCATGTACATACCTCAGGCAACCATGGGGTGGTGGCGAGCCCGTGGCACTCCAGCTCACACTCTCAGCCTCGCAGGGACCCAGCCATCACCTCACCCCCACATCCACTATGCCCCCTTCACTGGCCTCTCTTGCTAGCCACCAGAGGGCACCCCACTCACTCCTCCTCCCTCTTGACTCTCACTCAAGGAGGGAGGAATCCACTCATACCTCATTCACTCTCTGGCTCTCCCCATGTGTCTCAGCCCTGGGTGGGAGCACCCACTCACCACACAGGAGGGACCCCCACCTTCTCCTTACAGGGGGTTCCCTGGTCTGCCCAAATGTACAGCTGCATCCATGGAGTCCATAGGGTCCGTCTTGCTCCCCCCAAAAGTCCCTCGTGGCACCCAGTCACCACACCACCTGTCCAGGACCGCCACAGCCGCTAGTCATCTGCCATGTCATATCCTGCTGAGCTCCGGATCTTCCTACCCATGGTGTGCTGACTATGGGGCCAAAACACCAAAGCGCCCCACCTTGCCACATTGTTCTGTGGCCTTGGGGAACCCCTGGGAGTGCTTCAGGCTCGCCGGCTCACCACTCGCCGCATTGTTCTGCAGCCTCGGGTAACCCCAGGGCCGCTTCCGGCTTGCTGCCTTGCCACTTACTGCGTTGTTCCATGGCCTTGGGGAACCCAGGGAACCCCAGAGCCCGTTCCAGGCTTGCTGCTTGCTGGCTCACCACTCGTCACTTGCCATGATGTTTCATGGCCTCAGGTAGCCCTAGGTCCGCTCCCACCATGCTGCTTCACCGCTCACTGCTTTTGCTCGCTGTTCCGCAGCCTTGGGGTAACCAGGGAACCCCAGAGACCACTCCAGGCTCACTGCTTCACCACCCCGCCATATGCCGCATTCGCTCATCATTCCATGGCCTCGGGGTAGCCAGGGAAACCTGGAGACCATTCCCGGCTCACCGTGCTGCTCGCTGCCTTGCCGCTCGGCTATGGGGTCAAAATACCCCTAGCAATCTCCACTCAGTAAGAGGGGGTAACAGTGGGCACAAACCATCTCCACTCTTTAAGAGGGATAAAAAGAGGGGGTGAGGGGGGTCTTTAGCTATTAAACCAACCTCCCCCTCAACTCAACAGCCGGCGTCGACTGCCGACCGCCATCTTCTTCTTCATTATGCATCTGTTAGTGCATAATTCCTCAGAAATCTCTAAAAAGTTACAAAATTTTGTTCAATCCTTAATGAAACTCTAGGTTTAAATAGGATTTAATAGGTCATGTCAGAAGGCTACTTGCTATTTATTTTACAATTTGAAATATTATAGTTTTATTCACTTATTTTACTGCGTTGTATATTGTGGGGAACTTTGGTCTATGACTATGAAGAGAGAAATAAATAAATAAAGAGCCTCAGTCCTGCAAGGATTCCAGTTCAGCTATTTCAATCTATTAAGTAAAAGAATCTGCAAGAATACAAACAAGGAGGTGACTGAATCAAGGATGACAGGGACTGTTCTAAAGGAGAGGCATTAGCTTGAATCTTATCCTCCATCTGATAAATACAAATGACTGTTTAGGGAGTAGAACATGTCATCAAATGTATGTTGGAAATGCTCCCAAGGTGAAGGTAGATGTGAGAAAGCGAAGAAATATTGGGAGCAGATATGTATTATAATTCAAAAGATTTTTTAAATGAATGTACAATTGAAACCAGAACCTTTTCTTTAGGGTTTGATGGATAAAAAACTTGAAACAAAATGGGGGAATTTGTTTTTGTATATGACAACAGCAGCAAGACTTCTGTATGCGCAAAGGTGGAACGATACACAAATTTCCACAGTGGAAGAACGGATGGTGAAATTAATGGAACTGGCTGGGATGGCTAAACTGACAGCACTGATAAGAGAATATAATTTGGGTGGATTTGTTTCTACATGGAAACCGCTTTTGGACTTTTTGCTTGTATCTGAAAAAAATGAAGTATTGATTTTGGGTTTTGATGATTAGGTTGTTACAGCATATAGAAACAATGTTTATTATGGTTTGAATTACAGTAAGAGATTAATTGGCCGACAGGAAGCTCTGGCGTGGGCTGGTCCATGAAGTCGCAAAGAGTCGGAAGCGACTGAACGAATAAACAACAAAAAGAGATTAATGTATTATGTATTTGTATTTGTATCTGTATCTGTGCTGGAAAAGGTCAGAAGTCGTTCTTTTTGTGTTTCTATCTACTTCTGCACTTTTTAGTTTGTCTTTTTTCTTTTAGTCTTTTCTTCAATCTTTTCTATATTTTGTATTTTATCTGTAGTTTGAAACTTTAATAAACTCTTATTTTAAAAAAAAGGAAGTAGAACATGTCATGATATTATCTGGAAAAAGAAGAGTGGAATTGCATGGAAGACTGGTGCATGCTGGCAAAGACTAGGTCCTGCTAAATATGCCTACTGTATGTCCAATGATGCTGCAAAAGACCTGAGGCCTCCCAGAACCTATGAAAGCAACGGTAAGGATGTACTACATCATCTTGCTCTGCTGTCCTCCTCTGATAAGTTGCAAGACAGAATGAAGCTCAAGGAAAGAGTGCAGCAAATATAGTATTTCTGCTTGGATTTAGTCGGAGTACTTTTTTTCCTGAGAAACATCAGCCCAGAGCCCACTTGCATGTACATAGCTAGTTTTACCTTTCTTTTGATCACGGCCCATGTTATTATTTTACCAGCTTGTCTGTATTTATTTAAGATTTTCCCTTTTTGATAGCATATTCACTATAATTATTTATTTATCACCCACTATTTTACGTGCTGTCTCAGAGTCTTTATTTGATCAAGAAGTGTTGGGCACCTGCTTTCAATTCTGCAGCATTTAATGGGACTACAAAATGATCCATACTATACATTAAATTGCTAGGTGTAAAGAAGGTGCCTCAAGCTATAGTCACACCAACCTTTAAAATGCAGTTCAAGATGTGAGAGAAAATGACTTGCATACATTGGCTGAAACTCATTTAAGGGAACATGCTGTAAATTTTAAAATCATGTTTGCTTTAAAGGACTGTATTCGGTGGGATTAAAATGTTAGGAAATCCTACACTAGTTTATCATCATCATCGTTATCTGAGACGCCTCTGTAAAACACAGAGATGAAACTGACCCCATCAATAGAAGAGCAATACCAGTGGTGGGAGCTGCTGTATCAGTGTGGTCTGACAACACCCTTTTGTGACACTCAATAAGTAAGGCAAGAATATTTGGCCTGTTTTGTGTTGTTTGGGATTTGGGGAGTTTAAGGAGCCAAATCTGTGTCTATTTCTCTCCTTAAAGATCCCTAATAATGGACTTGCCCACTTGGGCAGGTAGCAGAGCCCAGTGGGGCCCTTGAGCCAAAATGGAATTTGCAGGCATTTGATCTGAGTGTAGCAGAACAGGCCACAGTAATGCACACCACTTGGCATACAGTGGTCTTGCTGCTCTTCCCCATCCCCTAAGACTACTTAAGATTGCTGCCTTACTCTACCTAATAATTAGGATGGCCTGTATTAGTCATTCTTTTGTCCTGACTTGTGGCTTGCTTCTTTATCCCATCTCCCAACTGGTAATCCTGGCTAATGGTAATGGTAATCCCATTTCGTTTTCTCACCTTCTGAGAACACTCCAACCCAGGCACTTGATAAAGCAACTAATGTACTCAGTGCTGCACAATTCAGTCCTTGTTCTGGTGGCTCTAAATCATACTGTATTGCACTGTATGGTAAAGCTAACTGCATTTAAGACATTTCAATAGTAGATAAAGTTAGGGTCTGCAAAATGTGGAGGAAAAAGAGACAGTGAAATCTGAGAAGGGTCCAGACAAGTTAGTTTATGTGTTTGTTTGTATGGGCTGGGACTGAAGGTGTACCAAAGCTTGTCTAGAGTGTGATCTTGTAATTTCACCCATCTTTGCAGTGAACTTCTGACAAAGTAAACCCATGCAATTTAATTTTAAGAGTTATAAAACCCATATTTTAATGACTGACCCTTGTTGCTCTAATCTAAAATAAAGTAAAAAGACACATGGATTAATTTTAATCTCCACCTTTTCAGCATTTCTCAGTCTCATTTGCATAAAATTCCATGAAAAATGGATGGGAACTGGCTTTGAGAGAGACACGGGGAATGAGAGTGAAAGAACTGAACTCTTGAATGCCAGTTTTTACTTTCATAAGAGACAATAGAAAAGCCAGAAGACCAGAACACCTCCTTGGCAGCAATCAACAACCAGATAGGCAAAGATTAACACCAAGATTAGCACCAGAGGAGCAATCAAACAACACAATAGACCCTAATCAAGGAACTATTAACTCAGTCAATCAACCAAGCAACAAACAACAACCTAATCAAGGTACTACCAAGGAGAGTACAACACCCCCACCAACACAGGCAGGACAAGCCAGGGTATATAAACAGAGAGCAAGTCCCTTTTCTCACTGAAGATGTGAGAAAGTGGTCGAAGTGGTGACAGGTAGGGGATGTTATGGCAAGAACCGAGGGGCAGGCCATCTTCGGGGAAGACGCCCCCGGTGTTTGTTACCGGTGGCGTGTTCCGGCCCCTCAGGTTCAGACCCAGGCCCTGGTCAAAGGATCCTCGAGTGCCCTGGCTTTTGGCTGCTGCTACTTAATGCCAGGTCTGTTAACAACAAAGCCCCCCTCATATGTGACTTGATCATGGAGGAGGGGGCAGACCTGGTGTGTATTACTGAGACCTGGCTGGGCACAGAGGGAGGAGTAGCACTCTCGGAGAAGTGCCCAGCCGGGTTTCAGGTGTGGCATCAGCCGAGACCTCGGGGCAGGGGAGGAGGAGTGGCGGTTGTAATCCGGGAGTTTCTGATAGCCTTCAGGGGCCCTGCTCCACAAGTGGCCAGGTGTGAGACCCTGTTCTTCAAGTTGGGTTTTTGAGAGAAGTTGGGAGTGTTGTTGCTGTACCAGCCCCCCTGCTGCGTAGCAACCTCCCTGCCCGAGCTGTTGGAGGCTGTCTCGGGGTTGGCAGTGGAGTTCCCTAGACTTATAGTTCTGGGGAACTTCAATCTGCCTTCCCTGGGACATGCCTCAGAGACAGCTCGGGAGTTCATGGCTACCATGGCAGCCATGGGCCTATCTCAGATTATTCAAAACCCGACTCGAGACAGTGGCCTCACTCTGGACTTAGTTTTCTTGTCGGAGCAGTGGCAAAGTGATCTGAAGGGAGAGTTAGATCTATCCCCATTGTCATGGTCAGATCACACCCTGGTGGCCTTGAGATTCTCTTATGCCACCCCACTCCGCATGGAGGCAGGACCCATTCGATTGGTCTGCCCCTGGCGACTAATGGACCCAATGAGGTTCCAGAAGGAGCTGGGGGTTATTTCCGAGGATCTAATGCACGGTCCAGCGGAGGTCCTGGCTGCAGCTTGGAATAGGGAGGCGGCTGGGGCCTTGGACAGGATCGTGCCTGTGCGGCCTCTCTTGCCACATCTGACCCGATACTCCCCGTGGTTTACGGAGGAGTTAAGGGTCTTGAAGAGGGCTAAGAGACGCCTAGAGCGCCGCTGGAGAAAAACAAAGACTGAATCTGACCGAACACAAGCTAGAGTCGCGGTTAAGGCCTACCTTGTGGTGGTAAGAGCGGCAAAATGTCAATATTTCTCCGCTCTTATTGCATCAGCAGAATGCCGCCCGACGGCCCTGTTTAAGATAACACAATCTCTTTTATGTAAGGTGGAGTCTGTGACCCACCTGCAGGGCCGTGTGGAAGAATTTTCGGAGCATCTGCAGGATAAAATCGCTCAGATTCGGTCTAGGTTGGACTCCAAGCGTGAAGCAGAGTCTGAGGAGATGCCAAGGGAACGTCATTACCCGGTTATCTGGGAACGGTTTGATCCTGTTGGGCCTAAGGAAGTGGACAGGATCCTCCGGTCTGTAAAGGCCACCACATGTCATCTAGACCCCTGCCCTTCCTGGCTGGTGCAAGCAGCCAGGGAGGTGACAGGTGGTTGGGTCCAGGCGATGGTTAATATATCTCTGGAGGAGGGGGTGTTTCCGAGTGCCTTTAAGGAGGTGCTGGTGCACCTCCTACTCAAGAAACCATCACTGGACCCTACTATATTGGACAATTTTCATCTTATCTCCCACCTCCCCTTTTTGGGGAAGGTGGTTGAGAAGGTGGTGGCGTTACAGCTCCAGAGGATTCTGGATGAAACGGATTATCTGGATCCCTTTCAGTCGGGTTTCAGGCCGGGATATGGGGTGGAAACTGCATTGGTCGTGCTTACAGATGATCTCTGGCGAGAGCGGGATGGAGGGAGTGCATCCATCCTGGCTCTTCTCGATCTCTCAGCGGCTTTCAATACCATCGACCATGGTATCCTTTTGGGACGGCTCGAGGAGTTGGGGGTGGCTGGCGTAGTATTGCGCTGGTTCACCTCCTTCCTCTGGGGCCGGTCCCAATCAGTAGTAATAGGAGATGAGAGATCCAACTCTCGCCCCCTCATGTGTGGGGTGCTGCAGGGTTCGGTTCTCTCACCTCTCCTATTTAATATCTATATGAAACCGCTGGGTGAGATCATCCATCACCATGGGATGAGATATCATCAATATGCTGATGATACACAGTTGTACATCTCCATCCCAGGTGAAGTAAGTGATGCAGTGGCCACCCTTTCTCAGTGCCTGGAGGCTGTAGGGGTCTGGATGGGGAACAACAGGCTTCAGCTGAACCCTGGTAAGACGGAGTGGCTGTGGATTGATGGTTCTTCTGGATCTGGGAAATTATCATCTTTGGTTCTGAATGGGGTTGCACTTCCCCATTCAGAATCAGTGCGGAACCTGGGGATCCTTCTGGACTCACGGCTCCTGCTCGAGGAGCAGGTGGCAGCCGTGGCCAGAAGGGGCTTTGCACAACTTCGTGTTGTGCGCCAGTTACGCCCTTTCCTGGATCAGGAGTCCCTCCGTACAGTCACTCATGCCCTGGTCATCTCCAATATAGACTACTGCAATGCGCTTTACATGGGGCTACCCTTGAAGAGTATTCAGAAGCTCCAACTGGTCCAGAATGCAGCTGTGCACGCAGTTATTGGTGCCCCTAGATCGGCCCATGTGACACCTCTGCTGCGCCAGCTGCACTGGGTACCGGTATGCTTCCGGGTGCAATTCAAGGTGTTGGTTATGACCTTTAAAGCCCTACATGGCATGGGACCAGGGTATCTGAGGGACCGCCTCACCCCCATAACTTCAAACTGTCCCACTCGATTATGTAGAGAGGGCATGCTTCGGACCCCGTCGGTAAGGGAATTTCGTTTGATGGGGTCCAGAAGGCGGGCTTTCTCGGCAGTGGCGCCCGCCCTCTGGAACATTTTGCCCCCGGAGGTGAGGCAGGCCCCATCACTCCTCTCTTTCCGGAAGAACTTAAAGACCTGGTTTTGCCGCCTCGCATGGAATGGGAATAGGGATAGTTCTTCATGGGGATGGCTGGTGCCATAGAGCCCTTTTAAACATCATGATCTGCCCTCTTGGATTTTTTATTTAACTTATAATAATAATTGAGTATATATTGTATTTTTATCTTTTATAGTATAATTTTAATTCTGTGTTTGTAAACCGCCCAGAGTCCCCTTTGGGGGAGTTGGCGCGGTGATAAAAGTTGAAATAATAAATAAATAAATAAATAAATAAACAAACAAACAAACAAACGTTGCCTAGCCTGGCAATGAAATGTCTGCAAGAAAACAACAAGGCTCAGAGAGCACCAAGGACTCCACAGTTTTTACTTTGTTTCACAGTGAAGATGTATGCCCTGATACCTTGGACAGGGTTATAATTCATGCACATTCTTACGAAGCAAAAGGGTGGTGGGCAGCTGCAACTCAGTGCTTGTTTGTAAGCAGGTCTCCTTGCTTGCCTTCTGTGTAGCAGCGCCTGCCCTCTGGAGCAAGGTTCCCCCTGAGATCCAGATGGCCCCCACTCTGCTGTGGTTGAGAGGAGCCCTGAAGACCTGGCTCTTCACCAGGCCTTTGGTGAGGGAGACTGAGACCCCTCACTTCATTCCATCCGCTCTGTCATAGGTGCCATCTTTTATTGATTTTATTGTAATTTCTTTGGTTGATTGTTATGAACCACCCAGAGTCATTGGGAGTCAGGTGGCATACAACTTTAATACATATTATTAGTAGTAAAAAACTTTGATCCCACCTGGATTCAGCTTTTAAAAGAGGAGAGTTATGAAGCAGTATTACATGCCCCAGAGCACCTTTCTGATCACTTTCTTGAGTATAAACACTGTTAACTACTTCTGATTAGTAAAGGCATCACTGAACTTTATACAAAATAGTTGGCAATTACCTGCACAAGCATGCCTACTGCATTCAGCCCATTGTTTGCAGAGAAAAGACTTACAGTATCACAGGAAATAATTTTCTATGGAGCTAGAATTGTTATTCCAGCTAAGAAGCAACAAGAAAGGCCATGTAGCCATAACTATAACCCTAACCATCTGATGGGACCTCGGAGGCGTGCCTTCTCGGTGGCTGCCCCAGCCCTTTGGAACAGCCTCCCACCTGAGATCAGAGGAACCCCTACCCTTTTAGTCTTCTGGAGGGCTGTGAAGACCTGGCTCTTCTCCCAAGCATTGGGCTAGGATGGGGGTTGAGCTGTGAGGATGTTTGGTCTGGCACCTGGAGGAAAGGGTACCTTTGTTTTTAACTCTGTGTTATGGATTGTTATGAGCTGCCTAGAGTCATTGTATGAGATAGATGGCCGTATAAGTCCTGTAAATAAATAAATGCAGATAAACTGCAAGATGATTTGTTTAGTGGTTAGGGTCAATTTCAAATCTTACAACATTCAGAACAGTCTGATTTTTGCCATATTACAACATGAATGATCCTACAATATCTACCAATAACTGCTTAGAAATACAATGTCTCAATGAGAACTAACTCCTAACAGGCAGTGCTCCGGAATTTACAAGGAAAGATCTGTAGCTTGAATCATGTCAACTGGATTTCTATTTTCTTAATGGAAACGTTTCGCTCCTTATCCAAGGGGCTTCTTCAGTCTGAGCAAAGTTGGTAAGGGAATCCTAAATATGTTCCTAGGTAGCTGTGTGACCTTACACCTGGGGCTAGGTCATGGTTATATTGAGATGTAATTTTTAAGTCCTTTTATCATCTAATGGAGGGTCGTTAAAAACACCATGCTGCTGTTGAGCTTCTGAAATGGTCTTAATCTTCCTAGGCACAGAAGACAACACGGGGAGGAAGATGGGAGACAGTTTGTGCCTGAGGCCCCCACCTCTATTCAAGGAAGGATTTTCCAAGTTGGCATAAATGGATTCCTTGACCCCTCTCTCAAACCACCTATCTTCTCTGTCTAAAATGTGAACATTAATGTCCTCAAATGAGTGTCCTTTTTCTTTTAGATGAAGATAAACTGCTGACTCTGGTCCTGTGGTGTTATTTCTCCTGTGTTGTGCCATCCTCCTGTACATAGGTTGTTTGGTTTCTCCAATGTAGAGTTCAGAGCACTCCTCACTGCACTGGATTGCATAAACTACATTGCTTTTCTTATGTTTTGGAGTTTGATCTTTGGGGTGTACAAGCCTCTGTCTCAGTGTGTTGGTGGGTTTGAAATATACAGGTATGTGGTGTTTGCCAAATATCCGTTTTATCTTTTCAGACACGCCAGCCATGTAGGGAATGACCAGGTTCTTTCGTTTACTCTGAGTCTCAGCCCTATCTGTCGCTGTTTTAGGTCTGGTAGATTTAGATTTGGTGAAGGCCCAATTTGGATATCCACAGGCCTTCAGGGCTGTTCTCAGGTGCTGATTTTCATTCTTTTTGGAATCCATGGAGGTGGGGATGGTTTCTGCTCTGTGTGACAATGTCCTGATGACTCCTAGTTTGTGCTGCAGTGGATGGTGGGAGTCAAACATCAGATATTGATCTGTGTGTGTGGGTTTCCTGTAGATCCCTATTTCTAGCTTGCCACCGGTCCCAATGAGGACTTCACAGTCTAGGAATGCCAGTCTGTTGTCCTTGGTGTCTTCTCTGGTGAAGCTAATGTTGGCATCTATAGTGTTTATATGGTCCGTGAAGGCCTGTACTTCCTGGGCCTTGATTTTGACCCAGGTGTCATCCACATACCTAAACCAGTGGGTGGGCACCGTTCCCTGGAATGTGTTGAGTGCTTTCTTCTCCATTAAGAAAATAGAAATCCAGTTGACATGATTCAAGCTACAGACAATTCCACCTGGATGACTGAGAACCTTCATAGACTTACAAGGAAAGAGTTTGCACTGTTTGTAAACATGTATGTCATTTTATGCACCTTGCAATCCACATGCAAGTGAGGAGTAGGAAGAGCAGTTCCAACTGCAAAATGAAGTCTAACACTGGGAGACCCATTTCTTATTACGTTGTAGAACAACTCCCATCCATGTGATTAAATATTTGTTGTTTATTCGTTCAGTCGTTTCCGACTCTTCGTGACTTCATGGACCAGTCCACGCCAGAGCTTTCTGTAACCCAATACAATTAATCATGGATTTACAACCTCGGAAACGAACTTGCATTCTCACACTGGACTGGTTTCAATAAAGTCTAAATAAAAAAGCAAACACAGTCTAAAAATTCTCACTGTGATGAGTGAGAGTGCATTGCAAAACGGCATCCTAGTGCAAATTAGATACCAGAAAGGATGGTCAGAAACAGCATATAGGAACAGTGTCAGAAACCTCCATCCTATAGAAAATAAGACATTTTTACAATGGTGTCTGTTGGAGGGATCAGATGTATGAGTCTGATGAAACTGGTTCTCATGTATTGTCTGTAGCTTGAATCATGTCAACTGGATTTCTATTTTCTCAGTGGAAACGTTTCGCTCCTTATCCAAGGAGCTTCTTCAGTCTGAGCAAAGTTAGTAAGGGTTTCAGACTGAAGAAGCTCCTTGGATAAGGAGCGAAACGTTTCCACTGAGAAAATAGAAATCCAGTCGACATGATTCAAGCTACAGACAATTCCACCTGGATGACTGAGAACATTCATAGACATGGTTCTCATGTACTTGTAGCTGGTTTCAAAGAAGCAACAATTTTCACAGTTACAGGAACTTCCAGAAATAGGATCAAGTGTATCCGATGGGTCGCAATATCCAATAACTGTAATTAGACTTGTGTTCCTCATCTGCAAACGTGTGAATTTTTAATGGCAAAGGGATTCAGAAACTTGCATATTTATTGTGAATCAGTGAGAAATTTTGACCATCAGCAATATACCAGGTTAAATAAACAAACAAACAAACAAACAAATAAATATATTAAGTATGCATGTTATATAGACTACTTGTGTAGGTAGAAAAACAACCATTTACTAGGGCAAAATTATCTCAAGATGCTGTCAAAGGTGACTGATAGTCTGCTGCTCATTTCAGAGATAGGAGATAAAAAATAATGATTTTTATTGTGGATGTGATCTTATCACATCCTTATAAAAGGATCTTATCCTTTTATGACTCAGATCATAGGAAATGTAATGAAGTGGGATCCTGGTCAGCATGCATGATGCATGTAAAAAGGGGTGGGGCTTCAATGGTGTGGTTGTGGCCACCCTCCTGACCTTTTTGATCACCTTTGTCCCCCGGGCCACTTTATATAGAATAAAAACAGCTTCTTAGTGTTAATGGCTTCATATTCCTGAATCACAGGCAGCATATATTCTGCAAAGTTCTGCAAAAGAACAGTGGAGGACAGCTGTTGCTCTCTCATCTTGCTTGTGATCTTCCCCAATCTAACTGGTAGCCAGTTATGGGACCGAGAATGCTGGAGAAGATGACCCTTTGGCCTCAGCCAGCAGGGTTGATCTTATATCCTTATGTTAACTAATTAATTAATTTATTATTTAAATTTATCCCCGCCCATCTCCCCGAATAGGGGACTCTGGGCGGTTAATGTGGGGCTGGCAGGGACATGCAGTACTGGAAACTGAAATGTGGTATGGACTTTTAAGGAGGAGAAATGTGGGCCTTTCACCAGTATTCTGGTGCTATA
This sequence comes from Charina bottae, assembly GCA_023362775.1. Taxonomy (NCBI): domain Eukaryota; kingdom Metazoa; phylum Chordata; class Lepidosauria; order Squamata; family Charinaidae; genus Charina; species Charina bottae. The sequence goes on along the minus strand of JALMGJ010000001.1, from coordinate 79,994,684 downwards.
AATAATGGTTACTTGAACTCAATGGAGCTTCCATAATTTTTCAGCTTAGAACGTTCTAGCTGCATTCCCAACTCAGGGACATACAACATAATAAAAAGAAAACAAATAATGATTTTTTTAATAAGATGTTTTTAGAAGGAAACTGTATCCTGTAATTTTAATTTGAAATCGTCAATGATATTGATAGTGTTAGACAAGATTTACAGTAGGCTGTGTAAAGCTGAAATAATCTATTCTATACAGAATTATTTTTATTTCCATGCAATGACTGATCACAATTGGTATATTTCTATGGCTGTAGTTTCCCATATTTAGCATAACAAAAATAATCTTTCTTTTTCATTCTATATGGAATGGTGGGAACATTTCTGTGCATGACAGCTGTAGTTTGGCAGTGGATTGTTGATGTCCAGCTATAGGTATTAAACACAAAGAGGGCTGCCTTGGAACAAAACTGAGATCCTAGCTATGTGTTATATTCATCAAGGACTCAGTAGACTAGAAACGTCTATTGTCCACTATAAGGCACGTGTGTTAAACTTTATTACTATGTGTTTATCAGCATTGCAAGCTGACAGCAAGTCTCAGAAAAAAGATCTTGAATATTTTCTGAAAACATTAATAAACCAGCTCCAGATCAAACTGAGCTAGTTCATCTTTTATTACCCAAAATTTAGCTTTTCTCAGCCTGATGACCAATATCTAAAATGGAGACTCTTTCTCGCAGCCACGAAAATCTGCTTTCTTCTCATCCTTGAGTGGGGAGGAAAGTATATTAACATAAATTGTACTGCCCCATAGCTTTATTGCACCTAAATAATTGATTGATAATTGACTATTGATTCCCTGGGAGATTAATAGTTCTGTCAAGGAAAGAGAAGATCAATATACCTATTGTGAAGCAACTCTTTGCTTCAAATCTGCCTGAATGATTGGAAGAGCTAATTTGAAACAGAAACCAGAGAGCTCCTGGCTGCACCTGTGCCTCCCCTTTGAGGAGCTTTGCTGGCTGGGGAATTCTGGGAGTTGAAGTCCACACACCTTGAAGTTGCCAAGGTTGTGAAACACTGCTCTGGAGTTTGCTTTCCTTTCTCCCTTCTGAAGCCAATTTCCCCATAAATTGGTCAGACAAGGCGTGTCTTCTCTCTCCCATGCCCCATGCAACACTGGGGTGTGTATGTGTGTGGGGGAGAGAATGCTTTCCCTACTTTCCCAAGACACACACGCACACACCCACGCCAAATAGTAACATTTGAGGCTGACAGAATTTTTAATCTCCTGGGAATTTGACATTCTGGTATAAAGCGAAAAATACCAGGTGTTCAGTCTCTCTTGCAGGCAAAGCCAAAATGAACAAGGAGGCACAGAGCCCAGTGACTGGATGGGGAGGAGGCATTTCCACAGCAGCCTTGCTGGTCCAAAGGGAGCTGAGTAGATCTGTGTCCCTGATCTTTTCAGCTCCAGGCTTGTCCCTGATTGCTCTGAATTGCCTCCATGAGGAGTTTTGTGTTGAGAGAATATGGGGGGGGGGGAAAAAAATCCAAACTGGACAACTAAAGACAGCAGGTTGGGAATACAGGTAGTCCTCACTTAACAATCATTTGTTTAGTGACGGTTCAGACTTACGATGGTGCTGGAAAAAGACTTACGACCGGTCCTCACACTTACGACCATTGCCACATCCCTGCGGTCACATGATCATGATTTGGGCACTTGGCAAGAGGTTCGCATTTACACTATGACCATCGCAGCGTGATGTCACATGATTACGATTTTTGACCTTCCCAGCCAGCTTCTGGCAAGCAAAATCAATGCGGAACCATGTGATTTGCTTAACAACCACATTATTTGTTTAACGCCTGCAGTGATTCGCTTAATAACTGATGCAAAAAAGATAGTAAAATCGGGTTGGATTCACTTAATGACCGCTTCACTTAGGAACCAAAATTCCAGTCTCAATTATGGTTGTTAAGCGAGGACTACCTGTATAATGCAGGTGATGTCATGAGGACATGTCCCTCAAAAATTATTACTAAAGCATCTTTGTGCTGTGTCAAGCAGGATGTGAAGATGAGCCCATGTTGATCACTGAGCAGAGAGGAGCACACGAAGAAGCTCTGAATTTGTAACTTTAAAAAATACCTTAACATTCAACTCTTTTATATCTTTTTACATACACATTATGATTGCTTTGTGTATGTGTGCATATGAGGCTAAGAAAGTAAGTTTCAGAAGATAGACAATTGAAATGTCTTAATTCTCATGTGAAATTGAGATGACCACCTTAACCAGTTAAGAGATCTCTGAGAGGTGGCTGTCCAGCCTCTTCTTAAAAACCTCCAGAGATGGAGAACTTACAACCTCCATAGGTAGAATGTTTCACTCTTACACAAAACTCAATGTTAGGAAATATTCCCTTATATTCAAACGGAATCTGAGCAGCTGCAATTTATACCCATTATTTCTGGTCCTAGTTTCTGTGGCAATGGAAAATAGGTCCTGCATCATTTTTTGCAGACAATAACAAAGCATCAAAAGAAAGCGTGGAGTTTATGGTTCAGTGGAGGTTTTGTGGAACAAGATAAGTTGTGCTATTTTGCTGAAAAATCTTCATGGTCTTAGTATTTCTTTTGGTGGCCATATAAAGTCTGATTTGAACACTTCAATCATACTACTTGTTCCATTATAAACTGTAACTTTATGGAGGGTGGAAAACTTAATGCCAATGGATTTAGCTTAGCCTGTTGGTGTTCTTTCTGACAAAAAAAAAAACGCAGAGCTGAACATAGAAGGAGATATCAAAAAAGTATACTGGGAGACAGCTGGGCTTAAGAAAAATGCACATAAATCTGCTTTTTATGTTATTTATTTATTTATTTATTTATTATTTAGATTTATATTTATATTACCACCCATCTCCTCGAACGGAGGACTCTGGGCAGTTCACAATAAATGTTGTGTTCATGTTCACAATGTTGAAGTAGACAACTGGTCAGTCTAGCTTATGGAAGCAGAACTTGAATATTTTGGGGATCAAGAGCTGTATATAAGTCTTGTGAAATATATCAAGGAATGTTGGAGGGTAGAGCAAAGAGGAGATGGGTGTGGTCAAAGCATGAAGTAGGTATATCCGCTTAAACTTATCCACATTTTTAATAAGTCAGTTTGGTCTAGTGATTAAGGCAACGGGCTAGAAACCAGGAGACTGAGAGTTCAAGTCCTGCCTTAGGCATGAAAGCCGGCTGGGTGACCTTGGGCCAGTCACACTCTCAGCCCAACTCACCTCACAGGGTGGTGGTTGTGGGGAAAATAGGAGGAGGAAGGAGTATTAGGTATGTTTGCCACCTTGAATTATTTATAAAAATAATAAAGGCGGGATAGAAAATAAATAAATAAATATAAATAAATAAAGTCAATTCCTTCTCCCCTCCACCTGGTTTTAATATTTAATTTAATTTAATTTTAATCTTATTTAATTTAATTTTATCTTATTTCTTGAAAACTGTAAGGGCTGGGGGCTACACAAAAAGCTTTGGGCCACTTCAGATTAGGCACCTAGAGTAATTTGAATTGGTGGCCACATACACTGAATGAATGAATGAATGAATGAATGAATGAATGAATGAATGAATGAATGAATCCACCCACCCCTCTGGTATAGCACAGTGGTGCCTATTCTAAGAGGCTGCTGAATATTCTAGAGTTGCACCTAAAATGTTTTACTTGCAAAATGTTTGCTCATTTACTATGCTGTGTCCCACACTAGCATAAAAGGAGATGCTGCTGTTTAGCATGCTTCTTCTGGGTTCTGGGGTGTCTCAACAGAGGAGGAGGAAGACAAGGCCAAGGATGAAGCCATGAATAGCTTGGATTACACTGATAATAAACCTGGTCCATGGCCTGCAGCTAAACCAGACTGAAAGTTCAACCTAAGAGAAAATGTACATGCCTAGGAAGCAGACTGTGGCAGGATTAGAAGAATTTAATTGTCTACAAGTGTGATTAGCGTGGAGATACCAAACCTGTTTATAAGCTCGCTCTCTCACCTGGCTTGTGCTGTCTATTTCTCACTTTTTTCTGTATTCAAATTCTTGATCTGACTCCTAGAATGACCTTGGGCTGCTTGGGGCTGTTGACTGCAACCATGTGTTTCTTGACTTGTTTTAATCCCTAGACCACTCTTGGAACCTTACTAAACTTATCTGTTGAACTATTTCTGCTTATTTTCTAGGGTTATAATACCAGAATGGAAGGGGTCCTTCCATTCTTGAAAGATATTTAGAGAATTTGAGTTACTGTACTGAGGGAAGTGGTGGAATGATTTTTAATTAATCCCTCTTTCCAGCACAGCCCTGCTGTTCCTGTTCCAGAAAAATCTAATCTAGCAGCTTTTTAGAAAGTTGCAGGGAGAAGATGGAATTGCCTACAACAGCAGAGAGAATGGATGAATTATTAACACCAGATAAGCAAAGTAAAATAGAGAACAGAGGGATTGTAGCTAGTTATTCCTACTTAGACTAATTATTTGACCTAGTCAGAAGTTATATTCCTTAAGTAAATAGGCATGAAATTGAGTTTTCAGCAGATGTTGGCCAAAGCTTATTCTTGGGAAAAAACTACATTCTGTGATTTCTAGGGATCAGAACTCAATAGGGAATTCCTAGATAAGTCACATCACTTAAAAAAATATCAGCTGCCTGCCTTGCTCCAACAGGAAATAATTAAGGGGATTTCTGCTCAAAGCTATAATATGGAGTCTTATCCTTGAGATTCAAACTGCAAGGTCAGCCTTGATGTTACTCACCTTGGTAAAAATAGGACAGTATAAGAGGGCTTAAACAACCTCTTTATTCTTTCAAACCAGGAGGAACTTAGCTAAGGACAAACTGCTTGAAGATTGATGGCTTCCTACTCTTCCTCTTGCCCGGGGGTGGTTAGCATCCAAACAAGAGTTTGTTCCCAAAAGAAGAGGGAGGGAGGGAGGGAGGATGGTGTTAAAGGATTACAGAATTATAGCACAGTGGAAAGGATCAAATGTTTTCAAATATCAAGTCCAAGAAAATAGGGTAAGAAGCCACTATGTGTCATTGGATAAAGAGCCTGTTTAGCCCTCTGATTGCTAATCAGGCTCAAGGGCTGGTGGGTGAAATGCCCTTTGTGACTGGAGTCCCCGAGCACTGAGATTTCTTCTAGTTATGCAGAGTTGCTGGAGCTCTTCACCAATTGGGAAAAGCTGCAAAGTTTGAGTGGTTTGAGTTTAGAAAAATGCAGCAGAGGGGCAGGATCACTTAGGTTTTACCTATTATGCAAGGCAGTGAGAAAGTGGATAGAGGGAGGGGTTTCTCCATCTCATAACATGAGAATCCAGAGCATATGGTGAAGCTCAATAGTAGTAGAGGTTTAAGACACACCAAAGCAAATCTAAATACTTCTTCATAATACGTATGTCTGGTTGAACAGTGGAGACCCAAAGTCATTATCTCAAGGCTCAGAAGCAGTGGATGACTACATTATCAGGAAAGAAAAGAAGGAGGCTTCTATTTCTCTTACATCCTGTTTGTAAGTGTCATCTGATCCAGATCTCCCAAACTGACATCTGCTGAATGAGTTGGGCTGTACTTGCCTGAGAATTCTGGGAGCTACAATCTCAATATATTTGGAGGGGATGAGGTTGAAGAAAACTGCTCCAATTATCTGGTTGCCCAGTATGGGCAATGAGTGAACTCTTGCTCTGAAACAGTCCTTTTCACATCCTTCACTCTGTTCTTTCAAGTGCATTACCCTGTCCTACATTCTTACTTTGATCTTGTAAAATGAAATGTTGAATGCTGGATCTACTTATAGGATCATAGAATTATAGAGTTGGAAGGGACCACAAGATTCATCAAGCCTAACCTCTTGCAATGTGCAGGAAGATTAATTAAATCATATTTTAGAAGTAGCTTTCCAGCCTACCAAATCTCCAGAGATGGAGAACTCACAGCCTCAAAACCACTGTTGTGCAGATCTTACAATCATGAAGTTTTATCTTCTATTTAAATGAAATATAAGCAGCTGCTACTTATACCCTTTATTTCTGGTCCTAGTTTCTGTAGCCATGGAAAATACTTCGTGGCCACATGTCTATGAAGGTTCTCAGTCATCCAGGTGGAATTGTCTGTAGCTTGAATCATGTCAACTGGATTTCTATTTTCTCAGTGGAAACGTTTCACTCCTTATCCAAGGAGCTTCTTCAGTCTGAGCAAAGTTAGTAAGGGAATCCTTTAACATGTTTCTAGGTGGCTGTGTGACCTTACACCTGGGGTCATGGTTATATTGAGATGTTATTTTAAGTCCTTTTATTATCTAAAGGAGGATCGTTAAGATCACCATGCTGTTGTTGAGCTTGCGAAATGGTCTTAATCTTCCTAGGCACAGAAGACAAAGCAGGGAGGAAAATAGGGGAAAGATTGTGCTTGAGGCCCCCACCTCTATTCAAGGAAGGATTTTCCAAGTTGGCATAAATGGATTCCTTGACCCCTCTCTCAAACCACCTATCTTCTCTGTCTAAAATGTGAACATTGATGTCCTCAAATGAGTGTCCTTTTTCCTTTAGATGAAGATAAACTGCTGACTCTGGCCCTGTGGTGTTACTTCTCCTGTGTTGGGCCATCCTCCTGTGAAAAAGGACACTCATTTGAGGACATTAATGTTCACATTTTAGACAGAGAAGATAGGTGGTTTGAGAGAGGGGTCAAGGAATCCATTTATGCCAACTTGGAAAATCCTTCCTTGAATAGAGGTGGGGGCCTCAGGCACAATCTTTCCCCCATCTTCTTCCCTGCTTTGTCTTCTGTGCCTAGGAAGATTAAGACCATTTCGCAAGCTCAACAGCAGCATGGTGATCTTAACGATCCTCCTTTAGATAATAAAAGGACTTAAAATAACATCTCAATATAACCATGACCTAGCCCCAAGTGTAAGGTCACACAGCTACCTAGAAACATATTTAGGATTCCCTTACCAACTTTGCTCAGACTGAAGAAGCTCCTTGGATAAGGAGCGAAACATTTCCACTGAGAAAATAGAAATCCAGTTGACATGATTCAAGCTACAGACTTCTTGGCCACATGTGTATGTGAGATTTATATAAGCAAAGACAAGCAGTAGGAGAGATATATGCATAACACATATGCACGGAGTCACACTTTCAAATTAAGGGAAGCAGAAAATTTGACTTTGTCAGTGGCTCTGGCCCTTGAGGTTCACTATTTATATAGAAGAAAAAAGGTTAAACCTCTCATGGGAAAGGCAGCTTGTCTAATGCTTTTAAAAAAATTGTCTTAGAAAAACAAATGGATGAACAAACATCTGAGAGCAGGCTTAGAACTACTGACCCTTTGCCCTGATATTTAAGGATGAAAACTTGGAGTGCATCTGTAGCTAACATCCAGTGTGATCACCTTCATGTTTCTTAAAAACACTTATTCACCCCCAAAGTGTGAGAGAATAGTATATTTGTCTTTTGACTCTATTGTATCATTTCTTCTTTAAAAAGAAAGCTTTGGGGAAAAGTTAATATCAAAGATGATTAGGAAATCTACTCTTTCTAGTCTGATTAGGGACATTATTAATCTGCCACATAGCCTTTATGCAGTTATTCCTGAAGGACGAAAGGGCAAGTGATTCTGTAGAGGTGCACCACATTCTTTAGGTTGAGGGAGGCAATCTGTGTTTGAGCAGTGGGTTGAGATTGCACTCCAATATATGGATAGGGCTAGAGGCCCGAGTCAGTTAATTAATTAATAACTACAAATCCATTAATTCAGCAAGCAAAGGCATAGTCTGAGTTCAAAGGGAATAAAGTTCCAACCAGTAGCCAAAGTTCATAGGTATGGCAGCATTCCCAATTTGAGTTGAGTTTCACAACAAGGATGAGAGTATGGTTAAAGCACCAGCATAAAACATGAAGTTGTACTGTCACGGAGAAGTGCTCCAAAGCTAAAAGGCACTCATGTAGGACCCAAAATAGAGGAAGCTCTCAGTCTTCACCTGAGCATGGCTGATACTGATCAACCTGTGCCTGATGTTCTTCGGTAGCCAAGTACTACTCTGTTCTTCTGCTTTCTGGCTTTCTAATAAAATACATGGTATCAATGGCATTCCTTGGGCTGGATGGATGAGCCTCCATTTCAAGACCTGAACTGCAATGGTCCAAAGTAATGGATTGTATCTCACCATTGTTGCTAGGATCAGGGGGTGGTGTCCATGTCTGACTACTTGGTTGCCTTGACTTGTCAAGTGTTCTTCATCTGAAGATGATGTTTCAGCAAGGGGCATGATATGAGGGCAAAGAAGTAGGTAGGAGCAGGCAAAAACTACAAATAATAATAATAATTTAATTATTAATTAATTAATTTAATAATTAATCAATATTATTATTTAAATTTTTAAATAAATTTTTATTGAATTTTAAAATACATATTAAAAGTTAGAACAAGAAATAAAGATAGAAATACAAAGTAAGAAAAAAGTAAAAGAAAAGTGAAGTCAAGAAAAATAATAAAGAAAAGAAATATAGGAAATAGATGGCCTCCAATCTGTCTTTGTCTTTAGGTACAATAATTTGCTTTAAATGTTAGTCTTTCATACAATACACAGAAACTTTTCTTTGTCATATACACTTCAATTTCTATAATCCAATATTCCAATCTTCGTGTAGATTTCACCTTTCTTGCAATTCTCTAATAGTCCATCTGTAGTTTCCACTCCTTGAAATAATGTCGGTTTAAATATTCTTGGCTGTATCAGTTTAATATTTTTTATTCACTCTTTCCATTTTTACATCTGTATTTATATCTTTGGTAAAGTCCAATTAATCTTAAATCATATATATATATATATAACAAGGAAAGGTCTTATTTTAATTCTAATAAAATGAAATATATACTGTTCATATATATCCATAGAAATAACACTAGTTTAAACATAATCTATGTTTAGACTACAATTATACCATATTCTACATCTTCCTACATATTTACCTAATTAACATTTTTATAGCTACCTATTCTACTAACAATGACCTAACAACAATTCTCAATAATATTCATACTAATAATTATAAAAATAAGTCATCCTATAGTAACATTAATTCTAGTTCCAACTCAGCATCCCATCCTAATAATGTATCTTCTCATTCATATATGAGAAGATACATTAAAAAGGAATTTCTAATTTTCATATAATCTATAACATCAACTTATATTTATCTCACTAATTTTATAACCTTATATCTTACAATTAAAATATCACATTTTATACAGCCATACAGTTTCTCATATCAATTTTTAGCATTTAATATTCCCAACAATTATATTACTAGTTGAAACTTGATTTATTTAATACATTTACACACTCAGTATCCAATAAAAATCCATGGTTCCATTAACCTTATGACCCACATCACACTAAATCTCTTATTCAGGTTATGCCAAAATCACAATATGCAGCCTGTTTTGTTCTGTATCTCATATAGAATGTCAGAATGTTTTTCTTAACCTTTCCATCTTTTCCCTGTCTCAACTGCCATAATGTGTTTATACCAAAATTATAGTGTATAGCCTGTTTTGTTATCTGTCTCATGTAGAGTGTCAGAATGTTTTTCTGGACCAATGTGTTTAAAATCCCTTTCTCCTGTTTCTCCTCTATATCGAATTTTTTTTTTCTGCTTCTAATTCTATCTTTTGTTCCTTTTGTTCCTGACTTTGGTAAACTATCATTAAAGATTCCAATGATTTCTTAATTTCTAAAAGAGTTTCACTAATTTCTTTTTTAAATTCTCGAATTGCTGTTAAGAATGCCATTCTTCCCCACCCCCCTCTTTGTTCTTCAAGCTGCAACAGCTAGTCAAAACAAACAGTTTCTCAGGGAATTGATGGTCAGCTGATCTGTTCGGGTGGAAAATTACCAGCTATGTCTCAAGTAAAAAGTTTTTAAAATAAAAGAAGAAAAATTCCAATAATCCAGAGTAAAGGAAAAGCAGTATTTCAGACAGTCTATAAAAGGAAAAAGGAAAGATGAATTTCCACCATTATAAAAAAGAAAGGAAAATAAACAAATTTATCAATAGTTAGTCCAGCAAAATATATTCAAAAGATATTGAATAAAGACTTTTATACTTCCAAGTGAGACAAAATCCACTCTGAAAAAAGTAGAAAGATAAAAAAGAAAAAACGCAAACGTTTCACTGTGCTGAAGAGAAAAGTTTCATCCAATGTAAAAAAGTGAGAGAAATAAATCTTATATTCCCATCTGAGACAGAATCCTCTCTAATACAAAAGAAAGGTAGAAAAAAATACAAACATTTCACTATACTTCAAATATAAAGTCCATCATACTTCCACCAGAATTAATTATAGCAAAGAAAGCACAAAATTAGCCAACATTTTGAGCAAAGTCCAAAGAAAGACCTTAGATGATAAAACATTCTAATCTAAAATAAAATAAAATAAAATAAAATAAAAGTGATCTAAAAGCCAGCTGCTCGCTCTGATATCACTGGGGCGCTGTGGCTCAGCGGGTTAAACCGCTGAGCCGTTAGTCTGCCGACCATAAGGTCAGCAGTTCGAATCCACATGGCGGGGTGAGCTCCTGTCACTAGCCCCAGCTCCAGCCCACCCAGCTGATCGAAAGCCACCGGAAAGTAGATGAATGGGGACCACTCACGTGGGCCAATTTTGCTGGCATCCTTCTCGGAGGGTCGCCCTCGGACCAAGAAGAAAGATGGTCCCCGTGGATGGCAGCGGAGGACAGCAGAGGATGGCGGATCCCGAAAAATGACAACTTCCTGGACGTCAGCAGCCAGCTCAGAAGCAAAGGTTCCTGGGACATGTAGTCCGACCTGCGGTTGAAGAGCCGGTTCCCTCACTCCCTCCCTAATCGCGCGGGTAATATAATATGATTGTATAATTGAATTGAATTTACATGATTGTAAGCCGCCTAGAGCCCTCCATGAGGGAGGGGATAGGCGGGGTATAAATAAGATAAAATAAATAAATAAATAAATAAATATCTCTCAAGAGACTTATGTTCCCTGTAGAGCTTGATATTCCTCTGGTCATTTCACTGCTTTCACCCCCCCTGTTCCCTCTGTGGTGGAAACCTACAAAAAAAAAAAAAAAAACAGGAGGGGGCAATTCCAAAGACCCAGTGAGTAATCTTCTGGTTCTCCCCTCTTCGAGGAGAAGCTTCAGTGGTCTTAAAATTTCTGTAGACTCCCGCAAACATGGAAAAACTAGCCAGGTCTTCAACACTCTGAAAAATTCTGACTTGTCGAGCTGCAGTCCGGCTTGGAGTGATATTATTATTTAAATTTATTAGCTGCCCAACTCCAATGGACTTGTAATTCAATCTAAATACAATTTAAATTTAATTGAACACATTTAAAATTGCTGCCTCCTATAATTTAATACACTTCAACTTTTGTCACATTAAAAATTAAACTTTGGCAGCAATTTTTGGACAGAATCTGAGAGCTGCATACATACCTTTCAGGGCTCACAAGCATGCTGGGACATAAAATTGTTCATCCCTGACTTAGAAGTACGGATGTTTCAGACAAAAGGGAATGTGCAGATCAATATAAATCGAGTATTTTTCTATTTATAAGGTACTATTCAGGCCTACCTTGCTTTAATGGATTTTTAAGATATAGACATGTAACTCCCTCCATCTATATATTACATAATTTTAATGTAAATTTTCCAGGTATGTGTAGGAGTGTCAGGATAAACAAAATAATGGGAAAAATGACTTGGAAAATTGCATCCAAGCATGCAACATATTTTTCCCTTTTAAATCTTTGTGTCACATAGAGGAATGCATTGGTCTCACAGTGAGAAATGTGAGCTTAAGATATGGATATACAAGTCATAATAAACCATACACAAACACATCCCTCTCTCCTGTGACATCCATCCATCCCATCCATCTTGGTGGATGTCAAAAGTTAATCTAGAAATTAGAAATAATTTATTAATTGAATCCTAATTCAATTTAAGAGTTGACTGACTGAATGAATGAATAAATTAACTGTCCAGCAAATCTGTTTCTGGCAGTGGCCAGTCACGTGCTTCTAAGAAAGATAACAAAGGATCTTTCTTCACGTTTGTCTCCAATGTTTGGTATTTCACTTAGGTTTCATTTGGACATCATAACTAACAGTCATCTTTTCTTCTCTTACAATTGCACACCTAATTTTCTTCTAAACAAGATAAACCAGGAAACATTTTTATTTCCAGTCTAACACCTTTTTGGTTTTTCCAGCAAGCGCCCCCTTACATGATTCTCCATTCTATCGCCTTTTCTATTTCTATCCCCCTTCTCCAATAGTTACCCAACATTCTATGCCCAGTGATCACTCTTGGTTCTCATTAACCTCTTTTGCTTAACCATCCCTCCATAATTCTTTTTCTTATAAAGACTGTTATTTTTGGAGGGGAGTATCTCTCTGTGTGTATCCATTTCAGCCAACCTTTTTGTCCTCATCCCAAGTTTTTTGATTCCTCCTATATTTGTGCAAGGAATGGTAAATCTGTCAAATCTGGCTCCATTCAGTTGCTTGTTTTGTGAAATGTGAGGTATTAATACTTGTATATTTATTTTTGCCTGGTTCCACATTATTAATTCATGTAAAGTGGGAAGTGCAAAATGGATTTGTTGTTGTTTATTCGTTCAGTCGCTTTGGACTCTTCGTGACTTCATGGACCAGCCCACGCCAGAGCTTCCTGTCGACCGTCACCATCCCCAGCTCCCCCATGGTTGAGTCTGTCACCTCCAGAATATCATCCATCCATCTTGCCCTTGGTCGGCCCCTCTTCCTTTTGCCTTCCACTTTCCCTAGCATCAGCTTCTTCTCCAGGGTATCCTGTCTTCTCATTATGTGGCCAAAGTACTTCAGTTTGTACTTTAATATCATTCCCTCAAGTGAGCAGTCTGGCTTGATTTCCTGGAGTATGGACTGGTTTGATCTTCTTGCAGTCCAAGGCACTCTCAGAATTTTCCTCCAACACCACAGTTCAAAAGCATCTATCTTCCTTCGCTCAGCCTTCCTTATGGTCCAGCTCTCACAGCCATAGGTTACTACAGTCTTCCACTTCCGCACATTGCTTGTTTAAAAATAATTCCTTATCTCTTCTGGCTAACCTCTGGAATTTTGCATTTAATTGGGCATATCTCCCCCTATCACTGTTGCCTTTTGCTTTCCTTCTTTCTTGGACTACTTCCAGTGTCTCAGCAGACAGCCATCTTGCCTTCTTGGTTTTCTTTTTCTTTGGGACATTTTTTTGTTGCCGCCTCCTGAACAATGTTGCGAACTTCTGTCCATAGTTCTTCCGGGAACCTATCTACTTAATCTAGTCCCTTAAATCTATTCTTCACCTCCACTGCATATTCCTTAGGAATATTAGTGAGCTCATATCTAACTGATCTGTGGGTCTTCCCTATTATCTTTAGTCTGATTCTAAATTTTGCAATAAGAAGTTCGTGATCTGAACTACAGTCAGCTCCAGGTCTTGTTTTTACCGACTGTATAGATGTCTTATTTATGGATAAATTTGTACAAATGTTCAAAATGAATGCCCTTCTGTGCCTTTCTGTGAGGTTGGCCTTGTCTGACATATGTCTTTGGGATTCATACATTACATGTGGTATATAAAACAGAACTTTTATTGGCTGCTTAAAGCCCAATTTCATTTATTGTCCATGAGCAAGGGTCTCAAGATCATTAACATATATTTAGCTCTGAAAGTAGCACTCAATATATCCTCTTCCTTCTCCTCCTCCTATTACTTATGCATAAAATCTGAAGCTGATCCCAAAAGAATGTTGGCAATGAGAATACTTTTTTTATATATAATAAAATTTATTAGGTTTCAAGAAAAGAATAAAAACTACAAAAAAAAAAAAACTACAACCAGACCACCCCCTGGTGACCCTGAGGCTCTCTTGTGCTGCCCCACTCTGCAGGGAGGCTGGACCTATTAGATTGGTCTGCCCCCGGCGACTTATGGACCCAATGAGGTTTCAGAGGGAGCTGGGGGTTATACCTGAAGATCTGCGGCACGGTTCAGCGGAGGTCTTGGCCGCAGCCTGGAATAAAGAGGCGGCCGAGGCCTTGGACAGTATCATGCCTATGCGACCTCTCTTGCCTCATTCGACTCGTCACTCCCTGTGGTTCACGGAGGAGTTGAGGGTTTTGAAGAGGGTTAAGAGACGTCTGGAGCACCACTGGAGGAAGACGAAGACTGAGTCTGACCAGACACGATCTAGAGCCGCTATTAGGGCCTACCTTGTGGCGGTAAGAGCAGCGAAACGTGATTATTTCTCTGCTCTTATTGCATCCGCAGAATACCGCCTGACTGCCCTGTTTAAGATTACTAGATCCCTTTTGGGTCAGATAGACTTGGTGACCCATTTACAGGGCCAGTCGGAAGAGTTTGCTGAGCATCTGCAGGACAAAATTGCTCAGATTCATTCTAAGTTAAACTCTAAGCATGAGGCACAGTCTGGGGAGATGCCAGAGGTACGTACTTACCCTGTTATCTAGGAACAGTTTGATCCTGTTGCGCCTGATGAAGTAGACAGGATCCTCCGGATTGTAAGCGCCACCACTTGTCATCTAGACCCGTGTTCCTCCTGGCTGGTAAAGTCAGCCCGGGAGGTCACATGCGGTTGGGTCCAGGCAATGATTAATACATCTTTGGGGGAGGGGGTGTTTCCGGTGGTCTTTAAGAAGGCGCTGGTGCACCCCCTCCTCAAGAAGCCTTCCCTGGACCCCACTGTTTTAAACAACTTTCATCCTGTCTCCCACCTTCCCTTTTTGGGAAAGGTGGTTAAGAAGGTGGTGGCGCTGCAACTCCAGAGGATTCTGGATGAAATGGATTATCTAGACCCCTTTCAGTCAGGTTTCAGGCTGGGATATGGGACAGAGACTGCATTGGTCACACTTGTGGATGATCTCTGGCAGGAGCGAGATGGAGGGAGTGCATCCATTCTTGCTCTCTTGGATCTCTCAGCGGCTTTCGATACGGTCAAGCACGGTATCCTTTTGGGATGGCTCAGGGAATTTGGGTTGGGTGTTGTTGTTTTACGCTGGTTCGCCTCCTTCCTCCGGGACCGTTCCCAATCGGTGGTAGTAGGAGAGGAGAGATCTGGCCCTCGACCCCTCTTGTGTGGGGTGCCACAGGGTTCGGTTCTCTCTCCTCTATTTAACATCTACATGCAGCCGCTGGGCAAGATCATCTGTCACCACGGGATGAGGTATCACCAGTATGCTGATGATACCCAGTTGTACATCTCCATCCCGGATGAAGTAAGTGTTGCAGTCGACACCCTTTCTCAGTGTCTGGAGGCTGTAGGGGCCTGGATAGGGCACAACAGGGTTCAACTGAACCCTGGTAAGACGGAGTGGCTGTGGATTGATGGCCACTTGATTTCCAGGAAGTTGACATCTTTAACTCTGGATGGGGTGGCACTGCCCCGTTCAGACTCAGTGCGAAACTTGGGGGTCCTCCTGGACTCATGACTCCTGCTCGAGGAGCAGGTGGCAGTCATGGCCAGGAGGGCCTTTGTACAGCTTCGGGTTGTGTGCCAGTTGTGCCCCTTCCTGAATCAGGAGGGCCTCCAAACAGTCACTCATGCCCTTGTCATCTCCCATATAGATTACTGCAACGTGTTCTACATGGGGCTACCCTTGAAGAGTATCCGGAAGCTTCAGCTGGTCCAGAATGCGGCTGCACGGGTAGTTCTGGGTGCTATAAGATCAGCACATGTAACACCGCTACTCCG
This sequence comes from Charina bottae, assembly GCA_023362775.1. NCBI lineage: Eukaryota > Metazoa > Chordata > Lepidosauria > Squamata > Charinaidae > Charina > Charina bottae. Next base: position 79,978,856 of record JALMGJ010000001.1, on the reverse strand, counting down.
TGAGCTGCATTGGGTGCCAGTTTGCTTCCGGGTCCAATTCAAGGTGTTGGTTATCACCTTTAAAGCCCTACATGGCATGGGACCAGGGTATCTGAGGGACCGTCTTCTCCCGACCACATCTACCCACCCCACCCGATCATGCAGGGAGGGCATGCTTCGGACCCCATCAATAAAAGAATTCCATCTAGCGGGGTCCAGGAGCCATGCTTTCTCTGCAATAGCACCCGCCCTGTGGAATATCTTGCCCCCTTAGGTGAGACAGGCACCCTCGCTCCTGGCCTTCAGGAAATCTTTAAAGACCTGGTTCTGCCGCCTTGCCTGGAATGAAGGAAATAATAGTTCCTCCTGGGGGTGGTTAGCTTAGCAATATCCTCTTTTTAAGAACATACCATCTCTTGGATTTTTATTTTTTATTTTTATAGTATATTTTAGATGTATAGGTTTTTAACTTTTTATAATGTGATTGTAAACCTCCCAGAGTCTGCCATGGTAGAGATGGGCGGTGATAAATCCAAATAATAAATAAATAAATAAATAAATAAATAAATAAATAGAAAAAAAACTAAAAAAGTGCAGAAACACAAGAGAATTTGTTTTGAAATTTATAAACAGATGTGGATTCTGACTTTTAACAGCAAGGATGTACAAAAATTTCCATAATCAATATCTTATTCTATATTAAACCAAAACACCACATTATTTTTATAAGTCATTCCACTTTAACACATAATAAAAATCACTAAGTACAGTTACATACTGTATCCCCACAATATGCACAGTGCTTTCCTTTTGAAAGAATCAAACAGCCCAACTGCCCCCCTCAAAGATTCCAGGTTCTTTTCATGGCATTCCACCAGGAGATCGATTTTACTTATGGCTTGCAGATCACTTTCACCCTTAGATTTCTCCAACTCTATTATCCAATCTTCATCCAGCATCTTGATAAAAATCCCAATCTTAGTCCTAAAAAAAACCTTTCTATCGCTCTTAAATTTCTCAATTTCATCCACCACATCCCCAGCCTGATGGCACATTTTAGGTCTCATATTTTCCACAATGTCCTGGATATCTTGCATAAAAGTTTGATAGAAGTCAGAAGAAATCTGTTTAAAATCCTGGTGAAAGTCAAAAAGAATCTGTCTGAAATCCTCCATGTCTCATGCAGTAGATTATGGCACCCCCTAGGAGCTTAACCAGTATTTATTTAGTATGGCATTTTTTTCTTGCTGGGAAATCCCTTGTGAGGTCCAGCACCTGGCTGTGTAGACTATTTAGACATGACAAGTCACATTGCCCGGGATGCACCACAGGGGGCTAGTCTACATTGCACCCGTTGTTTCCTTCCCCCTGGAGCGGTACCTATTATCTACTCGCATTTGCATGCTTTCGAATTGCTAGGTTGGCAAGAACTTAACCAGTGAAAGTCGAAGATACGAAAGAATTCCGGAATGTGTTTACATAAGCGAAAGTGAGGTATGCAGACAGTTCCTCAGGGAAAGTAGAAGCTGAAAACTGAAAGTTCAAAACAGTTGATTCAATGTGTAGGAAAATGCTAATATCTTCAAATTTAGTACAAAATTAGGCTATAGCGCAGCTTGGAAAGTGATGAAGTCCCCGCCTCCCAGCTGGCTCTTACCAGTTGAATGTGAAATGCTGTTTACAATCTTCTGGCTGCAAACAGGCGTCCGGAGGACAGATGGGATGATTCCAGGTATTCTCCTTGATCCGGAGAAAATTTCTGGGCTTCAGGAAAACCTGCCTGAGCCCAAAAAAAATTACCACGTTGTCAGCTTCGCCCGCTGAACCAGTGGGCACAGCTGTTCAGTCCGCCATTCCCACCGGAAGCCGGCAATGAGAAGGTTCTGAATGAGGTTTTATTTTTTATTTTTTTTAAAAAAACTGTTATGCCATGTTCTTTTCCCCTTAAAGGGAGAAGAAAAAAAAAGACAAAACCTGCAGAGGAAAAAGTTGCATCCTCTAAATTGATCAAAACCCTTAGTGACGCTTTCAACTTAGATACTGGAAAGCAGTAGAACAATAATTTGAGAAGGATTATCCAGCAGCATTACACAGAAGATCAAATTAAAATTGATCTGTGGAGTGCCACAACCCTTTCTGGCAGAATAATTCAAGGTAATTATGTTATGCTGGATAAAATTTTCCAAAATTCTTGGTTTTCCTGTCTCATTTTGATAGTTTATTTTAAGAGCAGTGAGCAGGTGATTCATTCCCCATATGTAAGATGGAGCCTAGGATAGCTGCTTTGTATTTCGGGACAAAACTAGATAATGCAATTAAAAGCATGTGGAATGATAAACAGCAGCTGCTGTAGTAGGTGCAGCATTGGGTATCAAGGGATGAAGGGAGATTAACCCTTCCCTAGCCACAGTCCTGTTCGAAATATCCCCTGAAGCTACTATTAAATTGAGAAGCTAGTATTCATTTTATTGGTGCCCATCTCTTTAAAAGTGCTATTTTATCTCTCAGCTTCAGGACTGAGAACTTCCAGCAACATTCTCAGATGTTGATTGTATTTCATGAGCTATTTTGATTTATTCTAATTCTGGAGGAGGTAATAGGCATGCTATTTTTAACATTATTATTTTATACCTGGTATTTTTAGTCAAAATTTCTTATTCTGAATCAGTAACCTCTCTTTATTTTTGCATATCTTTTCCAGTTCACACTCAACAGGGACTTTCAGATCAAGGACAGATACTTCTCTTGGGTGAGAGCCAGTTTGGTGTAGTGGTTAAGGCATCAGGCTAGAAACTGGGAGACAGTGAGTTCTAGTCCCGCCTTGGGCACAAAGCCAGTTGGGTGGCCCTGAGCCAGTCACTCTCTCTCAGCCCTGGGAAGGAGGCAATGGCAAACTACTTTTGAAAAATCTTGCCAAGAAAACTGCAGGCAGTCCAGGCAGTCTCTGAGGATCAGACATGATTGAATGGATTAAAAAGAATGTCTGTCTGTCTGTCTGCCTGGCTTTCTGACTCATGCAATTTTATTTTATTTTATTTTTTAATTGTTTCAATTCAAAAATAAATCACTGAAAAGTATTCATCATGCAAAGCAAAATGTCAACCTCTAGCATAATTTTGTTTACAGGAATGCCCTGTGGCTCCATACCTGTAGATGTCCTTAGCAAATAAAAGATTAAAAGCTGCAGCCCAATGCTTCCTTTGACAGTGTGGTCAATTGTCCAGAAAAAAAAATATAAGAACTGCTCAGATGTGGGAGGTACTCAGGAGCAGTGTATGTGGGTGTTAGGTTGCTGCAGTGGGCCACAGAAGGACCCCACTGGCTTGCTTTTTGTTACATTTGCTAAAAAGGTAAAGGTTCCCCCTGTACATTTGTGCAGTCGTGTCCGACTCTAGGGGTCGGTGTTCATCTCCGTTTGTTAGCCAAAGAGCCAGCGTTGTCCGAAGATGCTTCCACGGTCATGTGGCCGCATGACGCATGTGGAACGCTGTTACCTACCCACCGAAGTGGTACCTATTCATCTACTTGCATTTTCATGCTTTCGAATTGCTAGGTTGGCAAGAGCTGGGGCGAGTGCGGGAGCTCACTCCGCACGCAGGGCTAGGGATTCGAACCTCTGAACTTGCAATCTTCCGATCGACAAGCCTGGCATCTTACCCGCTGAGCCACCACACCCCTCTTTTTGTTACAATGGTAGTTATGTTGTAAGACCAGCCGTACTATACTCTCAACTTTTAAAAAAGTCTCTACCCAATTTTAATGTAATGATATGAAAAATTAAGGCTCGGTTTATTTATTTATTTATTTATTTATTATTTTATTATTTCAATTTATTCCCCGCCCATCTCCCGTGCAAGGGACTCTGGGCGGGTTACAACAATTGAAAGTTTAAAAACTATACAAATACAATATCTAAAAATACATCCAATAATAAAATACATGAAATCCAAGATGGATTGGGGACCGTAGGATAGATCGTATTACTACGGGGCCAGCCAACCCCAGGAGGCACTACCGCCTCTGTCATCCCAGGCCCGGCGGCAGAGCCAGGTCTTAAGGGCCTTCCGAAAGGCCAGGAGTGAAGGGGCCAGTCTCACCTCTGGGGGCAAGATATTCCATAAGGCGGGCGCTATCGCAGAGAAGGCACGTCTCCTGGACCCCGCTAGATGGAATTCTCTTGTTGAGGGGGTCCGAAGCATGCCCTCTCTGCATGCATGGGTGGGGCGGGCTGACGTTATCGGGACGAGACGGTCCCTCAGGTACCCTGGCCCTATGCCATATAGGGCTTTAAAGGTAATCACCAACACCTTGAATTGGACCCGGAAGCAAACTGGTAGCCAATGCAGCTCACGTAGCAGAGGTGTTACATGTGCCAATCTCATGGCACCCATAACTGCTCGCACCGTGGCATTCTGCACCAGCTGAAGCTTCCGGATACTCTTCAGGAGTAGCCCCATGTAGAGCGCATTACAGTAATCTATACGGGAGCTGACAAGGGTGTGAGTGACTGTTCGGAGGGCCTCCCGATCCAGGAAAGGGCATAACTGGCACACAACATGAAGCTGTGCAAAGGCCCTCCTGGCCGCGGCTGCCACCTGCTCTTTCAGCAGGAGTCGCGAGTCCAGGAGGACCCCCAGATTCTGCACTGGATCCGAGCGAGGTAGTGCCACCCCACCCAGAACCAAAGATGGCAACTTCCCGGATCTAGGGGGGCCATCAATCCCCAGCCACTCCATCTTACCAGGGTTCAGTTGAAGCCTGTTGTTCCCCATCCAGACCCCCACAGCCTCCAGACACTGAGATAAGGCATTGACTGCATCACCTACTTCACCCGGGATGGAGATGTATAACTGGGTATCATCAGCATATTGGTGATACCTCATCCCGTGGTGATGGATGATCTCGCCCAGCGGCTTCATGTAGATGTTGAACAGGAGAGGAGAGAGAACCGACCCCTGCGGCACCCCACAAGTCAGAGGCCGCGGGTCAGCCCTCTCCTCCCCTATCAACACCGACTGGGAACGGCCCCGGAGGAAGGAGGCGAACCAGCGCAAAACTAAGCCGCCCACCCCCAACTCCCTGAGCCGTCCCAAAAGGATACCGTGGTCGATGGTATCGAAAGCCGCTGAGAGATCTAAGAGAGCTAGGATGGACGCACTCCCTCCATCCTGCTCTCGCCAGAGATCATCCATAAGCGCGACCAATGCAGTCTCCGTCCCATATCCCGGCCTGAAACCTAACTGGAAGGGGTCTAGATAATCTGTTTCCTCCAGAATCCTCTGGAGTTGCCACGCCACCACATTCTTAACCACCTTTCCCAAAAAGGGGAGGTGGGAGACTGGGCGAAAATTGCCCAGGATGGTAGGGTCCAGGGATGGCTTCTTGAGGAGGGGGTGCACCAGCACCTCCTTAAAGGCTGCCGGGAACACCCCCTCACTCAAGGACAAATTAATCATCGCCTGGACCCATCCACATGTCACCTCACTGGCCAATTTCAGCAGCCAGGAGGGACAAGGGTCAAGCTGGCATGTGGTGGCATTCACAGTCTGGAGGATCCTGTCTACTTCCTCAGGCGCAACAGGATCAAACTGTTCCCAGTTTAGATGCAGGCTCTTTGTTTTATATAAGTTATTTTTTTAAATATAGGTTTTGTGTATGCCAAGAAGTTTTAACAAAATAAAGACATGGTTCTCTAAGCATTCTGCTATTTCTTAAATCGCATGCAGAAATGCAATCAAGTCTTTCTCCCATCTATCTAAAATGCCTTTCTGAAATTCTTAATCTTGAAGAATGAAAATGAAGTCTGTCTGCATCTGCCTCCTGCTTTGTCTAACAGTGCAGAAAAAAAAATGCACAATTTTCCAAGAAGAGCTCACTGAATTCTGAACTTCACTTTAAGGTTGTTGGAAATGAGAGCCCTGCCAGATGCTCCTCTCCAAGGCTTATTCTAAGTAAGCAGGCTAAATTTATACCAGCAGCATCTTGCTTAAAAAGGCTACAAGTGGGAACAACCCACTTCAAATGAAATGGGAGGGGAAGCATTCACAAATGAGCCTGTTGAATGGGATTTGCAGTGTGGAAATCCTATTACAGCAACTCCCACCAAAATCTGGCTCCAGGTTTCCCCAATTGCTATTGATACGCTCTAGTAGTGCACTCAGCTCGGTCAATTTAGATCTGGAGGATTTTAACATTGGAGGTGCTTTGAAGAAGAACCGGGAGGGGGAGGTATAATCTGCTGATGAGGAAAACCTGGAAAGCTTTCATGCTGCATTAGAAAGCTGGCAGCCCTCCTGTTCTGATCCAACGTGGCGGCACCGTTGGGGGTGGGGGGAGAAACAAAGGAGGGAGCCAGCAAACGCACACATTATCTCTGATTATGCCACAAGAGTGCTTAGCCTCTTATTCTTTCAGGCAGCAGCCTAAGACAATGACAAGGAAGGCAAAACATTTGCCAAAAGTCACAGAGGGCCTCTTCTTTGGTAACTGCTGGTCTTTCCTTGCCAAAGCTTCCTTCCTTCTTGAATTATAGACACCGCTGAGAAGAGAGAAGTAGCAAGAAAGCAAAGTTTCAGGACTATGCATCCTCCTCATTTCTGCCTCACCCCCCCTTGTTTCTCCTTTGCATACAGAGGGACAAGAAGCTGAACCAGATAGTGAAGCTACATCCTTTAACATTTAGAAATCTTATTCATCACTCCTCCTGGAGTCTGAGGTTCCACGAGATATTCCCCACAGGCATTTTGCTGCAATGAGGGCTTGAACCATTCCTTGCTTTTTGAAAAGAAAAGTGATATTCTTGGGAAAAGCTTCACTTTTAATTTTCTCCAAATCAGAGCTTTCCAAACTGTGTGTCGCGACACAAAAGTGTGTCGCCACACACAGCGTGGTGTGTTGCCACACCACCTGGAAGCGGCGGCACGTGCGTGCACGGCGGCAGCGGCGCGGGATAAGTGCTTCCACGTTTTAGTGGAGGCTGCCGCCGCTGCCGCCACCGCCGTACATGCACGCACCGCCGCACGCCCCCCTGTGCCGCTGCCGTGCGCGCGCGCCACCGCCCCCGCTGCCGCCACTGGTGTGTCGCCAGCGGCGGCACTTTGGAAAGCCCTGCTCCAAATCATACCTACTCTGCTTTCTAAGCTAAGTGGGGCATTACAAATGGCAAGGGAGCAGAAGATCTCCTGTGATTCAAGCATTGAAAAATGGTAGATTTGGATAGGCAAAGTGAACCCAACAGTGCAGAACTGAATGATAGAACAATCTGGCAGGAGAGGCAGGAGAGTTGAGGAATTGAATTTAGACTGGGGTTCCAAGCAGGTTTCCCTTAATGGTTTTGAAACCAGTTGGTAAGGTGGTCATTACACAAATATACTGCCCTGGTGACACTTGTGTATAAAGAGAATGAAAGGGGTAGCTGATGGCCAGCAGTCCTCCAATCTCCTTGTACGTCTATCATCAATTTCCACATTTCTGATTTATGAGATATGGATCCATGCCCTTAAAGTGATTTGACTTTTTTTTTTTTGAATGGAAAGTGGCATAAACTTACATAAAATAAATAATGGTTAGGGGCCTCAAAAGCTGGAAACAGACCAGCTTTGGGTCACTGAAAGGGCTTAGTAACTCTGATTCCTGCAATCAAATAAACAGTCTTCCTACCTGGGCTCAGCTTAACTCGGTTCAGCTCTCAGCTAGACTAAGAAGAATTGACATGATTTAGCTAGATTAGAATATTTACTATTGTTGTTGTTTATTCGTTCAGTCGTTTCCGACTCTTCGTGACTTCATGGACCAGTCCACGCCAGAGCTTTCTGTCGGCCGTCACCATCCCCAGCTCCCCAATGGTTGAGTCCGTCACCTCCAGAATACCATCCATCCATCTTGCCCTTGGTCGGCCCCTCTTCCTTTTGCCTTCCACTTTCCCTAGCATCAGCTTCTTCTCCAGGGTATCCTGTCTTCTCATTATGTGGCCAAAGTACTTCAGTTTTGCCTTTAATATCATTCCCTCAAGTGAGCAGTCTGGCTTGATTTCCTGGAGTATGGACTGGTTTGATCTTCTTGCAGTCCAAGGCACTCTCAGAATTTTCCTCCAACACCACAGTTCAAAAGCATCTATCTTCCTTCGCTCAGCCTTCCTTATGGTCCAGCTCTCGCAGCCATAGGTTACTACAGGGAATACCATTGCTTTAACTATGCGGACCTTTGTTGTCAGTGTGATGTCTCTGCTCTTAACTATTTTATCAAGATTTGCCATTGCTCTCCTCCCAAGAAGTAGACGTCTTCTGATTTCCTGTCTGCAGTCAGCATCTGCAGTAATCTTTGCGCCTAGAAATACAAAGTCTGTCACTGCCTCCACTTTTTCTCCCTCTATTTGCCAGTCATCAATCAAGCTGGTTGCCATAATCTTGGTTTTTTTGAGGTTTAACTGCAACCCAGCTTTTGCACTTTCTTCTTTCACCTTCGTCATAAGGCTCCTCAACTCCTCCTCGCTTTCAGCCATCAAAGTGGTATCATCTGCATATCTGAGATTGTTAATGTTTCTTCCAGCAATTTTAACTCCAGCCTTGGATTCCTCAAGCCCAGCACGTCGCATGATGTGTTCTGCATACAGGTTGAATAGGTAGGGTGAGAGTATACAGCCCTGCCGTACTCCTTTCCCAATCTTAAACCAGTCCGTTGTTCCGTGCTCTGTTCTTACCGTTGCTACTTCATCGTTATACAGATTCCTCAGGAGGCAGACAAGATGACTTGGTATCCCCATACCACCAAGAACTTTCCACAATTTGTTATGATCCACACAGTCAAAGGCTTTAGAATAGTCAATAAAACAGAAATATATGTTTTTCTGAAACTCCCTGGCTTTCTCCATTATCCAGCGGATATTGGCAATTTGGTCTCTAGTTTCTCTGCCTTTTCTAAACCCAGCTTGTACATCTGGCAATTCTCGCTCCATGAATTGCTGGAGTCTACCTTGCAAGATCTTGAGCATTACCTTACTGGCATGTGAAATAAGTGCCACTGTTCGATAATTTGAACATTCTTTAGTGCTTCCCTTTTTTGGTATGGGGATATAAGTTGATTTTTTCCAATCTGATGGCCATTCTTGTGTTTTCCAAATTTGCTGGCATATGGCATGCATCACCTTGACAGCATCATCTTGCAAGATTTTAAACAGTTCAGCTGGGATACCGTCGTCTCCTGCTGCCTTGTTATTAGCAATGCTTCTTAAGGCCCATTCAACCTCACTCTTCAGGATGTCTGGCTCTAACTCACTGACCACACTGTCAAAGCTATCTCCAATATTATTATCCTTCCTATACAGATCTTCCGTATATTCTTGCCACCTTTTCTTGATCTCTTCTGCTTCTGTTAGGTCCTTACCATCTTTGTTTTTGATCATACCCATTTTTGCCTGGAATTTACCTCCGATGTTTCTAATTTTCTGGAAGAGGTCTCTTGTCCTTCCTATTCTATTGTCTTCTTCCACTTCCGCACATTGCTTGTTTAAAAATAATTCCTTATCTCTTCTGGCTAACCTCTGGAATTTTGCATTTAATTGGGCATATCTCCCCCTATCACTGTTGCCTTTTGCTTTCCTTCTTTCTTGGGCTACTTCCAGTGTTTCAGCAGACAGCCATCTTGCCTTCTTGGTTTTCTTTTTCTTTGGGACGTTTTTTGTTGCCGCCTCCTGAACAATGTTGCGAACTTCTGTCCATAGTTCTTCTGGGACCCTATCTACTAAATCTAGTCCCTTAAATCTATTCTTCACCTCCACTGCATATTCCTTAGGAATATTAGTGAGCTCATATCTAACTGATCTGTGGGTCTTCCCTATTCTTTTTAGTCTGATTCTAAATTTTGCAATAAGAAGTTCGTGATCTGAACTACAGTCAGCTCCAGGTCTTGTTTTTACCGACTGTATAGATGTCCGCCACCTTTGGCTGCAAAGGATGTAGTCAATCTGATTTTGGTGTCGACCATTTGGTGAAGTCCATGTATAAAGTCGTCTTTTAGGTTGTTGGAAGAGAGTGTTTGTTATGCACAGTGAGTTGTCTTGGCAAAATTCTATCAGCCTATGTCCTGCTTCATTTTGTTCTCCCAGACCATGCTTGCCTGTAATTCCAGGTGTCGTCTGACTACCCACCTTAGCATTCCAGTCTCCTGTAATGAAAATAACATCTCTTTTTGGTGTATTATCTAGTAGGTGCTGCAGATCCTCATAGAACTGATCTACTTCCGCTTCTTCAGCATCTGTGGTTGGGGCGTATATTTGGATCACTGTGATGTTAAATGGCTTACCCTGAATTCGAATTGAGATCATTCTATCGTTTTTTGGATTGTATCCAAGCACTGCTTTAGCCACTTTATTATTAATTATGAAGGCTACTCCATTTCTTCTGTGGTCCTCTTGTCCACAGTAGTAGATCTGGTGGTCATCTGATGTGAAGTGGCCCATCCCAGTCCATTTCAGTTCACTGACACCTAAAATGTCTATATTTAATCTTGACATCTCACCAATAACCACATCCAATTTGCCCTGGCTCATAGATCTTACATTCCAGGTTCCTATGGTGTGTTGATCTTTAGAACATCGGATTCGTCGTTCACCACCAGCACCGTCGGCCGCTAGCCGTCCTTTCGGCTTTGAGCTAGCTGCGTCATCACATCTGGGGCTAGTTGAACGTATCCTCTGTTCCTCCCCAGTAGCATTTTGACCATCTTCCGACCTGGGAGTCCCATCTTCCGATGGTATACCGACATATCTTTGGTTGTACTGATCCATTTAGTTTTCATGGCAAGAATACTGGGGTGGGTTGCCATTACCTTCCCCAGGGATCGTATTTAGTCTGACCTCTCTGCCACGACCTTCCCGTCTTGGGTGTCCCTTCACGGTTTAGCTCATGGTTTCATTGAGGTGCTCAAGCTCCAGCACCACGACAAGGTAACGATCTCCTTTGCTGGAGAATATTTACTATAGATAAGAATAAAGCCTCAGATACAAGGTTTAATTGCTCATGGAAAGTGCAAAGAAACCAGAGACATATACCGTATTTTCCCAGCGTATAAGACGACTTTTTAACCCAGGAAAATCTTCTCAAAAGTCGGGGGTCGTCTTATACGCCGGAAAATACGGCACTCGCCGTATAAGACCTCTCCTGGCCAAGTGCAGGCGCTCGCCGGAACGCAGCCCCCAGGGAAGAGCTGGAGGACGAGCGCGGGAGAAATGCGGGGAGGGGGGGAGCGAGCTCCGTTCCCTCGGAGCAGCCTTGGGAAGGGAGGGGGCAAAACGCAGTGGCTCCACGACGGGCTCCAAAGTCTCCCACAACGCTCAACGGGCGCCTCGCCTCGCCTCGCCTTCCCTTCCCCTCCCAGCCGCGCTTTAAATGGAGCGTGGAATCTCAGAAAGACAAGGACAGAATGGGAGAGGAGGAGAAAAGAAAGGTGCAACCCTCATTACTTTGGGCTCTGGTCCTATCCAGCATCATTCCTACTTTAAAAGGTTCCCTACTCCTAATCAGCTAATTTACACTGATCAAAATTAAAGCGAATGTAAACTTCATTTTGCAAGGCCTCTTCAGATGCTATAGTTTCTGTTTGTTAAATCATAGGTGGAAGACAAATTTCCTGTCTTCATTTTCTGGGTTATAGATTTAGATGTAACAGAAGGTGATGGTTTAAGAAGCCTCAAACAGTGAAGGAATGGAGAACTATGTAGAAGGAATGCACAGTTGTTTGAACTAACCCAACAATTTATTTACAATGCAATTGCACATACTGTATGTGAATATAGACTTCAGTCCCTTAAGCTGAGGGGAGCTTATTTTCCGGCGTATATCCCAAACTCTATATTTTAAATGGAAAAGTTGGGGGTCGTCTTATACGCCCAGTCGTCTTATACGCTGGAAAATACGGTATTTGTCCTCCAGGGTTTAAATTCTAGGCTTCTTTCTACTATCTACCTTATGAATTATGGGATACTTGGCAATTTGCTTGGCAGTGACCTTGGGAAGTTGAGATATGTTTACATGATATCCTTCTCTAGCCTGGGAACTACTTGTTCTTGCGTGATGGTCCTGATCCTTTAGCTATTAATTCAGAGACTTATGACAAGCCATCAAGGATATGAAAGAGTTCTTTATTAAAGCAAGTGATCCCTTCCAATGCAAAGACTAGAATGAGAAACAGCCCGCACCAAACGGTATTTACATCCTCCCCCTTATGCCAGCCCCCCCATTGGGGGAGTCACTCTGTGACAGCCCCTCCCTACACCCTCACCATTTCCATACTTCCCAGCCACAAATCCTTCGCTAACAAGCTGACAGCGCCATTTGGGCTGACCTTGGCGCCAGCCCGTCTGACTAAACAATTCTCATCAACATTCTGAACGACCCTGCAGGTATGCCAGACTACCCCTGCCCCCCCAGAACTACGCTGGCAGGATGCTCCATCCTGACATCTTGCCTCATCAGTCTCAGTCCTTATAACAAGGGGCAAGTATATCAGGAGTGTCTGCAGGGGCAGGGTGGATATCAAAGAAGTCAAGATGGTGGCTGCACCTGTGTGATTAAAGTCCTGGCCCTTTCATATGTTTGTTGTTTCTGATTAAAGTAGTATGGTGTGACTCTTTTTGCTGTGCCTTTTCAGTCTGCATTAGGATAAATTAGGATGGATGTTATTTTTAAATAAAGAGGCCCTGCATGGCATTTTCATGGGTGAATGGAGAATGGGAGGACAGTTTAAAGGTGGCTGAAGTGAGAGATGGGAAAAACATACATGCAAAACAAAACTAATCTGAACAACAAACCCAAGGCTGAGATGAATGCTGGACAGAAGATGTCAACACTGATCCTATGAAATACTGTCTTGGCAGGTTGCAAGCAAAAGCTACAATAACAAAAACAGATTTCTTGCACACCCACAAACAAGGTTAAATTGATCATATATCCAAGATGCTATGCTAGAGCTACTGAAGTATCAGGACTCTGGAGATGTTGTGAACCAATCAGAAAATAGCAGGCCTGCCTAGATACAACACAAACATTATATGCCCAAAGAGGGAGCTGCCTCCAGGATAGGCTGACCATATTTCCTTCAGATGAAAACGGGACTTTGGGGATGGCAAAACGGGACAGGGTCTTATGCCACCATGCCGGCCTCCAAACCCCGCCCCCCAGTCCACGCAATTGGCTCCTGCCTGCAAACCCCGCCCGCGCGGCACACGATAGGCTCCCGCCTGCAAACCCTGCCCCCATCAGCGCGATTGGCTCGGATTTTAATATTTTTTTTTCAATTTTTAAAGGCTTTTTTTTCTTCTATCAGTAAATGGTGCGGCAGAGCTGGTGTGTTTGGGGAAGGCCGGAGCACACACACTGTGCACACAGTACCGTCATCGGCCGGGGGACAAGGGGGGGGGATGGAGGGGATGGAGGCCCACCACTGCCTCATCCCCTCGGGCATGACCGAGGGAGGGAGGAGAGTCACTGCTGCCGCCACCGCCGCCGCACAGGAGAAGCAGGAGCTGGCCGAGCTGGGGGACTTCAGCCACAGCACTCCGCCCCTTGCCGCCTGCCAGGCTGCGGGAGCTCCCGCAGCCTGGCAGGCGGCAAGGGGCGGAATGGTGTGGCTGAAGCCCCCCAGCGCAGCTGGCTCCTGCTGAGGATGCAAGCCCACCACTGCCCCAGCCTCCTCAGACTTGGCCGAGGAAGGGAGGAGAGTCGCTGCTGCTGCCGCCACCGCCGCACAGGAGAAGCAGGAGCTGGCCGAGCTGGGGGACTTCAGCCACAGCACTCCGCCCCTTGCCGCCTGCCAGGCTACGGGAGCTCCTGCAGCCCGGTGGGTGGCAAGGGGCGGAATGGTGCGGCTGAAGCCCCCCAGCGCAGCTGGCTCCTGCTGAGGACGGAGGCCCACCACTGCCCCAGCCTCCTCAGACTTGGCCGAGGGAGGGAGGAGAGTTGCTACTGCTGCCGCCGCCACCGCACAGGAGATGCAGGAGCTGGCTGAGCTGGGGGGCTTCAGCCACACCACTCCGCCCCTTGCCGCCCACCAGGAGCTCCCGCAGCCTGGCGGGTGGCAAGGGGTGGCGTGGTGCGGATGAAGCCCCCCCAGCGCGGCCAGCTCCTGCAGAGGACGGAGGCTCACCGCCACCCCGACCCCCTCGGGCTTGGCCGAGGGTGGGAGGAGAGTCGCTGCCGATGAGCAGGAGGCGGGTGGCAGCACAGTGCGATGAGGTTGTGACGCCTCCCGGAAGAGCGGTGGCAGAGAGAGGGACGGTTCCAGGTGGAGGCGCTCGCGGAGGGGCCGCTGCTGGGCAGGGGAGGCAGCTCCTCGGGCCCCTCACGAGGAAAGGCAGCGCCATGGCTCCACTGGGCCCTCCTCTCCCTCCTCTGCCACAGCGCCTGACTCACTCTCCTCCTCCAGACACGCTTCAGGCTGCAGCCCAGCAGACGCACGCAGCCCAGCCCCGCGGACCCCGCAGCAGCCGGCGCAGTGTCTCTGCCCCACCTCTCATGCAGCGCTGCCGGGCCCCTCGCAGAACGCCACCCCATTGCCTGGCTTGGCCACTATCCCGCCTCCCCAGCGCTGACATCTGCGAGGCGAGACCTAGAGCGTCTTGCGGGCAGGATTCTGAGGCAGGATCTCAACCTTTTAAGGTTGGAATCTCGTGCCGTTTGCGGCTGGGATCCAATTGGCCGAGCAGCGCACTGATTGGTAGAGGGGCTTCTTGTTCCAGGCTGCCTCCAATCGGCAGCTCTGGTTTGGACCATGCCAGCTTCTTCTGGAGGTCGGCTCATCTTCCTCCGACTGAGTCTGAATCTGGCATGGCGGTGGGGGCTGACCCACTCCTGTCAGGCTTACTCCTGACTCAGATTTTTGACAAACAGGACAAAATCAAGATTTTGACTATAACGACGGGATGCTCCAGAAATGGTGAAATAACGGGACAGTCCCATTCAAAATGGGACGTATGGTCAGCCTACTCCAGGAAGATTCCAGAAGGCAGCTAACTAGGGGCTTAGAAAAGCTCTACCTTTACCCTGGGTCTTGCCATAATTGAAACACGATGCTTACGTCCAATTCATTTTTTCTTTGTGTTAAAATTAACAACTAAAAAAAGATACACAAATATTGATTTGACTCAAATATGGTTTCCCAGGCAATCACTGCATTGTCTAGAGACATCTCTCAACCATCTGATCATGTGTTGGGAGCAGCTTTTCTGTGCATATTTTCTTTGTGCCACCTACTTTTTTGAGCTGTTGACTATTTTGAAAATAAACGAAGAGAATCTTTCCTTTGTTACTCAGTGGCAGCTTATGTGATGCTGACTGACTCCAGCAGATGGCGATGTGGGCCTCCAAGTTCCAATAGTTGTGGGCCTTGTTGACATTTACCTGATGGTCTGATGCATTTGATAGCAACAGCAACGTCTCTAAACATCTTGGCATATGACAATTTTGAACGACAGTGCTTTCTGTGTTGCCAGTTCTTGCCCACAACTGAGCTGTGAGAAGATGGATACCTGCCATTTCGTTTTAAAACTTCTGACAAGGACTCAAAAAATCAGGGCATATTTCTAGCCACAACCAGGAAATGGATAAACAAATGGATGTGTTTTGTGATTAACAGAATGATTTCACTTTCCCCCAGCATGATGTTCTTCTGTTTTGCTTACGGTAGCTGTCACCCTTTGTTTAATGCAAGGGTGGGAAACCTGCTGCTCTCCAGAGGGGATAAATTACAACTGCCAGCATATATCACCATTGGCCAGGCTTGCTGGGGTGGCTGGGAGTTGTGGTTTGGCAATATCTGGAGAATCATAGCTTCTGCACATCAGCCTTAAAAGAGCTTACAGTGCAATGTCTGAAGTTCAGTGGCTACAGCACCTGCTTTATATGTGGAAAGTCCCAGTTTCAAACTTAGATGCCCCTGTGGAATTTTGGGAACAAAATTCTGTCTTAAACCTTGGATTCTTTACTATTACTAGGCTATGTAAGCCAAATGAAATTTCTAATGACCCATTTAATACTC
The DNA here is from genome assembly GCA_023362775.1 of Charina bottae. Classification (NCBI taxonomy): domain Eukaryota; kingdom Metazoa; phylum Chordata; class Lepidosauria; order Squamata; family Charinaidae; genus Charina; species Charina bottae. Next base: position 79,962,848 of record JALMGJ010000001.1, on the reverse strand, counting down.
CCAACTGTGAGTATTTAGGCTGATGGTCAGCACGTCATTGAAGACTACTCAGTGGCTGAATGATTATTCACAAACTTGAATCTAAGCTTGATAGCGAAGACTTTATTGTTGTGGCTCTGCATTGGTTTATAGCTACTACCAGACTTAGGATCTAAGCATAGCAGGCCAGATAGGTGGGGCAGGGCATATGTTACCAAGGATCAGAAATTCAGGTTAGTGGACAGCTTAGGCCTCAACCCTACTTCTAGGAGGGGAGATATGTCCTAAATTCATGCTTCAATATATTTATGGAAGCATATTTCCCTGTATCTCTTGTCCAGATCTGAAATGATGTTAGAATAGATCAAACAACATTCTAATTGGTAAGTGTGGGACCAAGTCTCTCAACAGGTGAGAAAAGTGTGCATCTCTTGGTGGAACTAAGCTTTGTGGGTTGAGTTAGCTTTTCTTTCCTTCCCCCTTTTTCAGTGGCTCCATTTTTGCTCCATTTCTTTTTTTCCTCTTACCACTTGAGTTTGCCATAGAAGGAACAATGTTTCGGACTACTCACAATGACAATTTTATAGGCAACATCTTCTTTTATTAAAACATGGAAACCTATTTTCTGGTAGGGGTGATTAGGACCACATTATACCAGTTAGCTAGCTGCCTATTGGCTTCTTGTAGCATTTAGAATGTCAGGCTTTTTTCTCTTTTATCCTCTTCTGCTCTAGAGAAGATTTCAGCTAAATCCTGAGAATGCATTATGATTGTGTCCTTAATGATTTCTTTACATCCTCAAATTATTGACCTTGACTCTAGATGAAGTACTAAGATACAGTGTTTTGAGGGGAATTAGTGGAGGAAGGGAAGGGAAGAACCTTTCTTCCTATGTGGTACACACCCTCCTGAAAGAAGAGCTGCATGCTCTACATCAGAGCTTTCCAAACTGTGTGTCGCGACACAAAAGTATATCGCCACACACAGTCTGGTGTGTTGCCACACAACCCGGAAGCGCTGATCATCATCAGCGCTTCCGGGTTTTCCTGCGGCGACACACCAACGGCGGCGCGCAAAAACCCGAAACGGCAGCAGCGCTTCCGGGTTTTTGCGCGCTGCCGCAACGGCGGCACTTCCGGGTTTTCCCGTGGCGACACACCAACGGCGGTTGGTGTGTCGCTGCGGGAAAACTTTGGAAAGCCCTGCTCTACATACTCAAACTGTATAATGTACAATCTGGCCATTTTGTGGCTTTAAAATGGGATTACCTAGTTTCATGGAGGACAAGTATTTCAGTGGCTGCTGATCATCATAGCTATATCCTATCTATAGGTTCAGGTGCCATGTGCTTAACTGTCAGTTGCAGGAGAGCAATGACATGGGAGAGTTATATTTTCATAATGTACGTACTTAGGGCTTCCTTGAGAGCTTGTCTCTTTCTTTCCCCCGTTTAGTTACTTCTTCTCACCTCATCTCCATCCAGTTTTGTTCATCCCTTTCATTCTCTGTCCTTCCATTTCCAGTACAGCTGCACCTTCATTTTACCACATGATCCTGCCTCTTCCTCCTTCTCCTTGCTGTTTCTGCTGGAAGGAAGAAGGGAAGTGTGTGTGTGGGTAAAGTAGCCATCTGGGTCTATGTGTGTGGGAGTGGTTTGTGTGTATGAGAGAATGGTTGTATATATAGATGGGGATTAATGTTAATAAAATACTGTATTTTAAAGGAACAATTAATTCAGTTGATATTAATTGGGAGGGAGGGTTGGCCCTGCTCTATTTTAGAGTGTGGCTTCTGCCAGGTATGTAGTCATGGACACACAGGTATGATACATGACACATGCACACAGCTATTGGGGATGGTTTCAGCTGGAGATGGTAATTGAGGTTGACAAGACAGAAACCGTGCATTTTTTGTATTGTCGAAGGCTTTCACGGCCGGAGTTCAATGGCTGTTGTGGGTCTTCCGGGCTGTGTGGCCGTGTTCTGGAAGCTGTGGTTCCTAACGTTTCACCAGCATCTGTGGCCAGCATCTTCAGAGGGCAGGAGCACAGACAGAAGCGAAATCTCTGTGCCCAGGTGACATTGCCACTCTACCTGGGCACAGAGATTTCGCTTCTGTCTGTGCTCCTGCCCTCTGAAGATGCCGACCACAGATGCTGGCGAAACGTTAGGAACCACAACTTCCAGAACACGGCCACACAGCCCGGAAAACCCACAACAGCCATTGTGCATTTTTTGTTAACTTTTCCTTTTTTGAGAGGATCATCTTAAATTTAGATGTATCTTCCTTTTGGATAAATATGGTTTCATAAGCAAAAAATATAATATATAATATAATACTCTGTACTTCACTTGAATTAATTTTATCAAAAGCCTGAAGGGCTTCTACACAAGAAATAAATAGAAACAATGGAGCCATAATATATTTCTTAAAATTAGGATTTCTTGCTCACTATTTACAATGAGTACACAGTTTATACAGTTCATTGATGGTTGGTTTGGAGCAGGGTTTCTCAACCAGGGTTCCGTGGAACACTAGGGTTCAATGAGAGGTCACGATTTATTTAAAAATTATTTCCAATTCGGGCAATTTCACATTAAAGAGGTAAGTTTCATTCTTTATTTTTAGTTTAAGAACACTGTTAATGCATATATACAAGCCTACACGTGAAACGAATATAATAATTTTTTAACTTGTGGCCTATATTTGAGACTGAATATGCAGGGGTTCCCCGAGGCCTGAAAAATATTTCAAGGGTTTCTCCAGGGTCAAAAAGGTTGAGAAAGGCTGGTTTGGAGACTTCACATTATGTGCATATATGATTTTACTGTTGTATACAGATCCTTAAGAAGATCTTTATGCAGTAATCTGCAGGTATGGGGTTCAAAATTATGATACAATATAGTTTTACCCTGTGGCCAACTGTGGAGAAATTCCTGGCAGCAATCAAGAATCTTATTTCAGAACTCCCTCATAATGGATCATTACCACCAAAGGTAAAATTATGAATCTGTGTATTTGTCAAACAATACTGGCGATAGTTTAAATATATTAGTTATACAGTATATTCAAACATACATCCAGATTAAAGTCTTGCAAAAATTTATACAGAGAATTTTTTTATTGTATTTCCTTTATATTTGTGCACTCTTATTATTCTAATGCTAATATTCTGTTCACATGTCTTTTCCTATGCCATGTAAAAGCAGTGCATTTGAGAAAATGTCCCTGGAAACGGAAGAGAAATACAAATTTACTTAGAAGTTGACAACTTTCCATTGGAAACATGTCTTCTTCCTTAACCGTGATTCCTTAAGGCTGGTGTTGTTTGAAATTCAAGGAAACCAGCCATGCATGTTGGTAGGTAAGATTTCTTCTGGCATGTCAGAACAGCTGTCCTGTTCCGACTAAGGCCGACACGGAAGCGTTATTGAAACAACTTTATTTACAGTGATACACAGGCAGACCAGTCTATACTGTCCCCCTCTTCCTCTGTAGGCGGAAGAGCAACAAATCTGGTTGGACCTACAGGCCCAGCAGTGCAGTCCAAAGGGGACACAGGCCCATCTGACACCAGATCCGGGGACGAGGCAACACAGGGCAGCAGTCCAGATGTGGCAGGTAAGGCAGCAGCGGACGTGGAGCAGGCCTGGCTGGTTGGAGCTGGTGTGGCCCGAACTCCAACGAAGGCAGCCCAATTGGGACTGGCATCGGGTTGGCATGGGCGTGGGATGGGTATGCCCTTGGATGGGCCCCAGGAGGCAACACTGGGAGGTAGCGGCAAGGTAGGAAGTGGCTCAGGTTTGGAGACAGGCTGGGAATCCGGGGCACGTGCAGTCACAAGGTGGGTCGGCAAGGCAGAGGCGCTTACCCTGGTCATGGTCTCTTCGACAGGCAGCAGGTTAGGCTCTGGGTGGTATTCACCATCGGGAGGTTCACGGGTCCCAGGAGATGGAAGTGCGGCAGCAGGAGGTGACTCAGAACTCGGTGGCAGAAGGTAAGCAAGGTGATTTCCTGGTTTGGGTTTCTGGGTGGTGGCAGGGTCTGGCACGGAGGCTGGGTCAGTGGAAGCAGCCCGACTAGGCCTGGCTTCGGTGGTCCACATGGCGGGAAGGTCGCTGGTTCCTAGGCATGCGGGTCACGGATAGGATCGGTTGTCTCCGGCAACTGGGGCTTGTTGTGCTGGCTTTTTAAGCCAAATTTCATGCTGTTGGGAAGCAGAGGCCAATCGAGCCTCTTGTTGCTCAGCCCGCCTTTCTGCTCTCCTTTGGCGCGCACTGATTGATGGAGGTGTCCCTCCTTCTGGGTCTCCTCCAATCAGCGCCTCCGGGTCATCGGTTGGTTCCACGCCAAGCCTGCTATGTCCGGTGACTGGCTCCTCTTCCGACTCGGAGTCCAGCATGTCGGCCGGCAGCAAGGTAAGCGGCGTGAACCTGACAACAGCAGTGAAACTTTCATGGGAATTCCTTTCTTTTTCACCCTTCTTTTTAGTTTTTGTGGGTTTTCTGCTATACTATGAAAATCTTAAAAGCTTGCCATTTTTATTTATTTATATAATTTATATCCTGCCCAATTCTGCAAAAACATCATCAATATATTTAAAACAATCAATTTAAAATGCATATAATTAAAAGATAATTAAAAACAGCCCAGTGAAGCTAGGATCTCAGGTTCCAAAGCCCAACAAAAAGTAGAGCCTTTGCCACCTTCCTGAATTTGAAAAGTAATAGGGCCGCCCAGGGCGATGGGATTGTCACAGAAAAAGCTTTCTTCTGAGTTCCTGTCCCTCTAACATCCTGAAGGGAGAGGATCCAAGGTGATTTGCACAGGGCAGGCAGATTCTGTTTGGAAATGTGGTCTCATAGATAACATGGATCGAAACCATGTAGGACTTTGTAGGTCAAAACCATTACTTTGAATTTTACTTGAAAACATATTAGCAGCTAATGCAGTGCCTACAATACAACACTGCTGAAATGGTTCTTAGCCTCCAACAGGGAGGCTGTCACATTCTGCAGCTGAAGTTTCTGAATGGTCCTAAGAGTAGTCCCAAATACTGTACTTTGCAGTAATTCAACCGCAAGGAAATGAGGGCAAGGATTGCTGGGATTTTCTGCTCCCAAAAAGGCTGCCATTGGTACACCAGCCACTGCCAGGCATTATATTCCAGAGATCAACAAGGTTCACAGTTGAACTGTATAATTGAGGAAATCCAAGTGTCACCATCTAGTTCCATCAGGCATCTGGAGCGGATCATCATAATCAGTCTCCTACTCTTCTGGAGACCAGTGGTGTTAATAAGTCACAAGCTTACCAGAAAGTGATTTGACCATGAGAAGGGACCAATCATAATATCCTCCACCTTTAGATCACAAGACATCTGCTCTGAGGAGAAAACTTGAAGGGGGGTGACCACATGTATGTATTGGGCTAGATCAGAGGTGGGAAACCGTTTTTCTGCCAAGGACCATTTGGATATTTATAACCTGGGACCGGGAGGGCGGGGGGCAGGGTTTCTGGGATTTCCGCGGACCGGGGACCGGAGTTTGCGGGCGGGAGCCAATCACAAGCATTGGGGGGTGGGGTTTGCAGGCAGGAGCCAATCACGTGGAGGGGGCTGGGTTTGTAGGCGGGAGCCCCGCAGGCCTTAGGCGGGAGCCCCGCGGGCCGTATAAGGCTTGCGGGCCTGACGTTGCCCACCCCTGGGCTAGATATTAGCTGAGACACCCCCATGGCAATCTCTTTCTTGTTACCCAAACCATTTTTTTAAACTTAGCAGATTGGTGTTGGTAGGGAGATTATTGTTAAATAATAATATTATTAATAGTCTAAAAACTGGCAATCAACTAGAAATCACAAGAACTATCAGTAGATCTAACATTACAAACTGCCGACTCCTATTCTAAACAATTTATATCCTTAGCTTTGCTTATTTCAAAATGAACAGTAAGCTGTTTATCAATCCATTTATTTCCATTTTTTATTAGATGTCTGCTCTACCCAGCATGTTTAAACCTCTAAAAATTGGGGATCCTAGTCACTAGCACCACAGAGCTCAGCTACCACAGAGACTTCTCAGCTGTGTAGACAGCCCTATGTTTAATCATTTCCACATAAAGCAGACACCATGTTACACAGAGCTGCTTATTTTAACAATGTCTTTGATAACAAAACTTTCCCCTAGGCATGGCCTGAGCTGGGCAGTCAATTCTGAAATTATAATCACCCAGTCAAGGTTAAGCTTGCCTTGTTCAGCCAGGATATTATACATTTTAAACCATGTGTATGCATTAAAATAAATTAGCTGTGGGTTGTAGCTGTAGCTCATCAGCCTTAGGGAATTATTTCTCTATATTTTAGATACAGAGAAGCACATCCCATTATCTAATAATGCATTCATTTTAGCATCCTGTAGCTTTAGTTTCAGGCTGGTTACAAGATGAATTGGATGGGCTGTAATAAGAAAACATTATGAAAGATAAAGAGTAGGAATGATTTAAAATCCATTGAGGTGTCTCTGATATTTAACACTACTGTTATTGTTTATGGGCAATGTAAAAGCTGCTCTTTATTAACAAACATTTGTTTTGTCTAAAGGCCATTTAAGAATGAGCACCAACACTGTATTTTAAATTATTTCAATCTACATCTCTATAGCCTGCAACCTGCCAGACAAGGGAAGAAACTCTGGGTCAAACTACACATTACGTTATATCTGCACCTGAATCAATGTTTTGTTTTACTTTTCATAAGGCTACGGGGGTACTAATCTATACTTGGGGCCATTGAGTACAATATGGGGTGGGCTAAGTAAATAACTTACTGGGACCCAGCCAAGATGCCATGCAATTGCTAGGAAGTAAAACAAAAAACAGACCGTTAGTTTCATTCTATGTACTGTATATAATGTAATATATAATTTGATACCCTGCTTATTTTTTCTCCAGAAGGTCCAGAAAAATCCCCTCTGAAGCTGTCATGACATAGACTCCCTGTGGACGATGATTCTATGTACTTATAACAATAGTCTCACATACAATTCATTATTTCTATGGTTCAGGTGTGAGGTGCTCCTGCTCCTGTAGCTAAAGTGGCACCATCCCTGCATGGAAAGGCTTACAAAAGTCAACAACATCTATAGGGAACCCCCTCCCACCCCGTGGATTCTCCTTCCCTCTCCTGCAACATACAAATGACCCAGTGAAGTCTTTAGTGTAATCAATGGCCATAGAATACAGATCAACTGTTGAGAAGAAAAGTCAAGTGAAAGAGGAAATGGAACAGGATACTTTTATTTCTTTTAGGATTGACAGTTTTCAGCTATATTATTGGTGGTTTTATGTAAAATTATTTGTGCTTTTATATGTGTTACAGAAAAAAAAGTAGTAGTAATGTTAATAACAACAACTTTGTGGAGAAGAGCATGGCTGATTGATTAGAACAGGGAGATTCTATCCTGCCATTTAGCCTTCTCTTATTACACCAAGGACAGACTTTAAGACTGGGAGAGATGTAGCACCATGGACAGAGCATTTTGTACCCCTCCCCCCCCCACTCCCACCTTTTTGCTGTCTGGTCGTGATAGAGGGTTCTGACTGAATAGAAAATACAAATATATTCAACATTATCAATATTCTCTAACACCCAATTCTTCCCTTCCCATTCTTTAGACCCTCCTGACCAAATCTGAAGCTTGTTGCTTCAAATTTGCTGTGATGCCATATTTTGGGGTGTGTGGCAATCTACATACTGTCAGGGTTTCCTGTGAAATGCAAATTGTTTACTGTTCGTCTGTAGCGTTCCCGAAACAAATTCACTGATAAGGAAGGCACAGGTGGGTAGCCTTGGCCAGCCAATGCATCACGTGATGTTTGTTTGTTTATTTATTTATTTATTTATTTATTTATTTATTTATTACATTTATATCCCGCCCATCTCCCCCACAAGGAGGGACCCTGGGCGGTTCACAACAATTTAAAAGAATTAAAACAATAAATATCAATAATAACAATATAAAATTGCATATATATATATATATATATATATATATATATACGCACACGCGCGCGCACACACACACACACACACACACACACACACACATATATATATATATATATATATATACACATACATACATACATACATACATACACCTACATCATCATATAATTTGATCCAAAGGTGGTAGATCTTATTCCACTGATCAACAAGGCTGGTCAAAACAGATCTAAGGGGCCAGCCAACCCCAAGACTGGCTATTCCCCTCCCCTCCCCATGCCTGATGACATAGCCAGGTCTTCAGGTTTTTTCTAAAGTCCAGGAGAGAGGGGGCCGATCTTACTTCCCGGGGGAGAATATTCCAAAGGGCTGGGGCTACTGCAGAGAAGGCACGCCTCCTAGACCCCGTCAGGTGGAACTCTCTTGCAGACGGGGTTCGTAGCGTGCCCTCTCTGCAGGACTGGGTGGGACGGGTCGATTGAACGGGGATGAGCCGGTCCTTCAGGTAACCTGGACCCATGCCATGTAGGGCTTTAAAGGTAATAACCAACACCTTGAATTGAATCCGGAAGCAAACTGGGACCCAATGCAGCTCACGGAGCAAAGGTGTTATATGTGCCGATCTTGAGGCACCTAAGATGGCTCGCGCGGCCGCATTGTTATTGTCTGTCTGAAAATAACTATCTAATGGGAACCAAAGCCCACACTTCCGGGGGGTGAAAAAGTAAGCTTGGTTAGATGCAACACTGCCATCTCATGGCGGTTTATACTATGTGCAATCCTGAATGCTTTAGGCTTTGTTACTTTGAAAAGCCTTGTGACCCATGATTCTTAGGTTCTACCAATCAGAAAGCTAAAACAAGTGTATATCTCAGCTGTGAACTATGGGTCTATGCTTCTTGAGTTCTGTCAGGTCTTTTAGCCATGTTCCTATGTGTGTTCTGCTTCTGAGGACTTCATGCCTTGGCTGTGTATGTAGGCCATGGCATCGAGGCTCCTTCATGTCTGTCAATGGAACCAAGGAACGAAACTCTGCTTATAGGTTTGTTTTTTCCTTTTCTGCAATAATGTAACTGTATATACATTTATTGCCTTTTATTACAAGTAAACATTTTAGCCATAAAAGCTGCACTCTGTCTGATTACTCTGCGACTTACCCCATAAGCCAGCATTATCCCACACATACAGCAATGAGATGTAGAGCAGATTCCAGTTGCAAAAGTTGGGATGGGTGTTTTGCAGTAAGGACCCACCAAGGAGTGGCAAGGGGATTTCTACAGCTGTGTGATAAAGCTACTTACTGTTGTCCTATTCTATAAATGCCCATTCGAATAACAATCTATAATGAATATCCTCATACAACAGTAGCAGCTATGGTATTTCAGTGAAACCACAGCTAAAGAAAAGCATTTTCCTGCAATGTGTACCCTTCTTTTCCCTCATTGACAACTGTTCTTACTTCAACATTTCACACATGGTTTCTGTACAATAACCATGCAAATGATAGTGTGCTCTCCACTCCCATCACAAGCTGTGATATGTTCTCTTTTTAGTGTTAGGCGGATGTGCCATGCACGCAACTCTTTAGCCAAGGTTGTGGAAGAGAGGATTAGCTTGATGTTATATGCTAGAACGTCTATGATCTGGATGTATGGGAGCTCATCCTACCTTGTATTATACTCAATCTTGGGGATGTGCACAGTCTTAGTTGGCTTAATTTGGGAACCTTGTGGGTTCTGCTATTGGATTGCTTCTGTCAGTTTGCCTGGTACCATGTTTTCCTGAGTTTTAAAATCTGGGATGATCTAAAGCAGAGGTAGCCCAAGGGTGCTTTCTTTCTGTTTTGCCTGAGATCCTATAAATAAATTTTAAAAAGGCTAAATGTTTTGAGTTTTTTTAAAGAGGTGCAAGGCTAAAGATATCCATTCCTCCCTTTGAAACGTCTTAATTACCCCAATTGCAAGTAGGATAATACAACAACAACGATAATAATAATTTATTAAATGTATACACCTGACTCCCAGTGATTCTGGTTGGTTTTCAAATTGTTAAAAACATTTAAAGCAAGAAAACAACACAAAACAAAAAAGAGCAAAGATGGCAGAGATAATAAACCCCCAGATGGGAGCAAAGAAAAAGAAGAAAAGGGGGCTTCCAGCACACTTGCCAAAGGCCTGGGCAAACAATCAGGTCTTCAGGGCCCTTTAAACCACCAGTCGGGATCCATTCTGGTTTTTTTTAATTAAAAAAAAGCCTCTGGTAGGTTTAAATGGGGTGCTGTCAGGTCACAAGCTACAAGTTACCTATCCATGATTAAAGCTTTATGTAGGATGATTTCATAGATAGTAAAGGAACAATAGGAAGTCCTGCTTGGGTTGGAAGCAGATGGTGGTGGCAGGCTCAATGCAACAGCTGGATGAGACCTTTAATAACATATTCATTTCTGAAGTTGCAGACATTATGCAATGGAATAGGGTAGGCTGCAAGTTAATTCAATTCTTATCTTCTTATCAAATAGGATGAGAACTTTAAAACAGTCTATCTTTAGGTGACACTGAGTACAGATTTCGTTTCATAATCAACAACCCTAAATCTGCTTAAAAAGTTGTATTGCTTTGTGGAGATTCTTGATCTCAAATTAATGTTGAGAAGCTGTTGATACAATAAAAAGTAATGCAGAGAGTGAAGTATTCCCTGAATTCATTACAAAGAGGTATTCTCTTCTGGGGTAATCAAAGTGCAGGAAAATAAATTATAGTTTTGGTGCAAACGCATCACATAAAACCAAAAAGTAGACACACTTCAGAGAATGCTACCCTCTGTGCCACATCTGAAGAACTACCAACAAAGTGTGGGATGGTCAGCAGGGCATCCTTTGCTGAGCATAGAGCATAGCTTTCCAAACTGTGTGTCGCGACACTTTAGTGTGTTGCAACACACAGTTTAGTGCGTTGCGACACAACCCGGAAGTGGACGTGCACGGCGGCGGCACAGGGGTGCGCGGGGTGGTGTGTATGGCGGCGGCAGAGATGATGGCAGCGGCGTGCCTTCAGCGCTTCCGCGTTTTAGCGGAAAAGACGAGGCCGCCGCCGCCACCGTGCACACTGCCCCGCGCCACCGCCGTGCACGCCCCTGCTGCTGTGCGCACCCCCGCACCACCACCACTGCGGCCGTTGGTGTGTCGCCAACGGCGGCAGTTTGGAAAGCACTGGCATAGAGATTATCAGGGCCTAGCCAGTAGTGTCATCTTCCTCAGAAAAGGACTAAGCTGATAAACCTGACAATTCAGATATTGAGGAACCAAACCATAATGCCACCACTGAAATAACAGATACAAGACATTGATACAGAGGATTTGGACCTGGTGTGGAGGAAAACCTGGAGGAAAACCATTTTGGTAATAATTTTATCTTGAGGATGTGTCTTGTATTTGTCTACATGAATGCCTTGATCCTTGAACTGGATCCCTTGATGCTGGATGTGGCTTGCTTGTTTGCTTTGCATTTAGTGTGATTTGAATACAGTACTGCCAGCCCCCTTTCAGTTTTGATGAAAAGGTCTAATTTATGGCTTTATGACCAAGCATGATAGTAAGTGCACTTGTTTAGAACTACTCTGTTTATTCTTTGGCAGAGCTTCATTAGGCTATAAAAATCTATGGAAATAGGCATTTCTTAGATAATTTGGTCTTGAGCTGATCATTGCAAAAAACCAAATAAGGTATAAGTAAGGCAACCTGGGACTACATTTGCCTGCCTTTTCCATGGCATAAAGGACACCTTGCTTTTCTTTTCTTATACTTAGTATAGTGTGGCAGTTATTGACATTTTTAGCATTTATGCTTGGCAAAGTCTAGCTCTAAATGTATCTCCTACAATGGCATATTTGGTATACCAGCCACAGCTTGGGAATTAGTACAAGGTCAATATTGAGTTTAGGAAAAATTATCAGCCTGTATTTTCATGGGGTGTGGTGCTCCTTGCAACACAGACTGAACTTTAATTTCTGGCCAGGCTGAGTGAGCGAAAACTTGATTAAATTTCAATTTGTTAGCCTACATACAATTTATTACCATTTCCAAACAATGGTTTAAGAAGACCATGGAATGAGAGATAAAGGAGGAGAGTTTAATGTCATATACATATTAATGAAACTAAGCCATAATTATTTCTTGTAGATGTGGGGGAGCCTGAAGAATGCCATTGGCCACTGGCCAAGGTGCTGAGTTAGTGTCCCCTGTCATTATCTTATGAAGCTGACCTTCAAGAAAATCTAAAGCCATTGTAGAACTATGGCCCCTAATCCCAAACCTTTGAAAAAATCCAGTCCACATTCAGTTATACATACAGTCTCTGTTTAATTATTGCAGTAGATCAGCCACCAAGTTGAGGAAAGTTACCTTGACTCCAGAGTCCAGCCTATAACTCATTTTTAGATCATTCTAGATGAAGAAAGAAATAATCCCATTTGCAAGCATTGTGCCTAATACTGGAATATTAAGTCTGGTCAGAAATTTTGCAGTGATTGGGACCAAAGAAGACTTCTCCTACAATTGAATTACCACATCTTCTTTCAAACATAGAATAATCAAAATTTCTTGACACGTGATACCACATTCATCACCCATTTTGCCACTGCACTGTAGCTGCTTTTATTGTGATTGAGAATAATTGTATGAAATGTATTCAATTTAATTAGACAAGCAGTTGCCCAAGGTACATCTGCATCTATGGCTCTAATTGCAGCATCTAACTTAGAATACTTATTAATGATTTTATCCACAAAATGCCCCACAAAGTCCTATAATGGACTATCAGGCCCTTCTTCTATCTTGACCCAGGACAAAAAAGACTGAGTAAAATTGTTCAGAATGGTTTCTCTGGCTAGCTTTGAGCAGATATAGTAGTAGTAGAAAAGTAAGCCTTATTTTGCTGTTATTACACCCAAAGAATAGACAGCATTGTGAGTCCTAGTCTACAATCAGTCATATTAATCATGAATTTTATGCCATTATCTTTTTCACAGTATTATTGCCATCACTACCTCTGACCACCAGAATCATGTATTGCAATCTGACATACATATTTTATTCAGTACTGTTAGAGATTTTGTGGGATGTAGGAACCAATGAGTAATCAAAAGTGCAAGAAGTCAGGACATGCACTTCTATATTCACAATGATCATTCATTGAGCCGTGTTTTTATGCTTCACAACCACTTGAGCTTTGAAGTGCTTATGTGTCAATTATGATTATTTATGGCTCTACCAACCAAAATATATGGAACCTTACTTTTCAGCTCATAGAGAAACATTTTTTTTCTTGTCCAGTAAGTACCTACAATTGATTTGGAAAATCCTGGAGACTTACAGATTATGCCAACACCTATCTACTCAGATGAAAGCCCATTTTTTCCAGTGCAATTTATTCCCAAATAAGTATATGCATAGATTTGCAGCATTCTCTTTCAACATAATGACCCTCCGTAATATCTCAAGCTGTATACAGACTAAGGCAAACTAAAGAATGGTTCTGTGATGATAATATTATGATTATTGATTAATTTTTATTATTTGATATAGTTATGATTTTTAATTACTGTATTATTTAGCATTTATATGTTTCTTAGAGTTGAAATGAAGTGGTATAAAAGCATTTGTAATATGTATGTATGAATGAATGAATGTATAAAACCTGCTCCCTAAATTTAAAAAAAGGTAAAGGTTTTCCCCTGCACAGTTGTGTCCAACTCTGGGGGGTGGTGCTCATCTCCGTTTCTTAGCTGAAGAGCCAGTGCTGTCTGAAGATGCTTCCACGGTCATGTGGCCAGCATGACGCGCGTGGAACGCTGTTACCATCCCACCGAAGTGGTACCTATTAATCTACTTGCATTTGCATGCTTTCGAATTGCTAGGTTGGCAAGAGTTGGGGCGAGTGTGGGAGCTCACTCTGTCATGCGGCGCTCGGGTCTCGAACCACCGACTTTTCGATTGACAAGCCTGGCGTCTTAACCACTGAGCCATCACGCCCCCTTCCCTAAATTTGCAACTCTATAAAAAAGGAATTTTTCAGCTTCTGTTGAAGGGATTAAAATTTGGAAAAAATATCAGAGGATGAAGTTGTGAGTAATGATAAAATGTCTTCCTTCTTTCCTTCTGAGATGTCCTGTGAGTGAATGAGTGTGCATGGGGGGGGGGTGTTAGGTTATTCTATGTAGAATTCATGCGAATGGATTCTTTTTCTTGACTTCTATCTGTCATGTTACCATGTACTCTGTTCCTGAACTGTCACTATGCCTGGCCTTTGTATGGGCCATGAAACTCTCCGTATGCTTTGTTGTTTTTTCCTTTTGCAATAATGTACTATATATCCATTATTGCCTTATGCTACAATAAACTATTGTGAGCCCTACACGTTGTTTGGATTACTCTGCGCCTGGAACCCCGTAAGGCCAACAATTTCCCACAGGGGGAAGGTGCTTGGCTTCTTGTACATCCTGTCTAAAATTATACTCTCAACACACAATGCTTTGTGGTTATCTCACCATTGAGTAGTCAGATGCTCATTCTTTGACAGACAGACAAGACAGACAGACAGATAGCTTTATTCCCAAAGGAAAAATGGCCCTAATTCCCACTGCTACAAATTCTAGAAGAAATTTGTACTCTATTCTCCCCCTATAATTCACTACCTCCCCAATCTTCATGTACAGAGGGAATTAAGGAAAACAGCTCAGAACATCAAACAGGAATATATAGTTTCTAAAAAAACATAATTGTGCAGCTGAAAAGGCATGTGGTTGCTTGGTAGAAATTTTGCGTTATGCCTGTAAATTATACAAGATGCTCTATTTTGTTGCAGCCCAGAGTGTGTTTGTGTGTACTCCCTGCCACCATATAAATGCCAGCCACTTGCTAGTAAATAAAATTTTGGAATAAATTAAGGGTATGCATTGTTCTGATCTGAATCCAGTTCTAAATTGGACCATTTCTGAAAGACTCACAAGAAGTCTGAATTGAAGTGTTGTCCTTTGAAGTAGACTGAATCTAAACTTTCCAAAGCCTTTGTAAGCATTTCGGATATTCTGAGGGATGCAAAGAAATGAGCCATGTGTTTACTAAGTTATTATATTGCCTGCAAACTCTTCCCATAAAGAAACCCTAAACTGGGGGAAAAGTTAGCTCTTTGTTGATTTCTAACAATAATGAAATTTGGTCTTTGATTTTCCAACTTGAGATTTGGATTCAGTCTCTGAGCAAAATCAGAAAACCCCTGAATCAGTTTGAGGTGAGCTGGTCTTTCACTTCCATATTACTGGACTGATATCAGTGCACATTCGATTAGGGTTGGGCATGATGACATGTAAACTGGGCATACTTTCTTAAATCTTAGAAGCAAAAAAGGAGTTTAAAATAAATTAAAACCACAAAGTAGGATTAATCTTCCTATTTTGCTAGAGTTCCTACTTTGCTAGCTTGCTTCTAGGCTACAGAAATTCCTTCCCAATTTTTGTTGTGTTGGAAATTAGCTGATACACACACATCTCCATTTCTCTCTCTTTCTCCTTTTACCTATTTTCTCTTAAATGTCCCTAAAAGCAAATGACATAGAAATAAGATGTCTTCTTAAAGATCCACTCACCAGTATTCATATAACTATGTACGTGATTTTTTCACTTTCCCATCACTTCAGAAATAGAAAGACTGTTGGAAGATGAGGATAACTATTTTATTTCCTGCTATGATGACTCTTGTATAGATATAGCAGATGATAGTTTTGAGCTGTCATATGAAAATTGAAGATGACAGCATCATGTTGATGGAAACATGTCAAATCAGACATCTTCCAAACTTTTCAAGAAATAGAAAAATATCTCTTTGTTGACTTGAATCTTTCCTTTTGATTGGTTTCAGAGCTCCCTTTTGCAGCACTTTTTGATCAGTGATCTTCCTTTTCTCCTTCTTTAAACTCATATTTGTGGATCAGCTAAGATTTTTGTATTATTTTCCTAAAATAAACTTTAGAGGAGAAATTAAAATTATCTTGCCACATGTATAAAAGTAGACTTTGTTTCTATTTTTTCCCAAAAGAGAAGGAAAGACTTTCCTTCTACTAAGAAATGTGGTCTCCATTATTCTTTCTGTTGAGGCTTAGAAAATGGATCTAAAGATTTATGCTCAAAAATTCTCCTACTCCAACACTATTCCAGTATAATCTGCATAGATGGCAGTAGAAAATTAATTTATTATTAGTTTGCCATATTTGTACAGCTGCCAGGGCAAGCTAAAAAACAGAAAATGAAATACATTATTCTTATTTTAGTTTTTTCTTTCCTTTCCTTGCACTTTTTTATTTCTTTCTCTTTTTCTTTCCCTTTTTTCCTTAGAGTTGTCTTTTATTGTATGAAAAAATTCTTAATAAATATAGATATAAAAAGAAAAAAGAAAAGAAAATTAAATACTTTATTAAGACTGTAAGCCTACTGTATATACCTTGGAAGCTTTTTAAGAAGTCAAAAGTATTATCTTAATTAAAAAAATGTGTGTATTTCAAGGTATACATTCATAGAATCTATTGTGAATTTGCCTCTTGATCCATCTATGGCATCCATCTGATGAACCTGAATTCTGATGTCCTTGAATGGTCAAAATAGCTAGGTTTTGATGGCATGTTTTAGAGCTGTCTTGGGGGTATTTAGAGTGTTTTATGAATGGAAATGGGAGTCCTTTAATCTCAGAAGTCTTCTGGTCCCACTTCCATTTTATTATTATTATTTTTAAAATCACACTGCTGAAAATGTGCTGTTTTGTTACTGAATTTCAGTGGTATAATCTCTGCATGCTATGGAATTTCATGCAGATTGCTTTGCAGCAATTAATGCAGCAATTAATGCAGCAATTAATGCAGTCTTAATGTGCTAATACTAGTAAAGCAATTTGTAAGTGATGGGGAAAATTGCAAATTTCAGTTTTGTTAAATTTCTCATTTTTCCAATGCTCAATTTATTTTGACCCATATCTGCATCAGTTTGCCCATTTCTTGTAATATGTATTTGAACAGATTGCTAGTGGTCTCATTAAAAAAGTTCTCCCTAATATACTGAATTTGTATGAGCTATTTTTATAAAAAGAGGTTTTGTGCATGCTTTCATTTATACACTTTTGTGGTGGTTTTTTTTTAATGGTCATTGATTTGTTTGGATTGCAAAATCTGGAGAACTAAGACTTCCAAGCAGAACTGCCTTTCATTTTTTTTAAACAAGAATTTTATTGAATTTCAGAAAGATAAAAGATACAGAAAAACAAAAAAAAAACTACAAAAACTTTCATTTTCCTGCTCAGGTTAAAATGCTTGCTAACCATGTGGGACCACCATCCGCTCCTCTGTTATAAGAACCAGACCAGATGTGCTCTATTCACTGAGAAATGTGTTTTTGTTCTCAATGGTGGATTGCCAGCTTTTCACATCAACATGCCACTACACTGCAGTGTTTTTAGCTTCAGTGGTCTAAATACCTTAGAGTAAGATCTAAGAGATCTTAAGTAAGATCTAGAGTAAACCCCAGGTCAATACAGAATACATGAATCCAGTTGATTCATCCAGGATATTAACCATTGGATGGAGTGTTTGAATGATGTGGTTGCCATTTAGTTTGGAATCTGAAGTCTAATTACTTGCTGACGATTTATCCCTGTGTAGTGTGGGGTTATGGTTATGTAACATGCAGGAAAATATTGTAAGACTAATGAAGAAATAATTATGGGTAGATTGTATTGCTTTGCAGTAAAGAACTTTGTGAAAAGTTGTCATTTGATTAAAGAAAACTGAAGAGACAATGCCCACTGGATGAAGGGAGATAATCTGGAGCTGAAACAAACATGCTTTACTTGAAAGGATGTGCTGGTTGTTTATAAGTAAGCAGCATTTCAGTAGAGAAGCCATCCATATCCTCCAGCCACAAAAATGCATTAGCAATAAGCATTGCCAAAGACTCACAGAATTACTCTAGAGTTAATAAAGGAAATGCTTCACCTTTATATATGTGCTTTCACTCAAGGGGCATTGGCACATTATAGTTGCACTATCTGGCTGCCCTACATCTTGGGATTTTACATCTACAAGATTTCTTGGTAATCAAATAAGAGTCTAAGAAAGTAGATAGGTGAATGCTGGAGGACTAAATTGTACCTTTCTCCTTGGCAACTTTTGCTTTTTCTCCTAGATGTGTGTTTGTGTCTGTGTGTGTGCACATGTGCATGTATATACCACCAAAGCCATCCTGTATCAGCCAAGGGAAGATACCTTCCCTTTTTATACTTTTAAAGATACTTTTACCTTTTACAGTTTTCCTCCCTTGATACCAATGTGTGTGTACTTTTCCCCCATGTTAAGACATTTCAGGGAATGGGAGAGATTTGGATGCAGAAGAGCCAAGGTTCCTTCAATTTATTCTGACATGATTTCTCCTTGCCTCCCAGTATCAGGACACTGGGAATGATGGGAAATTTGTCCTGCTGCAGTCAGAAGGCCTCGAAGAGCAAATATTCCCTCCTGCCCGTGGCCCTCCCTCTCTTTCCACCTACAGAGAGCAAGATCCACATGATGTAGCACCCTTCTAGTCAAGATTCCCAGGAATTCAGAGCTTCTCAAAAAGCAAACTGGACTGTAAGATACATCACAAGAGGCTTTTATATCCTTGTAGTGGGAGAGAAATAAAGCTTAATAGCCTATCATATTTAAGAAATACAGTATGTATTTTTGAATGATATTATTTGAAATGTTGTATTATTTATTTTGCTGCAAATATAATTGTGCATAGATACATTGATTCAATTATCTATCTATTTGATCAGTTTTGTTGAAAACTTTAACCTATTTGATAAAATACATCCAGTAGAATTTTAAATGCTTGTTCCCTTTATTTTGGTTAATTTTAATGTTCCTTGATAAAGGGGTATCATCCAAAATACATATGAATAAAACCTTCATATTTTGGCAACATTAACTGTTGTTTGGCTTTTTTGTACTGAAACTTAGATTTTCTCCCTAACAAAGACATTATCTGTTGCATCACATGGCTCATGAAGTAGTATGTTTCGAGGGGATTTAATAATCAACAGTTATTAGTTGGTAATTTAGAATTCACTGACACACGTCTTCATAAAAAGAGCAATTTCCCTGTTTAGATCAGAACTTACATGTACTAATATTAAGTAAATATTAAGCTGGATATTAAGTAAATATTTGAAAACATTATTTTTGAGTGCCTGTATAGAGTGCATATGGACTTCACAGAGAAGGGTTTTCTCTGCTGTGATAGCAAAGTGACCAGAGCAAAGCATCTTGTAAGAATGGGGCAGAGCAAGCACTGATGGGAGAAGAGAAATTTGAAGCAAGCAGGTTGTCTTTCTGGGTGCTGACTAGATAGTACACAGAAAGGGATGCTATCTAAGATCTTCCCTTGGAAGTACACAAAGAAAGGATCAGAATCAGGCCATATTGGTTGAGCAGGGAAAACAATGGAGGGAGCACTAAACAAATGTTGTCATTGTTGTTGTTGTTCGAGTGGGTTGCCATTTCCTCCTCCAGTGGACCACGTTTTGTCAGAACTCTCCATCATGACATATCCATCTTGACCTGACTTCATTGAGTTACACAAGCCCCTTCACCACGACAAGGCAGTGATCCATGAAGGGGATGTTGTCATTAGTTGAAAACAATTAAATTAACTGAAATAAATTATGTGATCTGTGTGAGATAGTAACTTGAGATAGCTGTATCCCACATAGATTTCATTAAACAGAAATTGATTTAGGTAAAGTGAAAGGGATATTTTCCAGCCTGGAGTTGTGAGGTCAGTTGCTGGAAGCTGAATACTGTACAATAATCAGAAGCTACTTGTCTGTTGAGCACAGAAAATCAGAGGAAGGTAAGCTTCTCATTACAGGCCTGAACAACAAAAATGCTTCCTATTGCTTGCCACCAGAAGAGGATACTGTGGCCCATTCCTATTCCAATCTAGTCCTACCTGCTAGAGGAATTTTTTGAGGCCTGTGCAAATATAAATTCCAGGTTAATCCTGAGGTTAAGTCCCTATGTCAGATCACATAAAATACCCAGTTCAGATTTGCTGAACTCCAAACAGTAATGTGCTCTACAAGATGTATACTTGAGAAGCTTTACTGATGTTGCTTCCTTTTTAAGACAAAAGATTCATCCCCCCTCCCCAGGAGACCTTCTTTCTATACCTGGAGAACTTATTTGAGCTGGGAATGTTTTGGTTTCCGTGGCAACTAGGAGGCAGTCAGCCACATCTGTTCCAACACCTGCCTGTTAAACACACACATAATAGGCAGCTTACTTACAATATTAATTACTAGTTTGTCCTGATTAGAGTTATTCAGCTTCATGATATATTAATGGGCTCAAGGGGAGGGGAAGAAGGGAACTCTCTAATTGGAAGCATTTGCGTGTATTTTGTCCTTGTCTGCTATCATAAGCTAATTAACAGGAAGAACAGCTAGCAAGGCGGAGGGTCAGATGAGATCACAGCGAAGAGATGGAAATGCACAAAGTCTCTAAAGTTCAAAGGTAAGGGTTAATCAAGAGAATGCATGGAAAACAAGTCATGTATTTACTTCACTTAGACATAGGGATGACATGACAATGGTGATCTAAAACTATCATCTTCTGAAGGTGGGATATCTTGAGCCGGACGGTTGCTTCATACATGGCTGTTCATGTCCCTGAGTGGTGGGGCAGCCATTCAGTGCTGGCTCCAGGTTTTAGGAGTCTTTTGAGCGAAGTATCCTCACTGGATGTTCCGCTGTTGCCAGTTGCTATGACTTGCTTCTCATTCTCCATTGGTATGAGCCTTTCACCTGCCAGAGAAAAAACAAAAAGAAGCTGGTGAACCAGCATCGTTGCTCTAGTTTCCCCATTTTGCCATTGTTTAATTGATCACCTCATCTAGGCCTCAAATGAGTGATGAGATGGCAACTGTTGGAAAGTAGTTATTAAAAAGCTAAACTAATGTGGTAGTGGTGATGAAGAGTAAGAGGTGCAAACTTCACAGATACTGATCAAACTAACACTTGAGGCAAATCTTCCTTCCTTCCTTCCTTCCTTCCTTCCTTCCTTCCTTCCTTCCTTCCTTCCTTCCTTCCTTCCTTCCTTCCTTCCTTCCTTCCTTCCTTCCTTCCTTCCTTGGCAGTAGGTAAGTATTCACAAATGCCAATCTCTAAAGGTGGATCAATTTCTTGAATCAAAAGAGCAATTACTATTGCTCTTTACAATTACTAATAAGACTATAGTCTTATTTCAACTAAGTACAAAATGGCACTTTCACTGTGACTAGGTTGACACACTACAGTAAGCCTTGGCTTGTTTAGCCATGATATGTTGAATCAGTCACAAGTGGCTGGTTTTCCACAATGTCCTAAACCATTAACAGATGTATGCAACTTTTGTTGGCTTGAGAACCCCACTCAGCTTTGCCTGGCATGTTGAGAGCTATACTCCAAAAGTGCTTGAGATGAGGGAGACAACAGGATCCAAAGTGGACCTGATTTTTTTTAAAATTGTGAGTTTTTAAAAGGGATACCCTTTTTATTCCTTAAACTTCCTAACCACTGAAAAGGGGCTGAATTTCCGGGCCCTTCCCATTCTCAGAAAACTCTGGGATTGTGGGTGGCATATATATACTGACAGGACACCCTTTTTGCTCTCTTGCCATAGTTTGCAGACCATGGAGGCTAGATTGAAACAATATGCTATGCCAAACCCAAAGGAACCACATTTATTTATTTACCAAATTTACATGGCTGCCCATCTTAACCAATAACCCTGGGCAGCTAATAAAATAAACATAAAATAAACATAGTGTATAAAAAAGCAATCAGTTAAAAAGCATAGTCCAGACACCCTTAAAATATTACTGCTTAGAGTAGTCTGTGAAATCAGTCTCTGTTATTTTCATAGGACTGATTCCAATTTCTTGGTTTTCAGTCCAGGCTCCAGCTATATGTGGAAGAAGAACCATCAATAATCATTATTAAACAAAAACATCCTGGACATTAGAAGCCATTAGTCAAGCATATCTCATAATAGGGCTGAATGGAATGTTTTTGCTAAAACAGATAATTCTATCCTCAGAGCAAAGTACATATTCTAGGAAAACCATTTTTAATCTTGTATGGAATTGTGCATATAATTCATGTTTAACTGAAAGGCTTTCCCTCCCCTCTCAAATATCATTATACTGTATATCATTAATTGAACATTTTCATTTCTGAAAATAGTAACTCGGAATTCTTCCCTGGAAGTGACTTTTGCTGAATCTTTTATAGAACGTTGATTTGTGGCAGCTCTTAGCTATGTTATATTAACTTATTTTCAGTTATGTCAATCTGAATATCAAATTAATAGGGCAAAGCATATATTAGTCTTCATCCATCAGTTTCTCAACTCCTGATCCGTTTTTGGATCTTACCCATATGCCACATCCTGATATGGAAATGACGGGTGTCAAGAATTGGCAACTAAGCTGCATGAGGGTGCCTTTGTGTAAGTCTGGTATGAGGTCAGGGTTAGCATTAGGAGATGGATTTATTTATTTAATTTATTTTCTATCCCGCCTTTATTATTTTTATAAATAACTCAAGGTGGTGAACATACCAAATTCCTCCTCCTATTTTCCCCACAACAGCAACCTTGTGAGGTGAGGTGGGCTGAGAGAGAGTGACTGGCCCAAGGTCACTGAGCTGGCTTTCATGCCTAAGGTGGATTCATTAGTTGATGCTACTTACAGTACCATTTTTCAGCCATAGATCTTGTGTTACATAGCCCCCCCCCCCATAAAACACTAATTGGCATTGCTGTAAAGGGAGAGGAGGAGAGGAGTCATAACTCAGTAGTAAAGCATATACTTCACATGCAAAGGCCCTAGGTTCAATATCTGGCTTCTCTAGACATTACTTAGAAAAGAACTCTGTTAGAAACCTTTTTTTTTTTGGTGCCTTCGAGTCAATGTTGATTCCTGGCCAATGCCTGGACTAGTCCCTGCAGTTTTCTTGGCAACGTTTTCAGAAGTGGTTTGCCATTGCCTGCTTCTTAAGGCTGAGAGGTCACCCAGCTGGCTTTGTGCCTAAGGTGGGACTAGAACTCATGGTCTCCTGGTTTCTAGCCTGATGCCTTAACTACTACACTAAACTGGCTCTCTGTTAGGAACCTTAGTGTAACTAAATCAGTGAATTGGTGAGCATTACAGTTGGTGAACCTGTGTCTCTACAGATATTGTTTGAATATTTGCATAAATATGACTGTACTAGAGAAAAATCTAAAATTAAAATGACCTATGCAATTTTCTATGCAATTGTCCAAACCTGCATAGATGGCAGTGCATTTAGAAAGAGAAATCCACTTGCAAAATCTCTCTCTCTAATTTGATTGAAGAGTGTGAGCAAGCTTGGGGTAAAATTGGGCTTTGGTTTTGCATGCAGCATACTGACCAAAATGTGCCAAAACTGACTGTAATGCCCGTAGCATTAGCAGGGAATGCTACCTATGGCAGAGGTG
Organism: Charina bottae; assembly: GCA_023362775.1. Classification (NCBI taxonomy): domain Eukaryota; kingdom Metazoa; phylum Chordata; class Lepidosauria; order Squamata; family Charinaidae; genus Charina; species Charina bottae. Next base: position 79,939,293 of record JALMGJ010000001.1, on the reverse strand, counting down.
CAACTGCTAATTTAGTCTACACATTATCTGTTGTATTAAAAACATTATAGTATGTGAAAGCCTTGAATGACCAAAGTCATGATGGGCAGCAAAGGCCCATATTTATGGGCCCACCTGATGATGACCATAGGATATGGAAGACTTTGATTTGGAATGTTGGAGAATTAAATGATACAGAGCATGAATTAATGAATGAAATGAAAGAAAGAAAATTAGACATGTTGTGTGTTAAATGAAGAGAAAGGGGAAAGATGTAATAGAGCTGAATGAAGATAGTCTGATCTTGTGAAGTAGAGTTGATGAATACATGCAGGGAAGTAAAGGGGTAGGTTTAGCTGTAAATGAAAGGGCTAAACCAATTGAAAGAATGTCTAAATTGGTGTCATCTAGATTTTTTTTGGTGCATATGAAAACAGGAATTCATAGGTTGGTGATAGTTACATATTAAACTCTAGTAAATGCTGACAATGAAAAGAACAGAGATGAGTTTTGAGAAAGTTGCATAACACTCTGAATGAATATGATCCAGGGGAAAATTATTCTGTCTAGTGAGATGAATGGATGGATGAGAATGAGAAAAGAAAATGCAGAAAAAGTGGGTCATTTGGACACCCTAGAATGAATGAGAATAATAGAGGTTTGGTGAATATGCTTGTTTCAAATATGCTCATATGTTCATATTCATAGGTACATATGGCAAAGATATGAAGATAAATCTAAAAGCATTTGTTTATAGCAAAAAACTTAGAAAATTAGTGAAGAATATAATGGTGATCAGAAGTTGTGAGGCAAATACTTTTTTGATATTGTCAAGGTTGGATCTTGGAAAAAAATGGACATGGAAAAAAAGGAATGAAGTGAAATAAATTAGAATGAAAGTAGAATGGCTACAGGAAGAAAAATGTAATGTATTCAATTTAGGCACTGCTTGACTTCAAATGAATCTGGGTGGCTCACAGTGTAACAAAAAAGAAAAAATACAACAATAATTCAAAACTAAAACAAATGAGTATCCAAACCCTATGTGAAAAAGTATTAGAACATAGATTAATCTCCCAATGAAATGAATGAAAAGTGGACATAAGGAAAGATGATGAGGAGGCTGCTTGGAACAGTGAAAAAACCCTTATGTTACAAAGTACCACATAAGCCTTTGGAGTTATGTTAATGGGTAGTATGGAAAAGGATGCCTGATGGAGTGATGAAGTGAAAGAGGTTGTGGATGAGAAATTAATGCAAAAAAATGTGAATGAGAGAAAAACATTGCATAATAACCGCCCAGAGTCCCCCTTGGGGGAGTTGGGTGGTGATAAATCCAATAAAATAAATAAATAAATAAATAAATAAATAAATAAATAAATGTGCACACAGAGAAAAAGGTAGTCCAGAAAAAGTCAGTGCATGGGAATATTTATATGTGTGGTAAAACAAGTAAAACAAACAAAAAAATAGGATTAATATGTAAATGAATGCAGAATGAATATGGATTTAATACAAAAGTTGGGTGACTAGTAGGAAAGAAGGCCATTTAGGTTGTTTGGACATATGGAAAAAAAGAATGAGGAATGAATTGCGGAACAAATATATGAAGATTAAATGGATTGAGAGGAAGGTGAAGACTGAGAAAGTTGTGTTTGATGGAGTTGATAAGTTCCTCAAAAAGAGAGGGGTGAGAAGTTAAAGAATAAAAATCAGTATATAAATTGGTGTATGAATATGGTGGAAAGAAGGATAAAAAGGTAAGAAGAGGTATAGTGAATGGTACTGGTGTAAATTAGATTTAGTTAAGTTTCTATTCCTTTAAGCTCCATTCCTGATTTTCTTTTGCTTAACACTTTTCACTTCTTTTTCCACACTTTGTATAATGTTCTTACTCCAAAAAAGAACAGCATGATCTATGTATAAGGGTATTTATTTATTTATTTGATTTAATAAATTTATACGGCTGCCCAACTCACACACAGTGACTCTGGGTGGCTTACAAAGTATGTTTTTTAATATAAATTTGAGTATTTTTTAATATAATTTTTATTGAAGATTTTAATTACAATAGTGAAAGAAAATACAAACTAAACTCAGAGAGAGAAGGAGGAATAGAAAGAAAGAATAAAAAGTGCAAAGATAGAAAAGGAAAAGGAGAAAAAGAAGAAAGTAAGATAAAAAAAGAAAAGAAATATATAAAGATCAATGATCAATGCCAAGGGAAGTAATAACCAAGAAATCAAACGACGCATCGCGCTGGGAAAATCTGCCATCCAAGACCTATCTAAAGTTTTCAGAAGTAAAGATGTCAGTTTAAAAACAAAGGTGTGTCTGACTCACGCTATGGTCTTCTCAATTGCCACATATGCATGTGAAACTTGGACATTAAATAATGAAGATAGAAGAATGCATTCAAATTGTGGTGATGCATTCGAATTGATGCATTCGAATTGTGGTGCTGGTGAAGATTACTGAAAATACCATGGACTGCCAGAAGAACAAACAAATCAATTTTAGAAGAAATACAACCAAAATGTTCACTATAGGAGAAGATAACTAGGCTTAGACTCTCATACTTCGGGCACATTGTCAGGAACGACCGATCGCTTGAAAAGGACATCATGTTTGGTAAAGTTGAAGGCCAGCAGAAAAGAGGAAGACCTTCAATGCGATAGATTGATACAATTACCGCAACAATGGATGTAAACTTTGGAACAGTCAGGCAATTGGCGCAAGACCATTTAGCTTTATACATAGGGTATACATCCTTAATTCGTTTATAACTTTCTTAAATCAAAGTCTTATTTAGCTTTTTGCCATTTATTTTTAATATTATTTTTGAAATTTAGAGTTTTAGAAGCTTGCATAGAGAGATCAATAATTCTCTTCATTAGAATAGAAACAGATAAGCAGAGCCAGCAGGCAGAACAAAGGATCACCTTTATACACTTAACTTCTTGATCATAAACAATCATTCACCATAGTAACCAATTAGCATGTGACTACCCAAAAGTCAGCCTGGCCAAAGCAGAATACCTTACATGGTAACAAAACACTTAAGAACACAAAGATAAACTTTATATGGTTAATGGAATCTGAATGCCAGCAGACCTTTGTGACACCTGTGGGTAATAGAAAAAAAATTACCTCAGCTTGTCTTTTTAAACTGAATCTTGTGACCCAGATTCTTTTTAGATCAATAAAATAAAAAAATACAACATTTAATTCCAATTCTTTAAATTCTTAAACTTATGGTTAATTTTTATTTTGTTCAAGAATGAAGGTCAACTCACCAGGTGGCTTTTCAAACTTGCCGTTCCAAAGGTCTCTAATAGCCTTAGGATAGTTAAATAGGCAATTTCCAAAAGTGATTAGAAAGTGAGGTTAGCAAACCCAGTGTCCTTTAAAAGGCTCTGCCGTGGTTGTGAGCATGATGGCTTAATCCCTTCATCGTCAGCACTCAAACCCACAGGAGACGGCTGTCCTGAGGTCTCCTCACAATGAGCAGCCATCCAGAGCACATGTGGGTAAACTTCCATCGTCTCGTTGTCCAGAGCGGTTCTGACGAACCAGTCTACTCACTGGTTCTTCAATCTTTGCTGCGGTCATTGTCTCTGCTCTTTTGGAGACATGTTTAATTCGCCATGCCTCCCCCAGAAGAGTATGTTTTGATCCTTGCTGTTCAGCTTACTTCACCCTCAGAGCTTCTTTTATAGTATTCCACCTTCAACAGGGCTGTCAGATCTGGGCTGCAGAAATCCAGAGGATGACTAGATTGCCGCAAAATTGATGGCTTTATATATCTCTTGGCTGTCATGCAATGGTTCTCTGGATTTTTGGGAACCCAGAATTGGTAGCATTATCTTCAGCTGATTTGCTTATCATACTCACTTAAGCACAGCCTTCTCTGAAATGTTTACAAAACATTCCCTTAGCATAACATTTCCTTTCACTTAGTGAAAAGCCAAATGTTTGCTCTGGTCTCAACTAATAATGTTATAGTCAATACTTGTCTCATAGCATGCTATAGCAACTCCATTGGAAGATAAATCAGACCCTCCTGGTTTCCCCCTTTCCTCTGGGAGAAAAGAAACACAACCTGAAGCAGGCAATTTAAATCCTCAGAAGCTTCCATTTTAGTTATAAGTTGTTTTTTTCCTGATAGAAGACTCCATGTGTGAATTAGGAGACAAAATTGAAGCATCACTCAGGGCCAAGAATATAGGTAGAGAAGCATCAAGTCCAGTGGAGAAGAATCTGGCAGAAAAACAGTCTTCCTTATGAACATGAGCCTTGTTGTTTTCATGCAGACGTTTCATTGCCAGGCTAGGCAACATCTTCAGTGCGAAAAGGGAGTGGAACTTGCTGTCTGTTTATATACCTTGGCTTGTCCTGCCTGTGTTGGTGGGGGTGTTGTACTCTCCTTGGTAGTTCCTTGATTGGGCTGTTGTGTGCTGTTTGGGTGATTGACTGAGTTAATAGTTCCTTGATTAAGGTCTATGGTGTTGTTTGATTGCTCCTCCGCTGCTAATCTTGCTGTTAATCTATGCATATCTTGTTGTTGATTGCTGGCCCAGGGGTGTTCTGGTCTTCTGGCTATTCTATTGTCTCTTATGAATGGTATGTAAATGTTGTTAACCTCTATGTGTCTGTTGATGGCTGCTTTGTCTGAGTGCCAAGCTTCCAGGAATTCTCTAGCAATTTTGGATTTGGCCTGGTCTAATATACTCACAGTTTCCCAGTTGAAAGTATGGTTAAGTCTGTCCATGTGTTGTGAGATTAAGGAGTTTTCATCATGTCTTCTGACTGCTAGTTGGTGTTCATGGATGCGTTCTGCTAGTCTTCTTCTAGAACCACGTAACCACTTCACAGACCACTTATATAGCATCTTCCAGCAAAATGGATATCCACACAACTTTATCAAAAAGTGCCTGACCACTCAACCCACCACAGCAAAACCAACAGAAGCTATGAGAAGGATTACATCAGAAACATCTCAGAAACTACTAATAGTGTTACATCCACACGGCATCACTGTAGCACACAAACCAACCAAAACCCTTCAGAACATTGTAAGTAAACCAAAAGACCCAGTAGCCCAAGAAGAAAAAACAGGAGTTATCTACAACATACAGTGTAAGGACTGTAACAGCCACTATGTAGGACAGACTGGCAGAAGACTAGCAGAACGCATCCATGAACACCAACTAGCAGTCAGAAGACATGATGAAAACTCCTTAATCTCACAACACATGGACAGACTTTCAACTGGGAAACTGTGAGCATATTAGACCAGGCCAAATCCAAAAATGCTAGAGAATTCCTGGAAGCTTGGCACTCAGACAAAGCAGCCATCAACAGACACATAGAGGTTAACAACATTTACATACCATTCATAAGAGACAATAGAATAGCCAGAAGACCAGAACACCCCTGGGCCAGCAATCAACAACAAGATATGCATAGATTAACAGCAAGATTAGCAGCAGAGGAGCAATCAAACAACACAATAGACCTTAATCAAGGAACTATTAACTCAGTCAATCACCCAAACAGCACACAACAGCCCAATCAAGGAACTACCAAGGAGAGTACAACATCCCCACCAACACAGGCAGGACAAGCCAAGGTATATAAACAGACAGCAAGTTCCACTCCCTTTTCGCACTGAAGATGTTGCCTAGCCTGGCAATGAAACGTCTGCATGAAAACAACAAGGCTCAGAGAGCACCAAAGACTCCCCAGAACAAGGGAGTACTTGGGAATAGGATATACTTGAAAGGAGTCCTCTCCAGATGGCCAGGATTGTTAGCATTTTGCCTTGAATGTGATTTTGTAAGTTCTGACTTAAAATCTTCCAATTTTCAGTAGTCAATGCTGGAATTTACATCAATCTAGTTGTTTTTGATCTCTGAATTATCCCTGGAATCTGTTTGGATCTTTTTTCTGGCACTGATTGAATTTTTGTGCCTGACCCTGCTTATTTTCTGACCCAACAGATTATGGACTTGACTGCCTAGATACCCTCATAGCAGCAGAGAGAAGCAGATCAATGGTTTGATTCAGTATAGGGCAGTGTCTTATGTTTAATGTGCTAATTTCCCACATGTATTCCCACTGGTTAGAAGAAGTGTCAGATCTATGTTGGTGATTGGTGTTGTCTTTGCCTTTTTTTGAAGGACTACACACAGGAGATCAAGCTAGAGAAGCTGCAGCTTATCATTCTGGTGTTCTCATTTCAAGGCCCAGTGCTTTCAGACCACTGTGAGAATGTATAGAATAACAGAAAACAGGCTGTGAATGAACTATAGGGGGTGGAATTTAGTAGCTAAAGAATGGAACTTCATAGGTTATTCCCAGGCATCAGTCACTTAGTATCAGAAAGTGATGTTGGAAACAAATGTATTGAAATGCAGAAAGAGTATAAATTGATGAGTATTCTAAATGTACCAGCAAATGAAAGTTTTGTTCAGATGTATTTTTGCAATCACTTTGGATTATGTTGGATCAAAATATTTGCTGTGGTAATGTCTTATTTGAAAAAACACACACAAAAACACTTCCATCATTAATGCCTCAGTCATTTTTTTCCAGATTTTGTTTAGTTTATCTTCATATTTATTTATAATCCTCAAATAAATAAGTAAATAAGTAAATAAGTAAGTAAGTAAATCCTTAAGTCTGAAGTACTTATGTGACACACTTGAAGTCAGAATGACACACAAAAGTTTCAAGGGTCAATACAAATCATGTAGGATCTGTGTGAAGACTGAAACTACCAAACCTGAAAGCAAAGAGCCTGAGATCAGACATGACCATGATCAAAACATGGGCAGGCACCCTCCACATTCAAGGGTGAGAAATGAGCAGAAAAAAGTTGATACTAGGTAAGGGCAGGAGAAAAAGTTGTAAAGCTTAAACCCTGGGACTGTTACATGCAGTCTATTGGCCTTGATTGCTAGTTTCTTCAGTAGCTGATCTTTATTATTAGGCCTTCTTGTGTCCGCAGCAAAAGAAACTTATCTGAGCCTTGTTCTTGACTCATCCACTATTAGCTCTTGAGTGCTGAATATGTTTCCAGATAGAGATTTATTACTTTGTCCTGAGAGAAGCTCTGGCAATCAAAAAGGTATGAATGCCTGAACGTATCCTCAAGAATGACTTCTTATTCAGAATTATAGAAGTCATGTAGGATGAATTGAGAAATGTAGTTCTTTACTAGGACATTTCAAATTGGAAGAGAATCATAGACAGGCAATTTGTAGTCTGTGAACCACATAAAACCTTGAAAGACCTTGAGTAAGCTTGCAGTTGTTGCCAATTTTCCAAATTCCCTCCTACAGATCTGTTGCTCACCTGCTATGTGGGCTGAGGACAGCAGGTGATATGAAGATAGATAGATAGATAGATAGATAGATAGATAGATAGATAGAAATTACCCTTTCTAAGTATCTTCCTTGCCAGCTAAACTGTACTCTCTACAGTTCTCCAAATAGCTGTTTGGCAGACTGACTGGAGTGCAGTCTGAAAGTGTAGTGGCAACCTGTGGAAGACCTTTGTATCTCGAGGAGTTAAGTGGCATGTTTTGCTTTTCCTTCCCCACACCTAGGAGATTAGAGCTTATTTTGAGTTATACTGATGTTTAATTGGCTTGTTTTTATTTCTGCTTGGCATGGGAGGGGGAAGAGAAGAAGAATATATCCACTTCTCCAACAGCCCTCCAGATCTTTGTTGGAAGTGGGCGAGAGAAAACCCCCAGCTTGTTAAGTTTAAGCATAAGTTCACTCCTCCAGCCGCCCCTCTAGCGGCTTGGAATGGGGGGGGGATGATAAGAAATTGTTTATGCTTGGGCTCTGATAGCTTCCCAGGCTCTGGGAATGATGTCATGGACAGGTGCCGGGCCCCAGAAGGAATCCCAGTCAAGGTCAGTCTGGGCTTGGTCACGGGGTTTGGGAACCAGGCTTTGATAAAAACCTTAGGATTGTCTTTGGAGTTTGGGAACTTTGATACAGGCTCAGGACGCTGGGTGCTGTGGGACTCAACAGCCATTCCTTTTGGGGTTATTCTCTGCTATCTTAGTCAAGTTCCTGGTAGCAACAAGAGAATAAAGGTATCACCTTGTTTGGTATGTATGTATTTCTTTCTGTATGCTATGCTTGTTATGCTTTGTGTAATCTGTTTAAACTGTGTTTCTGTTTGACTTTGTTTGCTTAAGTTTATAATAAAGCTTTAAGTTTCTTTATCCACTGGTGTGCTATTATCTCTGGATCAGAACCAATTGTTCGGGCCCCTGATCAAGGCTTGGACTCTTGGCAACACAGAAAGGGAGGGAGATCATGGCACTGATTTACCATCCCTGCTGCCCTTATCAGTTAAGTCCTGTATTTCCCCTGTCCAGGTGGTTGGTGTTGGGTAAACCACTAAGCACCTAGATCACAGCTTTCCAAACTGTGTGTTGGGACACGTCAGTGTGTCGGCTGCAGTGTCTGGGTGTGTCGTGGCTGCTGCCGCCTCCTGGCTTCCACGCAGGTTCTAATGCCTGCCTTGTGCCTTGCTGCCTCCAAACCTGCTGTGATTCCGCACAGGTCCTAGTGCCTGCCTTGTGCCCTGCTGTAAGAGTGTGTCGCGAAATGATGCCCTGCTGTATGAGTGTGTCACAAAATACGCACAGAGGTGGAAAGATCCACAGATACCGATGGTTGAAAATTGGATTGATAAATTAATGGATCTGGCCCAAATGGCTAAATTAACAGCATTAATTAGAGAACATGATGCATGTCTAAAAATGATGCATGTCTAAAAAGTGTGTCACCAACATGAAAAGTTTGGAAAGCTCTGACCTAGATGATGGATGGGGGTGGGGGAAAAGAATATGTGATGAGATCCCAATAAGTGGAAAACAGGCATTTAAACCTCTCTATCACCACAAAAATCACAACAGATAAAACTGAATCTTGGTGAATTTTATTCAAGAGTTTCTCATTCTAATCTCCCTTTGAAATTTATTTGTTTGACAATAACCAGTTTATTTTTTTTTGGTTTAAACTTTATTAATTTTCAGAGTATAGCTAAAATACAAAATAGAAAATACAGAAAAGCAAGAAAATAGAACTAAAGAAAAAAGAAAAAACTATAAAAGTGCAAATAGACAGAAAACAAAGACGGAAAAGTGACTTCCGACTTTCTCCAATACAGATATAGATAAATTTACAAAAATAATCTCTTACCAATGATTAAACCATAGTAACATTATTTCTATTAAAATAAACAAATTAATCGTTAAAACCCAAAATCAGAACATCATTTTTTTTTACCACAAGCAAGTACTCTAGAAGTGGTTGCCAAACAGATATAAATCCAGAAACCAAATGTTCTCTAATTAATGCTGTTAATTTAGCCATTTGGGCCAGATCCATTAATTTATCAATCCAATTTTCAACCATCGGTATCTGTGGATCTTTCCACCTCTGTGCGTATAAAAGTCTTGCAGCTGTGATCATATAAAAAAGCTCATGTTGTTTCTCCAACTCCTTCTCCATCAAACCCAAAAGGAACAGTTCCGGCTTTTTTTTTTTATGTTCACTTCTAAAATCTTTTGGATAATAATGCATATTTGATCCCAATTTTTTTTGGCTTTCTCACAGGTCCACCAGAGATGATAAAAAGTTCCTTCTCCCTGTAAACACTTCCAACAAACATTAGTTACACCATTATACATTTTTGATAGTTTATCAGGGGTTAGATACCAATGATACATCATCTTATAAAAGTTCTCTTTTAAGTTATAATTTAAGGTGAATTTCAAACCTTTATTCCACATATTTCCCATTGCTCCAGCATAATATTATATCCAAAATTCTTAGCCCATTTGATCATGCATTCTTTAACCTGTTAATCTTCCAAATTCATCTGTAACATTTTATACATTTTAGTAATAACATGTTCATCATTTATGCAGAGTTCCATTTCAAACTTAGTTATTTCATTAACAAATTTAAAGTTCTTTTTATCCACTTTAAAGCGTTCTGACAATTGCATATAGGTAAACCAATGACATGTAAAACCTTCCAACTCTAACATTTCCCTTGTTTTAAACTTTGGTTTACTTTCTTCAAAATTTAACAAATCTTTATAATTTAAAAAACTTATTCCTCCCACATTTTCTCTTCTAACAAATGCTTCTTGAGGTGACAACCACAACGGTACATTAGGAGACAATCTTACCTTGTATTTGTTCCAGATCCCTAGTATGGCGCTCCTAACAAAATGATTTTTAAAATCCTTATTAGCTTTAACTTTATCATACCACAAATAGGCGTGCCACCCAAATCTTAATTCATGTCCTTCAAGATATAATAGTTTCTTGTTCTCCAAAGTAATCCATTCCTTCATCCAGAGCAAACAACAAGCATCAAAATATAGTTTTAAATTAGGCAAATCCAAACCTCCTCGTTCTTTAGCATCTTGTAACAATTTATATTTAATTCTTGGTTTCTTGCCTTGCCAAACAAATTTCAAAATATTTTTCTGCCATTCTTTAAATGGTAAATCTGTCGTCAAAATCGGTAAAGTCTGAAACAGAAACAACATCCTAGCCAAAACATTCATCTTAATCACAGATATTCTTCCCATAAGAGACAGTTGTAATTTTCCCCATCTTAACAAATCATTTTTCACATCATTCCAAACTTTTACATAATTATTTTTAAACAACATACTATTTTTAGTTGACAGGATCACCCCCAAATATCTAACCTTTTTTTCAATCTTAAAACCCATCTTACCCATCAGTAGTTCTTACCCTAATTAACAATAACCAGTTTAAAGGGTGATTCTGTGGTTAGCTGGCATGGCATAGTGGTGAATATTGAACTGGACTGGAGACACTCAAACTCTAATCCCAACTTTAATGTGAAGCTCGCTGGATGATTCTGGACCAGTTATTATTTCTCAGATGAAACATTTAATGAGGGGTGATGCGATGTATATTCCTTGAATACTTTTACAGGGAGGGAGGGAGGAAGGAAGGAAGATCACCTACAGAGTGTTCTGGGAAATTGATATGTTTTCCCATTGGGTTTTAAACATAGCCATTTCATACTGCCACCTTTGAAGATATAAGTTCCATTTAGTTATTATAGCTAACAGCCATTGACAGGCAAACCCTCCATCCAATTTTGTAGGTTAAGTCTATCTAAGTTGGATACAGTGATCAAACCCCTTGATAGGAAGTTCCATATGTGTTGTCTGACATTTAATTTACTGCAATTTTGTTGCCAATATACTGAATAGAAAAATAACTATGGTTTGTCTGTTAAGCACATTATTTTTTTTTGGGTCAGGTGAAGTGGGGTGGGAGCCCATAAAAGCTTATGAATGTCTTGGGAGTGCATCAAGCTGCCCAGCATTTTTTTCCCCTATGTCACATTGGCAGATAAATTCCTCCCTTTAATGTCTTTAGGCACTACTGCACATAATTCTCCCTTCACATCTGCTGGTGGAATGCCCATCAATTCAGATTATTGGTGCTGCTGCAAAGAGAGCCCATGTTTTATGCTCATTCTCTTGCCCCTCTAGCAGGAAGAAAAGCAAAAAAAACCCCAACAGCCGGTTTCCAATGTGCCAGATATTGGATTTCTGAGGAATAATAAGGTATTCTGAAATGGGGATAATTTGAACTCTGGTAGGGTTGATTACAAAATATTTGTTGTGCAAAAATAAATCAATAGGGTTGAATATAAAAGAACCTATCCAGATGTGTGAACCGTTGACCATATTCTCATCTAGGCTGTTTATCGAGTGTGTATAGTATCTGGTTGCTTGCAGTGGGAATCCAGTATGGAAATCACAGTTTACTGCTTTTGACATCACATACTAAGGGGCCACTGAATACTGTCCACCATAGTCATCTTGCCTGGCTGACCTACAACTGAAGTAAATCATATGCATGTCCACATTTCCACAGTGATAGTAACACATGATTACCAAATACTTGAGAAACTTAGTTCCATAACCAAATTTATTCATAATGAAAAGAAGTCATTTTTGGGAACTTCCTCAAGCTAAAGTGGGTATCACTGAGTCTCACCTGTGACAACAAGACACTGATAAGAGAGGAGAACATTTCAGTTGCCTACTAAGGCCCAGAGATTGCTTGCATATAGAGTACTCCAAATTTGGGCAGTTTAGGCTGATTTGGTGTTTTTTTTTTGATGGGGGTGCAAGGATCTTTTTCTAGCTGAGAAGAACTATGATACCATATTATATAAGAACATAGAAGAACTATATGATACCACTCAACTGGACTTCGAAGTAATATAGTTTCTTGCACATATAGTCAGTCTTAGGTCTGATCTATATGTGCAAGAAAAAGATCTTTTTTCTTGCACATATAGATCAGGCCTAAGACTAGCCTTGTGAGGAGATTTTAGTAATACGATCACATTCTAACACAGAAAGTTTATCCACTTTCTGACTGCCATTCTCTTATCAAAGAAGCCTGCCAGCACGTTTCTCTCTCCTTTTTCTCTTGTCTATCACCATTTTACCTCAGTCGCTACAACTATGACACTGCTATACTTGCCTTCATTGCTTCTGTCTCAGAGGGGAAAACTGGGGCAAAATGGTTCTGGAAGTGTCCTGTAAGTGAGGAATATTGGGAACAACAAACCCCCAGCTCTTTGTTATGCTGAAAATTATCATCTGTAAGAAAGACAAATGTTGCCAAATGAATACTTAACACTTCTGGTGAGAGAGGAAAACAGTCACCTCAGTTTTACATCATTTTAAGCCACTTTCATGGGCTATGGAAGGGGTTAAGATTGATTAGTTTTGTGCACCCATAGATGTGAATTTTCTGCCATATACACCTCTTTTCCCAAACATAGCATCAACATGGGGTAGCTTGAAACTGTTTTTGATTGCATTTGCCTAGTGAATCACTGCAGCTCCTCTTCAAGGTAGAGCCCATGCTGTGTCTTCATCCATCAAATATATTCTGCTTTAAAGTTATTGCCGTTGAGAATATATAGAGAAGATCTGGTTTGTTTGAAATTTATTATTTATTTTTCTTTCTGGAGTTTTCACATTACATTTACTTTTTTACTTTGAAGACTTGGATTAGAATGCTAGAGTTTGACTAATTTATTAGAATTCACCTATTTGTTTGATGCATCAGGTTAGCTCATCAGATCTGCCTGATGATTTGCCTAACCAGATGCTTGCACTACAAACTTTTAACAGGTTGTTTGCTAAAGATGACAAGTCTGGAGTCTACCCATCCAAGTTTTGTAACGTCATGGAAGTTAATATATATGAAAGAAACCCGTCTCAACCTGTGCATGAAACCTATGTACCTTTGCCGCATGTAGAATGAGTTAACTACTACAGGTATTTCCAAAATGTTATCCTTCCTGGATTTCTGATGAATTGACATGAAAAATTTCTGATGAATTGACATGAAAAAAGACCATGTAAACTGAGACTGGATGTTGGAGAGCTGATTGACTGAAAATATATGAATTGGGACTTTAAACCTTTGGTTTGTGAGTCAGTGAAGAGTCCACACATACAGTATCTAGTTCACAGTGAGAGGATTTTTTTTCTTGCTTATATTATTATGGAAGTCACATTGAAGTGCTTCCTCATTTATATCTTCATCCTTGTGCCAGAATGTGTGCCTTTTTGATCTAGTAATTTTAATGTTCCAAAAGTAACATTGAAAACTGGATAACCAATAAAGTGATTTTCTTCTGTTTGTAGTATACAGGATTTTTTTTATCATTATTATACAGAATGAAATTATGGAATATGCTGCCTTGGCTATGGTGAAACAAAGCCCTCAATAGGCAGGTTTTTAATCCAGAAGGGGTTATGTTTATATATACAGTAGGGAAATGACTATTTTTGTTTCTAAAGGAGTACAGCAAACAGAAGTACAGTGCCTTTGATTGATGTGCTTGGTATTTAAAATAAAACTGAACAGAATAGAATAGTGGTTACTCATACAGATATATATCAATTACTTATGTCTTAGTATTATTAAGAAAATATAATTTATATTGGGAATGAAAAGTAAAAAATCATTAACTTAATTTTGTTATTCATGCAGAACCAACCTCCCACCCTCCCATCTTCAATCACATATTTGGCAATGCTGTTTTCAGTGCTGTATTTAAAAACTGAGTCTTAAAGCGTGACCAAACATTGACATGTCAATAAAGTAGAAAGCCTGATGTGAAAAATTCAGAGTGGATAAAATAAATAAACCTTTTCAATTTCTTCCTAGAAGCAAATATATTTCGTTAAAAGTGGTCTCTACTGGTTTCCAGTCAAGAAACAGAAAGACGTACAAAAAATAATGACCTATATCAGCCTTCTCCAGTATGGTACCCTGCAAATGTTTAACTACAAGTCTCATACTTCCCAGATAGCATGGCCAATGATCAACTTGACTGGGAATTACAGGAACTGTAGTCTTACATATCTGCAGGGTGCTATGTTGAAGAAGACATAATTATATGCAAAAATCAACAGAAATAGGATTACGAATTGAGGTATTGAAGGCTTCATAAAAGGCAGATTTTCATACAAAGCTTCATGGATTTCATCTTGCAGAATTTAAAAATACTTGGAGATCAGTGGAGGTTACTACAACTCCCTTGATTTTCTTCAAAGCATCTCGGCATGGGCTTCAAGGAGTTGCACTGGCACATGAGTCTGGAGTGTTAGTGGCTTAATAGTCATCCTGAAAAGAAAATAGGATTATTCTATTCTGGCTGCTTGCAAGTGAATGGCTCAGAGAGAGAAAACAAAGGATAATGTGCAGTCTTTGAGTGATGAGCAGGATGTTGACAGTAGTAATAAAAGAAAAGAAGATGAACATTTAGAAAGGAAAAGAAACAAATTAAAGGATAGTAGTTTATTTATTTTATTTATTTATTTTCTATCCCGCCTTTATTTTTTTTATAAATAACTCAAGGCGGTGAACATACCTAATACTCCTTCCTCCTCCTATTTTCCCCACAACAACAACCCTGTGAGGTGAGTTGGGCTGAGAGAGAGTGACTGGCCCAAGGTCACCCAGCCGGCTTTCACGCCTAAGATGGGACTAGAACTCACAGTCTCCTGGTTTCTAGCCCGTTGCCTTAACCAGTAGACCAAACTGGCTTACTACTTTTACATTCAGCCAAGCAATGCAACCAGTTGTAAAAGAAAATGGAAACTAACAATTGCATTACAGCAATAAATCTTATTAAACAACTTATTAACATACTAAGTCAGTCCTTGGTATATCTATTTCAGTATTGTCCATACAGGGCAATAAGCAGGAATTGCAGGGTGCTTCCTTCTGCCTAAGACACTTTTCTTGAAAATGCCAGGACTGAATCTTGCATTTTTGCAATAAACCTCAAGTTCTGAGCCTCTAGCTCCTCTTTATTCTCTATCTGGCTGCAGCCTTTTTATATACAAAGACAAATGAACCCATTTGCAGCAGCCCTTCCTTTCTGCTGCATCACAGGTAAAGAACAAAAGTCTGCTCACCACAAGAAAATTCAATCTCTCATCACCAGACTTATTTTGCCTACCAGCAACATTTTGGCATAGATGCTATTTACCTTATTATATTAAGTGCTCAGTTTGAATTTTCAGGTGCACAATTTGGAAATGTAAGATTTATTTATCCTAATGAAATTCTCAGTGATAAAAATGGATGTTATGAAAGGTCCATTAGAAGAAGAAACTGCGTAGTTTGCTATTATATTTCCATCTTTAAATGAAGGACAGTAAAATGCTCCTTATGCAAGACTAACAGAGTGGATATTTCATTGTACATATTTAATACAATATTAAAAATGTGCTTTCCAGAGTGCAGACAAGTCCATTAAATTTACATTTCAATAAAAGTAAACCCAATTCATATTTTCTAAATCCGTACATGAACTGGAATGCAGTTTTTCTTCAGAATTTGCACTTCTCAGATTTTTGTAGTATAGTTCCCTGAACAAAAAAGGGAAATTGGCATGCTAGTCAGAATAAGGGAGAAAACTGCCTTCCTATTACAGAGAACTGCTTGTAAAATGTGTTTTAGCAACCTTGTGTATGAAACTGTACATTCAGAACAAATTGCATGAATTGTGATGCAGCTGCTTTATCTCTTCTTTTCTAAGTTCAGTGGATGAAGACCTGAGCCTTTTTTTTAGTTTATTATTTTATTAAATTTTACAATAGTCAGCACAGTACAAGTCATAACATTAGATTCAGAATGATAGTAACTTCTATCCAAGCAACCCATTTTTTTAAAAAAAACCAAAGTTATTCTTAAACCTAATCTTAGTGATCTTGTTTTTGAGCTCTTGTTTTTCAACTCCATTGGTTGATCCTGGATTTCAAAATTGTGAGAGGTTTTAAGAGATAATTTAATGCAATTTGAAAAACATGTTTTAGTTATAGCTCTATGTATGGGCTTATGTCAAATTTGGCTTTTTCTTAACATAAAGTCTTAAATTGCTTGGATGAAGACTTGAGCTTGACGAAGAAACCGATATTACATAGGAAGGTGAAAGTGAAAAATTAATTTTATATGGAGAGGCACCCTGGATGTGGTGAAATATTGAAGCATTCTGCTCCCCAACTTGCAGCACAGAATAGAACAGTCCAAGTACAGAGACAGTATATGTGAGTCATCCACATCCCTGTTTTAACTGATGGAGTATTGCCATTGCACTATAACAACACGATTCTGCATCAGATATGAAGAGATTAAATGAACATTGCTTATACCTGTCTTGCTGTTTTTCCAGGAAATGAGCTGCTTAAAATGAGTCGCTCAAAGTAAAGAAATACTGGAAATGTTTGCCCAATTTCCTCATGCTGCTAATGAGACTTTCCTAACAGACTAATTAAAAATGCATGGGAAAAACCAAGACACACACAGACACAGAGGCAGACAGGCATGCACACAGACATTCATATAAAGTTCTACAGTAGAGAAAGAAGATAATGAGAGGTAAAAAAATTAGCAAGCTAATATATTTCTTTAATGTTTAAAATCTTAAAACAGGATGGGCAACTGAATCTGGTCAGGCCAGGTAATTCAGCCACCTTCTCCTGGTGGGCCAGATGGTGTCAGAGAGATAGGGAAGCAGAGGGAGAAACCCTGCCTCCTGACATCTGTTTTTTCTGAATGAGAAGCCATCACTTCCTGCCTCCTCTTCCAGATGGAATTTCATTAGCACTCTCTTTCCCTCTTAAGGGGGAAAGAAATGTGTGGGTAAAGCAGAGGTGAGGTGGCCAATGCTTTGCAGAAATGCCATCAAGAATGGTTTCGGTTGGGTTCAACTACATCCTTCCTTTCCCATTTGCAAGGAAAGGACAAAGAGGGCAAGGTGGGCAAAGAGGGAAGGTACAGTTGTGGAGCAGAGGTTAATGTCTTGAGGGCTGAAGCAGGACAGATATGGGCAAGATGTTTCCTACCTTTGTCTTAAGATCTTCTGGACATTTTTTTAAAAATCTGTTCAGTCATTTCTTGTAGACTGCCTGGACAAGTCATTGCAGTTTTCTGGGCAAGGTTTTTCAGAAGAGGTTTGCCATTACCTCCTTCCTAGGGCTGAGAGAGAGTGACTGGCCCAAGGTCACCCAGCTGGCTTTGTGCCTAAGGCAGGACTAGAACTCTTGGTCTCCTGATTTCTACCTGATGCCTTAACCACTACAGATTTGCATTTAAATAAGCAACACATTTTTTCCACAACATATTTCTTCAGGGCACTATCAGTTCTTGCATTAGGAAACTTTATTAAAGCTACCTTTTTTGTAGCCAGTTAAACATCTTGGATTTCAAGACCAGTATCATGAATTTAATAACAATGACAATACTTTTATGCTTTGTTCACCTTAAAATTCTAAGGATGATTCTCTAGATTATTTTCATCTCTTTAAAACTTGGTATCTTACTAGGATTTGCCTCTTTGCTAGCATGTTGTTTCTCTTTCTCCTTCTAATATTGGCATGAAGGAATGAGCCCATTCCTGAGAATAACTGAAAAAAAGACTTGTGGTAATTAAGGTTACAAACATAGTTTACTGATAACAAGATTGAGAAAGCTTGCTTTCTAACCTCTTTACTAACAGTGACATTAGGAAGTCACTGTTGGTATTTTCTTCTGTGTAATGGAGCAATATGTTGCATCTGTCTGTGTGTGAGAGCCCTAATCAGGGCAAATGCTTATATGTTGCATTTCTGTGTGTTTATGTAGAGGAAAGCAGATACAATATTGGCAAAGGAATGCAAGAACCCTTAGCAGATAAAAGACAATAAATGACATCAGCCCTGGGAAAGGAGGGAGTGTGAGAAAAAGACTTAAAATAAGATTCTGTATGGTATAAGAGGCGGCAGAGAGAAACTCTGGCAGGCTTCAAGATTCTGTATTATACCCTACAACAATAGAGTTTCAGTAGTCCTTGCAGTATCTGCTTCCTGACCAGGCCTATTTCAAAGGTAAAAAGGTAAAGGTTCCCCCCGCACATTTGTGCAGTCGTGTCTGACTCTAGGGGCCGGTGCTCATCTCCGTTTGTTAGCTGAAGAGCCCAAAAGGCTGTGTGTAATCAGCACAGGGCAGGCTACATATGCTCCACTCTGGGTCATGTGACCAGGAGGGAGGAAGGCTTGGAGGCTTTATCAGTATCTAAGCCACTGCGCAACTGCCTTTCCTATAAGCTTGCTTTGCAGCTCCTAGCTGAATCTGGACCAATTAAGAACCCAATCTTCCTTTTGCTGGCTTCTCACAATACCATATTTGGTTCTGTTCTGTTTAGTTCTGGGGGAATTATATGGCTAAGAGAATCCCAAGCCCCTTGACTTAATTTCTTTCCACTATTCTGTTAAGTTATAAAGAATATAAAAGGCCCTAGTTACAAAGCAACACGTCTTTTGGTTCTGAAGCAAACTCTGCTAGTTTCACCCATACCCACCAGTCCCTAAGATAGGGATGAGCAACCTTTTAATGGGCAGAGGGAGATTTTGGGGAGGGCCAGAGTGGGTGAGATGATGAAGCAAAGCAGCATGAATGCTTTTTATTTCCCCCCCCCTTAATTTTATTTACTATATTTATATATTACTCAGTCAAGATTAACTGTAAGCAGTATATAATTTTGGAGGCAGTTTGTTTGTTTGTGTTAAAGGTGAAGCCTATTTCTGAGGCTTATGTTATCGTTTTTATGCATTTCTTGCAGGAAAGTATTCTGTTTATTTTCAGCAATAGCAGTTGCAAGGAGCTCCTGGGCCTGCAAAAAAGGAAGTAGAGATTTGCCCATCCCTGTCTTATGAGGAGATAGACCTCTCCAGACAAAAACTTACCCAGCCCTGCTGTAGGTGGAAGAACTGAGCTAAACTGAGAGAAAAGCTGATGTGCAGAGAGGAAAGGCAACAGAACCAAAAGTCTGGCAATTAAGCCTTGAATGCTCTACTTCTAATTCTTCTGCCATTCTATAATATTTATGAACTGTGCCTTTTGTGTACAGTTTGGATTCTGCTGGAATTTAATTTTTAATTTAATATTCCATAGCCTTGAGCACCCCTCCCCCTATTACTTTAAAAATGCTTTCAGGATCTCTGTGGATTGACAGCACATTTTTTATCAGCAAAATAACTTTTAGCTGAGTTCAGTTTTCCACGTGTAGATCCTTTGGCATTTTGTTTCCTCAAAGCCTGGAAAATCTGTATAAGAGAGGTGGGATGGAGATAGTGTGTGCAATCTGGGGAGAGTTTTAGCTAAGTAATACCCAATATTCAACTATTTAAAGGCTTGTTTAGAAAGTGATAGATATAAACATTTCAAAATAACTAATTAAGAGAGAACCTTGTTGCATTGTGCATCCACAATGCACTTTGAGAAAGCTGCTTTCTATTTAGCCACTTCCACAAAATGCAGATGGTTACTTAAGGTGGCGATGGGGGGATGTGTTTGCTGGTGATCTGCGGAATGTGAATAAGGCTGCTAGCAGATGGCTTCCAGATATTATTCTGAAATATCTTATCCTGACAAATAGCAACAGTATGTATAATTAGCACTATGCAGATGGCATGCCGAATGATTCTCTTCCATCTTCACACACTTCTTTTCCTTACTGATAAAATAGGCTATTTTTAAGAGATAAGTTTTAAAATGCAACCAGCAGCAATTCCAATAGGGAAGACTCTACTTTATGTCTAGTTGCAATCACAGTAGAGGATTAATCAGTTTTGTGGGTTGGAGCTCATAATAGAGAAAGAATGAAATAGGAAATAGCAAAAAGCAAAAAGCAAAAAGCAAATGGGAAGGGTGGGTGGGGGGAATACAAGAGAAACTATTTAGAAGTTTATGAAACGGCCAGTTAAGAACATTTTCTGTCCTCTAATATCAATTTGTCTGTGCATTATCATCTTAAGATGAGACCCTTCTTTAAATACTATCAGGTAGAGTTGTTGCATTATGAAAGTATCGTCCTTAAAGAAATTTGTGCTAGCAATACAATTTTTTCAGTGCCAGGTCAATAAATTTTCATTTTTTCTCTGCTTGTTTCATAGTTTTATGGTGTATTTCACTGTTTGAATTGTTTGTGCTTTTATAGCATAGCATTAACTTAATTACATGTTGATGTTTTGCCCTGGACTGTGTTTGAATGACCATCAATTTAGAAATTATTAAAACAAATGAATGAATAAAGAAATATTGCCAGCATATCTTGTAGAAATTGGCAGATTTCTCATCCTTGAATGTGTCAAATACTCTTTTAAAGCCATCTATGCTGGAAGTCATTCCTTTTCTGCAGCTTGTGGCTCCAGATTTGGATCCCTCCCTGCTCCCCCATTTTGCTTTTGTCTGTCCTTCTGTCAATCATCATTAGAGCATCCTGAATTTTACTCTTAAGAGAGAGAGAAAAATGTTCTTGTGTCAACTTTTTCCACATACTGCCAGAACAACTCTTATCATGTCTTCCATTAGCCCCTTCCCTCCTAGACTTAAAAGCCTTAATCCTTGCATCCTTTCCCCATAGTGGTGGTACTTCAGAGCCCAATAACGTTTGTTTCCCAATTGTGTTTGTTTTTCAATTATTCCATAACCTCCTTGAGTTGCAGAAAAAGGAACTACATACAGTATTCCAAATATAACTTTCTGATTTGGTTAGATGTTCAGAAGGTCATTTACTCTTGAAGATTGTGAGTGCAATTGTACGAAGTACTCCAAAGGGCACTCTTCCAAAGTGTGTTAGTACAAGCAAAGCATCCCCTTGAAGTGTTAACAGAGTTACATCATCTGGACATCTTGATGAAGCTGCTTTGAAGGCTTTCCTTGTCAGCTTTGTGTATGTGCACAAGCACATATAAGCATGGCACTTCTGCTTAGGTTGTCAGTGATATGAAGCATCTGTGCATGCACACACCAATGCAGACAACTGGGGAAAGACCAAAGCCACCATGCCAAACCTTCTAGAGGACTTGGCCACTTTAGTGCTTCAAGAAAGGGTGCTTCACGTGCACTAACATGCTTTGTGAAACACCTCCTTGGAATGCATTACACAGCTCTATTACAGCACAAGGGAAGTAACCGGCACCTGGTTTTTAAAAGGCTTATACATTTACCAGCTCTAAGCCCCTTTGCCTAGGACTACTGCATTTTATTATTCTAATAGAAAGTGAATTCAAGCAACTGATGATAAATGTTCATCAGCTAAAAGTTGATCTAGTGTGTATAATGTAGGCATGTTCAGTCCTTTTGAAGGATAGGGTCATGGCAGCTGGTTACAGTGGCTGCTAGTTATTTTGAGGCTGGGCTAGGTGACACAGCTCCCTGACTCACTGATGTGCTCTTTGAACACATAAGGTGTCTCGTGTACACCACCCTGTAAAACCAGCCTTTCCAGATCAAATGCAACAGAATAGGCCTTTATATTTCATGATATCAGCACGGCAGGCAAAATACTTTCCAGTAGAGGTAGTTCTTTTCAGCTATTTATCGCAAACTGAATAAGTCTTGATAATAAGTAATGTACATCGATGTATGAGTCGAACCTTGCCTTAATGCTCTTCTATTTCCTATTTGGAAAAATATGAGTCTCTTCTATACACACCAGATGGTAGCAGCTTGTGAAGTTAAATTTATTTACATATACAAATGGTTGTTGCAGTAACTTTAGATATAAGGTTGTAGAAAAGAAGAATCAAAAGGTTTATGTATATTAATCTAAACTGTGCAAATAAAAAGATAAACACAATGAATGAGCTGAAGCCAATAATATAATAATTTAATTACTGAATATGTTTTGATTTCCCATTTCAGGTTCAGGTTGTTCAACAAAATATTCTGCTTTTACAGTGTTATTTTTTTAAACATGTCTTTTAAAATCAGTCTGTTGATTGGCAGGTTGTGAAACCCAGTTTGTACAGTGGAAGAGGGCTTATCACCCTCTTATGCAGGGATCAAGAGGCTTATCGCCATGTACCTGTGTCCCCTGCCTCAGCATGGTAGCAGTGAAGTGGGCATGTGGAGGGATGGGGAGGCAGCTGACACCAACAGTATCATGCTCTGTTGTAATGGGAAAGAGCAAGCTGAGAGCATTTTATTTTGCATTCCGCAACCACATGGGTACATCCAAGGGTATAGGCTAGTATGCAGGATTCGGTCACATAGGTGTAATTATGCATTTTTGTAGAATGGTAATAATTAATATTTCCTATGTACATTGAGACACAGAAGATGGCAGCACTCAGCCAATCTTGACATCTTGGGAAAAAAAAACTAAGCAGAGAAGTATCTGATTAATACTTTGATGGAAGACTACCTGGAAATCCAACTGGGAAGAAAGCAATGTCAAACTGTTTCCAGTTTGTTGCCAAGAAAACTATAAGGATGTGTCCATGTAGATCATGTATTTGACAGAGACTTTATTTATCAAGTATGTACATCAAAGACACATTAAAGAAGTGTAAAGTCCATAGCGCCATTAATAAAGGATGACCTCCAATTGAAACGCTCATGAGTTAGGGCTTCCCAGTTCTCAATGCTGATATTACATTTTTTTAAATTAGCTTTGAGAGTATCTTACATATCCACCGTTAAAATTTTACCTTTGGAAGACAATCTTACTCGGCTACGAGTGATTGCCAATGGTTATGGTTAAAGAAGTGTAACCTCAAATAGAAATAGATATGCATCTGTATCTCTGCCTCTCTATCTGCTTTGATGGCTTCTGGGATTATAAAGTTTTATCTCTTGTTCTCCCCATATTTTGGCTGGATTTGCCCAACATGCTAAACCTTAAACCTGGGACAAGAAAACACCATTACTTAACTGTGACCAAAGAAATAAGATTATTATGGCTGAACCTGATGGGTCAGGTTCATGGAATATGCTAAGACAAGGTATGGTTTCTCAAGGCCATCCTCTCCTCTGCTCACAATGCGTAATGGCCATGGGGTTAGCAAGCTTTGAAAGAACTGGCCTCCATTTCATGGCAAGAATGAATTTGGGCAGAAGCAATAATTAAATGAAGTTATCTGCAGTTTGCTAATGGTAACTCAGAACTGTCTCTGAAGAAGTAAGAGAAAGTTTGGGTATTCCTGCAAGCCAGATTCTTTCCTGCCTAAATTAGCACAACAATAATATAACAAGAACTTTGTGACTTGAAACTCGGGAGGTAAGAAAAACAAACAAACCAACAAAAATAGTTCTGTTTTATATAGATATAGATATATACACATTCCTTTAGATGGCCTGGAACATTACTGAAGCCCAACTGAGGAGCTCATTAAATTTTATGGAGACTTACTCTAAAAGACTTTAAATTTAACAATTAAAAAGACACCAGGGAAGAAGGTAATGTTCCATTTTTGGGACATTAAACCTGTTGTTTATGTTTTACTTACTGGCTTCTCTGTGATTTCAACAATTATAGCTTAGGAATGAAAAGTTTCCTACCTTGCTGAGTGAGCAAATGATTTTTTAGGGAAAAATATTTTCTGAGGAGTGGATAGCATATACAGTAAAAAAAATCAAATGTAATACCTCTTTGTAGTTCTCTGTGTCTAATCTGCTAGAACTAGAACAAAGAGGTGGGGTGGGGGATGTCTGGCAGTGTCAAGATTCCAGAGAAATGTATCTTTCAGTACCTTGGACAAGGCCTTGGAACACATTGTTCCAAGTTAATAGAACTATAACAATTCCAGCCAGTATAGTCATCCAATGGATATAGAGGATTGGGAAAGAAGGATTAGGATTGGAAAGGATGGCTCAAATTCATAAGTTTAACTGATCTCTTAAACACTCATGAGTGAGTAGTGGGAAACTGCAGGCAACTGATCTCAAATGCTCCCCACATCTTTTCATAGCTCCCAGAGTCACAGGAACACAGTTAAAAGGTAATGTCAAATTGCCAAAAATGAACCACAATATTTCTTGCGGTGTCAAGCAAGAAGTTAAAGAAGTAAGCTGCATCAAACCTTCAGATAGGTTTAGTAAACTTAACTCGCCCCTTTTCTCAATTAAAGAAAAACTCCATTTACTGGAATGACATGACACTATTTCATCCTGTCCCCACCACCAGCCACTAAATAATAATAAAATGTGGTCCTCTGGATGCAAATCTTACCTATCTCTGCTTTAAAGAGACACTTGTCAAGTCTGAAACAACATCTGTGTTTTTTTTTAACCGTTTCTCACAATGCTTCTTGTTTGTATTGGCAGCTACTGTAGCTCCTGCATGAAATCCTAGGATGTGAAGATGCTCATTTCTCTGTTGCGTGTGGAGGTCAGAGCTGCCATGCTTTTAAGCCTAGAGTCCTTGATTCAGGGACTATCAGCTTTTGTCTATGATGCAAAGACTGCTTGGTTGTTGTCTTTGGTTGTTGTTGTTGTTGTTCAGTCGTTTAGTCGTGTCCGACTCTTCGTGACCTCATGGACCATAGCACGCCAGGCCTTCCTGTCCTCCACTGTCTCTCGGAGTTTACTCAAATTCATGTTCATTACATCGGTGATGCTATCTAACCATCTCATCCTCTTTGTCTTTGGTACCCATACACAGTTTCATTGCTTCCATCCTCTGTATTCCTGACCCTCTGCTGACTATCTTTCTATATCAGTGTTCAGGTTGATGCTCATAATAGGGGATATGGCAACTACAAATATACTACTTTTTAAGGTGGCAGGAGACATTTTGCTCCTGTGTAATTGGTGTAGGTATATCTCTCGTGAAATATGGAAGCTGGGGCACTTAATGAATAAACCAACACTTGTATAGCTGGCATGTATATCAGGCAGAGCAATTTTCAGGGCCAGCTCTCTCTTAAAAGAAAATGAAGCAAACTGTTTGAAGTGGCATCATAGGGGAAGGCAATAGAGAAGGACTAGCATTTTCATCATGTTTGCCTTAGTTGATGTAGGAACCATTTGGAATCTAGTTCAGAAAACAAGCCATCTTTAGCTGGTGCTGGTAGGGACAGATGAGCATGTCATCCTGCCTATTTTTGTAAGTACTTACCAAATTCATATATTTGTAAGATGACAAAGAATTTTAAAATTTAAAAATCAGATCTGGAAGAGAGAAATATTGAAAGATTTGCTCATCCAGTTGGAAGGCTCTGAGTGCTGAGTTCCACAACTCTGGCTTTGAATCCCTGGGCATTCAGCCATGCTTGTGGTGATGAATTAAGGTCTGATCTCTTTTATTCTTTAATGGCACACTCAATATCTTTAATAGCTTCATGGCAGCCAAGTATAATATGCCCCTGCCATGCTGGAATTACAGTTTTGGCTAGTTCAGGTGGGTGAGTTTTTGGGTTTTTTTTAATGAATGTGGATGAAAGCAAAATCCATGGTTCTGACTGCTCCTTTCTACTGGCAGTTATGACCCCCACCCCACAAAAAGGCCAAACTTTCATTATGAGTAAAGGTGTATCTTTTCTACTTTATGCCTGTCTTGACTTGAACATTCCCACTGATCATCTTAATGCTTTCATTGAAAAATGCAGCAATGCTTCCAGCATCTCTTTCGTCCTTCTCCTGCTTCACAGGCTTCTGTTTGCTGCTGTCTAGAGCAAATTCTCAGCTGATGGAGAAACATTACATAGAAAAGGCAAAGGTAATAGAAGAGATAACTCCCCATCTCAGATGGCAGGCTACTGTATAAAATGGAGTAATTCTCATGGCAGGAAGGTGAACACATCAAACAATAATCCATGGCGGTATCACAGCTCAGCTTGATGTTTAAAGTCACCCCCATAGTGATGGCCTATTTTGTTCCTCTACCAATCTAAAGTAGCAGCCTGGGAAAACAAATGGTGGCACATTATTTTTCACTCACTTCATAACAATTGATGACATTTTTGGAAGAAATGCCAGAAATCACATTGATTTCCATGACCCTTGAATAGCTGGAAAGAAAAAGCTGGAAAGTAACTCAATATTTGGAGGTTGTAGGCCTGGAATATAGAACTCTTTCAGATTCTTTTGATTCATCTGGAGATGTTTTATGGGGTTATCTCTGGGGAGATGAGTAGTATGGGCTATGCATATGCACACAAACACACACACACGCACACACACACATGCATGGGGTAAGCTTGTGGATTTTTGTGTGCAGAGTCCTTGGTGCTCTCTGAGCTTGGTTGTTTGCTTGCAGACATTTAATTACCTGACTAGGTAACATAATCAGTGCTAGTGAGTGTGAGGTTTTCTCCCTGTTTGTATACAGTAGCTTGCCCTGCCAGTGTTCTGTGTAAATGTGGTTTATCTCTATGTGTCTATTGTTGGTTGAATTAAATCTCACAACACATGGACAGACTCAACCATAGTTTCAACTGGGAAACTGAGCATCCCAGACCAAGCTAAATCCAGAAATGCTCGAGAATTCCTGGAATTCCTGGAAGCCTGACATTCAGACAAATTAGCCATCAATAGACACAGAGATAAACCACATTTACACACCATTCAAAAGAGACAATAAAAAAGCTAAGAAGGAAACAAAAAGACCAGAACACATCCTCTCCAGCAGCCTCCACCCAGATAAGCAGGAATTAATACCAGACAAAAAATCAAGCAGAAAACAATACTCCAATCAAGGAACTACCAAGGAGAAAACCACCACCCCCAACATTGGCAGGGCAAGCTACTGTATATAAACAGGGAGCAAACCCCACACTCAGTAGCACTGAAGATGTTACCTAGTTGGGTAATGAAACATCTGCAAGCAAAGAACCAAGCTCAGAGAGCACCAACGACTCCACAGTTAAACTCTGAGCTACATATATTCTCTTCAATTTTTGTGTGTACAGTACCTGAATTGCCAGCAGACCCTTGAAAGGCTTCATGGAATTCTTAATTTTTTCAATGTATGAATGAATGAATAAATGAATGAATAAAACAAACAAACAAACAAACAAACAAACATACTGGTTCCTCCTGTGGCAGGACTTGGAAGTCAGCAGAATAAGGAGGAGGCCCCAGACACAGAAAAGCTGGTAAGAGATTATATTCTTATTTTTTAAAGGACTATAATTCATCTTAATGTTGCTGCCATTGTTTCCTCTGAGCACTGTACAGCTGATTTCCCATAGAATGCTGCAGGTTAAAAGTCTCAGAGCCTTCAGCCTCCAGAGAGCTGGAAGTTTTAGGTTATTTATAGAAAAGCACAAACTCAGACTGGCAAAAGGGGTAAAATTACCTCTTTTAATCACGATCCCATATCATACCATATACTTTGCCAAATAAACAAAATAATTGTTATTGTCATTGATTAGATTTCAAAACTGCTGAAACATATAACTCATGCTGGTGTACAGAAACATCATTATAAACACAAAATATCCACGCTATAATATAAAAATTGAAATTAACAACCTAATTGGAGCAATATACTGTAAGTATTCCCATGGCCTGGCATTCTGTCAACTAACTCAAAAGACTTTGTGGAACAGCACCACCATAACTTGTTTTCAGAAGGCCAATAGCTAATCTAGCTTCCCAGGAAAGCTATTTGCTTCCCTACCATAGTGTTGACAACAGTATTTAAAAAGGAAAGGTGAGAGATGGCATGGGCCAATAGTTGTCCAATACTGCTGGATCAAAGGAGGGTTTCTTAAGGAGTGAGTGTACAATAGGTCTTTTTAAGGCCACAGGAAATGCTCCCTCCTGCAATGAAAACTTTAATCAAACTTTTACCTCCCAGATCCATTTGACCACACCAACCCGTCCTCGGGAAGATCTAGTTTACAAGTGGCAAGGCACATACTAGTAAGAATCCTATTCATTTGGAATCTAGAAGCCAAATGGAGTCCCAGTTAACATGGCCAGATATTTCCCAGTTACCTACATAGACCCTGCCCATGAAGAGTCTATGAGCAATTTTTCCAACAAAGTGCTGCACATAACAGTTATAGCTGTCAGATGGCAGATGAGCCAGCATCTCCCTAGCTAGCATATTAGGAAAGAAAGATAATACGTTATTGCCACTGCTGATGATGGCCCCTGATAATCTGTTAGTGAATTAGAAAAGACTCTGGAAAGACTTGGTGAAAATACCATTTCAATTTTTTGGCCCACTAACAGAGTGGAGAATTTCAAGAGATAATTTGTACCTAACTCTAAGTTCAAAAATGAGACTTTGCATTTAATTTCTGGATGTTGCAGACTGTGGAATACAAATCTTTTTTTTAGACCCTATCTGTTTTTATGTATCTTAAGAAATATCACTTTACAGTATGTTCTAGAAAAGCTGCATAACATACAACATTCCCAAGTTTTAATGTAAACCTCCACTAATGAATCATCTTCTGAGTCACTTCATGAATATCATGCTTAGAATAATAACAAAGACTGCAGCCTTAAGCAGATTGACTATATAATAAATTCCACTAGACTCAGAAGGACAGAGGTTTGGAATCAGGCTAACATTCACCTTGAGGTGGGTTACACAGTGAGATGCATGGAAAAGACCTTCATTTAATACTGTTGGGTTTCAAAGCCTTACAGATGTTGGACTGCCACTTTTTTGAGTCCAAATCTTTTTTGAGTCTTCAAACATAAGTGAAGAGTAGCTGGCAATCAGAAGGCAAAATCAGGTGCATTGTGGGATACTACCTCCTCCCCCCCCCCATTCCCCGTCTGTTGGCAAAGGCTGTGATATTGGGAGGTATAATGCAACAACTTCTGGAAGATCACAAGTTCTTCATCCCTGATGCAGATATATGTTCAAGGAACTGGCCACCAGAATGAAAAGTTCCAGCTGCTCTTTGTCCATCTTTTTGCCTTTTGCTAAAATAATCATTCCTGCGGGTTCAAACAACTACTCTCTTTCTGAGCATTTAATTTGCTGAGGTGAGAGATCTTACACTGCTGACAATACATGATAGAAAAGACATCCTTTCACTGATGCAGCCCATGTCAGATATCTTAGAATACAAGATAGAGCTTTGGCAGATGTTGACACCTAATTTAATTTTTATTGTGATAGTAGAAGAAATTTATTAAGTATGTAGGTTGTCACATGAAGGTTGAATTAAATTAGATGTAGTTTTTGTCCCAATACCACCTATCTCTTTTTCTGGCACTGTCCACTACTTGGAATGTGGCTGTCAGTATGCCACTTAAAACCCAAGTACAGCCTCAGGCTGAAAAAAAAAGGTTGATCTCCATGCATAGGATTTTAACTGATGTAGAAAAAATGTGGAAAAATTGTCATGTATAACAGGATATATTTGCTGCCCATTTTGGCTCAGTATTATCAACTTGGGTTCTGGCTGCTTCCTCTGCTGCCACAAGTTTTGAACAAGATAATGCAGATCTTAGCAAGAAAAACTTATCTGGGTTATAGCATTAAACTTGGACAAGTGAATCTTAGATTTGAATTATTGGGCCACCAGTCAGCCTGGGCCACTTCTCAGCATGAACTGTCTCATAGGGTTGCTGTATGGGTAAAGGAGAAGTATGCCATCTTCTAAAGTGGAGGAGGAATTTTTGTGAGTGGGAGGAGATTATCACTCCATTCTGACTGGAGCTACTGTATCCAGATAGCAAGTTCATGTATCAGGGGCTACTGGAGCATGATATGCCAGCATGCAACAGATTCTGGATGTGGTATCAAACGTGAACCAAGTGATGACTGCTGAAACTGGGAGAGCATTGCACTCAGCTGTTCTCCTGGGATCTCTCCGGTCATCCATGTAGCTCTTCATTGGGAAAACTAGCTTATGCCTTCAACACTCATTAACTCCTCATTGACAAGGCTAGGGAGTTATCTATAAATGTGTCAGCAATGCATTGTCAAACTAGAGTTGTCCAGACAAAGTTCATAACTTCATTGAGCAAAACTCTGCTTCAAAACAAGAGCATAGATCATCCATTAAATGGTAAAGTTAGTTGAAAAATTATACTCTTTCATTTCTTTAAATTATCCCTAATAAATCAGTTTGTATTTGCCCCTCTTGTCTTCGGGGGAAGTACTAGGAATGCTCTTTAAGGATTGCATGTGAACATGACCGATTGAATCCTTCCAATATTATATCTCTACTCCTGATCTCTCATAGCCAGTGAAAATACCTATTTGAGTAAACAATGTTTTCAGTCTTTCCAACCACATCAAACAAATATGCATTGGCTGACTACTGCAAAATTCAGGTATCTTGTCTCCTTCCTCTTGCAAAAACTGTTACCTTCCAGCCTACATCCAAATCAAGAAATGTATCATCAGTTTAAATAATTAGCAGCCACAACTTCTTTTTCCCACCATTTGGCTTTTTTCACAATGGATGTAGAGTCATGCTGGGGCTTGAGAACAGAGGGAAAAGGCTCACACACATATACATAGTAAAAAAGGTAAAGGTTCCCCTGCACAGTCATGTCCGACTCTAGGGGCTGGTGCTCATCTCCGTTTGTTAGCTGAAGAGCCAGCGTTGTTCGAAGACGCTTCCGTGGTCATGTGGCTGGCATGACGCATACATACACACAAAGACAAGGACGTTTTGAAGTAGCTTCACTGTGTTCCCCACCACAACTCAGAGGAAGGGGGAAGGAAGGAAAATAAAATTTTATGAAATGTTCTCTGTGGTATTTTGAGTCAGCTCTAGAAGGATCATTAGCTTGGGTCTATGTCCCATATTTCCTCCCAATAATTCATTCCAGACAGTCTTCATCCAGGTACTAGCTAGCTGTTTAGCTTTAAAGATGGGACTAAATTTGTATCTTTTAGACAATTCCCTTTGCACCTTGACTTATAAGCTAAACGTAAAATGTACATTTCTCTCTTCTATGATTCTGGTGCAGTTTCATGAAAGTCAAATACAAGATTTATAATGCTTGTTTAATTTAAATCCAGGAGCTGAGGGGAAAGGCATTTAAGTATCTTAGCTTTAGACACAGTCTACAGTACATGGTGGTTTAGCCTGCATATAAAAAAGATAAATGTTTCATACTATAGATTCATTACATAGGACAACTGGCAACACTGGGTAAACCTACTGTATATTCACTAGCCATCTTCAATTATCAATCCTTTAATGTTTATTTTTTATTTATTTACAGTTTAATCTCACACATTTGATCGTTTTCATTCATGTAACAATGCCCTAGAACCCATAAGCAAAAACATATGCTACATTAAAGTAAGTTATATGAATGACAATTCATGGGGACACTATAGCATTGTGCCAAGTGAAGAGTTGAACTATATTTAGAACTTTGCTTAGCTAATAACTAAATAAGTTTCCACAGGGTACACAGTAATAGCTAGACTAGGGTAACTGCTCAGATTTTTGATGGCAGGTGGCCAGGGATGTCTTCATGGAAAGTCAATAGCATCAAAATTTTGGGCGCAATTGGGAAATTTGAGCTCCTCCCCTTTGTAACATGTATCACATGCATTGCATGCTTGTAAAAAGGGGTGGAGCTTTGACTGCCCCAGTTATGTCCACCATTTTGACACTGTTGATGCCCCCTATGGCTGTCTCTGCAGGGACATCAAAAAAGTCAAGAGGTCAGCCGTGCCTGTGCAGTGGAAGCTCTGCCCCTTTTTACCTAAATGTAAGGCTGTAAAAAGGATGGGGCTTTGTTTCATAGGCATGACTGCCATCTTGACACACAAAACCCATGGACACCACTGGTTGTCACTGCTAATTGTGAGTAAGTTCCCAGCAACCATTGGAGGAGAAAGCCAGTGAAATGATCCTTGAAATCCACTATGTACAAATAGGATTGCGAAATACGCTCACTTACAGATTTTTTTTAATACGTTCAATTGTGTCCGATTCTCAGAGACTGCATGGACAAGTCCCTGCAGTTTTCATGGCATGTTTTTCAAAAGTGGTTTGCCATTGCCTTCTTCCTAGGGCTGAGAGAAAGTGACTGGCCCAAGGTCACCCAGCTGGCTTTGTGCCCAAGGCGGGACTAGAACTCATGTTCTCTCAGTTTCCAGCCTGATGCCTCTAACTACTACACCAAACTGGTTCTCTACTTACAGATTTACTAGGTTTATGTGCTGCTCCAATCCAACAGTATTTTTGAGAAGCTATCTAGATCCTGTTTACCTACTCATTTACTTGTGAGATTAGGACTGCAGTCTAGCCTTCTGTTTCCAACAGAGTATACTCATCTATAGGCAGTTCCAGGCAGGCCTTCAAGATAAGATTCCTTCTTTATTCTTTGTACTAGCTATTAGTTTTCAGAGTCTTTCTACTTTGAGGATTCACCAAGGCATTATAATTGTTAATAGAACCAGAGTTCCTGAACCAACCTATTCCACTTTAAAATGCTTTAATCTAGCTATCATTTTTTTTGCTTTTATTATTTGAGTAAAAAAAATAAAGAGAAAGAAAAATAAACAATGACCACATTGTAATGGAAAAAACACAAGAAAAAAACTAAAACAAACAAACATACAGGGCATATATTCATGTACACATATTCATATATAAAAGTTTTACATAAGTCTTTCAGTGAACAGTAGCCATATTCATTATAAACATCCATTGCTCATCTGTCAATAAGTAATTCATTCCTAAATTGCTAATAACACTAACTCTGAAGACCACTGAATAGTTGGGATTATGTTTCCTTCCAGTGCTGAAAAGCAAGTTTTTAGTTATAAATAAGGCATGGAAATCCACTTTATTTACAGATCACTACATTTTATAGAATTCCATAGGGCAATATACTAAGAAAATAATTCCTTTTGACAGTCCTGGTTCAAATGCCCATCACTGGGTAACATGCCCCCACCCACCCGAGAGATTTTCAAGACTGGAAAAAAAAAAACCTTTCCCACTGTTCACCCTCATAGCTGTTTTTTTAAAAAGGGAAAAGCAAAAAATGCTTAGGCATTTTCTTATTTCTGTATTCATAATTCATAAGTTTGCAGACCATGAACATGAATGAGCTGAGTATCTTCTACTCCTAAAATTATCGAAGCTTTGCATCTCTCATCCTGTCTCATCCAACATTGACCAGGATTTGCAGGAGTTGGGTCACCTATGGGAGACCACAGGTCTTCTCTCCGAAGAAAACTCTCCATTTTCAGAGCGCAGTTCAAATAATTATAGTCTGAAAGACGTTCTAAAGGCATACCTTGATAACTTGCAGCAGCCATTTCTTCTCCTTGTTTGAAAACCATGAGGCTTGTAATTCAAACAGACAAACGGCTTTGCAGCTTCCAGGAAGTTTCAAAATAAAAGTCTTCCGTGGCCTTTGCTCACCTGCTTTTCAAATGCAAATGAAATTCTTTCCTGATCTCTCTTTCATTTTTATATAATTTTGCTTCTAGCTTCTCTGAGCTGGGCCCATAAACTTTTAATTTTATTTGATTTCAGAGTTTTAGAAGCTTGCAATGAGAGAGATCAATAAACTAGTCCTTTGCAGTAAAAAATAAAGTTACATTTGGCTGTTGTGGGTCTTCCGGGCTGTGTGGCCGTGTTCTGGAAGTTGTGGTTCCTAACGTTTCGCCAGCATCTGTGGCCAGCATCTTCAGAGGGCAGGAACACAGACAGAAGCACTCTTTCTGTGCTCAGGTAGAATGAGCTTCTGTCTGTGCTCCTGCCCTCTGAAGATGCTGGCCACAGATGCTGGCGAAACGTTAGGAACCACAACTTCCAGAACACGGCAACACAGCCCGGAAGACCCACAACAGCCATCGAACTCTGGCCGTGAAAGCCTTCGTCAATACAAAGTTACATTTATTCAAAAAACAAGAACATATTTACAATCAAGAGGCACAGCAGCAAACAATCTTAGTTTGAATAGAGAAGTGCCCTCAGGCTTAACAAAGGATGTTACCTTTATTCATATTAACTTCTTGCTCATAATCAATCAATTGCCATAGTAACCAATTAGCATGTGACCTCTCAAACAGCCTAGCCAAACAAGAATACCATATATGGTAACCAAAACACTTTAAGAGTACAAAGATAAACCTTACAATTTGGTAAGAGGAATCTGAATGCCAGAAGACTTTGTGGCTCCAGTGAGTGAGAGAAAAAAAACACCTTAGCATGTCTTTTGAAACGGAATCTTGTGACCCAGATTCTTTTATATCAATAAAATAAAAAATACAACAACAGGCTGTCTCCTTTCCGCTCACTGTGATTAAAATTTTGATGAAAACTATACTTTCAAAGTTTTAGAAGCCGATTTAGAATCCTTGGAATAGAAGGAGGCTTTTATCACATTCTTGACAATGAGGTATGTATAGTTTGTGACATAATTATGACCCAAGCAAAAGGAAACTCACTCAGTGCTAACTTTCTTGCATCACCACCACCACCACCACCTCCACCATGTAATTAACTGAGGCCATCTTTTAACAAAGTAAAAGTTTTTCAGAGATTCCCTCATTAAAACTAAAAGACTATGCCCCTTTACTCATAAATAAACCTGACTGACTTGGTATGCCTACCTATGAAATTAGGCTAAAAAGGAATTGCATTATTTGTAAACCTGGTCTGCCTATTGTAGAAGCCCAGTTATAATCTTAGCATGTTGTGTGAACCAGGACATTAAATTAACCCATAATATGGTTAGTTTGTTGGGGATTGGAATGCCATATGAACACAGTAGTTCCATTATGCTAACCCGAGCTTAGAATTTAGCATGTTGCATGTTCAACAGGGCTTGCTTCTGGGCATGTCTGTGCAGAATTCCAGTCATCTTGAATAGAAATTTCCTTGAAAGGAACTAAATTTTTAATATCTGCCCTGAAGCATAGACAGAGCTGCTATCAGTTCTAAAGACTCTCTTTCCCTTTTACCCTCCTGGCAACTTTGGGAAATGTGTTAAGTGAAGAACTATAGACTGACATCGTATCACCCAGAGCGTTCATGGCTGAGTGGCCATTTGAACCCAGTTCTCTCTGGTCCTGTTGGATGCTGACTTGGCCCCTCACTCTGACTCTGTTGCTGATATTTTAAAACAGGATGAAGGGTTAAGAAAAACCAACAACTCTAGTGCCTGTGGGATTAGTCTGCATGCTTGCCTTAAGCTTTTTTTTTTTAATGGCAAAGCTATATGCTTAGTCTGAATTGAATGAGTGAACCATTTTCTTCCACTGCAGTAACCTTTTGGATCATTACCCCTGGGCAAACTGGTAATGCAAATGGGAGTGAGGGAGAGCTGCCCTGCGCGTCCTTTTTCCACTGTGTAACCATCTGCATTCTTGCCAGGAACTGTCCGTAGTTTGATCAGTCTCTCCCTGGCCCCACCCCTTATAATGCTTGTTTGGAAAAGGAGGAGCCCAAAGAGGAAATGCACCAAATGAATAGCTACAGTTATATTCTTTTCCTTGGGTAAAACTCGAAGAGATTTAAGGACAAGTCAAAAGGTCTGTCTTACAATAGTTTTAAGAGTTTCTCCCTCCTGGGAAAGTGAAAGTAACTGTAAATGCTGGAATTTACTGAAGGGCCTTTATATTTGAGCCCTTCAGCCTGTGAAAGGGTCACTGTGAGTGGCCTCCTACTTTGATGTGTGGATGGTGGACAGTAGCAGCAATATACCCTGAGCAGTTCTGTGGTGGACATTCCTTTACTCCAGTGTTTCTCAGCCTTGGCAACTTTAAGATGTGTGGACTTCAACTCCCAGAATTCCCCAGACAGCATGCTGGCTGGGGAATTCTGGGAGTAGAAGTCCACACATCTTAACGTTGCCAAGGTTGAGAAACACTGCTTTACTTCTACACCCAACCATCATGGTTTCAATCCAAATGAGAGCAGGATTTTATTTTATTTCTTTGAGCGAATGGAGTATCTATTTCAGCTAACTTTGCTAGAAACCTGTGTGCTTCTTGCTCAATTTCAGTCTGTTTTTGAATTGTCTCAGCAGTTCAGGAGACATTCCTAACCCCATGGGAAGGTCTTTTTCTAAACTGTCATCTTTAAGCATTCCTGTGATCACAGCCTGCTAGAGCTGAAAAGGACTTTGGCAATACGCAAATCTGCAATGATTTGACAGATGGCGTCTTCTCTTGCAAATGGGGCACCTGAGCACAAATACTCGTACGTCATATCAATTATGAAGGACATGTGTGCATATTACTTGCCACATTTTGCTTTAAAATACATTGAAGCAATGACAAGGAGTGGATGGGATCATACTTTCATCAACAGGCTTTCAAGATTCTGTTATTATATTCTACTATAATAAATCAGCATTCCTGTAATCCCTGTGGTGTCTTTTGACCTGGCTTGTCTTGAAGGGCTAATATCGATCCTGAAAGTCTCTCCAAGTTTCTCTCTGTCCCTCTTATATTAACAAAATTAAGATGAGGTTATTCTGAGTTTCCTTCTTACACTTCTTTCGACCTCTGGATTATGTAATCCCTTCTCCAAGCCCTTCCTAAATGGTTCTTTCATTTCAAGGTAATCTCTAAATTCCTTTACAGTTGTTGAGAGATCAAGGAGTATCAGATTGGATGTACCACCCCCATCCCAGTCCCATCAAAATCATTCATAAGTGCAATCAATGCCATCTCAGTACTTTAACCAAGTCTAAATATTTAGTTTCCTCCAGGGACATCTACAGCTGCAGGACAACCACTTTCAACAACCTTCCCTAAAAAGGGAAGATTGGAGACTAGATGAAAATTGTGCAGATCTGTTGGATCCAGTGATGGCTTCTTGAAGAGGGGGCACACTACCACCTCTTTCAGACCCAGGGAAAGAAGCATTGAATCTAAGACATTGATGGCTGAACTCACAATCTGGAGGACCCTGTCCACTTCAGCAGGACTATCAGGCTCAAACTGTTTCCAGATAACTAAGCTGGATTATACCTCAGTGAACTCCACAGAACCTGCACAGCTGGAGTCTAATTCTGAGTGAATCTGAGTGATTTTATCTGACAGATGCCTAGAATAATTCTCATAACACCTTTGTAAATGTTCCCCCAGTTCCTCCTTACCCAGGAGGGATTGGGTCACTTTTAACATGGCCACTAGCCAGCTCTCTATGGGTGTGAAAACAGAAAAATACTTACATTTTGCTGCTCTTATCACCAGAAGCTTAAGAAAGACTCTTACCCATGCTCACTTGGGTTCACTCTTGTTTTCCTCCAGAGGTGCTCCAGACATGTCATTTCATCACCTAGAGTTCCATCAGAGTTGGGCAAGATGGAAAGAGGAAGAAAAATGGCCGCTGCTCAGCACAGTTAATCTTATGGCAAGTTTATGACAAAGGTAAGTCCTCCCTGACCCACTCCAGCTACTACTGTCACTTCTTGCCATTCCTGAGCATCTATGTCCTCTGGCACATCAAGATTGGACCTCCTGTGGTTGCCAGCAACCTTACTCCACAGCTCCTTCACAACCAATCTGGAATGACCACCTAGCCACCATTGCTGTTGCTTCTACCTGGACAAAGAACAACACTGCTGCTGGCACTGCACTGCTGAACCTACAACAACTGAGCGGCAGTGCTTCAGACATACAGCCCAGCCCTGTCAAACATGTTGATCAGTGCCACTGCTAAAAAAATCTGCTGTGCTGTTGTCTCTGCCATCATTTCAGCAACTGAATTCCTTAGCCATGTGATCCCAGCTGGCCCTTGAACAAATTCAGGCTACCAGGCAGCTCCAACTTCTATGCAGATGATCATTCCTGGGGATTTTTATTTCATCAACTCTCAATTGTTGTTGCATCGGCATCTGACTCCAAATGGACCCAAAAAACTTCAAACCAGTCATCAGACTTCCAGCACCTCCACACACTTCCAGCAGCTTACTATAAACCATAACTTTTGTGAATCCATCCTAAGAAATATCTGTCCTTGGTGCAGTTAGGAAAAAAAAAGATTATAGATATACAGCCCAGAATTACTCTGAAATAGATTGAGATCCTGTTGCAAAGTGAAAGACCTGCCTGAAAGCTAATAAGAAAACATTTTAAGACTGAGACAAAATCGAAAGAACAAGTTTTGAGCTCTGGAAAGCACCTTTTAGCATGTCTGAAAATTTGAAGTGCTGCACTGAATATACTGCTGTTTGGGGTATCAGACAGTATCACCGCTAGGAATTGGCAAAGCAGATGATTTTAATTTCTCTGTTTCTCTTTTCGCCAGTTGTAGATTTGGTTCCACTCATTTCTTCATTAGTTTGAAGTTTAAAAACAAACAAACATGAAAATACCTATGTTTGCTGTGTGTACTTTTCCTAGTATAGGTATTTTTCTTTCTTATTTATCTAATGTGTGCATTTTGAAAGCAATTTTCTCTAATATAATGATTTGTTTTCACTGAGTTCTGATTCTTTTATTGGTCTTAAAATGTATAATTAGGTATGTTGTCATTAATATGTGAACCAAATGAATTGCTTCCCATTCCCAATCTCCACCAAAGTTCCCCTTGTGCCTTTTATAAATTCAATATTACAGAACTTTATAAGTCCCAAATGATGTCTGCATCTAAAAAAATTCCAACACAGCTAAACAGTGACATTGGAACGCCTCATCACTCATTGAATTGGGGGCGCAAAACAATTCCTTTGAAAAGGCACCTTCTAAGTTTGTTTCCTCTTGGATATTAGAATATTCATTCACATGGCTGGTCGAATAATTTCACTAGTATTGCGGACAGCTATGAATCTATCCTTTGATCTGCTGCTTTCAATAAAGGAATTATTTTGAATGTTTGAAAATGTAGGAAAGACACCTGGAATAGTTGTGGCAATTTGATAAAGCCTCAAATGTTCAAATGCAGTATACTTTTGATAATGCAATTCAGTCTTATCCTACTTTCATTTAGTTCCTGTTTGCTGTTTATGTACTCCATTTATTAGAATGCAGTTTTCTATAGTTGTTAGATCCCTGTTTATTCTTTAGAAATTATTAATAAGCTCACAATAGTATGTACATTTTATTTATTACTGAGAATGAACACATTTTTTCATTTAAAAAAATCAGACACTTTCTGCTTTATTTATGCAGAAATATGCAGATTTTGGTAAGTTCTTTTCAAATAAATAAACAGGATAATGAAGGAACACTACACCTACTCCTAGGATATGGAGAACTGTGATGCCCCCCAGTCCCTACTGATGATTAAGAGTGTGTGTAAAGAAAAAGAAAAAGAAGTAGCAAACCTAGTTCAGCATCACAAACACCAATGAATATGGAAATCTTCAAAGAGAGGCTTGGAAGAATTAAGCACTCAAGCTCTGAATGGACTAGACTGTCAGGCTTGCTTTCTTCTGAACTTTTTAAAATCTCAAATTCTTTCTATCCCATTTATGAGGGAATGTATGAGTTTGTCTCCCAAAAGCAAACAAACCAAAGTTGTCATTTATCCCTATTTTTGGTTTGGACAAACAGGAGAGGTACCAAGTCTTGTAGAAGGGGAGTGGTGGCTCAGCGGGTAAGACGCCAGGCTTGTTGATCAGAAGATCGCAAGTTCGGAGGTTCAAATCCCTGGTCCTGTGTGACTAGAGCTCCTGCACTAGCCCCAGCTCTTGCCAACCTAGCAATTCGAAAGCATGCAAATGCAAGTAGATTAATAGGTACCACTTCAGTGGGTAGGTAACAGCATTCCACATGTGTCATGCCGGCCCCATGACTGTGGAAGTGTCTTCGGACAACGCTGGCTCTTTGTCTAACAAACAGAGATGAGCACCGGCCCCTAGAGTCAGACACGACTGCACAAATGTGCAGGGGGGGGGGGGGACCTTTACCTTTTTACCAAGTCTTGCTTCTGAGTTTCACACAAATGCAAGGCTGATTACCATGATTCTCTAATAGGAGAGAATATCTGTAGCTCAGGGTTGAACTGTGGAGTCCTTGGTGCTCTCTGAGTTTGGTTGTTTGCTTGCAGATGTTTCATTACCTGACTAGGTAACATACCATGATTCTCTACTGTATAAGGAACCCTGGAATATCACAGTTGGTAGCTACTGTCCCAATTATGAAAGACTGGAAGGCAGATGAGAAAAACACGGTAAGCACTGCACAGCTGCTCCTGAAAATGTTTCCTTTTCAGGAAGGATTAGTGTAGAACAGTGGCTCAAGAGAATACTAATTTCTATCTGATTCCTGTCATTAACTACATAGGAGGTTTTAGCCAAACCACCTCTCACTCTTAATTCCCCCACCTGCAATGGGCAGGATAAAAATACTGGTTTATTTACATTATAGTGCTTGAGAAGTACCTTGAACTCTTGAAGCTCTGTAGAAACAGTATGTAGGATTTCTTAGTAGTAGCAGTATAGTTAGAAGATATCTTTAATTGTGGCATTACAGTTTCTGAACATGGTAAGAGGAGACGACAATGCAAAACACAAAGCTATTACAAAGTATCATGATGATGTTGTGAAGGGGATGAGGAAATGTAAATATGTTGGTGTTTTTTTTTTTCTGGAGACAGCTTTGTGTTTTAAAGATCTCAAATTGCTTGGTCTACAACTGGGCCCTTGCCTTGCCTCATTTTTTTTCCTTTTGGGTTGCATTTACAGTAGCTTACTAAAGTGAAAGTCAGACAAATTAATTTTCCCCAAGAGTAGCTATGATAAGGCTATATGGCAGGCAGAAAGAGAGAGGAAAATGAGGGTGACTGTTATTACTGTGTTTATAGTTACCTGTCGCTATTGATCATTAACTCCTCTCAGTAGAAGTATGACTTCCATTTCCTTCACTCACCTTGGATTAAGTAATGTTCCCACAACACATTTTTCTCTGTCAAAACAATCTAAATTACGCAAACATTGTGCCCAAACTTTAAAAGATGTCTTTTCAACTGATAAAGCAGTTGTATATCAAAAGCATCATATTGTACACCACTGAATGGGATGTGCAATACTGGCTTTTTTAGCTAATAGAAAATCTCCTATCTCCTGGTGTAATTTCTCAGAAGGTTTTCCCCAAGCAGAAAACTAGAATCATTTCAAAATGTTTCCAAGGGAAAAGCTTGAGTTCATGAGGTGCCCCAGCAGACCAAATTATGTACACAGACCCTTTCTCAGGGTTATTGTGCCTGGAATCCAACTAAGTTGTTGCCTCTTTGGAAATAAGGTATCTAATGGGCCTGCCTGTTGGTTGTAAGGAACCAATGTAGAAATGAACAAAATAAAGGAACAGGACAGAATTTTGAATTCTTGGCTTTGAATAAAAACAAAAAAGAATGTTTTGCTCATGAGATTTTATGCAAGAGGACTATAGTTCCAAGTGAGAAAGCTTTAATTTTTGTGAGCTATATAAATTAATAAGGAGGCAAAATATATTTTACAACTTAGACTTTTGTTGATTGCTTGGAGAATGCTGTGACATGCAGGTCTGTGGGATGACAAAGATGTTTTTGCTGTTAATTTGAATTTTTTGGAGTAGTGTACACTTTCTGGATATGATAGATGGATGGATGGATGGATGGATGGATGGATGGATGGATGATACTGTAGAAAGTATGGGAAGGGAGAAGGGAAGTGGAGAATGAGGTGGGAGTCTTGGCCAATTACTGACAAGGTGGAGCCTGAGCAGAGCATTCTAGGTTCAGTTCCTGTCATATTTTAAAAAAGGAATGAGATGAAAGACCTCAGCCTGAAATCTAGAAAGCCACCAGATAAAGTAGACAATACTACTCTGCCAAAGTATTTGGCCATGTTCTGTTTGGAGTATGACCACCAGAACTTTATAGAAATAGTTTTAGTATATAAAAATTATTTACAATTATAAGTCCATAATACAACTGAAGAATACTGGATCAACTGGATGCGCTTGGAGGTAAGCTGCTATGCAGTAGCACAAGCTAAAGTTTAGCAACAAGTAGAACCATAGTCCTGAAAGAAGATGCTAGGTAGATAAGTTTAAACTAGGAAATTCATTTCGCCACTCTTACTGCCACAAGGTAGGCCTTAATAGCGGCTCTAGACTGTGTTCAGTCAGATTCAGTCTTCGTCTTTCTCCAGCGGTGCTCCAGACGTCTCTTAACCCTCTTCAAAACCCTCAGCTCCTCCGTAAACCACGGGGAGTGACGGGTTGAATGAAGTAAGAGAGGTCGCACAGGCGTGATCCTGTCCAAGGCCCTGGCCACCTCCCTATTCCAGGATGTGGCCAGGACCTCTGCTGGACCATGCAGCAGGTCCTTGGGTATAACCCCCAGCTCCCTCTGAAACCTCATTGGGTCCATAAGTCTCCAGGGGCGGACCAATCAAATGGGTCCTGCCTCCCTGTGGAGTGGGGTGGCATAAGAGAATCTCAGGGCCACCAGGGCATGGTCTAAACATGACAATGGGGATAGATCTAACTCTCCCATCAGATCACATTGCCGCTGCTCAGACAAGAAAACCAAGTCTGGAGTGAGACCACTGTCTCGAGTTGGGTCCCAGATTATCTGGGACAGGCACATGGCTGCCATGGTAGCCATGAACTCCCGAGATGCTTCCAAGGCACATCCCAGGGATGGCAAGTTGAAGTCCCCCAGAACCATAAGTCTGGGGAACTCCACTGCTAACCCCGAGATGGCCTCCAGCAGCTGAGGCAGGGATGTTGCTATGCAGCAGGGAGGCTGGTACAGTAGCAACACTCCCAACTGTTCTCAGGAACCCAACTTGAAAAAAAGGGTCTCACAACTGGCCACTTGCAGAGCAGCACCCCTGAAGGCCACTAGAGACTTTTGGATGACAACTGCCATCCCTCCTCCCCTGCCCCGGTGTCTTGGCTGGTGCCACACCTGAAACCCATCCAGGCACATTTCCAAAAGGGCTACTCCCCCTTCTGGGCCCAGCCAGGTCTCGATGATACATGCCAGGTCTGCCCCCTCCTCTGCGAGCAAGTCGCATATGAGGGGGGGCTTGTTGTTCACTGACCTGGCATTAAGAAGCAGCAGCTGGAGACTAGGGCTTTCAAGGATCTGCTGTCCAGGGCCTGGGTTTGAACTCAGAGGGCTGGAACACACCACTGGTAACAAACACCTGTCCGCCAGTTCCTGTTATAACATCCCCGACCCATCACCACCTTGATTGGATAGCCCGCCCCACAGCCCCCAGAGTTTCCTAGTCCAGTAGCCTCTACTCCCAGACCTCT
This sequence comes from Charina bottae, assembly GCA_023362775.1. Lineage (NCBI taxonomy): Eukaryota > Metazoa > Chordata > Lepidosauria > Squamata > Charinaidae > Charina > Charina bottae. The sequence goes on along the minus strand of JALMGJ010000001.1, from coordinate 79,895,812 downwards.
GGAAATCCTGGGCTTAAATAAGGGTCCCTTACCACACACATCCATCCTTTCACGCTCAGTCAACCTTGTGCGATGGTGGCCCCCCCAGCACACCAGCTCTCACTCTCAGCACTGTTGAGTCCCAACCACTGCCCACACCCCCACTGTGCCCCCCTCAACCTCTCTCACTAGTTGAGGAGGGGCACCCCAGCCACTCCTACCCACCACCTGTCTCTCACTCAGGGGTGGGTACTCTTACATACAATCAGACAATCCTAACTGCCCTCCCCATGTCTCCCACCTATGGGGGGAGAATCACATTCACACCAAGGGACCCCTAAACCCTCTGCCGCTCTAGTAGGATGGGAGTAAGCAGCCCTCCATTTCGTCCCCTGGGTCCCTTATGGTCTTAAAAATCAGGGGGATGTTACCCCAAAATCATTCCACCGGTTTTCCACCTGGGGCCCTCCATCCATCCTCAAGCAAGCAGGAGGCTCGGCAACCTCCAAGGTCTGCAAGAGCTTCCCCAGAAGTCCACTGTTGCCACAAAGCTCGCCACACTCCACTGTTGTTCCAGTGGGTTATTCAAGGGCTCACTTGCCCCTCAGAAGCCACCAAAGTTCTCTATGGCTATGGGAGTCTGCAGCGTCTGCCACCACCAAAGACCACCACGTTATAATGTTCCAGCTGGGAGGCTCTGCCTGCGAGGCCCACCATTCTCCACCACCTCACGTCACCGCCACTGCCGCCACAAAGTTTTTTCGATTGCGCCGCTCTGTGACGTTCCGCTCGGTGGGGACCAAATGTCCCTCAATCCCCCGCATAGATCCCAAAAGTTGGGGCGGGGGAGCCCACCAGAATCTCTCTCCTCTAGACCCCAGTCACCAAGACAGGGTCAAGGGCTCACGGGGGCCTCACAGAGATCAGTATCCTCCCCAGAGCGGCGAGCAGCAATCAGCGTTCGCTCCCTGTCGCCATCTTGGATAAATATACTTAAATCCTTTGCCTTTTATTCTAGACTATACTTTGACCACTTTCTTGCCTATTGGCTTTGCTAAAAGAGTTACGTGCTGGTTTCTGATGCCTTCACTAATGTATTTCTATCATGTGTGTGCAACCTATTTCTGTGATGTATATTGTTTACTTGTTGTTGTTCAGTCGTTTAGTCGTGTCCAACTCTTCGTGACCTCATGGACCATAGCACGCCAGGCCTTCCTGTCCTCCACTGTCACCCGGAGTTTACTCAAATTCATGTTCATTACATCGGTGATGCTATCTAACCATCTCATCCTCTGCCGTCCCCTTCTCCTTTTGCCTTCAGTCTTTCCCAGCATCAGGGTCTTTTCCAGTGAGTCCTCTCTTCGCATTAGGTGGCCAAAGTTTGCTTACTAGTCACAGATTATTTTGCCAAACAACCTATACACTATAGTGATGACATGCTTCTGTAGATAGACATGGCAGCTTGTATAGATATGCTTGTAATCTGTGCACCAAAGATCTTTCTGCAATGTATTCCTTTCTCTACAGACATTTCAACATTTCAACATTTCCATCAGCCATGATTTAAAATATATTTGGAAAAATGTTCCAGATTTGTGTACTTTAATAACTCTCTGTCTCTCTGTGTATACATCTGCAAACTCCATGTTAGAGTTTCTTTCCCATTATTTATATGGTTGCAGTTATTTTCTTTCCAAATAAAGAATGATAATGATTTCATACTAGCACATTAACAACTCATAAGCATTACTAAATCCATATTTTAAATCATATTTATTGCTATAAATTGTTACACTTTATATTCATTTTTTATGAAAATGAATTCCTGGTCAAGACATGCAGAATCCTTGTTTCCAGGTGAGAATAGTCCCATAAGCATTACTGATTCCAAACTTTTAACTTTATGTGAAATGTTACACTGAGAAGTGGCCTTACCTACTGTATGTGCCCAGCTGCTGGGAGTACATATTTACTTAATTCTTAAGAAAATAAGTGGAAAGTTCTGCAAAAGGGGTCTGTCATTTTGTAGAGATGCAACCCTTAGGTCTGGATTCTTGTACTGTATGTTCAGGCTGATGTGTCTTAATTGTTGTAAATACCTAAGTGATGGCAGCATATATATATATTTGTTGTTTATTCGTTCAGTCGCTTCCGACTCTTCATGACTTCATGGACCAGCCCACGCCAGAGCTTCCTGTCGGCCGTCACCATCCCCAGCTCCCCCATGGTTGAGTCTGTCACCTCCAGAATATCATCCATCCATCTTGCCCTTGGTCGGCCCCTCTTCCTTTTGCCTTCCACTTTCCCTAGCATCACCTTCTTCTCCAGGGTATCCTGTCTTCTCATTATGTGGCCAAAGTACTTCAGTTTTGCCTTTAATATCATTCCCTCAAGTGAGCAGTCTGGCTTTATTTCCTGGAGTATGGACTGGTTTGATCTTCTTGCAGTCCAAGGCACTCAGAATTTTCCTCCAACACCACAGTTCAAAAGCATCTATCTTCCTTCGCTCAGCCTTCCTTATGGTCCAGCTCTCACAGCCATAGGTTACTACAGGGAATATCATGTATTCCAACCTAAACTATGCGGACCTTTGTTGTCAGTGTAATGTCTCTGCTCTTAACTATTTTATCAAGATTTGCCATTGCTCTCCTCCCAAGAAGTAGACGTCTTCTGATTTCCTGGCTGCAGTCAGCATCTGCAGTAATCTTTGCACCTAGAAATACAAAGTCTGTCACTGCCTCCACTTTTTCTCCCTCTATTTGCCAGTTATCAATCAAGCTGGTTGCCATAATCTTGGTTTTTTTGAGGTTTAACTGCAACCCAGCTTTTGCACTTTCTTCTTTCACCTTCGTCATAAGGCTCCTCAACTCCTCCTCGCTTTCAGCCATCAAAGTGGTATCATCTGCATATCTAAGATTGTTAATGTTTCTTCCAGCGATTTTAACTCCAGCCTTGGATTCCTCAAGCCCAGCACGTCGCATGATGTGTTCTGCGTACAGGTTGAATAGGTAGGGTGAGAGTATACAACCCTGCCGTACTCCTTTCCCAATCTTAAACCAGTCCGTTGTTCCGTGCTCTGTTCTTACCGTTGCTACTTGGTCGTTATACAGATTCCTCAGGAGGCAGACAAGATGACTTGGTATCCCCATACCACCAAGAACTTGCCACAATTTGTTATGATCCACACAGTCAACGGCTTTAGAATAGTCAATAAAACAAAAATAGATGTTTTCCTGAAACTCCCTGGCTTTCTCCATTATCCAGCGGATATTGGCAATGTGGTCTCTAGTTCCTCTGTCTTTTCTAAACCCAGCTTGTACATCTGGCAATTCTCGCTCCATGAATTGCTGGAGTCTACCTTGCAAGATCTTGAGCATTACCTTACTGGCATGTGAAATAAGTGCCACTGTTTGATAGTTTGAACATTCTTTAGTGCTTCCCTTTTTTGGTATGGGGATATAAGTTGATTTTTTTCCAATCTGATGGCCATTCTTGTGTTTTCCAAAGTTGCTGGCATATGGCATGCATCAGCTTGACAGCATCATCTTGCAAGATTTTAAACAGTTCAGCTGGGATACCGTCGTCTCCTGCTGCCTTGTTATTAGCAATGCTTCTTTTTTTAAAAAAAACAAGTTTTATTTCTTAATCAACATTTACAAACATTTAGTTCAAGACTAACAAAACATACAACTCTAACACAACCATATATTATATCACTTTCTAGCTTTATACATAAATGTTCTAAATACCTTTCAAATATATTTCTAATTTCTTCTTCCTTTATTCTCTCTTCTTTACCCTTCTTGCAATTTCTTCCTTCCATTCTTTCCTTCCTCTACCTTCATTCTACCTTGATAAAACATTTCTATAAACCTTTTTTCACCTTCCATCTTACCAATTTGTTTTTATTTCTCTAATTATTTATATCTTCTTAAATTATTTCTTTCTTTTTCCCGTTCTTCTACTTACTCTAACCTTCTTCTCTTTCTAGAATCCCTCTTCCTTCCTTCCTTCCTTCCTTCCTTCCTTCCTTCCTTCCTTCCTTCCTTCCTTCCTTCCTTCCTTTTTTACTTATTAACTTAATTTTAAAGTAAACAATACAGAAATACAAAATACAACATATAAAGAACAACAAAATAAAATGAACTCCCAACTTTCTCTTCAAAAAATTTACTATAATAAATTCTACATAATTACTATTTTTACTAACCTATATCTTATTTAGAATTAATTTATTATTTGTATTTTTTGAGTTTTTTCTATATATATATAAAATGGATCCCAGCATAAATTAAATTCTTCTTGATTTTTGTTGTTTAATAAATCTGTTAATTTTGCCATTTGAATTAAATCCATTGTTTTTAATAACCACTCTTCACTTGTGGGTATGTAATCTTCTTTCCAATATTTCGCAAATGTGATTCTTTCCGCAATTATTAAATAAAATAATAATTTTCCATATTCTTTATATATCTCAGGTTTTATAAATCCTAATAGGTACATATCCGGTTCCATAATTAATTTTTTTTTTAGAATTTCACTTATTAATTGATGTATTCTTTTACAATATTTTTTTGTTTCTTTACACGACCACCATAAATGGAAAAAGGTTCCTGATTCTTTTTTACATTTCCAACATTTGTCAGATATACTATTATTCATTTTGGATAAAGTAATTGGTGTTATATACCATCTATACATCATTTTGTAAAAGTTTTCTTTCATATTATAGTTCAGAGTAAATTTTAAATCTTTTTGCCAAATTTTTTCCCATGTTTCAAGTTGAATCTTATAGCCTAAATTTCTTTCCCAGTTATTAATAAATTTCTTATTTTGTATATTTATAGAATTGTTTTGAATTAATATTTTGTACATTTTTGAAATTAGATGATCTTTATTTTTCCATAATATAATATCCCAATTACTGGCAATTTCTCTAAATTTAATTTTTTTTTTATCTATTCTGAACTGTTCCTTAATTTGGGCATATGAAAACCAATTATAATTCAGACCTTCATTTTGTAACTGTTCTCTTGATTTTAAATTATAATTTGACCCGTCTAACTCTAATAATTTTTTGTATGTGATCCAATTACCTATATTTAAATTTCCATACCATGTGAAGGCTTCATGTGGTGAAATCCAAAGTGGTATATTTGGTAGAATTGTATTATATTTATTCCAAATTTTTATAATTGATTTTCTTATAGGATGATGATTGAATGCTGTGTTTGCTTTAATTTTATTATACCATAGGTATCCATGCCAGCCAAATTTTAAATCGTGTCCTTCCAAATTTAGTAATTTTTTGTTTTCCAAATTTATCCAATCTCTAAGCCACTAGAGAAGAGAATACATGCGTCATAATATAATTTTAAATTAGGCAGATCAAAACCACCATTTCCTTTTGTATCTTGTAAAAATTTAAATTTAATTCTTGGCTTCTTTCCCTGCCATATAAATTTTGCTAATTCTTGTTGCCAATTTAAAAAAGTTTTTTGTTATCACAATTGGTATTGTTTGAAATAAGAAAATAAATTTTGGTAAAATATTCATTTTTATTGTTGAAATTCTTCCTAAAAATGATAACTGTAGATTTCTCCAGAGTTTTAAATCATTTTTTATGTTGTTCCATAATTTAATGTAATTATTTTTAAATAGTTCCGAATTATTAGAGGTTATATCCACTCCTAGATATCTCAGCTTTTTAACATTTACAAATCCTGTAATCTGTTCCATATTGTATATATTCCTTTGATTCATATTCAAATTTATCATCTTTGTTTTATGATTATTTATCTTGAGCCCCGCCAATTCACCAAAATCTTGAATTTTTTTTATTAATTGTTTAATTGAGGTTTCTGGGTTTTGTAATGTTATGACCATATCATCGGCGAAAGCTCTTAATTTGTAAATTTCATTTTTTATTTTTATTCCTTCTATCAAATTGTCTTTCCTTATGTTTTCCAATAGAATTTCTAAAACTAAGATAAATAGAAGTGGAGAGATTGGGCACCCTTGTCTAGTGCCTTTACCTATGTCACAATTTTGAGTTGTTTCTCCATTTACCAGTATCTTGGCAACTTGTTGATTATATATCGCTTTAATTGCTTTTATAAATTTATCCCCATAGTCCATTTTTTCTAATATTTTAATCATAAAGTCCCAATTTAAATTATCAAAGGCTTTTTCCGCATCTAAAAATAATAATAATATTTTTTTCCTTGTGTACTTTAGCATATTCAATTAAATTTATTATAGTTCTTATATTGTCCTTAATGTGTCTTTTTGGTAAAAAGCCTGATTGTTCCATATTTATTGTCTCTTGTAATACCTCTTTTAATCTATTTGCCAAGATACTGGTAAAAATTTTATAGTCTATATTTAACAATGAAATTGGTCTGTAATTTTTACAAATAGTGTGGTCTTGGTCTGGCTTGGGAATTAAAATTATATTCGCATTAGTCCAGGTTTCTGGAATTACATTTCCATTTAGAATTGAATTTAATAATATATTGAATGGTATTAACAATTGTTCTTGAAATATTTTATAAAACATAGCTGTAAAACCATCTGGACCTGGTGCTTTTCCTAGTTTTTGTCTTTGTATGGCCTTAGAGATTTCTTGTGTAGTTATTGGTTCATTTAATCTGTCTGATTGTGATTTGGATATTTTTTGGAGATTACTCTCTGTTAAATATTTATCTGCTTTATCTCTATCCAAATCTTGTTTTTGGTATAGTTTAGAATAATATTCATGAAATGCTTTTATGATACTAGCATTATCACTTAATTCGATTCCTTTATTTTTTATTTTCTTTATAATTTTTTCTCCCCCTCTTTTCTTAACTTAAATGCTAACCATTTGCCAGCTTTATTAGCATATTGAAAATTTCTTTGTTTGATATACCTCAGGTTCCTTTCTAATTCTTTAGTTGTTAATATTTCTAATTGTTTTTGTAGAATAACTATATGGTTTTTTATTTCATTATCCCCTATTTTATTTTGCAATTCTATTTCTTTTATTTTAATTTGTTCACATATTTTATTAAATTTTTGTAGTTTCATTATTTTGTGATATTTGCCTAGAGACATAAAATGGCCTCTCATAAATGCTTTACTAGCATCCCATACCGTGTTTATATTAATATTATCTTTCATATTTATTTCAAAAAATTTTTTTAATTTGTTTTTACTTTGTTCTATATATACTTTGTTTTTTAATATGGATTCATTAAGTCTCCATCTAAATGGTAATTCTGTTATTTTTAGGTCTAATTGTATTGCATTGTGATCTGATATTGTTCTTGGCAGGATTTTAGTATTTTCAATTTTATTTACTAAATTTTTTGATAACCAAATCATATCTATTCTTGAGTAAGAGTGAAATCTATTTGAAAAGAAAGTAAAATCTTTACTATTACCCATTTTATGTCTCCAGGCATCTAACGTTTCCAAGTTATTCATCAATTCAAAAAAAACCTGAGGTAGTTTACCTTGGTGTGTTTTAATAAATTTCTCTGATTTTCTATCTAAATTTGGATTTACCACACTGTTCCAGTCACCCATAATTAACCAATTTTTATTTGGTAAATCAATTAAACAATTCATTAATTTTTTGAAAAATTTCTTTTGATTTTCATTTGGGGCATATACACCTACTAAAATCGCTTTTATGTTTTGAATTTCAATTTCAATTATAATGAATCTTCCTTTATCATCCATTTTTATTAATTATGGTTTTAAATTTGGCTTAATATAACATACAATCCCATTTTTTTTCTTTTCATTTTTTGTTGCAAATTCTGTTCCTAATTTTTTGTTAATTAACAATTTTCTATCTTTATCTCTAATATGTGTTTCTTGTAAGCAAATAATGTCTAGATTGTATTTGTAAAGAATATGAAAGGTTCTACTTCTTTTAACTGGAGAATTTAATCCATTTATATTCCATGATAGACATTTTACGTTATTCATTATCTGATTGACTGCTTAATTCTTGAGTATCCATTGCTTGTGCAAAAATTTTGAATTTCTCTTGTATTTTTTTCTTGTGGGGGGCTTTTACTTGGTGAATGTTTAGCATCTCTTTCTAGTTTTCTTAAAAAATCTTTTGCCTTCTCTATTGAATTTAATTTAAATCTTTGCTCTTTGTATAATACATTCACACCTTCTAAAGTTTCCCATCTGTATGTAATTTTTTTCCTTTTCAAAACTTCTGTTAAGAAATAATACTCTTTTCTTTTTTTTAGAATAGCAGTTGGAATTTCCTTAAACATTTGAATGTCTTTCCCTTCTATATTAATTTTTTTGTTAAACCCAGTTTGTAATATCAAGTCTCTTAAGTTTTTTCTAATGAATTCTATTACCAAGTCTCTTGATATACTGTATTATGTTCTCTTGCATATTTTGAGTTAACTCTGTACATTATTTCAATTTCTTCTTCCAATTGTTCTTTTTCCCAGTCAATCAGTTCTGCCACTGCTTGGATAATAGTGTTTTTAATTTCAACTTCTTTTCCTTCCTTTAGTCCTCTTATTCTTAAACAGTTTTCTTTTTGTTTTAATTCCAATAGAGTTAATTTGTCTATATCTTCTTCTTTTTGTTTTTCCATTCTTTTCATTTTTTCTTTCATTCCTTTAATCTCAGTTTGAAATCTTTGTTCCATACTGTCTAATTTTTTGTGTAATGATCTTTCAAATCCTTGTATTTTTTCTTCCAAAACTTAAGTCACATTAGCAGTAATACTTTGTATGGCTTTCTTTGTAAAGTCCTCATATAATGATTTTAACCATTCTCCTTTGTCTTCTGTTAGATCTGAACCTCTCCTTGTCATTTTCTTTGAAGTAATCTTTTCTTAATTTATATATCCACCCTTATAAGACACTAGATTTATTTCAAGTTATTTTCTTTAATTCAGACAAGATGGCGATTAGAAATAATTAATTAATAGTCAGTTCCACTTACTTGTCTGTTGCTTCAATATCTTCAATATCTCAGCCACATTCTTTGGTTTTCTGGGTAAGCTTTCTTAAATATTTCAGTCAATTTAAAGTAGATAATGTCTATAATTTGTGAAAAAGTATAAAGTGTAGAAAAGATAGCAGCTAACCCTGAATCGGGAAACAACGAAGAAAATCGCACTTCCAGCTTCTCGGCGTCCTTTCACTATTAGATGTCTGCCAGCTGAGAAAGTGAAAGTCCTCTTGATTGAAGCTTGCTTTTTTTACTGCTCCCGCTCTGAAGCTGCAGGAATTCTTTCTTTCTGATTTCGCCCTTGTTTTGGCTACCCAGCTGTTTTCCGCACCTCTAGAAAAAGCCACGGAGTCGACCAATTTTCGTTCGTTTTCGTTTGAAATTATGATGAGCTGTAAATCATACGTCCGCTCGCCATCTCTCTACACCGGAAGCTCCCAGCAATGCTTCTTAAGGCCCATTCAACCTCACTCTTCAGGATGTCTGGCTCTAACTCACTGACCACACCGTCAAAGCTATCTCCAATATTATTATCCTTCCTATACAGATCTTCCGTATATTCTTGCCACCTTTTCTTGATCTCTTCTGCTTCTGTTAGGTCCTTACCATCTTTGTTTTTGATCATACCCATTTTTGCCTGGAATTTACCTCCGATGTTTCTAATTTTCTGGAAGAGGTCTCTTGTCCTCCCTATTCTATTGTCTTCTTCCACTTCCGCACATTGCTTGTTTAAAAATAATTCCTTATCTCTTCTGGCTAACCTCTGGAATTTTGCATTTAATTGGGCATATCTCCCCCTATCACTGTTGCCTTTTGCTTTCCTTCTTTCTTGGGCTACTTCCAGTCTCTCAACAGACAGCCATCTTGCCTTCTTGGTTTTCTTTTTCTTTTGGACGTTTTTTGTTGCCTCCTCCTGAACAATGTTGCAAACTTCTGTCCATAGTTCTCCCGGGACCCTATCTACTAAATCTAGTCCCTTAAATCTATTCTTCACCTCCACTGCATATTCCTTAGGAATATTAGTGAGCTCATATCTAACTGATCTGTGGGTCTTCCCTATTCTCTTTAGTCTGATTCTAAATTTTGCAATAAGAAGTTCGTGATCTGAACTACAGTCAGCTCCAGGTCTTGTTTGTACCGACTGTATAGATGTCCGCCACCTTTGGCTGCAAACGATGTAGTCAATCTGATTTCGGTGTCGACCATCTGGTGAAGTCCATGTATAAAGTCGTCTTTTAGGTTGTTGGAAGAGAGTGTTTGTTATGCACAGTGAGTTGTCTTGGCAAAATTCTATCAGCCTATGTCCTGCTTCATTTTGTTCTCCCAGACCATGCTTGCCTGTAATTCCAGGTGTTGTTTGACTACCCACCTTAGCATTCCAGTCCCCTTTAATGAAAATAACATCTCTTTTTGGTGTATTATCCAGTAGGTGCTGCAGATCCTCATAGAACTGATCTACTTCTGCTTCTTCAGCATCTGTGGTTGGGGCGTATATTTGGATCACTGTGATGTTAAATGGCTTACCCTGAATTCGAATTGAGATCATTCTATCGTTTTTTGGATTGTATCCAAGCACTGCTTTAGCCACTTTATTATTCATTATGAAGGCTACTCCATTTCTTCTGTGGTCCTCTTGTCCACAGTAGTAGATCTGGTGGTCATCTGATGTGAAGTGGCCCATCCCAGTCCATTTCAGTTCACTGACACCTAAAATGTCTATATTTAATCTTGACATCTCACCAATAACCACATCCAATTTGCCCTGGCTCATAGATCTTACATTCCAGGTTCTCATGGTGTGTTGATCTTTAGAACATCAGATTCGTTGTTCACCACCAGCACCATCGGCCGCTAGCCGTCCTTTCGGTTTTGAGCTAGCTGCGTCATTACATCTGGGGCTAGTTGAACGTATCCTCTGTTCCTCCCCAGTAGCATTTTGACCATCATTCATACATATATATATATATATATATATATACACACACACACACACACACACACACACACACACATACATATTTGTATTTTTATATTCTATGTATATTTTATGTTTTTTGTTTTTATTATTTTGTTGTAAACCGCCCAGAGTCCCTCCGGTGGAGGGAGATGGGCAGTGATATAAATTAAATAAATAAATAAATAAATAAATAAATAAATAAATATCTAGTTCTGAAATGTATGACAAAGTTATGTCCCATTTCACAGGACTGAAGGTACAAATGTCTTTGTCACATACTGACATATTCATGCGTTTTACTTATATTATTATACAGTATAATAAGAGAGACAGGACATCTAACATTCTCTTTTTCATGATATACAGTATATGCATCACTAATACCTTGAATACATACACTAATTAATAAATCTGTGTAAATTAACATATTATTATACACCTTCATGGTCATAATTAATCTTATATAATATTATGGATAAGCATAGGGACTTGATATTAACTTGTCTGTCATGCCTGGGTTATGTTAGGCTTTTGCAGAAATGCAAGGATCAGCAAAGTAGGAAAGATGCTTGCTTAGCAATCAGTGTTCAAAGTAGTTTTTTGTTCAACCCCACACTAAACACTTGCTGAGATCACCAACATAAAGTTACATAGGATAGAGGTCAAGTTATCAAAATAGGTTCAGAATAACCCCAAAACAGGAATTAAAACTAGGTATTACTGTATTTCCTTGGGAGGAAAGCTATGGCAAACCTAGACAGCATATTAAAAAGCAGAGACATCACCTTGCCGACAAAGGTCCGTATAATTAAAGCTATGGTTTTCCCAGTAGTAATGTATGGCTGTGAGAGTTGGACCATAAGGAAGGCTGAGCGCCGAAGAATTGATGCTTTCGAATTGTGGTGCTGGAGAAGACTCTTAAGAGTCCCTTGGACTGCAAGGAGGTCAAATCAGTCAATCCTAAAGGAAATCAACCCTAACTGCTCATTGGAAGGACAGATACTGAAGATGAAGCTCAAATACTTTGGCCACCTAATGCAAAGAGAGGACTCACTGGAAAAGACCCTGATGCTGGGAAAGACTGAAGGCAAAAGGAGAAGGGGATGGCAGAGGATGAGATGGTTAGACAGCATCACCAATGTAATGAACATGAATTTGAGTAAACTCCGGGAGACAGTGGAGGACAGGAAGGCCTGGCGTGCTATGGTCCATGAGATCACGAAGAGTCGGACACGACTAAATGACTGAACAACAACAACAATGGATGATCTCTGGCAGGAGTGGGATGGGGGTAGTGCATCCATCCTGGCTCTTCTTCACCTCTCATTGGCTTTTGATACCATCGACCACGGTATCCTTTTGGGGTGGCTCAGGGAGTTGGGGGTGGGCAGCGTGGTTTTGTGCTGGTTCACCTCCTTCCTTCAGGGCCAGTCCCAATCGGTGGTGATAGGGAATGAGAGATCTGACCCTCAACCCTGTATTGCTAAGAGTCCAAGCAGTGATCAGGTGCTCGGGCAATTGGTTCTTTTAGATCCAGCCTAATAATCACGCTAGTGGATAAAGAAACTTTAGCTTTATTATAAACTTAAGTAAACAAAGTTAAACAGAAGCACAGTTTAAACAGATTACACAAAGCATAACAAGCATAGCATACAGAAAGAAAGAAATCATACATACCAAGCAAAGTAATACCTAATCTCCTATAGGCTGCCAGGAGCCCCTTAATAAGGACAGCGGAGATACCCCAAGGTGGCAATTTTCACAGCACCCAACTCTCAGGCCTGTGTGGACTCCCAAACTCCAAGACAATCCTAAGGTTTTTAATAAAGCCTGGCTCTCAAACCCCGTGACCAAGCCCAGCCTGACCTTGACTGGGATTCCTCCTGGGGCCTGGCACCTGTCCACAACATAATTCCCATAATTCAGGTTGAGGACAAGGTTCCTCACATGTGTCACCCTTTAGGAAATCAAGAGTCATTGGTGTTCTGGTAGGTTTTGCATTTGACATTTCAAGTTGACTCAACAATTGATCAATTTTTCTCTTCTGACTCAGATAGAATTCACCATTCTGAGCTCTAGTGACTTCAACACCTAGATAGTATTTCAGTTCACCTAGGTCTTTTAATTGAAAGTACTGTCTTAATTGTGTTGCAAACTCTTGTACAAGGTGCAAAGAACCAGTTGCTAGGCAAAAATCATCAACATACGTTAGCAACACCGTGTAGCTACTTCCAGAACCTCTTACGTACACACAAGGATCAGCAACTGACTTTTTAAATTTTAGCTCCATCAAAGCCTTATCTAAGCACTGATGCAACAGCGACCAGCCTGTTCTAATCCATAAAGCGCCTTGCGCAGCCTGTACACCTTCTGAGAATTGCCACAAGCATAGCCAGGAGCCTGCTTCATGTACACTGTTTCAGGGAGCTCTGCATTCAGATATGCTGTGTCAACATCAAAGTGATAGACAATGAGTCCACGCTGTGCAGCCAGAGAAAGTACCATACGTAAAGACTCTGGTCTAGCTGTGGGTGCATATGTGAGATCATAGTTCAAAAACCTCTCTTGTGAAAACCCCTGAGCAACAAGCCTGGCTTTGTACTGCACTGTATTATCAGGAAGAAGCTTCTTTCTGAAAACCCATCTGGAACCAACAGCTTTTTGGGATGGGGGCAAGTCAGTGACCTCAAACACCTTTTGACTCACTAATGCCTCAAACTCCTTATCCATCGCTGTGTTCCACTTCTCCTGCTCTTCAACAGGCAGAAGCAACACCTCCTGGAAAGACTGAGGTTCACAGGTAATCTGACACACTCTCACCTGCTGAATCACAAATCTGTCAGGCTTCACACCCTTTGTGGAACGTGCAGACCTACGAGGAATTACCACTGCCTCTTCCTCATCACTGTCCTCTGCCTTCTCACTACCTGATTCCCCCTTCAGGTCCTGAACCTGCTCAGGTGAAATTTCCTCTTCCTTCACCTGAGGGGACCCTCTCACCACACTAGGAGACTGGGAACCAGAAGGCAGCTGAACTAGTTGTTGTCCAGCCACAGGAGCATGGACAGTTGGCTGTACACTAGATTGCAACAATACCTCTGAACTAGCATTCAACCTATCCCAACCAGTAGGGTGCTCAAAATTAGCACTTCTGGACACTACCACACGACCATAGCCTGCAGAAAAATGGTAACCCTTAGATCTAGAGGAGTAACCAACAAACCTTAAGCGTTGTGCTTTTGGCTGGTTCTCCCTTCGCTGAGACTTAGGGATGTGAACATATGCAAATGTTCCAAAAACACGCAGATGCTTCAGCGAAGGGTGCTTGCCAAACAAAAGGAAGTAAGGAACTTCATTTACAGCTGAATTCCACACCCTGTTAGTTAGATACACTGCAGTCATGGTAGCCTCACCCCAAAAACGGGCTGGCACCTGGGCATCTAACATCAGGCTATTTCTAATTTTATTTATTTATTTATTTATTTATTTATTACATTTATATCCCGCCCATCTCCCCCACAAGGAGGGACCCTGGGCGGTTCACAACAATTTAAAAGATTTAAAACAATAAATATCAATAATAACAATATAAAATTGCATATATATATATATATATATATATATATATATATATATATGGGATGGTGACGGCCGACAGAAAGCTCTGGCGTGGACTGGTCCATGAAGTCACGAAGAGTCGGAAACGACTGAACGAATAAACAACATATATATATATATATATATATATATATATATATATATATATACATACACACACACACACACACACACACACACACACACATATACACACATACACACACACATACTAATGGTATTAACAACACCAATCTTCCTTTCAGCTATTCCATTCTCAGCAGGAACACCAACATTGGCAAGTCTATGGGAGATTCCTTTCCTACGAAGCCAATTCTGGAACTCATGACTTAGGAACTCTCCTCCACAATCCGATTGAAACTGACCTACTTGATAGCCATAGTTTCTCTCCACCATTGCAACAAACTCCTTAAAGCGAGCAAAAGCCTCCGCTTTAGATTTGAGCAAATAACAAAACGTATAGTGAGTATGGTCATCCACCAAAAGAAACATGAAACGTGCCCCCCCTTCACTAGGAGCATTGGGCTGGCTAAGTCTCCATGAACCAACTGAAAAGGCCTAGTTGACACTTTTCCTAGCAATAGGCGCAGCCTTGATCTTAGATTGTTTGCACACAGTACAATCAAGAAAGTCATCACACTTTTTAGATCCTAGTTCAGGATACACCTTGGCCATTTGGGACAAACTTCCCCACCCGGGATGTTCCAGAACTCTGTGATAATAGTGAATGCATTTGTTATGTGGGGGAACATTGGAAATACAATTTCCTGACACAGTCCCCTGCTTAGGAAGCATTTCATACAATTGATTCACTAACTTCCCTCTAGCACATTCAATCCCATCTTTTTCTTTTTCTTTTTTTTAATTAAATTTTATTAAGTTTTACAATACATAATAAAAGTTAGAATAGAAAAAAGAAATAGAAACAGAAATACAAAATAAGAAAAAGATAAAGAAAAAGTGAAGTCAAGAAATAATAAGCAAAGAAAATATAGAAAATAGATGTCCTCCAATCTATCTTTGAACTTAAAGTACAATAATTGATTTTAAATGTTAGTCCTTCATACAGTATACAGGAACTTTTCTTTGTCATATGCCTTTTGATTTCTTTAATCCAATCTTCTAATCTTCATATAGGTTTCACCTTTCTTACTGTCTCCCAATAATCCATCTTTGGCTTCCACTCCTTGAAGTAGTAGTTAAATGTTGAATGTTCATTACTACATATTTATATCTTCAATAAAGTCCAATTAGTATAACAAATAAAAGCCTTATTTACTTCTAATAAACTAGAATATATTCTATTCATATTATGACTGCTAAATTATGTATTAAGTTACATAATATGTTAGGTTATGAGTCAATCCCATCTTTTTCAATAGAACATCCAGTACCCTTGAACACAACAGTATATCCAGATTTCACCAGGGCTGGAACGCTAAGGAGGGAAAAGTCAAGTGTAGGAACACACAACACATTTTGTACACTTATCCCCAAACAAGGAATGTATACTTCACCCTGAAAGGACACATCAGCCATAGATCCATCAGCCAGAGCAACCTGTTGGATTTTAGGCTTGCTTTTTGATAAAAACAACTGTTCATTGTTCACAATGATTTGGCTACAGGCTGAGTCCAAAAGACAAGTCTCTGGGGAACGTCTACTCACAGCCGTGAGCAAAGCAGACACCTGGGTACGTTGTCTAGGCGCTTGCTTCCCCTTCTTTCGCACAAACCTCTTTCCACTGGCTCCACCGGCTGGGCGAGGTGGCTGGGGACAGTCTCTCATGAAGTGTTGGGTCGAATTGCACCGGAAACATCTCCTTACAGCACACGCAGCCTCTGTACCAACTGGAAAACGCTGTGCAGACGCCTCAGGAACAGCAACAGACGGCTTACCCTGCATCCTCTCCAGGTCACGAGCTTGCTGGATTTCTTGCAGCCGATTTGTAAGATAATCCACAGTAAGGTCTTGGGGCCTCAACGTCTGAGTTGCCTCGATGAGCATGTCAAAGCTCTTGTCCAAGCTTGACAGGATAACACAAGCTCTCTGGGTATCAGGGATCACAACATCCCGCTCCTCAAGTTCAAGAAACAAAGTCTTGATTTTATGGAGGTGGGTCATCACGTTTCCACCAGGCTGCAGCTTCAAGTTGTAAAGCTGACGTGATAGACCAACGATGGCAGCAGAGGTTTGCTTGGAATAAAGGGCTTTAAGAGCTTCCCAACATGCATGTGCAGTGTCTAGATTGCTGATATGCAGTAGCTGTGATGATTCCAGTCCCAGAATCAAATTGCCATAAGCACGATCCAAACACAACTGCACTTCATCAGTAATAACACCAGTTGGAGGTGGGTCTTTCACATACTTCCACAAACCTTCTTTTAGGAAGAAAGACTTGATCTTCACACACCAGGTCCGATAGTTTGTGCCATTCAAACGCTCAAAAGGCAGACTAGTTAGCCCTGCAGCAGCCATGCTGACCACTCAAGAAAAACACGTTTACTCCAAAATGCAGCCTCAAAAACAAACCCCTTTGTTACAGCCAAATCCAGCGCAGCAAAGAAAACACAAATTTCTCTCTGGGCAACATAACCTGTGGGGTGATGGTGGCTTTTGGGGTTCCAGGCTTGAAGTAATCCAAACAACGTGTTGTAAGGCTAACAATATCTTTATTGATAGCATAAGGCAATAATGGATGTATGGTGCATTATTGCAAAAAGGAAAAAACAAAGCATAAGCAGAGTTCCATCACCAGAATGGAAAGAAAACATCATGGTCTGTGCAAAGACCAGGCATAGTTACAGTTCAGATACAAAGTACATGTAGATAGCAGTCTACATAGAAGTAGCATAGGAAGAACAATAGTGAGTTGAATACCCATGGTTCATAGCTGAATTATACCCATGGTACACAATTCTGATTGGTTAATATGGGCTAGGCAACTCTTTCAGCCTAACATTTTGGTAACAGTTGTACTTACTATAAACCGCCATGGGGTGGCGGTGTTGCATATTGGCTTTCCCTCGAGATTCTATTCTCATGGGAAAGTAACTGATAAGGTTTTTTGTTTTGACTAGATAGAGGAGCACATCTGGTGTTTACGCTTACAGCAGAGGGACTTGTAAATTTCCACTTTCCAGGCCAGATTCATAGTGTAGAAATTCCATGCGTTTGATTCTGCATAGAATAACTTTACCTATTAACTTTAACAACTTCATCAGCCACAGTAGAGTGACGATTAAGGAGATTGTAGTAATGCTCTTTCCAGCGCAGTGCAATAGACTCTTTGTCCTTTAGAAGTTTAGCACCATCTACTGAGCGTAAGGGATTTGTACCATGGTTTGTTGGTCCATAGATGGCCTTTATGGCATTAAAAAAGCCCCGTGCATCATGAGCATCTGCAAAATGTTGGGTTTCTTGGGCTTTTTTTATCCACCATATGTTCTTAAGTTCTCTAGTTCTTCTTTGGACTTCTGCCTTTGCACTGGCATAGATTTTTTTCTTAACGGCACAGTTAATATCTTTTTGCCATATCTGGAAGGCTTTCCTTTTCTTGTCAATAATATGTTCAATCTCACTATCGTTCTCATCAAACCAGTCCTGATGTCTCTTAGTCTGGTATCTGATAGTTTGTTCACAGGCTGAAATAATAGAAGTCTTCAATTTAATCCAGTGTTCCTCAACATTTTCAGGAAGTTCCATAGGCAGATGTTCCTTGAGAGTTGATTGAAAGCAAGCTCGTTTAATAGGATCTTGAAGGGCCAGTGTATTCATTTTACGCCTTGGTTTTCTTCCTTGGAGCCTACGATGAGGGACAATCTTTATGGCCATCGTGGATCGAATTAATCGATGGTCTGTCCAGCAGTCATCGGCGCTCGTCATGGCTCTGGTGAGAAGTACATCACGGCGATCTCTAGCACGGACAATTACATAATCTAAAAGTTGCCAGTGCTTCGACCGTGGGTGCTTCCATGATGTTTTAAATTTATTTTTCTGGCGAAAGAGTGTGTTAGTAATGACAAGGTTATGCTCTGCACATTTAGTCAGAAGTAAGATTCCATTCATGTTGCTGTTGTCAACTCCTTCTTTCCCAATGATCCCTGGCCACAAATCAAAATCACGCCCAACTCTTGCATTGAAATCGCCCAGGAGGATAATTTTATCCTCCTTTGGTATCTCTGATAAGATGGTGTCCAGCTGGGTATAAATTTTTTCCTTGATATCCTCATCTGCATCTAGTGTTGGTGCGTAAGCACTTAGGATAGTTGCCTGTTGGTTTTTGGCGAGTTTTATTCGGAGAGTTGAGAGTTGTTCGTTAATCCCAGTGGGAACTTCTGACAAGAGCTTCACAAGGTCGTTTTTGATAGCAAAGCCTACCCCATGTATTCGTCGTTCTTGTTCAGGCAGTCCTTTCCAAAAGAAGGTATAACCTCCTTTTTCTTCCTTCAACTGTCCTTCTCCTGTTCTTCGAGTTTCTTGGAGTGCTGCTATATCGATATTAAAACGTCTCAGCTCCCTTGCAATAATGGCAGTCCTACGTTCAGGTCGTTCACTATCCATATTGTCTTGCAGTGTCCGTATATTCCATGTTCCAAAATTCATGTGTTTTTTATGACTGCTAGATGGTGACCCCATTGGTCGCGGTAATCCAGTCAGGGAGAAAATGAGGCAGACTATGTTTAGGGCACCTTTTCTAGCCCCCTCCCCATATGGGGTGAGCAGAGTGGATCCTAAATAGGGCTGCTCAGTCGTGGATACAGCTGCCGAACTACTCAACTGCCTCGATCCTTGAGTCAGGGCGACTGAATCCGTATCCACCGCCCATGTGCTGGTCCATGACTAGGAGCTTCCGGATTTTACAGTCCTGCCCCCGTTGCCATTCATCAATCGCCATGGGACTTTTGGCTGTTCTGGGTTTGGTGTGGTTGGAAGAAGCCTGTGCGTGAATTTGTTTTATGTGTGGAGATCGGTGCACAACGATCAGCACACAACCTTCACAGAAAAAGGCTCTAATCCAATGGCATGGATACCATGACGATTGGTGACCTTTTGTCTGCTGCAGCCTTCATCCGCCTTCGCAGCCGTTGTAACAATACACCTTGTTATCTTCCGCCTGTTCTGCCATTGAGGACTTTCTTGGATCGTTATTTGTCTGGTTCCTCCCCCTGGACCTTACCGCCATGGGTGACCCTACCAGGAGTACATGACTCCCAATGGCTTCGCTCACAGGGTTCATTGGGAACACACAAGCCCACTCACCACAACAAGGTGACGATCCAGCGAGTGAGTTCTGTTGATATAGCTGTTTCCATAGCCATATCACACTGCTGACATATCCAATAGAATAATATCTGAAAATTACATGAATTTCACATGCTTTCACATGCTTAAATTTTGAAGATTTCATATCTGTAGTTAGATAGCACATCTCAAATATTCAAAAAACTTCACCGAAAAGGAAGAGACACAAAATGTTCCTAAATCAACTTCTGTGATTTAACTCATCTAAGAAGCCAAGTTAATATGTTCTAAAATGTTTGCAGAACTTTGTGGAAAACTAGATAATCTGGTTCATTTACTTTCTTAGAAGAAAATGTGAAAGTAGAGTTCTAATTAGAAAGATCAACTCTGATGCTGCAGAATCATCCTAGGCTATCTAAAGAACATAAAATAGAGCTGACATAATTTAGGACCTAAACTACTGCAACTTTTGCTATTAACTTAAAATTAAAGTAAGACTTTGCTGCATCTTTTGTACTATGTAAATGGTATTAGACTATTCACTCTTTTTAAGGAAGCCTGTTCTTTTATGCCCTTTGATTTATTGCACCACATGTGGGGGGTACCCACCCCCGCCATCCCATCTTGTAATGTACTATTGATGAATCCATATAGTTCAATTTCAGCTTCCTGATAAATCT
Source organism: Charina bottae (assembly GCA_023362775.1). NCBI lineage: Eukaryota > Metazoa > Chordata > Lepidosauria > Squamata > Charinaidae > Charina > Charina bottae. The sequence goes on along the minus strand of JALMGJ010000001.1, from coordinate 79,875,358 downwards.
CTTTTTATAGCTTTTAATGTTGCTAGCGCTCCCCAACATTAATTTTAATATAGTTTAGACTTTGTTTAGTATTTTTTCTTTCCTGCTGAATGTCTATGTATTAAATACCTATAACAAGAGAGTTGGTTGCTTAGTTCAAATCACTGTGCAAAATTTACTCACTTATGGCACCTATGTTCCTCCAGTTCCCTGATCTACAATTACTTTGGGAAATAATCATTCCTGATCTAATTTTCTGCTTAAAAAAAGAAATAAGCAATTCACAAACGTTCACTGATTTAGAATTCTTCCTTCTCTTTCAGAGCACAACTAGATACAGTGTGAGAGCAGGATTAAGTATTAGGATCTTCCACTTTGAGTTTGGCTAATCAGCAATGAAGATCAGAGAAACATTGGTCAGGGTGCATATCATGTCCTTACTGTATGATAAATCTTCCCCCTCTGGAGATACTATTAAATCTTATTAATTCTGCAAGAGAATGGGGAGAAATACAGGTCTGAGAAAACCAATGCTTTGAGAGTTCCTAAGTATGCCCCTTCCTCAGGGGTGTCCATGGGGTGTGTGTGTCAAAAAGGTCAATATGGTGGCCACGACCATGCAATCAAAGCCCTACCCTTTTAACATGCATTGTAGTTGACTTTTTGATACCCCCCTGCAGACACCCCTGTCTTTCCACATGGGGAAAGAAGCAAGGAAATAATTCTTTTTTTTCTCTTGAAACAATGGTGTTTGTATAGAAACATAAAGAGATTTAAATGTTTATTTAATTAATTCAAACTTAGAAAATAATCTAATAGCCCTAAACATAATTGGTCAGTAGACAGTAAAGAAACAAAAGATGCAAAAAATATCCAATTTTTAATTGGGGTTGTGGAAGTTTTTTTTTAAGACACATAGTGTACAACACTCACAAAGGGACTAGAATAAATACCACTAGAATGGAAAATGTATTAAACACCTATTGTCAGTTCGGTGAGAAAAATGCCTCCTTGAATCAATGTTAGATTGATTGTATGAATAAGAGTTTTTTTGTATGGGAATTTTGTGCTGCTTTCAGCTACAGTGAAATGAAAATAAAGAAGATAATATGGAACTGTGTCTGAGGTTATGAGGTCACCTTAATGACTGTGTGTGAGCTTAAAACTGTTTTGGTCTGATAAATATCTCCAAACGTTAGAATTCATTCTTGTATTTTAGCACTAGAAATACAAAAACATAGCAATAAATGCAAATAGGCAGTGACCTATGGAGAGGTATGAAATAAACAGTACATTGCCATCAACTGACACTTTTTTGTTTGTTTGTTTTATACTAAATGAAGAGTCATATTAGGTTGGAATTATGTAAGAGTGTTAGGGTTAGATATTAAACTGTGCTGGATATTAAACTGTGCTGATAGTTAATATATATATATATTCAGATATGAATAGGTCCACAACCCTTTCAGCAGCTGATGATACAGTGAGGTTAGATCGCTTTTCCAGCATGGTATGACATCAGAGGGGGCGTGGTGGCTCAGCGGGTAAGACGCCAGGCTTGTCGATCGGAAGATCGCAAGTTCGGAGGTTCGAATCCCTAGTCCCGTGTGACGGAGTGAGCTCCCGCACTAGCCCCAGCTCTTGCCAACCTAGCAATTCGAAAGCATGCAAATGCAAGTAGATTAATAGGTACCACTTTGGGAAGGTAACAGCGTTTCGTGTGCGTCATGCCAGCCACATAACCGTGGAAGCGTCTTTGGACAACGCTGGCTCTTCGGCTAACAAACGGAGATGAGCACCGGCCCCTAGAGTTGGACACGACTGCACAAATGTGTGGGGGGAACCTTTACCTTTTTTTATGACATCAGAACAATTCAGCCAGTGGCAGGGCAGGCTGAGAAAGCCAGTGTCCATGGTAGGAGGATAAGAAGGCAAATTCATCAGGAGGGAGAGTTGATAGAAATTACAGCTTATGTTATAGAAGCACCCTTTGCTAGTATTATATATGAAAATTGATAGTGAGGGTATTGCTTTTAATAAATATTATCTGCAAAAATCATAATTAATCTTTAACAGCTGAGCAGAATCATGTAAAAGGTTATTCTCACTCTTATTTGCTATTCGGTATCTTTTCCATGCCTTTTTAAAATTTACATTACTACTGTGAGTCACAAAATGTCACAAAGAGAATACATTTTGCTTAATCTAAGTGAGGGTTATTGATTCAGCTACCCTGATCCAGTGAAATATACTCACAGCATCTATGGTTTCTTGATTTTTTTTCTCAGCAGCAACCCTCCCATCCCAAATGTGTGTTTTTTTTTTCAATTGTTACGATGTGCAAATAAATTACAGCAGGGTATCCTTGCAATATATAATCATTGATTATACTGCCCTATACCCCAAATCTACTGTTAAAAAGAGGTACCTGGCAGCACAAAATGAAAACCAGGCATACTTATCATGGTTCTTCATCTATTTATATATGGGAAAATTGAATAGATATCTTCAAAATTCTAACTGAGGAAAGCTATGTTCTTGTCACTATTCTTGAAATTTTCAAGATTTCCGTGCACCAGGGGCCGGAGTTTGCGGGCTTCCTGGACCCCGTCTGTAAGAGAATTTCGCCAGGCGGGGTCCAGGAAGCAGGCCTACTCTGCAGTGGTTCCCGCCCTCTGGAACACTCTGCCCCCAAAGGTGAGGCAAGCCCCATTGCTCCTGACCTTCCGGAAGAACCTGAAGACTTGGCTCTGCCGTCTTGCCTGGGGCGGGAAGGGCAGTAGTGATTCTTGGGGGTGGCTGGCACCTTAGAGCTCTCCTCACTGAATTAGATCTTTTATGGCCACTTGGATTTTATATTTATTTTTACTTTATATTTATATTTGGTAATTTTGTATTGATATTTTAGATGTTATTTATGTTTATTGTTTTAATGTGTTTGTTATTGTAAACTGCCCAGAGTCCCTCTTCTTGGGGGAGATGGGCAGTGGCAAAATTTGAAATATATACATATACATATACATATACATATACATATACATATACATATACATATACATATACATACACATACACATACACATACACATACACATACAAACACACATACACATACACATACACATACACATACACATACACATACACATACACATACAAACACACACACACACACACACACACACACACAGAGTATATATAAGTTTTTAAAAAGTATAGATGGATGCAGAAATGGAATGGCATTTTTGGAATTATGGTAAATGCATATGAAAATTACATGGACTAAAAATAGCTTTGCTCATCCCTACTGGTGGCCCAAATACACCTTAATTATCTTCAAAGTCCTACCCAGAAGGGCATTCTGATCACCTGCATATCAACTCCTTAGAATATCGACACATGGATTTTCTTGCTGTGTTCAGAAAATGCAATACCTCAACTAGCCCTATTTTAGTACATCTCATCTCATCAGCCATTGGCTTAATAAAGTACAGCTTTCTCTTACAGCCTGTGAATCTATTTCAGCACCCCACATCCTGCAAGGCTGATAGCTTTGCTTTTGTTATTCAGCTAGCTGACTCGGCTGTCACATTGTGAAAACCCTTCAGTAACTGCTCACATAGATTGGAGTCACCCTGAGCCACTGAATAAGAAATCACCCACGTAATGCTGCAGAGACACTAAAAGTATCTGTGTCTGTTCAAGGAAACAACTCACGGGTCCAAGCTATGAAACTGGGGAATGTGGGGAGGGGTGAGGTGGGAAGAGAAGGAATCAACTGATAGTGAATAGAAAAGGAAACTAACAAACAAATAAACAAACTATGATTTTATTGGACGTGTTTACTAGCGAGGGAAGAAGCATGAAAATTCATATGAAAATATGAACCATCTTCAAAACCCCTGTTAACACCACTTTGCATATTTTTCCATCAAAATATGGTGGTGGGGGGAATGTTTTTTTTTTACAGTAAAATTTTTATGAGGTTTCAAGAGAAGAATAGAAACTACAAAAAAACACACAAAAAGCTACAAAGAAACAAAAAAACTAAAAAACTAAAAAAGTGCGGAAACACAAGAGAAAAAAATTTCAAATTTACAAAAACATGTGGCTTCCGACTTTTAACAGCAAGGATATACAAAATTTCCATAATCAATCTCTTACTTTATATTAAACCAAAACACCACATTATTTGTATAAGTCATTCTACTTTAACACATAATAAAAATTACTAAGTACAGTTACTCCTCCCCCTTATATTAAAATAAAGAAAAAAAGTTCATATAAACCTCCTAAACCTCTCCCCTCCAAAAGATAACACCTATTTAATTATTCCCTTCCTACCACTATTCTGTACATTTCTGTCTACTATAATAAGAATCAAATTAAAAATCACATAAGTTGTCTGCTATTATACTTAATAGTACAATTTTAATAATCCCAATCTTAATAAACCCAAAAAACAAAGACAATTCAAAACAGTAATTCCTTATCTTTAAAAGAGAATAGCACCAATCAAATCCTTAAAGCAAACCAGATGAACATTCTTCAACCCTTATCCCACTTCAAAATAAACTAAAGCAGTTACATATCCCCACAATGTGCACAGAGCTTTCCATTTGAAAGAATCAAACAGCCCAACTGCCCCCCTCAAAGATTCCAGGTTCTTTTCATGGCATTCTACCAGGAGATCGATTTTACTTAGGGCTTGCAGATCACTCTCTCCCGTAGATTTCTCCAACTGCATTATCCAATCTTCATCCAGCATCTTGATAAAAATCCCAATCTCAGTCTTAAAAAAAACCCTTTCTATTGCTCTTAAATTCCTCCATTTCATCCACCACATCCCCAACCTGATGGCACATTTCAGATCTCATATTTTCCACAATGTCCTGGATATCTTGCATAAAAGCTTGATAGAAGTCAGAAGAAATCTGTTTAAAATCCTGGTGAAAGTCAGAAAGAATATTGAAGATATGAAAATTCCGGAATGTGTTTACACAAGCGAAAGTGAGATATTCAGACATACGTAAAAAAAAAATACAAATTGGTGATTTAGAAATGGGGTGGCTGGTCTTAGTGTCCCTTTAAGGCTACAGCGTGGCTTGGAAAGTGATGAAGTCCCCGCCTTCCAGCTGGCTCTTACCAGTCAAACACGAAATGCTGTTTGCGATCTTCTGGCTGCAAGCAGCCGTCCAGAGGACAGATGGGATGATTCCAGGTATTCTCCTTGATCCGGAGAACCTTTCTGGGCTTCAGGAAAACCTGCCTGATCCCAAAAAAAGTTACCGCATTGCCAGCTCCACCCGCTGAACCAGTGGGCACAGCCGTTCAGTCTGCCATTCCCACCGGAAGCCAACTATCTGGTTATATTAGTATGTCACAACAAATAACAAATGTTAGGAGAAGTAAGATTATGTAAGCCTGAGACTCCACTTGTTTTGTAGAAAATATCTTGTGATGAATCTCTATCTTAAACACATGCTTCTCTTTGTAGCTTGAATCATGTCAACTGGATTTCTATTTTCTCAGTGGAAACGTTTCGCTCCTTATCCAAGGAGCTTCTTCAGTCTGAGCAAAGTTAGTAAGGGAATCCTAAATATGTTTCTAGGTAGCTGTGTGACCTTACACCTGGGGCTAGGTCATGGTTATATTGAGATGTTATTTTAAGTCCTTTTATCATCTAAAGGAGGATCGTTAAGATCACCATGCTGCTGTTGAGCTTGTGAAATGGTCTTAATCTTCCTAGGCACAGAAGACAAAGCAGGGAGGAAGATGGGGGAAAGATTGTGCCTGAGGCCCCCACCTCTATTCAAGGAAGGATTTTCCAAGTTGGCATAAATGGATTCCTCTCAATCCATTTATGCCAACTTGGAAAATCCTTCCTTGAATAGAGGTGGGGGCCTCAGGCACAATCTTTCCCCTATTTTCCTCCCTGCTTTGTCTTCTGTGCCTAGGAAGGTTTAGACCATTTCACAAGCTCAACAGCAGCATGGTGATCTTAAAGATCCTCCTTTGGATGATAAAGGGACTTAGAAATAAACATCTCAATATAACCATGACCTAGCCCCAGGTGTAAGGTCACACAGCTACCTAGAAACATATTTAGGATTCCCTTACTAACTTTGCTCAGACTGAAGAAGCTCCTTGGATAAGGAGCAAAACGTTTCCACTGAGAAAATAGAAATCCAGTTGACATGATTCAAGCTACAGACTGTTCCACCTGGATGACTGAGAACCTTCATTGACATGCTTCTCTTCCTTTCCTTTGTGCTAAAGAGTTTTTTAAAGCTTACAGTTCATGGATTAGAATAAAGCACACAATCCTGTGCAATCTGCATACAGAAGCTAGTGCTTTCTGCAAATTTTAGTCTGTTTACCAAGTGGGTCATCAAATCAGGATCTCTATGTAGTATGATATCTAACTTTTACCTAACTGTGGTCTGAGCAAGCCAGTGTTACATGCCTTTGGACTAAGTGGGAAACTGCTGTTTATTGCAAACTGGAGCATGAAGCCAAAATCTCTGTACCACACATGGATATGGGGAGGGAGGGGAGATGGAGTGTGTGAGTCTGAAGCTCCAAAATATTAAATTACGGTAGGATTAAATCTACACAAACACACATTCTGTCTCTCTTATTTGCACACACGCACATATGCATTCAATATGTTTTATTTAATGCCATTATCCCAGGGTATTGGGCTGCTACTATTTTAGGCAGAATGAAGAAAATTGCTTTCTTGCAATGCAATAAAAAAAGACAGAGTTGGATTAAGCGGCTGAGCCTGTGAGTCTGAGTCAGGAAATCTCTGTGATTTTTATGTTGGGTTGAAATCCCCCTCTCTACATTTGTGGACCCATTCATTGACTGCAAAATGGGGAAGGAGCACTTCAACTATTTTGATAGCTGAGGTTGAATTTTGAACAGGGAAGGATGAAACACTTTGGTTTACACATTTCACTAAGCAGTTGTTTAACTATGGTTTGTTGATTAAGCCACAATTAAATGTTTTTGCCCAACTAACTCATAAGTCATGTTTTATGAACCATAGTGGCTGAGTTCACCAAACTTTCAATGGGAAACTAAGCGAACCACACTATGGCACTCATTCTGACTCTTCTCTCCTTATGGTGATTACTTTGGTTTCCTTGCAAAACCCTGTCAGATCTGTCCTGGGCTGTGGAGTGGTGGGATGAATGGTGTTGGTGAAGACTGGCAGGGAGCAGAGCTTCAAGAGCAGCCTGCTAAGTGAGTGGAGCACTATCAGGTGCTCTGTGGGAGAGAGATCAGACCTGGACACATGGGTGTCAGACTTCAATGGTTGCAGTAGTGCTGCCAATCAGCTGTTTGATGGTCAACTATTTGGTGGCAAGTGGTTCTGAGTTAGAGACACTACAGCTTGGTTGCTGTTCTGTTTGGAGTATGAGACCACCAGAACTTTAAGGAAAATAGCTTTATTATATAAAAACTATTTACAACAATAAGTCCATAACACAAACTGTAGATTGCTTGGATCAACTGCAGCTTCACAGCTGGTTGCACTTGGAGGTAAGCAGCTATGCAGTGGCACAAGCTAAAGTTCACAACAACAAGTAGAACGACAGTTCTGGATCAAGATGCTAGGTTGGTTGAATCTGCAAGGCGAACTAGGAACTCAGGATCAGATTCTTCTGAAACACTGGAGAAAGGCTAAGCTGGTTTACTTGGCAAGGTTGGGCTGAAGTCTCTGGAACAAGAAGACTACAAGGCAGGCTGGATAAGGTTCTTCTGGATCCACAGGAGAATACTGGACTGGATCTGCAAGGCAAGACTGGACTGGATTCTCTGGGCAAGGTTTCTCTGGATTCTCAGGACGATACTGGACTGGTTCTGCAAGGCAAGACTGGACTGGACTGGATTCTCTGGACAAGGCCCCTCTGGATTCACAGGACAAAACTGGACTGGATCTGCAAGGCAAGACTGGACTGGATTCTCTGGACAAGGCTCCTCTGGATTCACAGGACAAAACTGGACTGGATCTGCAAGGCAAGACTGGACTGGATTCACTGGACAAGGCTTACTTGGAGCAACAGGGCAATACTGGACTGGAAAAACCAAGCAAGGTACTTCTGGAACCACGAGGCATGGGTGCATAGGATTAGCACGATAAAACTGACTTGAAGCACACTGATGAAACTTAGCTGGACTGATACAAGGCTGCTGAACTAGGACTGCAGGACGACACTTGGTTGAAGCGGCTAGATGAGGCTTGACTGAAGCATCGGGACCATGATGGGCAGGAGTTTGCTGAAAGACTGTGAGATAAGACCCCGTTTTGCTTGGCGAAGGAGCAGCGTGAGACTCCGATGCAGCTGGGGTCAATTCAGAAATGAGGCGAGGCTCTGGCTCTGGTTCCACGGTGGCTACAGGGCAGGACTCCAAGGACTGTTCCAGCTGGACTTCTCCCGAAGAAGCTGTTAGCTCAGTGGAACGTTTGTCTCTGGCGATCGGGTGCTTGCGCTGGAGTCCTTTTATTCTGTTTTTGGTGCGCCTTCTCTCCTCAGGAACCAATCAAGCTTCCCTCTGCTTGGCGCACTTCTCTGTCCACCTTTCCCTGGTGCTGATTGGTGCTCCTGACTTGGTTCCTGGTTCTGAACCAATCAGCTTCTCAGGATTCTCCCGCGCTGCTGCATCTGCTCATCATGAGGCTGATCACGAGTATTGCACTTTTGAACCTGCACCTGCTCATCACGAGGTCTGCTTGTCGGTTGCTGTAGAAGATGAGTTTTGTTTCTTGGGTAAGTTTCGTTTTCCTCTAGCTCAGAGTCAGAGTCAGACTGGACTCTGACAGTTGCTGAGGAGGCGAAGGTGCAGCTGTGCAGCTGATGATGCTTTCTGCTCTGGTGGCAGAGTGGTCACAATAATGGCATGGCTTCTGTTCCAGACTGGTCTTCTTGACAGTGATTGTGACTTGGGGATGCCAAAGGGTTTTGTCACCCAGGTGATGTGAGACTGTGTAGCAGCAGGAGCAGGTTGGTGATTCTGTAGAATAACTGACCTGCATCCTGTGGCTGTTGTGTTGTTGGCCACAGTGGCCATCTTGATAACCTTCATCTTGGACAGCAGCCATAAGATTCAGACGGTTTGGAATTTGTTATAGTTGCCTCTAATCTGCATTGCAGTGTTTTGATGTAACAAAATTATCAACCCGAGAAGGCGATGATCAATGGATGTTGCGGCTAATTTCCTCCATAACCTCTCATGAGGAATTGAAGTGAAGGCTGCCCTTAAATTAATGAAAGCAGCAGAAAGAGCACCTTTGGTAGGGCCAGAGTATTTTTCAGATAAGTGGTGCAAAATTGCACATTGATTCATGGTCGAATATACTGTTCTAAAACCTGCTTGTTCAGGGGCCAAGATATTTTCTGAATACATCAAACTTGAAAGTTTATGGTATAAAAAAACAGGCATAGAGTTTCTAATTGGCCCTGGCATTGTCCCTCATGCCCTCATGCCCTCTCATCTGGATTACTGCAGTGTGCTCTACATGGGGCTGCCCTTGAAGAGCATTTGGAGGCTTCAACTGGTGCAGAATGCAGCAGCATGGATAGTTAATGACACCAGTTATTGGACAAGTGTAACACTACTACTCTGTGAGCTGCATTGGTTGCCAGTCGGCTTCCAGGTACAATTCAAGGTGCTGGTTTTTACCTTTAAAGCCCTTCATGGCTTAGGGCCAGGTTACTTGAGGGACCATCTCTCCCCAGTTACTTCTACCCATCTGATCTGGTCAGGCAGGATGGGCATATTTCAGGTCCCATTGACCAAGGAATGTTGGTGGGTGGGGCCTAGAAGACGTGCCTTTTCTGCCGTAGTGCCCAACTTGTGGAACATTCTACCCCTGGAGATCAGGATGGCCCCAACCCTGCTGGCCTTTCATAAGGCCCTGAAGTCCTGGTTCTGTGCCCGGACCTGGGGTCCCGAGGGTGTGCGGGGATCCGCTTCTTGGTTATTTATTTATTTTTATTTATTTAATAAATTTATATGGCCGCTAATAAATTTATTTAATAAATTTATATGGCCGTTAATAAATTTAACAGGGATGGGGTTAACCTCACCTCAGGGGGCATAATGTTCCAGAGGGCAGGAGCCACAGCAGAAAAGACACACTGTCTGGGTCCCGTCAGATGGAACTCTTTAGCAGATGGGACCTGCAACCTACCCCTCCTGCTGGATCTGGTAAATGTGATCTGCAAGAGGCAGTCCCTCAAATAGCCTGGCCCTGTGCCATGTAGGGCTTAAAAGGTCAAAGCCAGCACCTTGAATTACATCTGGAAGCAAACCGGCAGCCAATGCAGCTCACGGAACAGAGACGTAATGTGTTCCATCCAAGGGGCACACATAACTGTCTGTGCAGCTAGTAATGCTACTGATTTGAGTTGATGTTGCTCGGCTGCTGTGTATTTTAACTTTTTTAATGTTTATAATTGTTTTTATTTATTGTAACTGTTCGCTGCCCAGAGTTACTTGTTGAGATGGGCGGCCATATACTGTAAATTGGATAAACAAACAAACAAACAAATAAAATCAAAGCAGTATCCATCACTTTCTCTCCATCACAGGTCATTCCCAAACGCCTTCTCAAAATGATCATAATTCCTCTTCCAATTTACAGATCCACTATAAGACTCCCATTCCCCATCCTCTCAGCTGGCCTTTCCCACATAAGCTGTTTTCTAAGAGACTTTTACTCCATGATTTCAAGATAGTTTAGCATAAAATAACACAAGAGCAGGGTTAAAATCATCTGTCAAAACTCCCCCACCAAATTTATGGACAGAAAAAATCAAATAGATGATGTATCAAAATTTTCCAGAGAAAGGAGAAAACTTTGACTAATTTCTCAAAGGAAGGACTCTTCTTTATCAATGGCAGTAGCACAGTTACTGAGAAACAAAACAAAACAGGAGAAGCATTTCTTCATGATGTCTTCCCTTGGGATTTAATGACAGTATTGGAAGCCAGGGAAGTTGCAGCCTGCTAGAGATAGAATTGGGCAGTGAAAAAGAATATTCATACTAGATGCAAGTAAACCATACTCCTTTGAAAAAATTTATACGAAACAGTCTCTTTCTTTGGATTAAATAGTAAGGAAAAACATTAACAGCAGAATTTCTATGCTTAGGCAACTGTTGTGGAAGAGAAAATTCCCAAGGTGACCCTAAAACAGTCTGGACCTGATACAGTAAGGCAAGGGTCGGAAATGGCGGCTCGCGAGCCACATGTGGCTCTTTGGCCCCTTGAGTGTGGCTCTTCCGCAGCTGAACTCACTCCCGCCCCTTCCACGCGATTGGATCCCGCCCCAAACTCCGTGGCTCTCCCGCCCTGCCCCACCCCCACCCCGTGGAAAGTCCAGGTCATGTCGAGTAGTCACCCCTCGGATCCGAAGCCGCAGGTGGCGAGGGCGCCGCCTGCCCGCCGCGCTCGGTGCCCCGCGCCACAACCCGACGGCCGGCAGGGAGCGTCCCGTGATATCATTGCCGGTCCCTCTCTCGCTCCCTCTCGCGCTTGGCTCTTACGCGCTCTTGCTCAAGGCCAGGGCCACCCGCAGCCACCCACACCTCGCGCACAGCCCGCGGGGCTCTCTGCAGCTCCCAAGGCACGCTGGTCCCTCCTCTGTCAAAGGGAGCGGCAGAGAGCCCCGTGGGCTGTGCGCGAGGTGTGGGCGGCTGCGGGTGGCCCTGGCCTTGAGCAAGAGCACGTAAGAGCCAAGCTCCGGGTGCTCCGGCTGGGGTGCAGCGGGACAGGAGTGTTGCCGGCGGCCCACGAGGACCGGCCAGGGAAGGTGAGCGAGGGCCATGGGAGAACTAAGAATTGGGGGTGGCTTGCGGCGTGTGAATGCGTGAGAGGGCCGGCCAGATCCGAGCCTTTCCTCCCCGATGGGGTTCAGGGTCTGAACAGGCAGCATGGCCGTGGGGAAGAGGAAGGCATACGGCATCTTTATTGCCTCGTCCAACTGGGCTGCAACGCGTGTGTGTTTGACTGCCAAATATACAGTAACCAGGAGTGCAGAAGCTCCTCTCCAAAACGGGCTGGGTGTGAAGGCCAGGTGGCTGCGCATAATTTTTCTCATGTTTCAGAAAAGGTGACGATTTGTGCAGCTGCCTTAAAACCAACTTCTCTGACTTCCTTTGTGGGAGGAGGCAGCAGCCCTTCTCAGCCCAGCAGGACGTGGCCTGCAGAATTTTCCCTCCTCCTCCTCCTCCTCCTCCTCCTCCTCCTCCTCCTCCTCCTCCTCCTCCTCCTCCTCCTCCTCCTCCTCCTCCTCCTCCTCCTCCTCCTCCTCCTCCTCGCAATGGTCCTTTTTGGAGGCGCAGCAGGGAGAGAGTTTTAGCCAGTGACATTCTCTCATCCAGAGCAGGGAAGGGGAGATTATTTTCTCTTGATCCTCCCCCCCCCACTGCAAAAGCCTCCCTCCCTAAGTTGAAACTGGCTCTGATTGTAGGGAGAGATGGTCTGCAGATTCTCAATTCTTGGAGCTGTCGGGGGGGGGGGGGGAGGCATTGTTAGGCTTGGTCGCTTGGAAATGCCCCTGCGGCAGGAAGGTTAGGGAAGCGTGCGGGCGCGTGGGGGGCAGTTAAGGTGCTAGCTGCAACTGCCGCCCCCGAAGTGACCATATTCCACTCTTCCAACAGAAATTCCCCCAAGGAAAGGGTCGCTCTTTCCCTCAAGGAAATGTGCTTATTGCTTATTGCTCCAGCAATAAGGCTTGAGAAAAGGAGGAAAAACAGTGTGTGTTTTGCATTTTGCACGCCATTGGCTCCTGCCCCCAAACCCCGCCCCTTCCACACGATTGGCTCCTGCCCGCAAACCCCGCCCCCTTCCACGCAATTGGCCCCCGCCCACAAACCCCACCCCCTTCCACGTGATTGGCCCCCGCCCGCAAACCCCGCCCCCTGGCTCTCGAGCATTTCAAAATGTGCACGAGCATTTCAAAATGGCTCCCGGCATAAAAAGAATTCCCCACATTGAAGTCCACACATCTTAAAGTTGCCAAGTTTGAGAAACAGTGGTTTAGATGCTCTGGAGGCTGCCATAGCTGTGCTCGGCAGTTCAGGTAAGATTTAGTTGTGTGGACAGGACTATTCATTGGCACTTCTCTCTGCAATAAAATGCCTGTCTCTTCACTGCAGAGCAAACACAGTCAAAAGAAGCAGGCTACTTTGTCATTTAGCTCTGGATGCTCAAAATGTCATGAACCTGGTGAAATCTTGCCCCTCTGGTCACAACAGAAATAATGTTCTAGGAAAAGTCCTACAAATACTGTTATTTTCAAACCTTCTTCCAGAGGAATATTACTTGAAATGCACTCGGCATATCATGTATTTCAGTGAGCACCTGGTTTTTCAGTTTGGCCAGGCCACCGAGAGTTTCTTGGAAGCTCTGATCATCAAAGTCCACCAGTCTCTGCAGTTTTCAACCTTGTACCCCAAGCTATGGGCACAGGGATGAAATTTCTGGTTTGCAGTTGCAATACATCATTCAGTCTTAATATATGCCATTTGTTGAATATTCTCCTGGTGGCTTAATCTGAAGGCTCTTCCAGAACTACGAATCTGGAAAGATTGAAGAGGAAAAACATTATGAAACTGAATCCAGTGATATCAGCATGTGTTTGTGGGTGTGTGGGTGTGTAACTATACATTCCCAAACTATACATTCCCTTGAAACTGAGAAAAATAATTGGAAAACCTTATGCAATTAAAGCTTGTGTTTTTAAAGACTCTGTAACACAACCATGAATGTATATTTTGATCTTTTGAAATCCACGAGGCTGATCCTTTGTGTCTCTGAAACATTCAGCGTGCATATGTTACTGTGTAATATTGGCCAGTCTTTTTCTAGCACAGCATCAGTTTCCTTTGTTTCCACTGTATGTACCTGAATGAAGATGACTTTCAATTTCAGATGGTCCTTCATAATTTGAAAACTCTGAAGGAAGAGAAATGTTTTGAAACTTGTCACATTTTTCTTCCAGTGGCAGCTGCCGCCATATGTATTGGAAGCAGTTGGTCCTCTGGGAGGCAAAACATTCAAGGTGGTGGTGATGGGGAGAAGTAAACAGGGGATCTGACATGTCTGCTTTGTTTTCAGCTGCCAGCTCTCTGTTTTCAATGTGCAGCTTAAGGAAGCAATCCAGTATTGAGAGAAATTTCTCCAGTTCTAGTATAGGGGTGGCTAAAAGTTTACATTTTGGTTCTCCCAAAGAAATAACCATTTTGTTTCTGGATTTCTATGAACTGTGTATATATAACCAATATAAATATGTATTGCTCTTGGCCAAAGGTTCATATAGTCCTTTGAAGCAATGGTGTTATAAATGTGGAAAACTAGGAGCACATAATGACAGCCTCAGAATTCATAGGAATATTTTATTTTTTTCCACTAAAGTATCTTGAATAATGACTTTTTTGTGTCTGTAAAAATATCAAAGTTGAGGCTTTTTCCAGAGCAAGGATAGTCTATCAATTAATGTAGTACTGTAGCAGATGACATTGCAATCTATTCTCTGGAAAAAATATCTCAAAACTCTTTCCCCCTGTATTCCTGTTTGACTCCAGCACTGCTTTTAAGGGACTTGTGACAAAAAGCCCAGATCTCTAATGTTCTGTCTGTATAAATATTCTAGTATTTTATACATTCCAACTGTTCTGCTTGAACTATTCCTCCTCCTCACATTTATCTTTGGCAGAATGTCAGCCCTTCGAGGTTGTTCAGATCAGGAACGGACTCCACAAGAAGGCTAGAACTAAGCTTTATTGAGATAGGCCATATTAACAGAATCTTGCACATCTGAATGTGTTTTTCCACCCATCCCTCTTATATCCCAGTGAGTCAGGGAGGAGCCAGCTTGAGTCTCTTCCTAAACCTATTTCCTTTCCCAGGGTTCAAGAGAAGTTTCTGCCCTTTTTGGTTTCATAATAGCTTCTGAATATTCCCCTCAAGGCTATCTCCATGGCTCTCTATGCAGAATGACTTATTAATATTTTGTTAATGTAATTTTATGGTTATTGTTCCCTCTCCTATCTCCAAAAATTAAATTTGTTTATTAAAATTAAAATGCAATAAAATCAAAGCTGCTAGGCCTTTTGCTGACCTGGTTAAGCAGGTGGTGTGAACACAACCATTCTGTTTTATTCATAGCAGCTGCCAAAGCAGCTGGCATAGACAACCTATGTCCTCAGTGCCATACTTAGTTGGAGTGCCCTTTCTTTGGACCCTGCAGCTTCCTTTAATCATTTGTTGAAACCTGATGTTGGGGGTGGGGTGTCATTTTGAAGCACAGAACACAATGTTATTGGAAATGCTAAAATAGGCCACCACTATTTCCAACCCCTAACCAAATCCAAGCTGTGCTCAACTTTGTGATGTGCTTTCACTCGGTATACATCATTTTCCTGCCCACTATGACCCTCAACACGACTCTCAACCATTAAAAGATTGCCCACCTCTGGACTAAAGCAGGACTGCAATTACAGACTCAAACTAAGTATGGCAGAATCACATCTTATGAGGCAGTTGTGGTACATTCAGGCTGAATCAAATCAGGACTTTGGATATAGCACAACAGATGGCAAAAGCTTTGGAACATGATTTTTGAATCAGGTGAAGTGAAACCTTCCATACTGGACAATTTAGGAGTAGAACCCAGTGACTCCTCAAGATGTGCCACCATCTGTCCAGATTTTGCTCAGACCTTCAAGGAGATTGAAACCAGAGTGGATCACCATTTACAATTCTGAGTTGCCCATTGCCTGCCATAGAACTAAAGCACTAAATAGCAAGAAGGCCTGTACTGACACATCCTTAACAATCCAGCAGATCTGCCTGGATTGACAGATTGCATAATAAAGATTTCCCTTACCTGAATGCAATGTCATCCAAATTCTGATTCTAAAGCATCAAGTCTGCCTTGTATTGAACAAAGACAGCCTTTAGGTGGTATCCATAGCAACCACCTTTTGGAGAGCTAAGGATTGAGAGCAAGTGTCCACCCGGTGACAGATCCTTGTTCTGCAGCAGACCAAGCAGGCAGGTGTGCTGTCACAAAGCAGCTCAGCCGGTTCCCCCCTGCCAATCACTTTGACGTTCACATAATTACAAAGGAAATGGTTCTGCTGCCTCACAATGCAAATAGGAAGCCATGGTATTCGCAGCAAATGCCGAGTCCAAAATTCTACGTATATATATCCCTTCCCTCCAGACACTAGTTTTTGC
Organism: Charina bottae; assembly: GCA_023362775.1. Taxonomy (NCBI): domain Eukaryota; kingdom Metazoa; phylum Chordata; class Lepidosauria; order Squamata; family Charinaidae; genus Charina; species Charina bottae. The sequence goes on along the minus strand of JALMGJ010000001.1, from coordinate 79,859,119 downwards.
GGTAGAAAAGCTCTCTCAACTTGCTATTTTGTTGATCTACGTGGTAGAGTTACTATGTTTTGGATTGTTCTAGTGGAGGGAACCAAGCTTAATAAAGAGTTTCTCATAATTCATCAGCCTCATAATTCAGCCTCCTACCCAAGAATATATAGGATAGTCTCATTTTTATTGCTGTTGTTGAAAAGTAACACCAAAATAATATGGCCTTTTGATTTCATGAAGAATGCTTGCAGATTCAAAGCTCTCATATTTAATCCTTTAAAAATATACTGCTTATCCCTAACCTTGATTTGCTGCCATAAGATTGTGTAACAATTTATGTTATAATCAGCCATCCAAATCTGTATTCCAGTATATTTGCTGGTCTATATAATGCAGCTGTATTCAGAATGCATTATTAAGAATTTTGATATTCAAAGCTCCCTGTCTCTGGTTTAACACCGCTGTAATCTTCTTAAAATTAATGAATATAAATTTGATGTCTAAAGTATATTTCTTCTAATAAAGGTAAGAGAACCATTGCAATATGTTTAGGAATAAAATGGTTCATTATGTAGCAGGCCATTGTTTTAGGGCTATTCCACTTTTCAATCATAGGGAAAATTTAAGAGTGTGTGCCCCATTATCTGGTCCTGATTTTTCTGGAAAGTGTTAAGAAGCTGCAATTAAGAAGCCTGAAAGATTTCTTGCTGGCACTGAGATATTCACCAAATTCTCCATATCTAGAGAATGTATCCCTGTTTTTGCAGGCCTTGGAAAGAAAATTGTGAGATTAAAGTTCATTCCAGAATTGTTTGGGATCTGAAATTGGAATTTTTTTGGAAAAGAGAAAGAGAAATGCTGTGCATCATCAACTTGTTTCATCTTCCTATTGGAAAATCCTCAGTGGTGACATTGGCTGGGACCTGTTTTCAGTCTTAAGCACAATTACATCACATGATATCAGTATAAAGATAAATTAGAGAGATGGCCCTGTTTTTATTTATTTTTATTATTGTCCTAATTCTGACAATTTCAGGATAGGAAGTAGTATACTGAACAATGGAATCAACCAGTTTGGATGTTTGAGAGATTCAATCTTTGTGAGTTTGGTTACACAATAACTGAATACACACTTCTAGGGAAAATGTGTGGATTTGAAACATTGGATTTTGGAAATCTGAATATTGAAATGCAACTTTCACTTTAAAAATATTATAATATATTCAAAACAAGACACAACGAGGAAATATCCTGTCAACCCAGCAATTCGAAAGCCTAGCAAGTAGATAAAATGGGTACCACCTTAAGTGGGCTAATTTGCTGGCGTCCTGTCGGGAAGTCAGCTCCACCGAAGGAGAGGATCAGAGGAAGATCGAATGGCAGTGGTGACGACGGACCCGGATGTGACAGCTACAGGACGTCAGCAGCCGTCTCAAGGCATCCTGGGAATTGTAGTCCGGAGCCTAGTAGAGTCGGTTCCCTCACCCCCCTTCCTTCACGCACGGTGAACTGAATTTGGTGAATTGTATAATTTGAATTGTATATACACTGCTCAAAAAAATAAAGGGAACACTGAAACAACACAATGTAAGTCCAAGTCAATCACACTTCTGTGAAATCAAACTGTCCACTTAGGTAGCAACACTGATTGACAATCAATTTCACATGCTGTTGTGCACATGGAATAGACAATAGGCGGAAAGCATAGGCAGTTAGCAAGACATCCCCAATAAAGGAGTGGATCTGCAGGTGGTGACCACAGACCACTTCTCAGTTCCTATGCTTTCTGGCTGATGGTTTGGTCACTTTTGAATGCTGGCGGTGCTTCCACTCTAGTGGTAGCATGAGACGGAGTCTACAACCCACACAAGTGGCTCAGGTAGTGCAGCTCATCCAGGATGGCACATCAATGCGAGCTGTGGCAAGAAGGTTTGCTGTGTCTGTCAGCGTAGTGTCCAGAGCATGGAGGCGCTACCAGGAGACAGGTCAGTACATCAGGAGACGTGGAGGAGGCTGTAGGAGGGCAACAACCCAGCAGCAGGACCGCTGCCTCCACCTTTGTGCAAGGAGGGACAGGAGGAGCACTGCCAGAGCCCTGCAAAATGACCTCCAGTGGGCCACAAATGTGCGTGTGGCTGCTCAAACGGTCAGAAACAGACTCCATGAGGGTGGTATGAGGGCCCGACATCCACAGGTGGGGGTTGTGCTTACAGCCCAACACCGTGCAGGACATTTGGCATTTGCCAGAGAACACAAGATTGGCAACTTCGCCACTGGTGCCCTGTGCTCTTCACAGATGAAAGCAGGTTCACACTGAGCACATGTGACAGACGTGACAGGGTCTGGAGACGCCGTGGAGAATGTTCTGCTGCCTGCAACATCCTCCAGCATGACCGGTTTGGCAGTGGGTCAGTAATGGTGTGGGGTGGCATTTCTTTAGGGGGCCGCACAGCCCTCCATGTGCTCACCAGAGGTAGCCTGACTGCCATTAGGTACCGAGATGAGACCCTCAGACCCCTTGTGAGACCATATGCTGGTGCGGTTGGCCCTGGGTTCCTCCTAATGCAAGACAATGCTAGACCTCATGTGGCTGGAGTGTGCCAGCAGTTCCTGCAAGACAAAGGCATTGATGCTATGGACTGGCCCGCCCGTTCCCCAGACCTGAATCCAATTGAGCACATCTGGGACATCATGTCTCGCTCCATCCACCAACGCCACGTTGCACCACAGACTGTCCAGGAGTTGGGGGATGCTTTAGTCCAGGTGTGGGAGGAGATCCCTCAGGAGACCATCCGCCACCTCATCAGGAGCATGCCCAGGCATTGTAGGGAGGTCATACAGGCACGTGGAGGCCACACACACTACTGAGTCTCATTTTGACTTGTTTTAAGGACATTACATCAACGTTGGATCAGCCTGTAGTGTTCTTTTCCACTTTAATTTTTGAGTGTAACTCCACATCCAGACCTCCAGGGGTTGCTTACATTTGATTTCCATTGCTTTTTGTGTGATTTTGTTGTCAGCACATTCAACTATGTAATGAACAAAGTAATTAATACGAATATTTCATTCATTCAGATCTAGGATGTCTTATTTCAGTGTTCCCTTTATTTTTTTTGAGCAGCTTATATGAATGTAAGCCGCCTAGAGTCCTCCATTAGGGAGGGGATAGGCGGGGTATAAATATCACTATAAATAAAATAAATAAATAAATAAATAAATAAATAAAATAGAATGGAGTGAGTACATATGAAAATGAAAGAAATGGGAAGTAACAATGGGAAGTATGATTTCTCTCTCAAAATGTTTGATCCCCTCATGTTCCTATCCACACTGTGACTTAGTGTAATGCCCTTAATCTCAGTTAGCATCTTCTAATAGCAAATCAAAATTGGGCCATTCTGGCTCAATTCTATCAAGGACACTTAGAGCAGACTTCTTGGGGCCAAAGTAGACTTAATAATAAAACACAGTGTGCATTGATTAACTTAATTACCAGTAGGCATATGGTGGGACAGGTTGCTTATCAGAAGTACTGCATGTATGGCTAAGAGGCTTATGTCAAAATGTATTATTCCACCATGCGCCTGGAATACAGAGAAACAAACTCCCATTGATGCTAATAGATATTTTTTGTCATTCTGATATAGCCACAGCTTAGAAGCAATTAAAACTCTGATCATGCTGATAAGTAAGGATATATCCCCTCCAAACATGTATCTGTAAATATCCTGATTCAACCCAGATAAATAACTGCATACTATATACTTTCAGAATCTCTATTTCAGCTTTCAGCAGCTGCCCCATCTCAGCATTCTATTTTCTCTTAAGAGTTGTTAATTTCTGAACAGAATAGGGGAAAGTCATACCATGAATCACTTTTTTTATTTATTTTTTATTTATTTTATCTTATTTATACCCCGCCTATCCCCTCCCTAAGCGGAGGGCTCTAGGCGGCTTACAATCATCATACATATATATTTATACAATCAGATTCTAAATTACCCGCGCGGTTAGGGAAGGGGTGAGGGAACCGGCTCTTCAATCGCAGGTTGGACTACATGTCCCAGAAACCTTTGCTTCAGAGCCGGCTGCTGACGTCCAGGAAGTTGATGTTTTCGGGCTCCGCCGTCCTCTGCCGTCCTCCATCGCCATCCACGGGAACCAGCTTCTTCTCGGTCCGAGGGCGACCCTCCGAAAAGGACGCCAGCAAATTGGCCCACGTGAGTGGTCCCCATTCATCTACTTGCCGGGCTTTCGATCAGCTGGGTGGGCTGGAGCTGGGGCTAGTGACGGGCGCTCACCCCGCCACGCGGATTCGAACTGCCGACGTTATGGTCGGCAGACTACCGGCTCAGCGGTTTAACCCGCTGAGCCACCGCTCCCCAACTTGCTCTTTTCTTTTCTTCTTTCAATAAACAATGCAATTTACATTGATCATACAGCTCATACTTTGCATGCTGAAGATCCAAAATTCAGCCCTTGGCATCTTCAACCAAAAGGATCACAGCTATTAGTGATGGGAAAGATGTCAAACTTTGAAGGTTTGCTGCCAATCAGAGCAGATAATACTGGGTTTTCATTAATCCAAATGTCTGATTCAGCATGAGTAAATCACTTTTCCACCAGTCCTATTTTGATTTTTTGATTTTTGGTTTTTTTTTCTAAGATGGGGCTCATTTTATATTGTACTAGATTCACAATATAGTATTTGATAGTTTAAAAGGGAATTTCAGTTGATTAATCTTAATGTATCATGATTTTAAGGCCTCCTTGCCTCTCTCTCCTGAACAGTTTCTGATTGGATAGTTTAGAAATTGAAATGAAATAAATGGATCAATAAAATCCATAAGTCAGCTAAATGAGATGACTCATCCTCCAGCAATCACTTGCTTATAACTTACCAGCTATCTTCAAAAATGTCTGCTAAGCTGCAGTAAGAAGTGCTGGCATTTGTAAGCAGGACATATAATTTCAGTCTGTCCACCACAAAGAAAAAGTATTTCATTATTTAAATTGGATTACAGTCTCCCTCCCACCTTCAGTGCTACATTATTAGTTCTTTTTACATAGAAGTACAAGTCATACGATTCCTGATAACAACATTTTTGAAAATGTCATTTCAGCCAAAGTGGCAAAGACAGACCAACTTGAATATTCAAGCATTTTCACATAGATTTGAGTCACTGAAATGACATTCTTGCAGCTCATCTACTTTATTAAGGGAAAGTAGTGTATGGTTTGCAGTTTAGACACATTTTTTAAAATAAAAAAATAATAATGTTTTTTAAGCCTCAAGATCTGTACCAAGTAATGCCATAGGAGAAGAATATAAAACCTGTATCACAATGACTCAATAATGGATTTCATGGAAATTACAATAATTTGATGACTTTATTATCTTTCATGTCAATACAAATGTCAATGAGAGAAGGGAAAGAAAATAAGATGGATTAGAAATATCTTGGTTCTTTTCCATTTTTCGAAATGTTATTATCTGAAATTCTATGAGGACTGGATGGCTCAATTTAAATAATAATAATAACCTAGTGGTTGCATTGGCAAGGCTGAAAGTACATATGTTGCATATACATATACACCTTGCTCTGTCTTAATAGTTTTGAGGAAAACTGCTAGATAAAATATATTGGAGGGCCAGTATAATGATTTAGAAAATACAGTAGAACCTAATGAACAAAATCTGTTCACTTCCTTTATTGGTACATATCCATAATGACTGGCAAAAAAGAGTAATAGCTCATCACCAAGAGTGCATGCTGGCCTATCTCATCTGCTTTCTGTATTGGCCATTTCACACTATATATTTGATATTTAAAATGTTAAAAATGCACTTAAAAGGAATCATGCACATGTTAAGCTTCAACTTAATGCCATCTTTACGGCATGGTTGGTGGCATAAAATGGTTCCATCACATTGCTTTTTAAAAAAGTAATTACCTAGTATGTTATGGGTTGGCTTAAGGTGCAGTGAACAAATTAGTTATTTTTCTCCTGTGCTCTTGTGATGAATCACAGCTACATTGACAAATTCATACAATGGAATCTTCTGAGGTTAGAGAAGACTTGTATGCTAGATGTAAGCATTAAACCTGATCTTAAAAAAATAGATAAAGTGGCAACACTGTTCCTGCATAGCATTTCAAATTGTAGATGGGAAATTGGTTTTCCCCTTCCTCAGAAAAAAGTCATCTCTAGGAAAGTAATATATAAGGAAGAATGATATGGGAGAAATCTTCCCACTGGATATCTATGGGCTTTTTTTGTTCAGATTTCAACAACAGGGAACATTCATGATGTGATCCCCTCATCCCATGTGTGAATAATTTTTGGCATGATCTTCTGTTGGTTCATTCATTAAGGCCAGTATTGGTGACTCTGGTTTTGATCAGCAATTGTTTTGTAGGCTAGAAGCAGGTTCTCAGAAATGTTGGCTGTGCCTTTTCCTGTATAATTCATGTCTATACTAAAGTTTATCCATGAAATTAGGTGCCTCATTATAGGATTACTGAGGTACAGAAGTACCTCTACTTTGCAAATGTACTGCACCATTTTAAAACACAGCACTTAGAAATAGGTTATAGCTTAGTATTTAGGACAATGCACATGCATGCATTGTATGACCAAGAAGCACAGAAACCATAGTTTCTCATAGCGTAAACCCACAAAATTTCATAGGATATATAAATCTAATCAGCAGCAATGTGGATTGTTTGGATGCCATATCTGATTGGTAGGTCCTTGCTGGATAGCAAAGATCCATTTTACTCATCTCACACATATGGGTCATGCATGTCACAGAGCAACAGTTCCTATTACTGTAGAAACGAGGCCACATGGGGACATATTGGAACATACAGGCCAGAAGGAGGATTCTTATTGTTGAGTTATTATGGAATGATTAGATTTATTGTATGTATTTCTTTTGAAATATTTTGCCATCTGTTTTGCATGCATTTTGCTATATGGGTTTTTTTTTAAAAGTCTGATACTATATATTAATTGAGTTGTTTTGCTTATGGCTTCCATCTGCAAGAAAGATCTGGGTAGAAGCAAGAAATGAAAATTGCAAATGACATTAAGTCTGAATAAACTTTAGCAGGAATAATATGGTTTAAAAATCATGCTAGTTCGGACATATTTCTTGCTCATTATCTTCTCATTGATTAAGCTTTCAAATAATCGTGTGGCAATCCAAGTGTTTCCATAGTGGCTGAAAATGATGTAATAAACTCAGTATTCATATCTGAATGTAGGGTCCGAGCAACCTGGCAGAACTAGATGCAAAGTATGAGACTGCTTTTCATCATGAGGAGCCATGAGACACTTTCAGGAAATCGTTGCAAGCAAAATAAATTGTTTGTTTATTATGTTGTTCTCTCATTCTCCTCTCTCAGGTTTGCTTCTGTTTGGTTTTTTTTTAATGTGAATTTTCATTGCTTGTATACAAATACTTCCTGTACAATTAAATGCTTGATGTGGGATCAAAAACATTAAGATCTTTCAAAACAGCTTCAGCTCTCTACTGAAAAAGACTCCCACTGTTTATAATGGAACTTGGATAAGGCTAAAAGGGGAAAACACTTTTTAGAATTTCTCTAAAAGTAATTATATTATCTCCCACTGAAGACGAATAGGAGCTAAATCTGAATTTGATAGCATTTTTAGAAGGCTAAAAGGCAGGGGTTCTAGAAATGTATGAATCTATAATCATGTTATATGATATAGAATGTATATATTTGAGCTAGCTTCTACAACTGCTTTTCAGATAGAAAGGGGCATCTCGAGAAGGTAGATGATCTTAATACACAGCAGGCTGATATTGGAGCAGGCAAAGCTCCAAGCCATTTAAAACAGTATGATAATAGAAAACTAATTTATAGATCTCTCCTTCAATTTCCCCCCTTCTCTCTTTCTTGGTATGTAGAATTATATCCTCTGAGCAGCTGGAGATTCTTTGAGAAGTGTTCATTTAGGTGTGCAAGTGTTCACTCAGAGTATTGAGTGAAATCACTGGAAATTAATGACACTTTATAATGTACGCATATATTTACAGATATATTCATTATACACAGAGTGAAAATCATAGTATTAGCACCTCATAAAGATACTGCTCCCCCATTAAATTTCTACTGGAGTTCTTAGACCATAGCTTTCCAAACTGTGTGTCGCAACACTTTAGTGTGTCGCAACACACAGTTTAGTGTGTCGTGACACAACCAGGAAGTGGACGTGCACGATGGCAGCGTGTTCACGGCACACGGTTCTTTGTGTTCCTTCTCTTCCTGCAGACATTTCATTAAGAGGCTAGGTAACATTATCAGTGCATGCTATTTATATATGGTTGTTTATAAGTTTATTGCTTGCCGTTTATAAATGGTAGTTTGTCCTACAAGCCTTAATTGTTGCTTATAGGGTGCTGGTTTCTGCATCTCTGGGTGTTGGTTAATAGGCTTATGATGAAGAAGGAATAATCAAGGAAGAAACAATACCCCATTCAAACAGCAATCAAGGGAGAAATAATAACCCAATCAAGCTACCATAAAAGCAGCAAGCAAACTTTACTTCCCATGTATTGATTATGTTACTTAGCCTGGTAATGAACCATCTGTAAGAAGGAAAGCAAACTCAGAGAACTCCAAGAACCCAACAATCCTGTCAAAATCTACCTAGACCAGTGTTTCTCAATCTTGGCAACTTTAAGATGTGTGGACTTCAACTCCCAGAATTCCCCAGCCAGCCTGGCTGGGGAATTCTGGGAGTTGAAGTCCACACATCTTAAAGTTGCCAAGATTGAGAAACAGTGACCTAGACAGAAGAGCTACTAGCCTCTCTTTAACAGGGCAGGCAGCAAAGTCTTCTCTTTCAGGATGGGATTTTACTTGGGTTACAATAGTCCTTATTAGTTATTGGCCTATTATTTGGATCAAATTGCATGGTTCTAACTCAAGGTTTGACTTCTGATTCCTGGCTTCTGTTTAAGAGTAGCATACAAACAACTCTGAACCAAGGTTCACAAAAGTCATATGCTTTCTCTGACAATATGGCTATTGCTTGGAGACATACTTCATTATTATTAGATATCATTATTATTGTTGTTGTTGTTGTTATTATTATTATTATTATTATTATTTATTTATTTAATTTATATAACCGCCCATCTCCCCCGATGGGGAACTCTGGGCGGTTTACAACAAAATAAAATTAGATAAAAGCATGAAATATAAAATATATAAACCAACAATTTATACAATTAATATAATAAATAGATATAAAAATCCAAGTGGGAGATAGTATTAATAAAAGAAGGGCATTATAAAATTACGGGATTAACCACCCCCATGAAGAACTATCGTTTCCTCCCTCCCATGCCAGGCGGCAGAACCAGGTCTTCAGTTCTTTCCTAAAGGTCGGGAGGGAGGGGATCTGTCTCAACTCTGGGGGCAAGATGTTCCATAGTGTGGGTGCTGCTACAGAGAAGGCCCGCCTCCTAGCCCCCATCAGATGACATTCTTTAATTGATGGGGCTCGTAGCAGGCCCTCTCTGAACGATCGGGTGGGGCGGGTCGATAATATGGGGATAAGAATGTCTCAACATTCATGGGAAGTGAGGCGCATGCAATCATACTTTATTTCCAGTTGTCACCATGTAACAGGTACCTCCTCACTCAATTATGCAAAATTTGTTTTTTCTATATGAGCACAAATTAGGCTTAATACATTTACTGAATATATAGTTAGCTGGAATATTCTTTCACATATTGACTGAGAAGTGTTGTCACACTCTTTTCTTGATAGAACAGTTTGTCTGACATTCATATGGAAATTCTGAGAATAAACAGAAAAAAATATACTGTCCTCTAAGATGTTTGCTATCTTACTGTGTCATTTTGCAAATTTGATAACCATATTTTCTTACCATATTTTCCCATCCAAATCATTTATAAATGCATGAAACAGCACAGAACCTATAATGGAGTTCTGTGATATGCCATTCAACACTTGTCTCCAGCTTGATTTGAAAGCATTGATGTACATTGGATAGGGTTGTTCAGCTAGATCTATGTTTAACTAATAGTACCATAATCCACCCCACATTTTGTAATCTTCCCTACAAATCTCAACTGTTTTGTCAACTGCTTTATTGAAATCAAGAAGTTCACCACATTCCTATGGTCAAGTAAACTGATCATGTTATCAAAAAAGTTGAGGTTGATTTACCCTGATTTATTTTTAATCAACTCATGCTGCTTCCTGCCAAGAAATACATTCTTTTCTAAATACACCTGAACTGTTTAATAAGCTGGTCTAGTGTTTTGCCCAGAAACAGTGTTAACCTGATTGGTCTGTAGTTAAGATGCTTCATTTTCCTCTTTTTGAACAACATTTCTCCTTCTTCAATACTCTAGCACTATGTATGCCTTTCATGCTTTCTCAAAAATCACAGAAATGAGTTCTGAGATGGCATCTGCAAACTTATTCAAGAGTCTAGGATGTACTTATTCTGGTTGTAGAGACTTAAACTAATTCATAATAGCTTTTTTTTTAATCCATTCAATTGTGTCCGATTACCGGAGACTGTTTGGACAAGTCCCTGCAGTTTTCTTGGCAAGGTTTTTCAGAAGTGGTTTACCATTGCCTCCTTCCTAGGGCTGAGACAGAGTGACTGGCCCAAGGCCACCAGCTGGCTTTGTGCCTAAGGCGGGCCTAGAACTCCTGGTTTCTAGCCTGATGCCTTAACCACTACACCAAACTGGCTCTCGTTTCGTAATAGCTGGGTGTTCCCTAACCATATCTTTTCTTGCTTTAGATTTCCGTTCCCTCCTTTTGTAAGTTGTTCTGCTTAGGTCTATTTAATACAGTTTCCTTTTGGGAAGATATCAGAAGCAAAATAAGAATTGAGGTGCTCTGTCCTCATTGTGTTACCTGCTACTATCCTCCCATTTTGAGCATCAGTGTCTATGGCAATAGGATGAATCCTCAATAAATGTTGCTATCCTTCCCTTCATCTCTAAATAAAAGCTTAGTTTCATGTTGGCACCAGATTAGATTATAGTAGAAGCCTTTCAAGCATATTTCAAGGACATTCATATGACAGTTGGCCTTTTCTGACAATTAAAAAACCTGAAAGCATGGCTAGAGCAGATTCAGCACTTTGTTTTATATACAAGGATGATATACAAAGCAGGATTGCAGGAAAGGTCTTTGGACTACTAAGAATCAAGCAGAATTGCTTACATATGCATATCCTGAAAGTAAAAAATCCTAAATGTCTGTGAGAGTAATTTTTCTCTCCTAATACATATGGAAAACACTGACTTTAATGAAGAGAGATTTGCAAATTTAGGGAAAATTTTGTATGATATCTGATGGTTGAAAAAAAAAATTAGCACTGAATGTGTTGATAGAAGATAGATAGAGAAATCCCTGTTGCAAAGTCTCTTCATCTGTTCTGCTCTTGTAGATTCAGGCTATGGTAGACCTCCAGCCATAATGGAAACACACAGTGAGTTGTATTTGAATGTGATTTTCACGTTCTTTGGTACAAGAAATATTGCATGAGAATTTTGTTTTTTCTGAATTTATAACCATACCTGATCTAACTTCCCAGTTTAATATGTGGAATATAATTAACCTTGGTTTTCATATATCTTCAACCTTTGGCATATCGTTTTCAGTCTAACAAAATACATTTTTTTTCATGTCAGAAGCACCAAGGCCCTTCTGTAGTGAAAGGATTTGCCGGTGACATCACCATTGCCCGGGGGACGCCCGAGGAGGCTCCTTTCATGTCCCTGTGATTTTTCCCACTGAAGTGGTACCTATTTATCTAATTGCATTTGCCTGCTTTTGAACTGCTAGGTTGGCAGGAGCTGGAATAAATAATAAATAATAACAAAATAATTGAAATGTATACTGTGGTAGATCGCAAGTGATACTGATAAAGATAGTATGAAATTTATCCTGGAAATGGTTTATTGCTCTGACCACACATTGTTTGTATTTGTTGCAAATATGTTTATACTAAAAAGAGAGAAAATGAAGACAGATAGTATATCTGCACTGAATTATCTAATGGTTACTCATACAAAAACACTAGTTTGTCAATGCTGTAGAGGAAACTAGTGAGTGGAAAAGGCAAGGAAGTATATTTTGGTTAAACATTAGGAAAAGTTGGCTACAAGAAAAAGTAAATGTTATCTGAGTGTGGATCAGACTGCTTCAGAAGATAATGGGAATTCTTTTTGGAGCTATTAAAAAAATTAAAATAGATATTAACTGATCAATGTCTGCATTGTAATTCCTACATATGGATAATTAAAGTTATTAGTTATTAGTTATTGGATATGATGAACATTGGATTGGATATGATGAAATGTTCACATCAAGTATCATTTTTTTTCTTTTGTGGTGAAGTTCTTATATGAATCTGGTGCCATAGAGACCTGATATGTCTATGAAGGTTCTCAGTCATCCAGGTGGAATTGTCTGTAGCTTGAATCATGTCAACTGGATTTCTATTTTCTCAGTGGAAACGTTTCGCTCCTTATCCAAGGAGCTTCTTCAGTCTGAGCAAAGTTAGTAGAGACCTGATGTAAGACACTTTCAGATATCTGTCCTAGCCTGGATTTCATCAGGGCCTTGAATAGAGCATAGCAGTCCATTTCACTCTGAGCCATTGTGTAGGCCAAGGACAAGAGGGAACCTGTTAAATGTGGCTTCTGAAACTGCACTTTTCCCCCAATTTGTAGCTGTGACAAGTCCTTTCAAACCTGTCCAAGAAGTGATTTTCCCCTTTCTTGTATTCTAGAAACTTGTACTTTTCTACAACAGCTGCTGGGAGTGTTGGATTGGTTGCAGTAGAAGACACTCACTCTTCAGCCTCTTCTTTCTTGAAAAGCATGTTCCATTTCTTCTTTTTCCAGCTGCAACCTTTTTCATTTTTTTTCTCCAGCTCTCTCTTTTCACTCTTTCCACTTGTTCCAGTTCCCCTTTTCTCTCCTGTCTCTGGGTTTCCATCTCTATTCTTTTGAACTCTTTTTTGGCTTGAATTTCACTTTAAGTCAAGCGAGGCAATAGATCTCATCGCAGTGCTTGCACTGGCTGCCCTGGCCTTGGGCACTATCTCAGAGTCTGACCTGTTGTTCCCTGAAATATTATCTTCTCGAACAGAATATTTTCTTCTGGCTGGAGAGCAATAACTCTTAGCAAAAATCCAGCTATCCTGTTGAACCCAAAAGTTTTAAAAAGGAATTGTGTTTTTAAGACTTTCTGTCTCTGCTAAAAATAATTTAAGAAAAAAAAGGTGGTGGGGGGTAACACCCATCTACCTATCCCAGGTTACTCTTCCATATGTGTCAGACACAAAACTGCCATGTCTTTGAATTTTCTTTTCTAACAGAAAAACAATTTCCTATTGCCCTGGGCTGCCCTGATGCCCACTTTATCTTACCACTGCCACCATGTAGCAACAATGCAAAAGGGTAAAGAGTTGAAGCTTTAAAAATACATTTTCCAGATGCCCCCTAAGTCTACATATCCTAGTTCTACCTTCTGCCTTAGTGCTGTGGCTTGGTCATTATTGCTGACACCACCTATTTTCCCACAGGTGCCTTAGCTGGCACCTTCCCAGCTAAACCTAGTGTGTGAGAAAGCTAGGGTTCCCACCTGCTGTGTTAGTTTATTGGGGGAGGGGAGGGAAGGATAGAGAATGAATTAAATTCTATAATGCCATCTCCTACCCAGTAGTGTTGACATGTGTGGCAAAGAAAAACAGTCGCTTCCTCCCTTCCCTTTTTTGGGACACAAACCGTGCTTTAAGTAGTCACAAGGAAAGCATTCAGTGGCAAACAGGGTAAGAATATAGACTTGTTCAAATCACAGACCACAACTTAGAAGCATCTCCCATTGAAAAATACCAAGGAAAATATATGGTTCTGGGCAGGCCACAAGATGATGCTGGTCTGCTTTTAATCTAGAGGCAAGTCGGCTGTAAAGAGATTGCAAGAGAAGGTAGTACAGAAAACATAAATACCAGAGACAAAATACTAGACTTTAAACACAGAAGACTAAATAAAAATTAATATTATGTATTGTTTCTAGCTAAACTATTTTTTAACCTATTTTTCTGGAATAGATTTCCTCTGGCTCAGTTTATCCAGGACTTCTCCTCCAGATCACTGAGGAGTTTAGTCATTTAATTCTAAGGCTGAAGCAGGGGTAGAAGGTGCCTTTGTTTCTCTTCTCAGCCTTGCTCCTCAATTGTTCTCTTTATTTTAAAAAGAAAAACAGTTTTTCTCTCTTGTAAAAATGGAGAGTTTTTAAAGTAACCCACTGGTGTTTGGGATCTCCAGCCATACTTCATTCATGCCTCAATTTGCCTGAATGTGTGTTGAAACACAAAAGTTGCTGGCTCTCAGTGAATGTGAGGTGGGAGTTTGCCTACCCATTCACTACAGTGAGTTTCAAGGCTTTTTTCCACTCTCAATTTCTATCAGTCTGCATAATGTTATAACTAGCTGACCATCTCAAACAGAGCCTTCTGGGGGAATATCTTGATTTGAACTTCCAGTGCTATGACTGAGAAGGCATGTTGGCAGCCCATATTTAAACTGACCCTCTCTTCCCAGGGTACCACAAAAACAGTGATTTTGTGAACCTAGGAGTGAAAGAAATATCTTTTTGGCTATAGCTTTTATCCAGTCACTATCTCTAAATTAAAACTGATCTCAAGAAGTCCTGAGAGCAGGTTATGTTATTCATGTTATTTATTTATTTTATATCCCGCCTTTATTATTTTTATAAATAACTCAAGGCGGCAAACATATCTAATACTCCTTCCTCCTCCTATTTTCCCCACAACAACCCTGTGAGGTGAGTTGGGCTGAGAGAAAGGGACTGGCCCAAGGTCACCCAGCCAGGTTTCATGACTAAGGCAAGACTAGAATTCTCAGTCTGCTGATTTCTAGCCTGTTGCCTTAACCCAGGGCTTTCCAAATTTTTTCCCGCGGCGACACACCAACGCCGGTTGGTGTGTCGCCGCGGGAAAACCCGGAAGTGCCGTCCTTGCGGCAGCGTGCAAAAACCCGGAAGCGCTGCTGCCGCTTTCGCGTTTTGCGCGCTGCAGTTGGTGTGTCGCCGCGGGAAAACCCGGAAGTGCTGATGATGATGCTTCTGGGGATGCTTCTGGGTTGTGTGGCGACACATCAGACTGTGTGTGCCGACACACTTTTGTGTCACGACACACAGTTTGGAAAGCTCTGCCTTAACCACTAGACCAAACTGGCTCTCTTAAGGGTTGGCCTTAATCATATTCCAGAAAATAACCACTAGTATTCAGAGACCTGTTGTCCCCTATTGTCTCAAGAAAATTTCAGGAAGGTTTTTTCCCCCCCTAGCTAACAAATTTAAGTGTTCAGGGAACAGTGATGATTAAGCAACACCTTCTTTAGATAAGTGGCAATTCCTTTCCTTGACCTCGTCTGCCGTTTGGTAATTAACACCAGACCCGTCAGAGCCCAGCTTCAAAGCAAACTTTCCCTTTTAACCAGACAAGTTCACATGAATCACTCCTCAAACATGATTGGACCCGAGTGTCTGAGCAATGGAGACCTTTGCCTCCTGGGAATGTCACTTTAAAACTAAGGTCTTTTCTGGTGCACTGGTGGAGAAGCCTCAGACAATACCCTTGTCAGATAATATCCATAATTTATGATTATTCATGTAGCTCTTTTAACACTAAGAAAAGGTGATGATCCCACAATTTTCCATTCATTCAATTTATGAATCTCTGAATTCTTACTGCCCTAGGCCCAGCTCTGACAATGAACAAAAAAGCAGAAGTAGAGCACAAAAGAACCCCCTCCTTTTCTTTCTGGATGACTTGTTAGTGTGAAGGCTATTCTATTTGTGGTTTATCAATGAGTATCAAGTAAATGTGAGGATATACAGTAAGAGCAACCCTCATGGATGAAAACAAAGGCTCACCCAACCTATCATTTTGTACCTATTATGGCCAATCATGGTATCAGTAAAATAATGTCCTCCTGTTCATATTATTTAATTGGTATTGAGAAACTTAGTGCCATTTGTTGGGCATAATACATAACCACGAGAAACAATTGCCATTGATAGCCTGATTATCAATGAATTCATCTTTAAAAGATCTAAGTTGATGACCAAAGCTACATTTTCTGATATCCCAAAGTCTTATTATGTACTTTAAAGAAGTACTTTCATTTATCTTACCTTAACGTGGTAATATTCAGCTTTTGTTAGAGATCCTGGGTTCTGGAATTATGAGAGAAAGGAGTAAAATATTTGCTTTTCCAGTTTTTCTATATCATAATTTTATATAGATCAATCACATCTAATCCTTAATCACTTTTTTACTTACTCCACACCAAAACCTTTCCTCATAGGGGGAGTTTTTCCAGTTCTTGAAGCATACTTCTACAATCCATATGCTGTTGATTTCAGAGGAATAGATGTAAAGAAGTTGCAGTAGGCACCATGTTTATACCCAGAGAGATTGAAGATTATATACTTATCATCATTTGAGCCATTCCCCCCCCTCGCAACAATGTTATCTTTGGGGATAGAAAGGACTGGCAATAAATTAGCTTTGTGGCACAGGGTAAATAATCACATCAAATCAAATCTTTATTACAGTCATAGACCAGCATATTGTTGTCTAATTGTTGTACACTGCTCAGAGCCACCTTGTGTGATGGGCAGCCATATAAATGTTAGAAATAAATAAAGGGTGAACCAGAAAATCTGATTCATCATGTAAAACTTAGTCTAAAAAGCATGCTAGAAGTCTTCCCGTGATCAGTTAATTTAGGAGACCAAGGAGCTAGCTGAGAATTCCTTCCTTTGAATAGTGAGAATTCAAGTCCTACCTGGAGCAACATATATCATAGAATCATAGAATTGAAAGGAGTCATTTAGGTCATCAAACCCAATCCCCTGCTTAGTGCAAGAATCCAAATCAAATTCTTCCTTGAGAGAGGAGATTGTCCCTCCATCGCTTAAAGAGATGTTGGTTCGTTCCCTCCTCAAAGAACAATCACTAGACCCAACCTTACTGGACAAGTTTTATCCAGTATCCAACCTTCCCTAATATGCTTGGATACTTCCCTCCGGTACTTACTGGATACTTCCAATATGCTTGGATACTTCCCTCCAGTATCCAACCTTCTCTTTGTTCTTTGAGGAGGGGGTGGTTGAGAAGGTGTTCGCGCAACAGCTTCAGAGGATCCTGGATGAAGCAGATTATCTGGACCCCTTTCAGTCCAGTTTCAAACCTGGGTATGGAACTGAAAGAGCATTGGTTGTGCCTTTGGATAGCCTCTGGTGGGAGCGGGATGAGAGTTGTGCATCCATCCTTACTCTCCTTGACCTCTTGGCAGCTTTCAGTACCATCGGCCATGGAATTGTTGTAAGGAAATCTTACCAAGTTCGTTCCGAGTTGGGAATAAAAAAAATGCACAGGCAATTGCTTGGACAGAGGTGAAGTTTATTTTCCAAGAGCACAGGAAGGTCAGCTATCGGGGCTGATCTTTGTCTAGAGGCTATTCTGATTGATGATTTTGAAAGGGGAGGACTTGTTTTTCCTTCTTACAATCATTTCCTTCTCAGTTATGGGGGTTGGGGGTGGATGGCACTGTATTGTGCTGATTCTCTTCCTTCCTCCAGGGCTGGTTCCAGTTGCGAGAATCTAGCCTTAGTTGTATGAACTAGGCAATAATGGTGAGCCCTCATAAAGTTTATTTGGGCATAAATGTTGTATGAACAAGCAAATATGCTGGTTTTTTTTCATGCTTTCATATTCAGGAAAAAAAGGAAAGAAAAAGAAAGAAAAGAACAAAAACCACAAAAACAGAGAAAAAACGGAAAAAAGGGAAAAAAACAAAAACATATTATGTTTCCTATAGAAAAAGTCACTCAACCCAATTTTTAAATACATTATTAAAACATGACTAGATGAGTAGTAGTAAAATCTGCACTGACTTCCATTTGTTTTCCAGGATCAATTTAGGTTAAAACTTTTAACATTTAAAGACACAGTTGATGAAAGACTCAAGTATCTAAACATCTGATTCTCTTATTATAATAAATAGTCCTTTTATCTCACTTCAGTATATTATTCTTAGTATAGTAAGTAGTATAAAAGTTAATTAAATGAAGATCTTCTATCTAGGTATTAAATTATTTTGAAGCCTGGGGTCTTTATAGAATATGTTCCTTTTGGAGTTAAGTTCAGTCCCAATGACCCAACTTTCAGAAAGCATTTGAATTGATTACTAAAATTCTAATGTCATTATGTTTGATATTTTAAATTTTATATGTGGTTATAATACTATATGCTAATTCTCTTTTCAATTGAGTCTGTCATTAATTTCTTTTGGATTGTATTTTTCATTAATGAAAATATTTTAATATCCTTTATGATTAGCTGCCTTGGGAATTTTATTCTGGTGAAAAGTTGGATATAAGGAGAGTGTGATGATGGTGATGATGATACAATACAGTCCCAATCTCCAAAAACATAGTTTTTAAAAATATGATTGATAACTGTTAAATTCTAAGTCCATTTCGCTTCCATTTTAAGTCATCCTCTCTGTTTATGATGTGTTAAAAAAAAAACCCAGGTATAATACAGCCATATTCCCAAGGACTGTAAAGAGAGGTGTGTGAAAGGGGAAGAAATGAAGGATGAGACAGTATGGGAAGAATTTGTGTTTATTCCAAGTTCTCATACTTTGGATTACAGTAAAGTGTAATTATAATAATTTATATTATTGTATTGTATTGTGTTACATTATATTATAATTATTGGAACTTTTCAAGGCTTTATTGGAACCACTGAAGTTCAAGAAGAACTTAGGCACAAGGATAGAAATGAATGAAGCCATTCTGGGGAGAAATATTAATATATGGGTGAGAGTGATAGATAGGCTGACTGAGGGTTAGAGGAAGGGATACAGGAGTGATTAACTGATCTGAGAGCAAAAAATGAGAATATAGTGCTAATAAAATGATAAGCTCTTGCAATATGAACACTTTACTTAAAGCAGTTTCTCATTAAAAACAAACAAAGCAAAACAAAACAACCCCCCCACACACACACTTCTATTAATTTCTCAGAACTAAAAACAGCCTGGCTGAAAAGAACATCAATGTGGATCTTATTTCATTACTTTCAAGTCTGCAATGCTCTACTGGAGCATAATGATGTTTTAGAAGGCAAAGGAAATGAAGTGTTTCACAGACAGCAAAGAAGTTCTGACATTTCACAGTTTCACAATGGGTTCTCTGAAGTTCTGACATTCATTCTTTTATGCTATTGTACTTTGGCACTAAATGCAGCCTTTGTTGCAAGTACCAATTATCTTGCTAGGGTCTGTTCAAAGAGTAGTTACTGATTCACAGGAAAAAAAACAAAAAACCAACAACTCCACACCCTCCAGAGGTTTTTTTTAGTCCAATTCAGTCATGCGTTGGCCCCCAGAGTGGTTAACAATACTATAGGTAGGAGGTTGTCGGTTCTTGGTATCTGTAATGGTATGTAGGAATGACCTTGGGAGACAGGAGGAAGAGATGCTGCTTAGGGAACGATCAAATAAAAGGGGTGCGGGAGCCCGCAGCTGCATAACAGGCACAGAAAGTAACTCAGAAAGGATCCTCCCTAACTTGTTGTTGTTTATTCGTTCAGTCGCTTCCGACTCTTCGTGACTTCGTGGACCAGCCCATGCCAGAGCACACACCACTGCCGTTGGTGTGTCGCCGTCGGAAAACCCGGAAGTGCCGCCGTTGTGGCAGCGTGCAAAAACCCGGAAGCGCTGCTGCCGCTTTTGGGTTTTTGTGTGCCGCCGTTGGTGTGTCGCCGTGGGAAAACCCGGAAGCGCTGATGATGATCAGCGCTTCTGGGTTGTGTGGTGACACACCAGACTGTGTGTGGCGACACACTTTTGTGTCGCGACACACAGTTTGAAAAGCTCTGGTCTAGCTGATAGTGAACATGTGTCAGGGAGATAACTGGCGGAGAAGGAGGGGGCTCCCTCCAGGGAGAGAAATGCATGCGTAGTACTGAATCGCTTTGGTTTTCTCCCAAGAGGCTAAGGAAGGCCCCGCCCTGATTTCTTGGACCTTTACTCTGAGTATTACCAGTTCATTTTAGTTTAGTTGGATTCTGTCTAGGAAAGTAGGACGATAAACATTAGAGCTTCAACTTCAAGTCTCAGTGTGTTTTCCTTCACTCGAAGTCAGGACACATGTCAGTTCAGTACATATTGTTGGAATTTACAAAGACTGAATTTCTTAGGTATCACTAATAAAAATATTTAATGAAAAAGAACATTAGTCCTAAGAATCCTGGTCCATGGTACATTTGGATGCATATCAAATGAATTTTCAATGGTAATAATGGAGAGCCGTTTGGTGTAGTGATTCAGGCCCCGGGCTGGAGACCGTGAGTTCTAGTCCTGCCTTAGGCATAAAGCCAGCTGGGTGACTTTGGGCCAGACACTCCCTTTCAGCCCTAGGAAGAAGAAAGCAAGGGCAAACCATTTCTGAATATTGGTGCTAAGAAACTGCAGGGACTAGTCCAAGCAGTTGCCAGGAATCAACACTGACTCGAAGGGAGGATGATGATGATGATGATGATGATGATGATGATGATAGGATGTATTCACTGAATTTCATTCTGAAATTTGTTGGATGCATAAACATTGTGCATTCTTATGCTTTACTTTGTCAGCCTATAGTTGTTTTGTGAACCTATTGCAGTTCTGTTATCTTAATGCCTATAATTTTAGTGGTGCCACTAGTTACAGGAAATAGAAAGCTTCTTGTGTAATACCATATTTCATATTGGGGAACAAGAATTAAATAATGCTTAAATAATGGGTTATCGTGATTACAGAAAAATAATTGCATTTTTATTAATTGAAAACAGCATCTTGGCGGATGTATGCATTATTGTAAGGCTCTAACATATCAATTCATCACGGCTGCTTACTGACTGTTACAATTATTTATTGATCCTAACTAGGACTGAAAGGTGATAAAGTTATCTAACCTCTTATGACCATCTCTCTGGCAGAAAGAAAATAACCTACAATTAATAGCATTTCTCTTTCCATTATCAGCTATTCCTGGAACCTAATTACAGTCACACAAACTGAGATGGGGAAAAAAAGTGAACTGTCACCTGACAGTTCCAAATAAGAGTAATGCACAGTATTTATGAGGTACCTGCAATAAATAAGAAAATAAGGTTTCTGGAACATGGCACAGACATTCATTCCGAGTTGTAAAGTGGTGCAAGTACAGTAATAAATCTTTAGTTTGTTAATCATTCTATAAGTGATAAGGTGAACCACAATTTGGCCATGGAAAGTTGAGGAATTGGAAAGAGATTCAATTAGTTCCTCACCAAGAAGGCCATGCCACCTACTACATTATCCTGTCGGGGAGATGTCAGCTAATCAGTTTCCATCAGCAACCTAATCCTGAATGCAGAGGATCTGGAGCGGGAGGGGGAGGTTCATGCTCTGCATAAAGAAGGTCTTAAGTTCAATCCTTTCCTGCGTATTTGACAAAAATCCTTTAGAGCAGAGGAAACCCCAAAAGACATGACCGGGAACTAGACAAGTCTCACACGCTCAAGGCTTTAAGGCCAGTGAGACGAAGGAAACATGTAGCAGCTAAATGGATGTAACTTTAGGACAGTAATGAATTTCTCTTTCCCAAATTCTTCCCTACAAATTCTGCACACAAGTTTTCTGCAAACATTTTTGATTATTTGAATATCCAGCAACAAAGGAAGCCCTACTGTGTCAGACTAAAAGTCTGTTTCATCTGGATCTCTGCTCATGCAACAGTCAACAAGATGCCCTTGGAAAGCCCATAATCATGAGATAGACGGAATAGATTGATTTTAATATCCACATTTATAGCCACTGATTTTTCAGTAATACTCAATATCTGCTTGCATGACATGTGGTTGTAAAATATTTACAAGTCTTTGTCAAATGACAAACACCCCAATATCTGACAACTAAATTGGAAAAATAATCATTAGCCAATTTTGTGCTAACTTCAGTCTCATTTATTTAATCAACCAGGAAACATTCTTTTCAAATAATATCAACAAAGTTGAAGTTCAACATCCACATTGAAATTCAATTGTTAGATTTTGATATTAGAGTTAGATAGTGTTATTACCTTTTGCGGCCATTCCCAACCTGGAATACATCGGGTACGTTGAAGTACAACTACCAGCATTTCCAGCCGGCACAAGAATCACTGGACTGAGGCTAATGCCGTGTAGACAATTGAGGTTATGGAGAGCAGAATTATGCTGCATAACACAATAAAAATATCAGCTTTCAAATAATTAAGCATGTTTTATTGCTCTATTTCTTTATTTATTGCCACCAATAAATAAACTCTAGATGAAGGTTGTCTTGGTGTCCCTATCCTGTTTGTCCAATTAAAACCTTACTTTGTGTTACATTTCAGCTCACATCATGACTTTCATTTATTAAGTGTGTGTATGATTTACCATGATCATATATGCTGATATAATTACTCTCATGAATTTATAATTTTGCATTTGTTAATATCATATATAATTAAAAATGAGTTTCTCTATCAACCTGAATTACAGAAAACTGTGCTTTTTTGTTCCTTAGTCAGAATCTGGCACTCATGAATGCTGGCACTCAAGGGTAAAATCAAGGACACCCTCGAAAGCTTGAATCCTGGGGACTAAAGGGTACAGTCATACAATTTCCATAGCAACAGTATGGAAATGGTTTGCCATTGCCTTCTCTGAGATGTTTTTTGAGTCCTAGTGGTCTCCCATCCAAGCATTAACTAGATTGAAGCTTGCTTATTTTCCAAGTCCAGACAAGATTAGGAAGGCGCTGCCACTTGCTGAAGCAAAAAAGAAACTTGCACCCTGGAAGTGGCCCAAAACATAGCCCCTTAAATCTGAGTAGTCCCAGAGGAGACTGTTGATGGATTCTTTCATAGAGCAATTTTTTGGGGGTGGTGGCAATAATGGGCCCATGCACCTCCTTCTTAGAACCAGTTTTGGTCCAGTAACTTCCATTTGCTTATTTCTCCATATGGATTTTAATGTGTAAAGGCACTGCCCTTGAATTCATATGACCACAGATTCCCAAGCTAGGGATGACGTTCAATCTGTCTAGATAGCTTCCAGAGTATAAAGCCATCGTTTTCATGCTACCTGCAGATCCTGATAGACAACATCTAGTAACATCTTGCTTAGATCATAGAAGCTAGTACACAGGTTGCAAAGGGACTTTAAGATATTTGTCCCCTTATCTTTTGGCATGGCTACGACCATCATTTCTTTAGAAGATTATGTGGGAATCATCTGTTTAACCCTGGAAGAAATCAATAAATAGGGGTGCAATTTTCATAACCTACCTCATTTTTTTTTCTGGAATTCAAGTGTTGCTTGGACTGCTTTGCAAACTGCTAGGAAAACTACAATTGTTTCAAAATATAACAGAAAACTGACTGGGCCCGAGTGAATGGGACATATGCTACTATTTTCTGATTCACTTCCAGGCATATTTAAAATATTAATAAGGGCTGCCTATCTGCTTTTTCAGTGCCATTTTCATGAGGTGAGAAGTCACATTTGAGAAAGTGATGGAAATTCTCTCAGGCAGAAGAATATTGGGACTGCTTAACATTTATTATTTACAGAGTGGCAAAAGATAATTGTTTTCCCTCTATTTTTATGTTTTTTAAACTCTATAGTCTGTAGTGTTCTAAGCCAGTGTTTCTAAGCCTTGACAACTTTAAGATGTGTGGACTTCAACTCTGGCTGAGGAATTCTGGGAGCTGAAGTCCACACATCTTAAAGTTGCCAAGGTTGAGAAACACTGGCTTAGAACACCACAGACTGCAGAGTTTAATTCAAGTGCAGTGCCTTTACACATTAAAATCCATATGGAGAAATAAGCAAATGGAGGTACTGGACCAAAACTGGTTGGTTTAAACAGTGTTAAAGTGTACCCAGCAGCCCTGCTGTCCTTGATGCAGCCTTTGAAATAGAGTTGGAAATAGGCTTTGGAAGACATCCTACTAAAAACTTGCAGCCAAACATCCATCCTATCTTTTGATCTTCAGAAGGAGTTGGACACCCTATTGGCATGGAAACTACTGAATTTTCCAGTGGTTAGGACATTTGAATTAAACCTAGTATTAATCTTTAAAACTTCAAACAGCCTAGGAATCCAATGTCATTTTTATCACCACCACCACCACCACCATTTTCTATTTACATCCTGCCTTCTTTTTAGCAGATCAAAGTTGTATACATGATGGGGATCCCATAATTTATTCCCCTAACAAAAAGCTTGTGAAGTAGGCTGGATTGACTAAGAGTGACAGCCCAAATTTACCCAGTAAGCTCCGTGGTTGATTTGGGACTTCAATCTGGCCATGCATTCAGTCTGCCACAGTATCCTTATATCTGGCTAGTGCCTATTTCCATGGTTGGAGACTAGAAATATGGCATTCCCTTATACTGTCTTGCTTGTTGGGGTAAAAGCTTCTTTTCTTATATATTTTAGATCTGTTGTTTTAAGTTTGCTTTTATTGCTTACACTGCACTCTGACTCTCAGATTTTGTTTCTGTTTTCAATTTATGGCTCCTATTCCTAAAGTTTTATTTTTTATTATAAACCGCTCAAGGCATCCTTGAATAGAGGGAAAACAACTATTTTAATAAATGAATAAATGGTTCATTGTAGTATATCTTAGGAATCACATGCTCTATATTCCACTTATATGAGTATATAATGAGGCATATTTCTTCTGTCCAAAAGCAACTTGTGAGCAATAGGGGAGAGAAATTTTAAAAAGCCACTGTAAGTCAGTGTTGTCAGAAGAAATGTTCACTGTTAATGAATTTTTCTTGCATGTGTTAACATATTATTTTGCAATAGAATCCAAGTGCTTTATCTCTCCAAGAAAGCACACACCATCATCTTCTAAATAGATAGCAGCTAATCTACCTGTGATCAATTCTTCTCATTCAGCCATATTTTCTTCTCCCTGATTTTCATGTTACCATAGCAACAGCTGACTTCATATGGCCTGACTTAACCACCAAGGAAATATGAGCTATCCTATTTGCCATGATCAGGCGAGCTCTGCAAACATAATGAAACATTTGTCCCAAGCATCTTTGACCTTAGAAGGGACAAGGACTTAGGAGCCCATGGACATTTGCATGGCTTTTCCAGAGTTTAGTAAAACATAATCCTGATCAGTGAACAAGAGGAAGGGCTGGTACGTACTATGTCAAGGAGTTCTCACAGTAAAAGCTAGCTTGGGAGAAGCTGGCTGCTAAAGGAAAACAGACTTAGGGCATACAAATAAATCATATTTTTCTTCTACTGAACAAATAAGGGTTATTTCACTGAAAGTCTCAGTGTTTATAAAGAACTAATACAGACTATTGTATTTAGATAATGAATTGCACATATACAACTAAGACCAGCCTGATAGACATTTCATGTTATATGGAGAGGGAAATTTTTGTTTCATGAGTACTTTGATCCATGAGTACTTTGCAAAGTACTCATGGATTTAGAGCAGGAGTGGAGCAAGCCCTTTTTTGAAATTGAGGTTGATTTGGAAAAATCTGAGAGGCAGAATGGTGCCTGATACCTCACAGCTGCTTAAGGCACCCTTTCACCCCTCAAAACTCCTGGAACCTCCTGGATCCTGTCCTTGTACATTTTCGGGGAGTTGCTTTCAACAGGCCATCAACACCTGATGTGGCACTTTTGTTGACAGATGATGTGTCTGCCTGATTTAGAAGACAGTTTGACAATAGGACAGGACTATGATGACCAGCTAACCAAGTGGCTTTTGTTTATTATAATGATCTCTTTCACACTGTTAGGGCTGAGCAAGGCCAGGTGCTTTAAAAGAATAGCAGAGAGATGGTGTGTTGGCATTTTGCTCAAGGTCTGAAGCATGTCTTCTGAATGAAGGATTAACTCCTTGTTTCTTTTCTATTCCTTTAAACAAATGGATCTAGTCTCTATGATACAAGAGTAGTTCAGTTCAGGATGGTATGGCAATCTTTATATCATCCACCCTTTGTATCACTTCTTATTTTAAAATCCAGTATATCAATTGATGAATTTTCTTGAGTTTGGTCAAAAGTTCTGTTAGGATACCTTTCTCTCCCAATCTTGATGTGGACACTTTGGACTGCCTTGTAATACCTTTTGATACACAACTCCCTTGATATATAGTGTGCAAGATTTATTATTTGAGAACCATCTGGTAGAACATATTAATGATCCTTTTTGATAAACAGATGCTGTTTTGTCTCATTAATTTTGTACAATCCAATGGCTCTGTCATACAAATGAATCACAAACCTTTCAAATAGCACCATAGATTGCCAGATATGTACCGGGGCTTCTACTGATGTCAGAAATGAAACTGTGACTTCTGGAAATATGTTCCATGCATATTAAACAACGCTTTTCTCTTGCTAGCAAAGAACGAGATTATATCACATACAAGGGATGTGGGACTTTGTTTGAGAGTGTGATATGACCAAGTGACGTGTTAAGGTAGAAGTGATGGCATGCCAATTTAGAGAAGACATTGTTCTGGAGGCTTGTGTTTATGCTTTCAAGTAACCCATAGCTTATCATACAGTATATGCCACCAATATTGGCAGTTCCCATGAAACACTGGTCTGGAACTGTCTGTAGCTTGAAACATGTCAACTGGATTTCTATTTTCTTAATGGAAACGTTTCGCTCCTTATCCTTATCCTTATCCTTTATGCCAACTTGGAAAATCCTTCCTTGAATAGAGGTGGGGGCCTCAGGCACAAACTCTCCCCCATCTTCCTCCCCGTGTTGTCTTCTGTGCCTAGGAAGATTAAGACCATTTCAGAAGCAAAACAGCAGCATGGTGTTTTTAACGACCCTCCATTAGATGATAAAAGGACTTAAAAATTACATCTCAATATAACCATGACCTAGCCCCAGGTGTAAGGTCACACAGCTACCTAGGAACATATTTAGGATTCCCTTACCAACTTTGCTCAGACTGAAGAAGCCCCTTGGATAAGGAGCGAAACGTTTCCATTAAGAAAATAGAAATCCAGTTGACATGTTTCAAGCTACAGACAATTCCACCTGGATGACTGAGAACCTTCATAGACTGGTCTGGAACAATATTTTATCTTTTCACATAGACTGCCATCCATGAAGTTCAAATACTTATGGAGTATCCAAGATCATAAACAATTTAAGATTCCTTCAATATGGTGTGGGTGGTGTGGGGTGTGTGTGTATACTCTCCCCCCCTCTTTCCTCTTTGGCTTTTTATTTATTTATTAGATTTTTAACCTCCTTTTCTTTCAGGAGCTCATGGCAATGTACATACTCTTTCTTCTGTAGTTTCCCCCCACAATAGTAACCCTGTGAGATAGTTTGAAGTGAGAGTTAGTGACTAGCTTATAGTCATCCAGTGAGCTTTCATGGCTGAGGGTAGATCTGACCTTAGACTCTTGGGTCGTACCCCAACCACTACTACTTAGCCACTTGCAGTTATTTCATGGCAGTTTGGTGTTGGATAAGATATTAATAGTGATTTTATGCAAAACCTACATAATGGTTGCAGTTCACTGAGCCATAATTCCAGGGAAATTGCAGCGAGTTAGATTCCAGCTTCAGCTCACACACTTCCTGGTTCTGAAATATCACTGCTATTTTTGTATCCAAGAGCAGATAAGGTTAAATTCAAATAAACTTTGATTGCTAGCCATGTAACATGTCTAGGATAACATTCTACTGAACATACACAAAGCCATTCAGAAGCTGAATGTGACCAATAATCACAAGCTACAACACTCCCTAACAAACATTAAAGTGCTAAGTTTGCAGAAATTACTGTATCTGTAATGCTGAAGTTCTACATCTAAACCAGTCTCTGTGTTAGGCTGCTGTGATGTGCATTTAATAATGAAAAATTGATAAAAATAAATAGATATCATTAAGATATTTTCCTTTTTTTCTTTACATTGCATTAATATTACAGAACCTAAATGTATAATTTCTAATATTCCTTTTATGTAAATTAGAATCAGGGCAATATATGCATTATGCTAATTGAAATTGACTAGAAAGTTAGATTGTATTATTAGGTACAAGACGTTACGAGGATGAAAAGCATTTGCCAAAAATAAAATATACATCTCAGATTAGAGCTTCAGTGCTTGTTTTCCAAACCAGAGGTATATTTCATCCCACTTCTGCTTTACTTGCAAATTTGGCCAAAGAAGAAATCTATATGAAAATTTGTTCCCCTTTTTGTCCAATGTACTAAAAAATTGTGTCCATGTTTTCCAGTGGCTGCCTATTAACGTAATACCTTTTTGTTTGTTTGTTTATAACCCATATTTCTGCTCATATGGGACTCAAGATGGCTAACTATACATAAAAAATTAAAAACGCAATCTCACAAAAACAGTTTTAAAAAGAAGGCCTTGACTTCTTTGCTGAATGCCCAAAAAAGAGTAGGAGCTGAATGAATTTACAAGGGTGTAGCTTGGAAGTAACAGAGAAAAAAAAGAATTTCTCCTCTGTAATGATTGTATTTTAAAATAATGTCCAGAGAAAGGAAAAAAAACTGATAAACAATGTTACTCCCTCCCATGCTGCTGAGATAAGAATGGTGAGGCCTGGATATTTTTGTTGGCATTTCTTTGGATTGATCTAGGGCAGCAAGTAGGATTGCAGTGCCCAGGAATATACACATAGGAACTATGATAGTTATTGTGCATTTAAATTTGACCATTGACATTGTTCATCTATTTTTTTTTCAAGCAGCAGCCAGTATCACCTGACTCCCAAGAAGCTACATGGCATCTGGTATCTTCCTTCCCTGTTGCTAATTCTGGCAAGTGCCCTTGGTCATAAAATGGCCTCATTTGACAAATAACATGATTTACTGAAGACGTCTCTCTCCACTGTTACTTGTCAAAACTTTTATTAAACATAATTATTCTACTGGCTATATCCCACCATAATGCAATTAATGGGTGTTGGATGAAAAAGCACATAAAAAAAAGAACTGTTTTTGGCTAATTTCATTGAGTGGACTCCTGCACTGATATTAAATCATCTCTATTTGGAATGTACATCTATAATTCATCCTTATAAAGGGTTAATGGTTTTCCCACTGGGCATCTCCACAGCAAATTATTCATCCTTGTCCATTCTGCCAGAAACGGAGTAATATCTTGCAGATTTTATACAGACATACTGTACTTGGACTGAATTTTGATTTCCGGTACCTTCAGTAATGACTAGTCTCATAAATCCATGCTGGATTTTACTGAACTATTAGGTTATGCAAATATCTTCTTTATTTCTTCCTTCCATATATTTCATAACATTGACACAAAGATAGCCCCCCTCCCCACTGAATAACTAAAGTTGCTCTGAATGTGACTATTCAAATACATTTGCTTTTGAAAAACTCTAAAAATGGCGGGAATATGGGCAGTTGTCACATGATGACCCATCAAGGTCATTATTATCTACTGTGATCGCCAGCAGCCAAGGAACTTAAGCAGATATCTTTTCTTCACATCTTACCTGACCTTTTCAAGAAGCAATGCCAAGGATTGAACCTTGAATTTACTATGTGAAAAGGAACTACCATATATTCCCTTAACAATGCACAAAGATTTGCATTCGTATCTCTTTGAAGAACTATACCAATGCCCATAATGCTATTTTCATGAGATTTCATATTGGGTGGCCTGGTTCTCCAGCAAGAATTCCATGTGGAGATGGAAAGGTTCCAGTATTGATCTGCACAGAATTTCACAGACTTGCCCCACCCAGGAAATAAAATTGTTATTTTTTTGTTTGGTTTACATCCCATCTTTCCTCAATCAATTTAAGGTGCATTACATAGCACTCTTCCAATATTTCTGTACAGCAAATACCCAGTGGGGTAAATTAGGCCGAGAGGGGGTAATTGGGCCAAAGTTACTTAGTGAGCTCTGATGGCTGAGAGTGGTCTTGAACCTGGAATTCTATGATTCTAATACGATATTTAATCACTATGTCACACAGCACTCTACAAGATACCATACCCTTTTAGTAGTGTATTATTAATGGAAAGCTGCTCATTGGTTGCCTATCCAAAGTTTTCTATCAGCTATATGTCTATGACTATCAGCTGTTGGCTAACTTTCTATAAATTTATTAAATGTTTCTAATTTCTAAAGAACATGACTAAATCATTCATATATCTATATCTATATCTATATCTATATCTATATCTATATCTATATCTATATCTATATCTATATCTATATCTATATCTATATCTATATCTATCTATATCTATCCACTCCCTTTTCGCACTGAAGATGTTGCCTAGCCTGGCAATGAAACGTCTGCATGAAAACAACAAGGCTCAGAGAGCACCAAAGACTCCCCAGTTCAACCCTGAGCTACAAATATTCTCTTCGATCTATATCTATATCTATATCTATATCTATATCTATATCTATATCTATATCTATATCTATATCTATATCTATATCTATATCTATATCTATATCTATATCTATATCTATCTATATCTATATCTATATCTATATCTATCTATCTATATCTATCTATATCTATCTATATCTATATATTTTTTGTTGTTGTTTATTTGTTCACTCACTTCCGACTCTTCGTGACTTCATGGACCAGCCCATGCCAGAGCTTCCTGTCGGCTGCTGCCACCCCCAGCTACCCCACAGTCCATCACCTCCAGAATATCATCCATCCATCTTGCCCTTGGTCGGCCACACTTCCTTTTGCCTTCCACTTTCCCTAGCATCAGCATTTTCTCCAGAGTATCCTGTCTTCTCATTATGTGGCCAAAGTACTTCAGTTTTGCCTTTAATATCATTCCCTCAAGTGAGCAGTCTGGCTTTATTTCCTGGAGTATGGACTGGTTTGATCTTCTTGCAGTCCAAGGCACTCTCAGAATTTTCCTCCAACAACACAGTTCAAAAGCATCTATCTTCCTTCGCTCAGCCTTCCTTATGGTCCAGCTCTTGCAGCCATAGGTTACTACAGGGAATACCATTGCTTTAACTATGCGGACCTTTGTTGTCAGTGTCATGCCTCTGCTCTTAACTATTTTATCAAGATTTGTCATTGCTCTCCTCCCAAGAAGTAGATGTATTCTGATTTCCTGGCTGCAGTCAGCATCTGCAGTAATCTTTGTGCCTAGAAATACCGCCTAGGGTCCCCCAACGGGGGAGATGGGCGGTAATATAAATTCAAATAAATAAATAAACAAACAAACAAACAAACAAACATACATACATACAATTTTTTCTCCCTCTATTTGCTAGTTATCAATCAAGCTGGTTGCCATAAACTTGGTTTTTTTTAGGTTTAACTGCAACCCAGCTTTTGCACTTTCTGCTTTCACCTTCGTCATAAGGCTCCTCCGATTTTAACTCCAGCCTTGGATTCATCAAGTCCAGCACGTTGCATGATGTGTTCTGCATACAGGTTGAATAGGTGGGGTGAGAGTATACAACCATGCCGTACTCCTTTCCCAATCTTAAACCAGTCAGTTGTTCCGTGGTCTGTTCTTACCATTGCTACTTGGTCGTTATACAGATTCCTCAGGAGGCAGACAAGATGACTTGTTATCCCCATACCACCAAGAATTTGCCACAATTTGTTATGATCCACACAGTCAAAGGCTTTAGAGTAGTCAATAAAACAGAAATAGATGTTTTTCTGAAACTCCCTGGCTTTCTTCATTATGCAGCGGATATTGGCAATTTGGTCTCTAGTTCCTCTTCCTTTTCTAAACCCAGCTTGTACATCCTGCAATTCTCGCTCCATGAATTGCTGGAGTCTACCTTGCAGGATCTTGAGCATTACCTTACTGGCATGTGAAATAAGTGCCACTGTTTGATAGTTTGAACATTCTTTAGTGTTTCCCTTTTTTCATATGGCGATATAAGTCTGGCTTTATTTCCTGGAGTATGGACTGGTTTGATCTTCTTGCAGTCCAAGGCACTCTCAGAATTTTCCTCCAACACCACAGTTCAAAAGCATCAATCTTCCTTCGCTCAGCCTTCCTTATGGTCCAGTTCTCACAGCCATAGGTTACTACAGGGAATACCATTGCTTTAACTATGCGGACCTTTGTTGTCATTCATTAATACAAGGCTATATTTAGCTGATAGCATTAGAAATCTCTCTCTCTCTCTCTCTCTCTCTCTCTATATATATATATATATATATATATATATATATATATATATATATACATACATACATACATACACACACACACACACACACACACACACACACACAGAGAGTATATATACACACACATATGTGCATGCATGCATTCATGCATGCATGCTTTGGACCTTAAGACACACAGGTTCTGCTTTGTTTCTCATGTCCTTCACAGATGTGGTGGATGTCAGCACTCCCCCTGGTTCTCAGGAAGGAGGGAGCGCATTCCAAGGATATAAACGGATTCTCAGCAGTCTGGAGAGTGTTGGTGGGAAAGCAAAGAGGTTTCAGGGTCACCCCACCCTAGAGTCTCCTGGGGTATTTGTGCTTAGGTTAGTTAGAGTAGCTTTAGTCTGGCAAGTTTCTGTCTGTATGGTGAGAGCTATAACGAACTGGAGTTTTGAATGCATTGACTCGTCGTTGTTCTTGGGTTACCCCTGACATCAGTACAGTCCATTTTAATGAATAGAACAGTTTAAAAAAGAAATAAGAATGAATAAATATTTGTCTTTAAACCAGCATGATCAAGTGTCAGTCCTATTATTGATATTGTGAAGATGACCTTATTATGAGGGCTAACCATTAGATGGCACTCAACTTAGTTGTACCTAGGTACAGTTCCCATTATTCTTCCGCTGTTACTGGAGTCAGATTGTAGTGTTTCTCTTAGCTTCCTGTCTGTCATGTTCTCTATCCTTTGAGCTACAAGAGGTTCCAGATTTGCAAGGTCCACTCTCATATGCCATTCCCAGCACTGTCTATTTAAAGTGGTAAGTCTGGAAATAGAGAACTTCCAGCTTGGGGAAGCATAACCAGCTCCAAAACTGGGCTAGACCAGTAGTCAGATATAGTCCAAAGCAGCTTGTACCAGTATATACTGGTATTAAGAATAGTTGGACAACTTTTCAAGTTGATCAGATAAGAAACTACTCAATGGAGGGTTATATTTTGTTTCGTCCTTTGTAAGTATATGGTTGCTGATAGCAGTCTGTGCCAACACTGATTTGCGGTGTGGTGCTAACTGTATCATTCATTGAGATAGTTACCACTAAGAGAAAGAAATTGGTGGGTGGTGGTTCCGTTTGTGCATTTCTTAGTGTTTATCCCCCACTTCACACATTGTTATAGATTTCAATTCAAAACAATTCATGTAAGTCCTCTCCATCTATAATTCCAAGTGAATAGTTATGCTAGGAAATATAGAGGTGCCCAAGTTTTCCATCACAGGTTACATCAACATTTTTGAAAGTTACACTGTATTCCTGTTATATCAAAATATAATTGATTTTTATAACACATCCACATTCTGCAACAAAACTATTTTAGTCATGGTTGGACATAAAGGCTTTAATATGATCAGAGGTGGGCAAGGATATACTGAATGATTACAGTGATTTTTATTGGTATTTTTGAAAAATGGGCAATTTGTGCAATCATTTGCACTTTGGATGAAATTCGCACACCATTTGAGGGCACCTGAAAAAGCACACCTGCATTTTCTTTGCAGGGTAGATGAAGATTTGTATTATTCAGACTGAATAGTGCTATAGGGCATGTCTACACTGTAAGTTTAAACTAATGTAATGTTGACAGTTTCTTTCTCATTCTCCCATTCCCAACTTATTTTACAACTGGATAAATGTATAGACCCAGGGTGTATAGTTTAGCCATTCTGTCCAGGCAAAAATTGTTCCATGTTATGCTATAATGAGAAACAATTTTGAATGTGAGAATTACTTGAAACACATTCCTTTCTTTTTTGGCCTGAGATCCTGTCTTGCATATAAAGAAAGCAGCAGCTGTCTTCAATGGTACTTGACGGCTGTTAGAGGAAAGTTTCCTATAATCTTGGTCTGTGACCTTGGGACAAGGCAAGGATGTTGCAGATGATATTTGTCCTTGCCTAGTGTTTTATCCAATGTCTATAGCATCTTCAGTTTAACATGTAAAATAGTTAGTCCCTCTATTGGAATGGAGAGTGGGTGATTTTCAGAAAATTTGTTTTCTGCTTGCCTCTAATAATAGAGAGAACCTTATGGCTTTGGCATAATTTTTGTGGGCAGCTGCTCAGAGCCTTGCCAACTTTTTGGTAAGTGCCAAAACTGAGAACTATATTTTATAGATCTATTTGGGAAATTCTAAGATTGTTTCCCCTTCTTTATTATTTATTTGTTCCCTCAATGGTCATTTATACATGTAAATTTATTTATTTATTTATTTATTTATTTATTTATTTATTTATTTATTTATTTGTTTATTATTTCAATTTATTCCCCGCCCATCTCCCTTGCAAGGGACTCTGGGCGGAGTCCAGATTTATCAATGTTTTTGTTTCTATCACCACCACCACCTTTTTATGATCTATGGTTAAGGTTTATTATATACAACAGAGATTTATCTCCCAAGAAATCCCAGGCTCCATGGATGGATGAAATATCAGATATTTATTATTGATGCATTTATTTATTACATTTTAAAATAATCTAACAACTTCTGTTCTCTTTTTGATACCATTATATACTTCTGAATATGATCACAGAGACACAGTCCCTTAGGGAATGATTTAAATATTATATCAGTTGCAATAAAGTTTACCACTGTAAACTCAGTCCAAGTAATAGGAAATAATTGATTTCCAATAATTGACATCAAAGCCAAAGAGATCAGTAAACTCTAATCTCTTAAATTAAGGAGAGGAGTAAACTTTTCCCTCTTCAATACTCATTAGGAAAAAATGCTGCACAGATTAAGAAATAGACACATTTATTTTGCAAAAAGTATTTTGTGGAATTTCTTTTTAACTGCTGCAGATTTTAAGAAGAGATTGCAATCACTAACAGGTCACTGTACATATAATTTACAGAGTAATGTAACCTTTGTTTTCTCCTCAAAATCCCTGGGAATGATGTTGCATTATGATGCCAATGGACTATTGCTTACAGCTCCATTAATGCTTCAAGTGAGAGCTAATACTGTTTTCTAAATGTACAAATGAGAAACTGCAGATAATCTTGTGCTATTTTCTCTTAGAATGGTAACTCCTTTCCCAAATGATAGATTTCTCCTTCCCCATAACAAGTAATGCATTTGCCACTTAACATTGCTAAAATATTTTAGAATTACTTGGGCCTCTATTAATTTCTGAGAATCCTACCTCCACAAAAAAAGGGAAAAAAACAGAAAAGAAAAAAGAAAAGAAAAGAAAAGAAAAGAAAAGAAAAGAAAAGAAAAGAAAAGAAAAATGTTGAAAGGGAAGAATCAAGGCTAGACTTCCCCAGGTTGGGTGTCATCTAGATGTATGGATTGAACCCCGAGAGATTCTCAGTCAACATGAACATTGCTGAGAATTCTAGGATTTGAAATCCACACATCTAGAGGGTACCAGCATTGGTGAAATCTTGCCTTTTAAATAGTTATTTATGAACATGATTTTTGTACTGCCCCAATATCACAACTCTGCAAATTATGTTACATCTTAATCACACTGACACCAAAATGACTAATCATGTGCTGCAATGTCATGAAACAAGCTACATCCTTATGTGGCTTGCAACATTGCACATATGTACTGTATGTAAGGAGCAAAGCTGACATCACAATGTGACGGGTCTTGTCACTTGCCCCCCCCCTCCAGTTGATGCCTATGGCTTATGTCAGTCTTGCCCAAATTTAGCAGATAAGCCCAAGAATGGAATTAGATCTTGGCCAAGATCCCTTATAGAAATAAGTGACTTTCAGACAGGCACAGTTTTAATCATTTTAACCTCATTTGTTAGCAAGCATAAATATACAAACTGGAGTAACAAAAACAATGGAATATTGTTCTTCCCTAATTTCAGTGTCTGGTCTTTCAATTTAAGCGATTCTCAGGACAGAGAAGAAAGAAAATGTGTTGCCTCAACTTTGGAAATATAAAATTGCTAAGATAACTAACACATTAAAAATACATAAGATTGGCCAAGATGGACCAAAGGTTTGATTAGGTACATGGCAACTTTGTATATTCCATGTACTGTATGCTTCACATGTGATTTTGTGCTATTTAATACTTTTGAACTTCAAAAAAGTACAATGTAACATATTGTGGATGTGCAACAAAGAATCTGTTTTCCTACGTGTACCCTCTCTGTCTGGGTGACTTTGTCTTTATTAATGCATATTACCACCTATTCCAGATCTTCTTTTGCAGGTAATGACTGCAACATTGATCTAAATTGCTTTCCGTTATTTGTTTTATGGAAAATAAATTCCTCCAAATAAAATTTCAGGTAATTTGCTGCAATAGTAGACTGCTGCTAGTATTTTGGGTTTAATAAAACTATTTTTGTAAGGGGGAAATATCTCACAAAACATATTACAGATGACAGACTGGCTATGGGAAATCTATGTCCTTAGCTACTTAAAACTTGTCAGAAACACTGACACATTAATTTAAATTTATTGTGCAAACAAAGATTTCTGATTTTTGCAGGGCAGAGGGAACATATGGCACGGCAGTTAGCACATGAATTTTTAGATCATATTGACTGCCTGTGGGTTCTTTCGGAAATCACCATTATGTAGATATGATTCTGCCTCAGTGTTTAACCATGGATAACATTTAAAGAACTCATGTGAATAACTCAAATGCTGCCCATGCTTTTTTCCTGCAATATACCAGATTTGTGGTTTCTCTTGTTTATAAGAAAATTAATAGATATCATTACAATCATCTCTCAAATGGAAACACAGTTCAGAAACCGTTACAAATGAAAATTGTGATTAAGCAACAACCTTGGTTCATCTCAACTTTCTATTTTTACATAGGCAGAGTTATTCAGGAGACAGGAGGCAATTATACAGCCAATGGGATGAAATGTCCTGCCAATTTTTCCAGGTACCTACTCTCCATAATACACAACATGAAGTTATATATTACATACCTGGTTCCTGACCAATTTTTCTTTCTCTTTCTCTCCTGTTTCTGGAGCGTGTATCTTCCTGTATGCATTGGAGAGAACTTCTCTCCCCATTCCCCCAATCCAGCTATGATAGCAACATGCAACCCCAATCACAGCTACAAGAAAAAAATATGAATCCTTGCAGTATTGGGCAATACGGAGACAAATGCACTCAAATACATATATAGTACTGAAAATCATTGTATGGAGGCAGTAGCAATTTATTTTACTTCCTTTTGTTTGGAGTGGATATAATAGGATGCTTGTTATCAGTCAACTGGTCATAGCTCAGACGGCAAGAGACTGATTGGATTACATTGTTTGCAGAGTATGTTTCCTCACTGTTTTGTCACTGTTGTTTGTAAAGTTGAGTTGAATGTAGAACCATGCCAATCAGTGTTACTTTCAGTACATGTTCAACACCTACTTCTTTACCTTGGCAGTCACATGCACAGTACAAATATCTGCACATATGCAGCCTTCACAAATACAGCAATAGGCACAAAGACTTCCATGGGATTCAGAACTCTACATAACTGGAGTTTCAGAGGGTACCGAAGCTTCTACATGTGATGTTTCCTTGCAGATATTCATGATGTACCTTAAGATGCCATGGCCCTAGTCTTGCTTTCCCTTTTAGTGATTGCTCATAGTATGCTCATAGGGGCGTGGTGGCTCAGTGGGTAAGATGCCAGGCTTGTCGATCGGAAGATCGCAAGTTCGGAGGTTCGAATCCCTAGCCCTGCGTGCGGAGTGAGCTCCCGCACTAGCTCCAGCTCTTGCCAACCTAGCAATTCGAAAGCATGCAAATGCAAGTAGATGAATAGGTACCACTTCGGTGGGTAGGTAACAGCGTTCCGCGCATGTCATGCGGCCACATGACCGTGGAAGCGTCTTCGGACAACGCTGGCTCTTTGGCTAATCTTTAGCACCGGCCCCTAGAGTCGGACACGACTGCACAAATGTGCGGGGGGAACCTTTACCTTTACCTTTACATAGTATGTGGAAGATACTTCTGATTAGGGCCACTATATTCTTTGTAATCTGAATTTGTATGTCCTAATCTTCATATTAAAACCAGATTGGTCTGGCTCAGAATCAGAAAAAGCAGAAGAGCCTTCCACAGTGCTGACTTCTAACTCTATCCACCTCCCTGACTTTGAAAAGGGAAGATTTCCACAGCATATCTACCAGGTTAAAATGTTCTATCGATGAAGAAAGTGTTTGTACTCAGGGGCATCCTTTGTAGAATTGTTCTTGTGTTTGAATAGTCCCAGTGAGAAATGAAATCTGCCTTCTGCCTGCTGAGCTTTGTCAGGTGAATAGCAGTACAAATTCATACACTCATATTTCTTATTAATATCTATTCCAACAGTCATCCTAGCCCCATGGTCTATCCATTTAGATTACTAGATGCAGAACCAAGCTCTCCAAGGATTGTATAAATCATCAGAATTAGGTAGGTTTTAGCCAGCTCTGTTAAAGGGGAAGAAAACTTTCCATAGCCCTGGCTGAAAGAAGACTTCTTCATCTGGCTCTTTGCTATACTAACTACTGATAATTAAAAGTCTGTGGCCAAGGTCAGGCCTATGGGAACAGTTGATGTTTGGTACATCTGAATAAGATCCAAAGACCACTCGTAAACAATGCTAAAAACTGTAATTATTGAAAATTGGTACTCAAATGTGTATCTACTGGATAGCCAGTCTATAACTATAGATTAAACCCTGGCATGAAACTAGATAGGCAGCAGATTTAAAGGGTAGAAGCGACATGTTGGTTGGCATCAAGGAGCAGTGGCTACTTTTGAAAATAGTAGTACTGAAAATGGTGCACTGTGTTTTTTTTTAGAACAGACTTTCCCCCCCCATAGATGATCATTGCACATAATAGAATAATTTATTTTAAGAAAGACAAACATGCCCATTTACAGGCTACTTTTAAAACATATAAAGAAACACACAGTCTCATATACTGATCCAAGACTAGACACCTTTTTAAGAGACATTATTTGTTATTACTCATCCTGTGAGAAGCAAGACAGGGATGCCCATTCGGTTATGAGCAGTGCAGACAGATGGCACTTGTACCAATGTGCATTCAGTACATCTCTGGACCTACCGACTTGGCAAGGCCACCTTGGCCATGGGGACAAATTTTTGGGAAGTGGAGGCAGACATTGGTGGGGATCCTCATTGTGACTGGAGAAGCAGGGGCCAGATAAATCAAGCCCAATTATCTTAATTCCCCTGTGATATCTCCAAATCTTGACATAACAAAACTGTCAGGACATAGTCCAGTATGGTGTCATGCAAACACCTTCTCAGCATTTATGTTGCATGCTGAGTGCATTGCAAAGGTGAATAGGGCCAGGTTCCCATTTTCAGAAGGGCTTCAGTAGTTTTAGGGTGTGAAATGGATGCTTCAAGCATTTGCAAGAAGGGCTTACATTTTTGGCTTCACCCACTTGGGGCCACAAAAGATATGTCCATGGGTGGTGTCTTTTGTAATTCTGGCCTAGGTCCACTATGGAGGAAAGTAGCAGGGGCAAGAAGCTCCTGATAAATAAACTGACTTTCTTCTCAGCCCTGGACCCTATTTTTTCTAAGGAAAAAAAAGAAAACAACAACCAGTGGATAATGTCAGCAGCTGGGGACCATATAGCATGTCTGAATTGCTTTGCTGAACCTAGCCTAGAGTGGACAGACTGGCAGGAGGTCAGATCTCGTGTTCCTTGACTAATAGTGAAGAATAAACAAAGTTGCATGTGGTGGGTATGGTGGAATTGTGGAAGAAAGGTGAGGCAATAGCAGAGTGCACCCCTTTTTCTATGTACCTATGTACCTATGACCCCCTCCCCCCCTTTTTAAGATAATAAGCGCTTATAGGCTGTAAACCAGTAGCTGGATCTGATTTCTTATGGTTTTGCTTTTTGGGACATGATATCAGCATAACCTAATTCTAAACTCTTGATCACAAAGTTAGATAACCATGGCCAGTGAGTTTTCTTTATCTATCCATGTATGATAGAATGCCTTTGGCAGGTATATCATCACCTGGGAAGGTAGTTTCTTAAAACCACAGAATTGATTAGTTAGGAGGGAGAAGTATATATTCTGTAAATCACCCCTAAGAGTACAGGAAAAGTAGTTAGCCAAAATAATCTAGGCAACCTCCGTAGCTGCCCTTGATGACAATGAAGGGCCCCAGCTACTGAAGGGGTGTGGGATTTTGTCCTGCATTTATGCTCTTCTATTAAATGTTACCATGTCTGGTTTTATTGCCTTTTCTATGAATGTTTCCTCTTTATATTATGCTTTGCACTTAAACTTCAGCTATGCTTTGCTTAATAAGCTCTTTCAGCTTTCCCCTCATGTGTGTGTTTATTGCTTTTGAATCCACAAACCTCCACCCACATTTTAGTGTGGCAAAATACAGAGGGGAATGAAAGAAGTTGCACCTGCCAAAAGTACTTGCTGTCGTGGCTGTTTTTTCCTGAGTTTCCCCTCACCTCCATCTCCTTCTCCTTCTCCCCTTATTTTTACTCTAAGTTTCTCATTTTGCAGATTTCAAGAACCTTGCCTATAAAGTAGCCTTCTGTTTCTGGAGCCTTCTAGGTGAGTTAGTTTTCAATTCTTGTAACATCAAACAGCAAGCCTCTATTGAGATTTCAGCTGAATGCACAGAAGTCTTCAAGCTGGGTGGAGCATCAGACTACGCATTGCAGTCTCATTGTTTACTCTTTCCAAACTCAATGAATTCAGCTGGAGGTCTAAAGGGAACATTTACTTACATCGGTTTAAATGCAAGGATATCTCTTGCACTGTTTAGGACACTAATAAAACCGGCTTCTAGTTCACAAGAGATCAAACATGGGTCCAGCTCCCCTTAAGAGCTCAGAATGAATGTGGGGCACTTTGGAAGAGAAGGGTGGGATCCATATGTCCACAATTCAATTTGAGCCCTACAGCTGAATGCCTGAAAGCTAGAGAGATCACAGGAGGCTGGTTAGTCTAAATCAGGGCTTTCCAAAGTGCCGCCGCTGGCGACACACCAGCGGCGGCGGCAGTGGCGGCGGCGCAGGGGGGCGTGCGGCGGCGCGCACGTGCACAGTGACGGCGGCAGCCTCTGCTAAAACGCGGAAACACTGATACCGCGCCGCTGCCGCTGCCGCCGCCGCCGTGCACGCGTGCACTGCTGCTTCCGGGTGGTGTGGCGACACACCACGCTGTGTGTGGCAACACACTTTTGTGTCGTGACACACAGTTTGGAAAGCTCTGGTCTAAATCATCTGAAGTGTTCCAAGTTGGGGAAAAGAGCTCTGACATAATGCTTAGAATGATTAAACAAGCCTGTTGCCTTTCTACTTTTATCGCACTAAAATTCAAACAAACCAATTTTCACTATATTTTACTATATTTTGCCCATAAAGCCTCATGGAAAGGAGAACAAAATAAATTTAGTTAATAAATCAAGAAATTAGTAACGTTGGCTCTGAATGGTCAACTCTTACTTTTTGGTGGGTGGAGGGAGAGCATGCTATTGCTCTGTGTGTTCAGGAAAGAAAATGTGCTTAAATACTGCTGTTTGAGGAGCAAAATTTTGTACTTTGGCCGTGAAGAGCAGTTTATTGAGCATTTGGAGGAAAAGCTCTTTCAGACATCCAACTATCATCCAGCTGCATCTGAAAAAATAGCTACATTTTGTTTTCAGTTAAAAAGAAACTAAAACAAAACACCTCCTTTTCCTTGATCAGCTGCATAATGTAGCTATCCTTAACCTGTTTAGTTGTGCTGTGGAAATCTAAATATTTTAAACCTTTGATGGGCCACAATATCTCCTCTTCAGGAGCACTTTCAATAGTTAAAATCACTTGCTGACAAAGCAGGGCCATCTGTCCCTTGGCTCAGTTAAGTCAGCCTGATACGGCAGGCCCTGGCGGCAGCTGAGGCAGGTCCTCTGCTGTTCTTCATGGGGTCCTTGGCATCTGCTCTCTTGGAGGACAAAGCTAGCTACGCCACATCACCTGTCCTCCAGGCCCTTAAATGGGTTACATTGCCGTTGTTGAAACAGGATGCAGAAGCTAGTAAACGTGTTTCTAATCATGGAATGACAGGCAAATCAAGTTTTGCTTTGCCTCCCGCTGACTGATGCCCTGGGTCAGCCTGTGGAAGAGACACCAATTACTCTTCCGCTCTAAATCTAAATTCTTCTGATCTGATCTAAAGGTCCAATTAAAAACCCAAACAAAGGGTTAATATACAACATTAGAAGCATATAGTCATTGATAAACTGGCAGCCCAATTCTGATCATACAAGTTGTCCTCTGAGAGTTGCTGGCAACAAAAATGTCTTTAAGAGCTTTTACAAAGCACAGTAGACAAGTCCTCTTGAATTATCTTGGAAAAGAGTTACCACAGGGCTAGTGACCCTAGAATAATATCTTGCTTTTTAAGTTAACTAGCTGTAGTAGTTAACTACACTACAGTAGTTAACTACACTGTGAGAGCTAGTTTGGTGTAGTGGTTAAGGCATCAGGCAAGTACCCTGATGGGACATTGCCTTGATAGTGAATGATTATCTTCCCCAAATCTTTACTATTTTGTGTTCCATGTACTTACTGTAGCTTTTGAAGATAATATTTGGTGGAGAGAACAACACCCCCACCAACACAAGCAGGACAAGCCAGGGTATATAAACAGAGAGCAAGTCCCACTCCCTTTTCTCACTGAAGATGTTGCCTAGTCTGGCAATGAAACGTCTGTAAGAAAACAAACAATAAGGCTCAGAGAGCACCAAGGACTCCACCGTTCAACCCTGAGCTACAAATATTATCTTCGAAAGCTACAGTAAGTCTATGGAACACAAAAGAATAAAGATTTGGGGAAGATAATCATTCACTATCAAGGCAATGTCCCATCAGGGTAGTTCCTTAGAAGGAAGTTAACACATATAGAATCACATATATGAAGGCTTCTGCCTGCAAATCCCTAGCACCATAAGAGAAATCTTTGATAAATTTTGAGGAAACTTCAAGAGCCTCCAAACTACTGCAATATACAATGGATATTAATCTGACCCAGCAAGGCTTATGTAAGTCATCAGTCATGCAACCTACATAGTATTTGAAACAATGAATAGTAATGAACAACTGCAAATAACTGAGACACAAACCACCTTCTTCTGAACGATTAGGTATTCTATTTACAGTTGCTTCTTTGGTAATAGCTTGTCAGCACCAACTTGATGTGCAAAAGTCACATTAAAAACAAGCAAATACAAAACCAACTTGAGATCCAAATAGCATAATCAGATGCACACCTCACTTAATTGCACTGACTGGTAAACAGAACCAGCCTTATTGATTTCGAGATCAGTTGCATTTGTATTTCTAAGCGTAACAGATCAGCCTGTAGCATGTATAATAATCAGGCATTGCTGCAGTTATAAATAGGAAGTGCACAATAATATTCCCTCCACTTGGTTATATTATTCCCAAAAAAGTTAATGTTGTTAAAAATGAACTGGCCATGTACTAGTTCCATTGTACCAAACCAAACAGAATTTACCTACTATATGTCATGCCTCCTCAGCAATTCCTCGGTTACTATGGTCATTTCTGCAGCAGTATCTTACAGTATTTTCATAGCATCATCCAGCCATCATTGAAGTGAAATAAAGCTTGTCTGTATTATTGTTATTTTCACACAACAATGTTGTAATGACTGTAGAATTACAGTAAATAAATTACTAGTGTGAAAATGATCTATGCACCATTATTTACATGTGTCTGGTTAGGCTCATGAAGCTAAGTGACTTAGTTAGGTGTCTGTAGCCAGCAGCCACATTGTGCATGGCAGGATGTGGTGTGCCTGAGAGGTGAATAAATATATAAACAGAGACTAGAACATAAACAA
The DNA here is from genome assembly GCA_023362775.1 of Charina bottae. NCBI lineage: Eukaryota > Metazoa > Chordata > Lepidosauria > Squamata > Charinaidae > Charina > Charina bottae. The sequence continues at coordinate 79,814,887 of JALMGJ010000001.1, read as the reverse complement.
ATAAAACGTGCAAGCGAATATATAGACTAATATCTATTTCTCTATGGGCAGCATTCAGCTAAGACTGTCTACTAAGCTTAATGCCAAGTAAGAATAGAGAAGATGATCAAAACTTGAAGCCCTCCTTTGGATTTGAACAGAGGGTGGCCATTTCAGCTTCAAGGGCTGCATGCAAACTGAAGGGTGCTGGCCGTGGTCACACCTATGTGCACCCATATATCCCGATCTACTCAGACACGTACATGCATATTGACATAGACACACAAACACACACATACATACAGTATATACATATACAAAGGTTACCCCTACGGTGGTGAAGAGGTTCAAAGCTCTACCCCTTTCATTATGGAGAGATCACCCTTCTGTATAAATAGGGTGGAAATGTTTGAGAGTTCATTTCCAGCAAGCTTTTCCAATCTCTTTGGGAGCATTGCAGTTGTGCATAATGTGGAGAAGGCTGGTATCTTTCCCACTAACCTTAATTCCAAGGAGTACAGCCCCTAGCCATGTGCCAGGATGGGAAAATGATGCTGCATTTTCCTAACAAGAGAACTTCATACATTCATGTTGGTTTCTTTGCCACAGAAACTATATTGCTGTTCATTAGCATGTTTTGCTGGAAAGTATTTTTCCCCTAAGAGAACAATTCCTTTTTTTGTTTTTTCCTTCCTTTGGTGTGAAAGGTGAGATAAATGTACCTCCCACTTAGCAACAGTTTCTATTCTCTCCTTGACAGCTTGCAGCTTCTTATTTTTTATTCACAGCATGCTTTCTGGTGTCATTACTTCTCAGTTTCTGTCTTCTGCTAACACCAGGAATCCTCCAGAGATGTGTCATTTCCATCACTGGCAGGTCGATATTCATTTGCTTGCTTCAAGGTTTTGCAGCTCTGCTCCATAAGCACCACAGAGGGCCTGATTGTTGTAGCAATTAAGCAAGGCATCTCAGGCCCAGGCTGATGGCTGATGGACTTTTCAGGTCCCAGAGAGACTAAAGTCCAAATGGCAATTTATTTAACTGATGATCAGCTGCATTAAGACCCAGTAGGCTGTTGACAATGGCCTCTGTTTAGCTGATCAATATAAATTCAGAAACTGTGAAATCATATTGCATAACGAGATTTCCTTGCACTGATTTGAAATCATGAAATAAGTGAATTAGTTTAAAATAAGACCAGGGAAGAATTATTAGCCACAATTCTAATAAGAAATATAGTATATAAACAGACCAAAGAGTTAACAGATAAGAACAGGCAAAGGAAATGCAGCTGGCATTTTAGAAGCTTCTTTTACATTTATATAATATATAGCTACTTTTACATTTTGTGCTGTTCTGAATTTTGTCACACATTTTCCTAATTCAAAATGCTTGAATACTTGAGTACTTGGAATATATCTTTAAAGACATATCTTTAAATTAAAATGTATTTAGAAACTTATATTCTGTGAGAAAACGTGCTTAAAATAAATTTAGAAGAGAACTTTCTCCCAAATGCATTGATTTATTTATTGCTTTCTTGCTTTCTCTCTCTCTGATTATTATGAAAATGGAGTAAGGCTGACTTGTGACTCAGCAAATGCAAAATGGACGTGCTCTGGAAACAGATGGATTTGTCTAATCCAAGTACTGGGGCCTGATTTGAAGATATTTCCTTGGGGAAGCAGAAGCAAATGATTCATATTGACTGATAATATTTAGAGCTGTTTTATGAAATGTTTTCCAACCATTTACTAACCCATTCATAGGGGTGAGAGATTCAGACAAGGTAATTCATCAGTTTCTGGGAAATGTAACAGCAACAACCAGAGGGAGATGGTCCGGGTAGGAGGAGGACATGTTGTGGGTTTCAACTTCCTTATTTATTTGTTGTAGGAGTAGTAGAAACTTCATATTGTTTAATTCTTTACTGTGTTTAAAAATGGATGGACTTTGTTAATCTAACCAGCTGGCTTACATATATACCATAATTGTGCCCACACACACACACTCACACAATGTATACACACACAGCCCATAATTCCCTGCAGATTCTTAAACAACAGAGCAATTCTATAGCAATTCCAAACTATAAATAGGCAATAAGACTAACCCAGATAATTACCATCCACTCAGTGTCCCATCTATAATTCATAAATTATATGTGAAACATCTCTGTTACAAGCTAGCTGACTGGATGAACCAAGAAAGAGTCTTAGTTATGGAACAAGCTGGCTTTTGACATGTACTTTTCAACAGTAGATCAACGTACCACCTTGAATCATCTGATTGCAAAATATGCCCATCTACCAAGATGAGCTTTCTATGCCATCTTTATAGATCTGAAGGTGACTTTTAATTCAATTCCTTGAGAGAGATTATAACAAACACTGGCAGCCTCCTCCATTGATTGATATCTTCTCCAACTAACAATGATGCTGCATACCACAATGCTGGTCAGCTGTATGAACAGCTATAGAGAGCCATGGAGAAGGCCTTGAGGAAAATATTCAGAAGCCATTACATAAACGAAAAGGGCAGAAGCTTTCCATAAGCTCTGGGAAAGGAGGTAGTATTAGGAAGAGACCCAGGCTGGTTCTTCCCTGACTCAATAGGGAATAAGAGGGAGGGGAGAAAAACACAATCAGACTTGCAAGACTGTGTTAACATAGCCTATCTCAATAAAGCTTAGTTCTAGTCTTCCTGTGGAGTCAGTTTCCTGATTTGGTCTGCCCCGTAGGGCTGACAACAGCAGAGAATTGACTGTGTCTATTCCAGCCTCCAAGGGAGTCAAACAGGGATGTATAAATAATAGGCCTTCCTATTATTTAATTTCTATATTAGTGATATGGTACAGGCTTTCATTAGAGCCAAATTCCATCCTCCATTTCTAGCTCACAACCCAGTTTCCATATTATTATATGCTGCCAAAGCTGCCCTCCTTTCTGTATCCCCAGTGGGGATGCGACAAAACCTCCATTTGCTATATTGTCAAAATGCTGGAAATTAACCACGCAAAAACTAATGTGGCTGTATTAACTAAGTGGCATACTAACCTCCATTAGATTTGGACAATCAACAACATCCAAAAACAGGCAAAGCCCTTTAAATACCTGGGTCTATCACCTGGAAATTTCAATCCTCAAGCTTTATGTTCAATGCACATAACAGAATATTGAGATATACAGGCTGTAAAAGAAACAATGATGTGCCTGCGGCAATTAAATTTTCCAAAAGCTAAAGTGCTAAGTCTTTTGCTGTATGACACACAGTGCTCTGTGCATAAAGATATCCTTGTGCTAGAAGCAATTCAGTCCAAATTTCTGAGATGGCTGCTTCCAGTTCCTAACTCTTGCAAATGCACTATTCATGTTAAAGCTTGGATATGTTTCTGCTGAGTTCTGTCTGATGCTCTGCTGGTTAAAGTACTGTTCAAACAAATTTATAGGGGCAAGACCCTAGTCCAGCTTGCATTGATAGACCAATATCATTTCCAATGGGAGAAGCAAGTAACACCTGATCTGTGTTTTCTCCACAGTATGTATCTACTCTGGGTTTAGGCAAACTCATGCTGGAATCCTGATCCTTCAGCTAAGTCTTTCCTCGTTTCAGAGAAAACTGAGCTCAGTTGGTGTTGAATAGTTCTGCATTTTTCAGTTATCTCTTCCCCTTTTTATTATTTATTTATTTATTTATTTATTTATTTATTTATTTATTTATTAAATTTCTATGACCACCCATCTCCCCCTTAAGGAGGGACTCTGGGTGGTTCACAGCTACAACAAGATCATTAAAATACAATAAAAAATACAATAAAAATATAAATACAATAAATATAATAAAAACCAAGTGGTAGGTGGTTCAAACAGTGAAGCAAAACGTATTTAAAATATTTTAGGCGGCTCTAAGAAATCAGACATCCCCAAGCTTGACCACTTTCCCTCTTGCCCCAGGTGAGATCACAGAGCCAAGTTTTTAATTTTTTCCTGAAGTCCAGGAGTGAAGGGGCCTCTCTTATCTCTGGGGGAAGGATGTTCCATAGGGCAGGTACCGCTGCAGAGAAGGCCCGCCTCTGAGACCCTGCTAGATGGAATTCTTTCATAGTGGGGGTCTGCAGCATGCCCTCTCTGCAAGAAACGGATAGGATGGGATAATGTAATGGGGATGAGGCGGTCCCTCAGATAACCTGGGCCCATGCCATGTAGGGCTTTAAAGGTAATAACCAACACCTTGAATTGGACCCGGAAGCAAACTGGCACCCAATGCAGCTCACAGAGCAGAGGTGTTATGTGTGTCGATCTTGGTGCACTTAAAACTGCCCGCGTGGCCGCGTTCTGTACCAGCTGTAGCTTCCGGATATTCTTCAAGAGTAGCCCCATGTAGAGTGCGTTACAGTAATCTATATGGGAGAGAACCAGGGCATGAGTGACCGTTCGAAGGGCCTCTCGTTCAAGGAAAGGGCGAAACTGGCGCACAACACGAAGTTGGGCAAAGGCCCTCCTGGCCACGACTGCCACCTGCTCTTCAAGCAGGAGTCGTGAGTCCACGAGGACCCCCAAGTTACGCACCGGGTCTTCCCCTTTTGCCATCTTCACTGAGCAGATGCTATACTGTTTCTTTTTTTCTTATATTAAACGTATCTGAATAAACCCTGTTTTCTGTCCTCAGCATCCTTTGTTAACTTCAGCTCATTCTCTACTTTGGCTTACAGACATCATCTCTAGAAATTCAACTATTTATTTGAACTCTTCTGTGGTGTCTTGCCTCTCTTATGTATCCCTTTAGAATGTCAGATTTTCACTAACTTTTTGGTGCAGGCAGATTGGCTTATTTTCCATTTTTTCTTTGTTTTAATTGTTTACAATTGTGTGATTTCCTATCTGCCTTTTATACTTTCACAGATCTTGGCTTTTCCTGTTATGGAATTCTAGTTATCATTGTTGTGAGTTGATGAATATCTCTTCCTTGAATAAGATATGTATTGGATTACACTCAGCTTTAATATCAAGAATTCCAGCATTACAAGATAGCTTTTCCTTTGCCTACTAAGTTTTCCCTAATGTTTCCCTAATGTCTCTCCCAACAGATGCCAGTGTCATTAAAACCCCTATCTATACTATTTCATGCCTCTTTGAAAGATCTGCAATTTGGTTTTGGAAAATATCACTCACATCCTCTCTTTGGTTGGGTGGTCAGTAGTAAACACATGTAATGGTGCTGCTGTTATTGCTTTTTCCACTATGAGGGAATGGGTGCTTAGCTATCACTTCTTTGTGCTATATTCCAGATCCATATGTCCCCCTACCCCCAAACTCTCTTTCAGATGGGTGATTTACCTTCTCATACACATCTATACAGAAGTCTATTGAGTCCTACTGAGTTCAGTGATATTTAGTCCTTGCTAAGTAATTTATTTATTTATTTAATAAATCTGTACAAAAGGCAGAGTTCTCGGTGCAGATAAGATTGTAAACCCTGAATCTTAAGACTGATGATGGGAAAAGGATTAAGAAACAAAACAAAAACCTTCCCCAAGTACCATTGTTCCAATCAACTTCAGAGCATCATGTAACTTCATTAAAATAAAAGGAAAATGTCTAGCTCTGAGTTAAACTACAATAGAGTTCAGCAGAAGTTGAATTTTAATTAATCATTCCTTCTAGTTCTCTCTGGGAGAAGACACTCTGGTTCTTTTATCATGCTCTTAATAGCAATGAATGTACAACCTGGATTACAGTTTAAAGACTGATGTTCTGTCTTAATGGGTAAAGGAGATAGCAAAATACCAGTAAAATGCAGAAACCACAGTTTGCTTGGACAAATATTTAATAAAGCTCTGGAAGCTTCAAAATAATTCAGAAGTGTGTTGGACCTTGAACAAGCACAAGCACACTGGTGCTCTAAAGGAAATACTTTGGTAAACTGTAGAGTCCTACCTACATTACTGAGAGGATCAGATCAGTTAGGCTGCTCAAGAAAAAAAAAAGCAGGGTGGTGGTGGTGGTGGTGGTGGACTTATAATGGAGAATAAACCTTTAGAGATCAAGATAATTCTTTTCTTTTCTGTGAATCTGCTCTCAAGGAATTTTAGCTCCTTCTCTTTCCTTGGAAATTTCTGTTGGATTCTAGGCAGCCAACTCTTTATAAAAATGGTTCACCAAGGAAGTAGGCTCATTTTCAATGTTCAATGTTCTGAAGAACACAGATTTTCACTGAATGTAAAAAAAAAGGATTTTGATATCTTCCCAGTATTAAAAAAACATTTTGGATTTTTTTAATCAACAAGAAATGTAGACTCATTTTTTATTTCTCATTTAACAGTATGTAGGGTGATTTACCTCTAAAGAAGTAAGGTTCCTAGACCTCAGGGTCAGGCTAGTAGAACCTAGGATTCCAAGCATTTACACTAACAACTCTGATCTTCAGGCTGTTCAGACTACAGAGTGGGCTATTTGCTCTATATTTTACAAAGAAACAAGTTCGTGTGATTCTGCTTTAGTAAGTCATAAGGTAACAATTATAAATATATTTGTATTTCTTGAAGTACACTATCACACTGACCTGGGTTATATATCTCCTGTGGTTTAAAAAAAGGAATAATTTTAATAAAAACGAGTTTTTTTTCCTTTACTAAGAGCATAAATATATATCACAATATTAAAACATTATACAAGTAAATAAGGAAAATAAAATCAGCCTGAAAGAAGGAGAGGGGTGGAATTTGCTCTTCTCACTAAACATATCCAAGATGGTGACCGGGAGCAGATGCTAATCGCTGCTCTGGGGGGAGGATCCTAGTCCCCGTGAACCCTGAAACCCAGCCCCCTGTTTGTCAACCAGGGTTTTGGGAGAGAGAGACTTTGGTGGGTTCTCTGACCTTTGGGACCTGGGCTGTTGTTGGGAGACGATTGGAGCCGCCCCTTGGATGGAAAGGCGGAGCAACGGAGCCCCGGAACGCAGCAGACTTTTGCAGCAACGGTGAGCTTCTTGTGGATTTGGGTGGACCTCCTGTGGACCCTGGTGGACCCCTGCAGACCCCGGCAGACCCTGGTGGCCTTGATGGACTGGGCAGCCATGGCGGGGTGCTGGAGCATGGCAGGCCTTGCGGGCAGAGCCTCCCAGTTGGATCGGCAGAGTGCAGCCAGGGTGCAGCTGTAGACTAAACTAGGAAGAAGAAAAAATCCCTGAAGGCAAGAGCCAACCACTTCCATACCAATGCAAAAACCCCTCTCATGGACGTGCAAAAACCTGACTCTTAACTTTTATAAACAGTACTGCAAATACCACCACATAATTTAAACATGTTAACTGGGCCTTAGAAATTAAATAAGTGTTTAAAATAAAGCTGCCTTTGTTTTGATCACATCTTTATTTTGATCAATAATTTTGTTTAACTATTTTTATGACATCAAGCAATTTGCTGCATCTTTCAGTGGACTACCCTGGAAGCAGTAGCTTGCAAAACTAAATGTTACCTCTCTGGCAACAATTAGTGGCATACAGACTAATAGCTGCAATAGAATAAGATAAGGAAACCCTCTTAATTTTACAATGCAAGCAATTAAATTGTTTGTTGTTTATTCATTCAGTCGCTTCCAACTCTTCATGACTTCATGGACCAGCCCACGCCAGAGCATCCTGTCGGCCGTCGCCACACCCAGCTCCCCCACGGTCGAGTCCATCACCTCCAGAATATCATCCATTAAATTAAATTAAATTAAATTAAATTAAATTAAATTAAATTAAATTAAATTAAATTGTAGTTCAACATTAAAAAATTAAAATCTAATATTTCCAATAATGGTTTTTATGTTTGTCTATGCACACACACACAAACATAATGTATATGTTTATTGATATTATTGCACTAAGCTCCCATATGCTGCAGCTGTGATAATATAAATGTCAACATAAATGTTAGCATAAATAATATGTGTGTGTGTGTTGTATATACACATATATAAAAATACTACATTCAATTTTTAAAATAGTCTTCCTTTAACAATAGGGTTATATTCTTCAAAACAGAAAATTAATTCTTGTTTTATATGGATAAAATGAAAAACAAAAATGATTGACAAGAAACAGAAGAAAGGGGATTGTATTACTAATGTGAAAACTCCATTCTCAGCAAGTAGCTCATCAGACAATGTCCTTTTTCTGGCAGATGTCCATTAGAAGATGTCTAAGCATTGTGTTTGGACAATTGAATTCAATCTGGAAAAGACATGTACTTGCATTTACTTACCTGATGCTATAAATTGAAAAACATGCTGAATTATCAATTTCCTTTTCAGGCTTAGAGAAGCTTCAGAATGTAAAGCAAACAAAAAAAAAACAGGAAAAGTGCCAGGGATTTCTTTTAAAATTATAGAAATGAGAATGGATATAAAAACCGGATGAGTCGTCATATGCTAACATTGTGTTATCACAGCTGCAGTATAAGAGACCCTAGTGCATGAATGTGAACCATTAAGAAAGTTCCAGGGTTAAGTTTGGGACAGGACCACCACCTCTCCATACAGTACCTATTAAGGCAAAACTACTACCAGCTCTCTCACTTCTTTTCTTTCTTTCTTTGAAGTTGAAAAAAATTATAAACATGTAGTCACTTTCCATTCTTCAAGCTGATGATAAAAATAGAAAATACAGGTAAAAAAGAGTGGAATACTAAAAGGAAAGTAAACAATAAAATATCAAAGCATTTTAAGGAGGAAGTTTCAATTGCATATGTTCTACTTCCCTTCCATTGTTTCCAGTCCTAACCATTACTTAAGTATATGCACTTTTCTTTGAACATTGGAGATGATTGCTTGGATCTATTTGAATTGTTTCACCTATTGTTTTTTACTGGTCTCTTAATTTTTTCCTTAGCAACCATATTCCAAATGTCTAAACTTGCCGTGTTGTGTGATGGGGAGCCATTCATGCTTGAATTACTTAAACTTCTATTATGAATATATACAATCAGTTTTGCCATCACTGTGTATTCTGTGATGTTAGCCTCCCATTCTTGTACTGTCAGCAAGATTTCACTTTTCCATGTTATGCCAAGTTAGTTCTTGATGCTGTCAGCATGTATCTTAGTAGATTGTGATATTTTTCATTTATACTCTCTGGAATTATTCCTAACACAAATGTCTGTGGCTTCAATTCAAATTTTATTCTTACGTTTTTCTGAATGTTTAGGTATATTTCCTTCCAATGCTTTTGCATGTCCACCCCATATGATCAAATGTTCCCTCTTATTTATGGCATTTCCAAGATTTGTTATATGATAAAGTCTGTACTTTACCCTGCAGACTTCCATTCTCTTTCCTGTTGTTGTTTCTTGGCAAAAGTTTCCAAAATGGTTCATGCCATAGTAACTATGTCCCCATTCTGTCCCTGCATGCAGAATACCTGCTTCATGTACTCCTTGTGTAACTTAGATGGCCAGCCATCCTGTTTGTGATGCCTGACCTATTGCCATGCAATAGGTAAAATGTAAAAATTGTTAAATTGTTTCCCTCAGAGGTAGGTGAAATGTTTTGTTGAGAGCTGTTAAGTGAAAAACTAAAAAAAGTTTAATAAGAAATTATTTAAAACAAGCAGAAGTAAATACGTTAAAATTCAGTATTAAAATGAGCAGACACTAAGGAGCTCTACAAAGAATCTTAGGCAATTACGCTCTGGGGTCATAACACTAAAGCAATTAGGAAAGCAGAACACCAGGGTGGTTTCATGGAGAAACCTAAAATTTGTCTTTATAGGGAAGGTTGCTAAAATACATCCATTAAAACTGGAGTATTTATATATCCAACCGAGAATGCTGGAATGAAATTAATGACCATGAAAGGAAAGGTAGAAAATTTAAATAAGCAACTTGAGGCTAAATGCATAATTAAAGTTTTCTCTTAATGGACAAAGAGGTAAATATTGGGAAAATCTGATTCCTGGACATCAAAAACTATTTAATTATTTATAACCAAGATGTTAGAATACAGGTTAAAGATTAATTAGTAGGAGAAAGATTCATTAATGGTATGTTAACAACTTTTAATGAATTTTGTATATGAGCCGGGGAAAATTTGTAGAATTATTTGTTGATGCTAGCAATAAAGTAATGATTTATGAAAAATATAAAAACTGAAACATAATACACTTAGCAACTCATTCTGTCTTGTTTCATATAGTTTGGTAACAATCCAGCCATTATTAGAGAATTTTTATTCTTACCTAAGTGGTAATAATGTAGTAATGTAATAGCAATCTGAAGTTAAGTGTATGGTGATATTTTATTAATTTATTTATTATTCAAATTTCTATCACCGCCCATCTCTCCCAAAAGGGGGACTCTAGGCGGTTTACAATAAAGTCAACAATTAAAACCATATAAACATAAAATTACAATCAAACGACCAATATAAATAGAGAATAAATAGATATAAAATCCAAGTGATGATAAGATCTCATTCAATAGGGAGGGCACTATGGCACCAGCCACCACCAGGAAGAACTATTGCCCTTCCCATCCCAGGCAAGGCAGCAGAGCCAGGTCTTCAGATTCTTATGGAAGGCTGGGAGCGAAGGGACCCGCCTCACCTCCAGGGGCAGAATGTTCCAAAGGGTGGGTGCCACTGCAGAGAAGGCCCGCCTCCTGGACTCCGCCAAATGAAATTCCCTGTGCTGGCTCGCCTCCAGAACAGATTGGAGAGTCTTGGCAGTCGGCCAGAGGTAAGGAATGCAGCCCAGAGTCACTTTGCAAGGATAGCCAAGAGAGAGACAAACCAATAATCTGTGTGCCGATAGTCAAAGGAGTGAAGCAAAGAGTAGTCAGTAATCCAAACCGGGTCAAGGAGTCCAGAAGTCCGGGTAACGATAATCCAAACAGGGTCAGGAACGCAGGCAACAAGACAGGATACCAGAGTGGTCGCGAAGCCAAAATGCAACGTTGCTCCCACAACTCCCTCACTGCTTTGTTGGTAATTTATCAGGAGCTCAGGAGCTGTCCTCTGGGTCCTGCAAAGACTCTCCCTGCCCTCTGCGTAACTCCCTAGCAGCCAGCCGAGCACTTTTCCTCCTGTCCTTTAAGGCGAGGCGCACACGCACACGCCTCTGCCTCTGCCCTTTGGGGGATTCAGGTGAGCTGGGAGGCTGATGGGATCCAGCTGGCTGCTGGCTAGAGGGTGGGGACAAACCGCAATCCCCAGCTTGCTCCCCTGTAGCCTCGGTTGCTGGCTGCTGGCTAGAGGGTGGGGACAAACCACCATTCCCAGCTTGCTCCCCTGTATCCTCAGGTATTGCCAACTCCTGTGGTGCTGGGTCATTGTCTGGGACCGTGCCTGCGTCTGGGGCCTCACCTGGCTCAATCCCCTGGAGGTTTGCCAGGGGCAGCTCGTCTTCTGACTCCTCACTGAGGCCCTGGGGCAGAGGCTGAACCAGGACACTCCCTTGCCGACGGAGTACATAGCATGCCCTCTATGCATGACTGAGTGGGACGGGTTGATGTTATGGGGATGAGATGGTCCCTCAGGTAACCTGGCCGCATGCCATGTAGGGCTTTAAAGGAGATAACCAACACCTTGAATTGGACCCGGGAGCAAACCAGTACCCAGTGCAGCTTGTGCAGCAGAGGTGTCACATGTGCCGATCTTGAGGCACCAATAACTGCCCGCACGGCTGCATTTTGGACCAGCTGAAGCTTCTGGATACTCTTCAAGGGTAGCACCATGTAGAGCACATTGCAATAGTCTATATGGGAGATGACCAGGACATGAGTGACCGTTCAGAGGGCATCTTGATCCAGGAAAGGGTGTAGCTGGCGCACAACCTGAAGTTGTGTGAAGGCCCTTCTGGCCACGACTTCCACCTGCTCATCAAGCAGGAGTCATGAGTCCAGGAGGACCCCCAGATTCTGCGCTGGGTCTGAATGGGGCAGTGCCACCCCATCCAAAACTAAAGATGACAACTTCCTGGATGCAGAGGGGCCATCAACCCACAGCCACTCTGTCTTACCAGGGTTCAGCTGAAGCCTGTTGTTCCCCATACAGGCCCCTACAGCCCCCAGGCACTGAGACAGGGCAGCCACCACATCACTTACCTCACCCGGGATGGAGATATATAATTGAGTATCATCAGCATATTGATGATACCTCATCCCGTGGTGACGGATGATCTCACCCAGTGGTTTCATGTAGATGTTGAATAGGAGAGGAGAGAGAATCGAACCCTGCAGCACCCCACACAAGAGGGGTCGAGGGTCAGATCTCTCATCCCCTATCACCACCGATTGGGACTGGCCCTGGAGGAAGGAGGTGAACCAGCATAGAACTATGCCACCCACCCCCAACTCCCTAAGCCATCCCAAAAGGATACCATGGTCGATGGTATCGAAAGCCACTGAGAGATCCAAAAGAGCCAGGATGGATGCACTCCCTCCATCCTGCTCCCACCAGAGATCATCCATAAGTGCGACCAATGCAGTCTCTGTCCCATATCTTGGCCTGAAACCTGACTGAAAGGGGTCTAGATAATCCATTTCATCCAGAATCCTCTGGAGTTGTAATGCCACCACTTTCTCAACCACCTTTCCCAAAAAGGGGAGGTGGGAGACAGGACAAAAATTGTCCAACACAGTAGGGTCCAGGGATGGTTTCTTGAGGAGGGGGTGTACCAGCGCCTCCTTAAAAGCAGCCAGAAACACCCCCTCTCTCAAGGATCTATTAACCATTGCCTGGACCCAACCACATGTCACCTACTGGGCTGCCTTTACCAGCCAAGAAGGGCATGGATCTAGATGACATGTGGCATTTACAGTCCTGTCCATTTCCTCAGGCTCAACAGGATCAAACTGTTCCCAGATAACAGGGTAAGTACGGTCCCTTGGCATCTCCCCAGACTTTGCCTCATGCTCAGAGTCCAACTTGGAATGGATCTGAGCGATTTTATCCTGCAGATGCCCGGAGAACTCCTCCTCGTGACCCTGTAAGTGGGTCACTGAATCTACTTGACCCAATAGTAATCTTAAACAGGGCCGTTAGGTGGCATTCTGCAGATGCAATAAGAGTGGAGAAATATTGACGTTTTGCCACTCTTAACGCCACAAGGTAGGCCTTAATAGCAGCTCTAGCTTGTGTTTGGTCAGATTCAGTCTTTGTCTTCCTCCAGCGGTTCTCCAGATGTCTTTTAACCTTCTTCAAAACCCTAAACTCCTCCGTAAATCACTGGGAGTGTCAAATTGAATGGGGCAGGAGAGGTCACACAGGCATGATCCTGTCAAAGGCCCCGGCCACTTCCCTATTCCAGGCTGCAGCCAGGATCTCCACTGGACCATGCAGCAGATCCTTGGGTATAAACCCCAGCTCCCTCTGAAACCTCATCGGGTCCATGAGTCACTGGGGGTGGACCATTCAAATGGGTCCTGCCTCCCTGTGGACTGGGGTGGCACAGGAGAATCTCAGGGCCACCAGGATGTGGTCTGACCATGACAATGGGGACAGATCTAACTCTCCCCTCAGATCACATTGCCACTGCTCCGACAAGAAAACCAAGTCCAGACTGAGGCCACTGTCTCGAGTTGGGTCCTGAATAATCTGGGATAGGCCCATAGCTTCCATGGTAGCCATGAACTCCCAAGCTGCCTCTGAGGCATGCCCCAGGGACAGCAGGTTGAAGTCCCCCAGAGCCATAAGCCTGGGGAACTCCACCACCAACCCTGAGACAGCCTCCAGCAGCTCAGGCAGGGAGGTTGCTATGCAGCAGGGAGGCTTGTACAGCAGCAGCACTCCCAACTGTTCTCAGGAACCCAACTTGAAAAACAGGGTCTCACAACTGGCCACTTGTGGAGCAGTGCCCCTGAAGGCCACTAGAGACTCCCGGATGACAACAGCCACCCTTTCTCCCCTGCCCCTATGTCTTGGCTGGTGCCACACCTGAAACCCAGCCGGGCACATTTCTGAGAGGGCTACCCCCCCTTCTGGGACCAACCATATCTTGGTGATACACACCAGGTCTGCCCCCTCCTCTGTGATCAAACCACATATGAGAGGGGCCTTGTTGCTCACTGACTGGCATTAAGAAGAAGCAGCCAGAGACCAGGGCCCTCAAGGATCTGCTGTTCAGGGCCTGGGTTTGAACTCAGGGGGCCAGAGCACACTACTGGTAACAAACACCAGTGGTGTCTTCCCCGAAGATGGCCTGCCCTCCGGTTCCCATTGTAATGTCCCTGGCCTGTCACCACCTCAATAAGGTCACCCGCCCTACGGCCCCCAGAGTTTCCAGGTCCAGTTGCCTCCACTCCCAGACCTCCAGAAATCCTGGATTTAAACAAGGGTCCCCTCCCCCACGCACACATCCTCTCACACTCAACCAACCTTGGGTGATGGTAGGCTCCCCAGCACACCAGCTCCTGCTCTAAGCACTGTTAGGTCCTGACCACCAGCCACATCCCCATTGTGCCCCCACTCAACCTCTCACTAGTCACAGAGCCACTCCTACACAGAGCCACTCCTACCTACCATCTGTCTCTTGCTCAGGGGTGGGTACTCTTACATAAAGCCATACAGTCCTGGACCCCCTCTGCATCTCTTACCCCTGGAGGGGAGTACTTCATTCACACCAAGGGACCCCTGAAATCCTCCGCTGCCCTAAATAGATTTGGGGTGACCAGTCCTCCACTCCATCCACTGAGTCCCTTATGTTATCAAAATCCATGGGGGTGTTGCCCCAACCACTCCACTACCCAGGTCCCATGCACTATCCAGCCAGCACCCCCACCGACAAAGTCCATCACCCCACCAAGCCCCACTCTGCAGCACTGGAACTCAACGCACTATCAAGGCCTGCCCTCTAGCATGGGGGCTCACTGCCAGTCTCCAGATAGGAGCCCGGAAAACCCCCAAAAGCCACCACCATCCACTGAGGCCTGCAGAAGATCCACCGGAGTCCGCCTTCGACACAAGGTCCGCCGCACTCTGCCGCTCCAGTCGGGGGCTCCATCTGCAAGGTCCGTCATGCTCTACCACCTCACTAGATCTGCCAAGATCTATCAAGGCCTGGAAAGCCCCCCTCCCCAAGAACCGCCAAACTTCTCTAAAGGCTTTAGGAGATCAGCCGAGTCCACCACTACCACAAGGTCACTGCACTCTGTGACCATTGGATTCCCAATGGTCTCCCATTCAGATTCTAAATAGGTCTGGCTTTATTTAGCTTTTCTGATATCAGCCCATTTTATTTAAAGCAGATGTATGAAGCCCTTCATTGTGGTTATGTATCTTTACATAATCTGTGAGAGGGAGAATTGGACCACAAAGTTGGTGCCAGCAGTGCAGTTGCAATACTGGCTCATACCTCCTTGCCAACCAGTGATGAATTGGGTAGGGAAAGGTTTGAAGAGGGGAGAAGACTGTACTTAGACAGGATCATCCTGTGGCTTAGAACCTTGCCTCAGCTCGATCTACCCATATCCATTCTTTATTTTCAGCAGACCTGAATGTTTATTTTACCATGGTGTTTGATGGGAGCATTCCACATTTAATTGGTTCCTTGTGCAGCTAAGGCATGGTATACTAACAGCTATAATAAGGAGCTGCAGAGATTCAAGACAGAGATGAAGGAATACTTTCAGAATACAAAATCCTCACAAGCTTTCCCTATGGTGAGAAGTAGAGAGAGGAAGCAATTTTATTTATTACTGGGTAATTTAGAGATGGGATTTTAAGGTGCTTCAGTCCTTCCTGACTGCTCTAAATATGGCCACTTTGAGGACCAAATGGTTATTTCCCTGGAGACTTAAAATGAGAAGTTGGACCTTGCCCACTTGCTAAAAGAAAAGATGCCATCCTGAGGTAAGTAATACTAGGACTACTAGATCTGGGTTGCAAAAGTCCAGATGACCACTCTGTGGAAGCTGTCATCTGGCGTTTTGCAGGCCAGATCTGGTAGCCCTCACAAATATCCTCTTTGAGGATCAGGAGAACAAACTGAATTTCCTATCAATATTTAGAAACTTTAACAATCTGATAGAAGGAAAAAAGTATACTGTATTAATTAAAATGTCTTGCACCTTATGTATACCACATTTTCATGCTGCAAATGTGGAAATACTTTGACTTCTAGAAAGATATGTTTCCAGTCCTCGATTCTGAGAGTAGATATAGAAATTATCTAACTTCTGCTAAGTCACGTAGAAATACTCTTACAATTTTGGCAACTCAGCAACTCAAGCTGGTCAATTCCAAACATTCTTATATCACCTATCTAGCTATCTAACAAGATACACGGGAAAAAAAGAATAGGAGAGTTTTTAATTTTTTTTATTATTATTTCTTTGACCTGGGCAAAAGAAGTAGGATCAACAGCTGTCATTCCACTATTTTTTTTAAAGTCAACATGGATCTGTGAACAGTTATCAGTTCTTGTTGGATTAATGTTCCAAATTGGCATGGCATGTTAACAGTCTGGACATTTGGATCACTCATATGCACAGACTGAGATTTATGTTGCATGCATGATGGGATTTATTTAGCTCTTGGCCATTAGGAATTTATGATGCATGCACGGTGTGAGTTCAGAGCTTTACTTTCTTAGCCCATCCGTACCAGCTTAGTGAGATTTGGCATCACTTAAAAAATGTTATTCTGTACAGAAATTCTTAAAATCCCCCCCAACGTTGATTGATATAAACAAGATAGACTTGCTATATTGTTTAACTATATAATATGTATGTGTGCACTACATATTATATATACACAGTGTATAATGGGAGATTAGTATACAGTAAAATCAATATTGAGAGTGGAGGTAGTGAAAAAAGGAGGGATTCTTTTTTAAATTCATCAGATTCACAGCCAGTTAAAAATGCCAGAGATGCCTGCAGGATTGGAAGCTTTCGTCAAAATGACAAAAGTAATGTTGTGCCATTGCAACACAGGCTCCGCTCCTTTCATATGTACAGGCAATATTATGATGCGCACACAAAAGGGATGGAGCCTGAACGTGACAGTGCAGTGCTAATTTATCATTTGCCCCCTATGACCACCTCATGAATACCACTATGTGAATCCGTTTTCCCAAAATAGGAAGAAACTACCAAAAAGATGAATACATTCTCCATTCTTTCCACAGTCTCTATCACTAAGCAATATTGTTGCAGGCTGATTTTCTATTCATCTGTTCACTCAATCAGGATTAGGTGGAAATGCTCCCATTAAACTTAGATTAGAAAGAGTTCTTGTACAGGCAGCAGAAGAACTTTTATCCTTTCCCAATGCACTGTCTTGCCCAGAGCTTTCCAAACTTTTTATGTTGGTGACACACTTTTTAGACATGCATCATTTCGCGACACACTCTTACAGCAGGGCACAAGGCAGGCACTAGGACCTGCACGGAATCCTGGCAGGGCTCAGAGGCAGCAGCAGCTGCGACACACCCAGACACTGCAGCTGACACACTAACATGTCCCGACACACAGTTTGGAAAGCTCTGGTCTTGCCAATGAAACTGACCTTCTTGCTTGAAGTTAGTATTTGCTCTATAGGTAAACTGGAGGGCTATCCTTTTGATACCTCTAATCAGGGATGTCTGCAGGGAAGGTAAAAAATAAAAAGTCAAGATGGTGGTTGTGCCTGCAGGAGCAAAGCCCCATCCCTTTTAATCTGCAAGATACATGAAAAAGGCCATGGCTTCCACTACATAGTTGTGGCTGCCTTTTCGACTTTTTTGACTCACCCTGTGGATGCTCCTGCCTCTAATATTCCTACCCAGAAGCAAATAGCAGTTTGGGGGATTTTCACCTAGATGTAACATCTTTCCAGTCTTAATACACCTTTCCTCCTCCTCTTGTTGTTTTTTTTTTTTAAGGAATATATGGGATTTCTCATTAGCATGTCCTGTTCATTTCACCTCAAAATCACTCTATTCCCGATGCTGGCCTTTCATAGCTGAGGAACTAATTAGCTTATTAATGAATTATTCTGGCTTAACCAACAACTTTCCTTTGGTCAGACTCCTTCCCATTTCACTCATTCTCAATTCCAACAAAACAGAACTTTGGATCTAATTCTGGGAAGCATATTTCAGTCACCACCAAGAGAATAAGCTTACTGCCTGTGGAAATCTGATGGTGAAAGCATTGCTGTGTATTTTCATAATGGGTTTTATAGCTTCTGATAGCACACATTTGGCACAACGACTACTTGGCTTCTGAAACTCATGGAACAGCTCTAATAGAAATGGAGGGCTAGTGCAGTAAGCGTTAAACTATAAAACTAATGAAGAGCGTACCCTTGAGGTAAGATACTTCAAATGAACTGATACTATAGAACAGTGGTAGGCAAAGAAAATGAGACACCTAATCATGAAGATCATAGCCAATTCTGGACTGACAGAAGACAAGAAGAGCCCTGAAGTTTGTTTTGTTTTCTTTTGTTTTAGACTCCAGTAAAAAGGTTGAACAGACTTTCACAGGGGATCCTTATTTGTTTAAAGAAGAATATTGGAAATAATTTCCAGATATTTGCATCTATTAATTTACTCTCTAAAACAGCAAGGACTAGAGAAGTGAATTTGCAGTCTGGAATCAACACTTCTCAGTTGTTATTATTCTGACCTAACTTTCCTTATAACCAATTCCAATGCAGCAAACATTCATCGAGCATACTTGTGAAAGTATGCAGGGAAGAGGATACTTGTTAGAAATGTATTTATCTATTTGAATGTGAGAATCAAGATTTGAAGGTGGTATGATTTGATCTGAATTTGTGGTTTGACAGCAACAAGTTTAAATTTGAACCAATGGGATGTTTGTTTCAATGAATAAAAGTTGTAATTATCAGTTATAATGGAGAAGCATCAAACCACATGGAGCTACTTCATTTTGTTTTGCTTTGTCATTTTGCAGAACGGGACAAACATTTGAAATGTTACTGTATTAGGAATTTTACTGTAATAGTGGTGGCTTGTTTTAATTATGTTGCTATTGTTTTGCTGTTCACTGCCCAGTCTGTTGGGAGTGGGGTGGCCTAGAAATGCTGTAAAACCAACCAGCCAACCAACCAACCAACCAAGGATGGTAAACCTGCTGTTACAGGTCATCCATTTCATTCTTAATCACAGAAATAAGCTCTTCCTGGTTCACCATTTTTACATTTTTTTGGCCCAGCGATGCACAGTACTCATGTCAACACAGTCATAACCATAAGCAATCTGCATTTGGCAGGGAATTTCAACTGGTGGAATTCCTTTGGCAGTCAAAAATTCAAGCATGGCACATTGCTGAAAGTGAACTGACGACTACTTACTGCAGCCTAACCCTAACAATGCAACCTTTTCTCACAGCAACTTCCTGGCAACTGAAGCAAAATAATATATGCTAAAGTACATGTCAAAGCTTCTAGCACATCTGTACCATCATCTTTTGGCAACTTAAAAAATTGGAAGCATTATTTTCATTCAACATTGGAGATCATCATGGCTTCTGAGAAGTCTTGAAAGACTGCTACAAGAGGGTCTTACAGTTGTTTATAGATATTATCCACATAAACTGAAATAGACTGTATCTTCTACAATGAACTGTCTCCAGGGCTTTCATTACATTAGAATTGGACTACTTTCACATGTTAATCCACATTTTCTCTGCTTGAAAAGTGCCCTTTGAAATAAGATTCTTTGTTTCAAATTACAGCTAGCTGAGATGAAATATCAATAGTGGATACATTTCTTTATGCTCTATATATTTTAATAAGTTTCTGACTATAAAAAGAAATTAAACTCCACTACCAACAACACCTTTTGCTGCTTCTACTGTCCCTTCCCCCCCCCCCCCAATATGTTTAATTTCCCAATAGTAAGGTATTGCCAATGTAGAATTTATATTATATCTGTGAAGTAGTTCTTTGCCAACAAAATAATTTCTCTTCTAAAAAAGAGTTAGCATGTCTTGGCAAAGAGAGTTTTAGTTGCTTAAATGTATATAATTAATAGTCTCAAAATTTGTTAGACAATTATGTTAGGATTGCCAGTAAAACCTAGTCAGTCATAAGCTGTAGTTGATTGATATAGTGACATTTACCTGTAAATATACATACAAATTTATTCAAATTCACACATAAATACATGCAAACTTATGCCTCGACTGCTATTTCTGTTTTTTTTTAATGTCATTTTTTACTGTTTACTGGATTATGTTTTTATTTGTTCACCATCCAGAGTGCTTTGTTAGATGGGCAACTGTATAAACATGTTTATTTATTTATTTATTTATCTATCTTATTTATACCCCGCCTATCCCCTCCCTAATGGAGGGCTCTAGGCGGCTTACAATCATGTAAATTCAATTTATACAATCATATCATATATTACAGTACCCGCGCGATTAGGGAGGGGGTGAGGGAACCGGCTCTTCTTTTCCAGGCATCGGAACTACAAGCCCCAGAATGCCTCACTTTCAGAGCTGGCTGCTGACATCCCGGAAGTTGTAATTGGGATCCGTCGTCCTCTGCTGCCGTCCTCAGCCGCCATCCACAGGCTTCTCCAGATCTTTGTCTTACATGTTAAATGTAAATTAATAAATACATTTTACATGTGACTAAAAAAATGTTCATACCCACCTATGCTTAGTTTTTTCAGCTTTCTTTCTTCTTTCAGCTGCATTAACCCTGTTTTGGAAAAGACTGTCAAGAGCATTTAAAACATGACAAAACAAATATTAAAACTTAAAATACAGGATAGGTGTCCTGAATACCTTCAGGATATAAACAACTAAGTTATAAACAATACAAACAAGCAAGCAAGCAAACCCAAGACCACAACTCACCTGATTACTGTAATATAAAATCTATATCATTTCAAGATATATTCAGACATTCCCTTCAGGCCAAGGCCAATGTGTGATAGAGAGCCATACTGCTTATCACTTCCCTAATTCCTCATCCTTTGATGACTATATAGCCCACAAGTGGTAAGGACTAATTATCATAGAGGGCAGGACCACCTTCTGTGTATTAGCCCTACACATGGCATAGTATAAGATTACTGACTTCTGATCCAAAATCCCTTAGCTTATAGCACAGAGCCAAACATACAGAATATAGAAAGATAGTCTTATACACCAAACTTCCCTAACATTAGGGAAGATACAATACAGCTGTACCTCCCAGAGTTCCCCACTGCCGAAACCTTATTTGGAGTAAGTCCCACTGAACACTGCGATTGGCTTCATACAATATACTAAGCCAAAGCCAAAGCCAACTATTGCGTTACATGAATCCGACCATTGTGATTTGAAAACCTTGGTTTATGCCTTAGTGTGTGATGAGAATCCAGCCAGTTGTGATTCCTTTAGTAAACAACTGTTTAGCCATAATGTTTAACAGTGCTGGAATTTGAATGGATGTTAACTTACTTGGGTATTGTGCCTTCTGTCACACTGATGGTACCTACCTGCCAGATGCTGGAAACCACCTTTTTCTGGGAAATTTACAACAGGGCATGCAAGTGGGTCGATGCGGGCATGGGACATAGGCCCAAATTATCAGTGAACTTTGAGACGTGCCAAGAGGTAAAAGGTAATTCCTATGATTTCACAGCTAGATTTGGAGGAGTCAGGGACAAGGAGAAATGCCACTCTGAGGACGGTGGAATTTAAAATATGTTCCTGGGGTATTTTCTGAAACGGAAAGAAGTAGCTAAAGGATGAGGGATAGCTGTGGTGGATCAGTTTGCCCATATTACTTCACATCATGAATGTTTGCAGAGCCTCTACTACTACATATTTCTTGGTTATAAATTAATGACGCTCCAGCCATTGACTACCCAACTGCTTGTGATTTCATGACTATAATTAAAACAAAACAAAACAAAACAAAACAAAACAAAACAAAACAAAACAAAACAAAACAAAACAAAACAAAACAGCAGAAGTGATTGGGGTTGGGGGAGATGGGCGGTGATATAAATTTAAATAATAAATAAATAAATAAATAAATAATAAGTGAAACATTACTTTGCCACTGGCTTTTGTCTCAACTATTATCCAAAGCAAAGACTCAATCAATCAATCAATCAATCAATCAGGTTATCTCCTCTCCTATCAGCCCTACACAGTTTGTTGACAACTCTATGGTCCAGTTACCATTCCTAAGAAATCTCTTTGCCGTGTCTATGGAATTCTACATTACACAGGGAGATCCACTCCTTCTGAGCATCAGTGAACTGAATGAGGAGGAACTGTGTCGCCTTCTTTCCTGTGCTACTGACCTCATTTGGAGTAGCTTTTCTACTGCTCTTCCCCCTGTGACAGCAGCACCATTACCTCCACATTCAGATGCTATTTCTCTGTTTTCTTGTCCACCCACCAGGGGGGCTGAAACTCAATCTATGCAGCTTCATTCCCACTTGGGCTTCCTTCCGCTTGCCTAAGCAGCTTTGCTCACTGCCAGTGGTTCAGTTTGTGAGTGTGGAGGGCCAGGCTTGTCCTTCAGCCATGTCTGGAGGACAAACAATGCAAACAAGAATAAGATTAGGATAGGGATGAGTGGCCACCAAATGTCAATGGGGCAAAATTTTGAAATGCATTCAGAAGCTCCCCCATCATTCCCCCCCCTCTCTCTCACACACACTCAGAAAGCAAAGAAAAAGAAAAAGAAAGAAAATAACCCATTAAGAATAAACAGTGTTTTCATGTAATTTTCCTTTGCTCATGAAAATTCATCTTTGATTATTATTAATGGTTGGACTTCAGGCAGAATACAGGAGCTTCTAGCATCCATCACTGAAGTGCTGCCATAAGAGAGAATGGAAAGCAGTGGTTTTCTTGGCAGGTAGCCAATAGTATGGGCACAAGTTTTATATCAGGGACCTGTGATGGGCGCTTCTAGCTAGGTATTGCTTACATGGTAATGTTAACAACTGTCATGCCATCTTAGATATCTCTGAATGCTCTGCTAAGAGCTCTATAGCTCTTTCCCTACTGCACCAGTAGCCTCCAGCAAATTGTTCCTCAGACTGTGGTTAGACATTGGCAGCATTTTCAGGTTCTGGACATCACTGTACAGTAAAATTATATCTTGAAAAATTCTGCCCCAAAACTCTTGTGTTTGAGTGTTTTACCTGAAAATTAAGCAAGATCACTGAAAAAATTCATGAGTTTTGGCAATCTTGCAAGATTTAAGTCATTTTTTTAAAAGATTATGTTTGGAACCTGGCACACAGTATCTAAACATGTCACACATGTTATGGTGCTGGCAGATGCATCACCAACCCATGGATTAGGCAATTACCAAGTAAAAAAAGGTAAAAGTTCCCCCCGCACATTTGTGCAGTCGTGTCTGACTCTAGGGGCCGGTGCTCATCTCCATTTATTAGCCGAAGAGCCAGCGTTGTCCGAAGACGCTTCCACGGTCATGTGGCCGGCATGACGCACGTGGAACACTGTTACCTACCCACCGAAGTGGTACCTATTCATCTACTTGCATTTGCATGCTTTCAAATTGCTAGGTTGGCAAGAGCTGGGACGAGTGCGGGAGCTCACTCCGTCATGTGGGTCTAGGGATTCGAACCTCTGAACTTGCGATCTTCCGATCAACAAGCCTGGCATCTTACCTGCTGAGCCACCACGCCCCTTAATTACCAAGTACTGGTTGTCTTATATTTGTTTTATGCGAACTCTTTTAAAAGGGTCTTAAAGGATAAACATATTAGTTTCTTACAAGAAAGATAACCAACAGTCTCATAAACATTTTATGTATAACCTTTTCCAGTGGGTTATAATTTAGTGATCAGACAGGGAAAGCTAACAGATGTTTTGCAGTGGAGTTCACCAGGACAGTTTGTTAGATTTATATCCTGACTTTCCTTTAGGAGCCAGAAATGACATATATAGCATTCTCTCTTCAAATTATTTTCCCCACAAAAATCACCTGGTGAAATAGGTTGGTGTCCAGCCTTCGAGACAGGCAAACTCGGAAAATAAGAACTGGCTAAAGTAGGTTGGAGTCTGGCAGCATCCAAATTGAGTAAAATAAATAAGAACCATTTGGATTTCTGGAAACATCTTTATTGCTAATAGGGTACTGTAACAGAATCTTGAAAGCCCATTCTCCAGCCAAACATATACCTAGCATAATTAATGTGGAGTTACTCTGAGTCTTTTCTCACATTTCCCCCTCCTGGAAGGGAACTCAGGAATCTTTTCTGTAATGGCACTGCTTCCCCCTATAATGGTCTTACTTCTTCCTCTTGCTCCTAAGGTCTACAGCACCACCTCCCCTTCAGACTCACTTTCCTCCATCAACATGTATTGCATGGACAGCAATGACCATCAGCACCCCCAGCCTGTGAAGAAGGGCCAGGTGCATCATCACCACTGTCAGGATGGTGGTTGAGTCAGAGGAGGAGGACGAAGGGACTGTTGGAGAAAACGCGGGAAATGTTGCTGGGGAAAGCAAGGGAAAGATCATGGGGGAAGCCGACCAGCTGATTGAGGCCAGACAAAGGGAGAGTTCCCCGCTGCCAATCAATGCAAGAGCTAGGAGGGCTGAGAAGAGAGCTGTACAGCGAGAGCAGTGATTGGCTCCTGCTTGTCAGCGGCGGGAAACTCAACACAAAAAAGGATGCCAGGTACAGGAGCAGGTTGTCGGTGACAACCGTTCTTACAACCCGCCTCTGACTTTGAGCCTGAAAGGTCACAACGCCAAGACTGAACTCTCTGCCACGCCCAAAGAACCTTCCCAGCCTTCTCCTGACCTCGCGCCTGACTGTCTTCCTCTGCTCCACCCAAGCTCTGAGTCTCGCCTCATCGCCGAGTCGTGTCCCGACCCTGCTCCCTGCTCTGCCGTTGCACCACTTCTTGCCTTGGCTCCCTACCTTGCCGCTGAATCGCCTTCCGCCTCCGTTTCCTGATCTCCTGCTGTGCCATCCCTCACCGTGAATCCTCGCTTTGCCACTGAGTTGCTCCTTGCCTCTGTTCCTCGCCCTGCTGCCGTGCCACTGTTTGCCCTGGACTGCCTTGCCAAGCACCGTGCCAGACCCGCACCCTGCCGCTGCTGCTGCCGAGCTTACCACCAGGTCTAGTCTTGCTGCCACTGCCTCCG
The DNA here is from genome assembly GCA_023362775.1 of Charina bottae. NCBI lineage: Eukaryota > Metazoa > Chordata > Lepidosauria > Squamata > Charinaidae > Charina > Charina bottae. The sequence continues at coordinate 79,789,838 of JALMGJ010000001.1, read as the reverse complement.
AGTCTTGCTGAGCTTCCGCACCAGTCCTAGCACCTGCCTTTTGCCCTGCTGTCTCGTAAAGACTCCGTTCCCAAGCCTTGCTGGCTATCACGTGGGTACTTTGTGTCTAGTCTTGCCGTGTTGCCAAGTGGGGAACTCTGCCCTGTCCTTAAGCCTTGCCTTGCTGCCACGTGGTTACTATTCCAAGCCTTGCCCTGCTGGCAAGGGGAACTCTGGTGCTCAGCACGGCCCTGCTGCCAAGTGGACTTCGTTGCTAAGTTTTGCCTTGTTGTCACACATTAACCCAAGACCTACCTGCTTGATCTGTTTATTGTGTATTATTTGTAATTAAAGAATAAGCCTAAACTTCTTCCGTGTCAAGTCTAGTCAAACAGGACAACCACATGGATGGGCCTACATGCTATTGGTTCTTGGAAAACCCACATGAAACAAGTAGCACTGAGGAGCTCAGTAGCAATACTGAGTTTATTTCATGCCCAAGGCAAGGAATGTGTTCCTGAGGCATTAAAGTTATTTGAGGCAAAGTTTATGGCTCAAATGCTTTATGGTGCACAATGAGGCCCATTCCCTAATTAAACCCACTAGAAACAGTCCAATGCATTTCCCATAAACCTAAATGTAGGGTAGAGGTAGGGACACTGAAGGTTTGAGGCAAACATGGTTTCTTATATTTAATTATTGGCTCAAGTGCCACTTTTCCCCCAACAGGACTGATCCCTCTAATTTTGATGGATCAATTTCATGAACTTCCTAGTTCAGATGTGATTGATAGCTACCTGTTTCCTCTGCAAGGCCAGGCCCATTCAGATGGTCCACCTGTGGAGGAGCAGGCTGCTTGAGAAAATTGCAGGCACCTGAGCTCCTTCCTTTCCTTCCCATTTGAGCCTTTCCCCCAGAGTCGGCACAGTGGAGGTGCCAATAAAACAGCAATCTTGACAAAGGTGTGGGGGAGGAGAGGAGATGCATTGTTTTTGGAGCTCTGCAGCCACCAGAGAATGGAGAAGTCCACCAGCTAAATAAATAATAAAGAGTATAGTATTTAGAGGTAATAGGAAGGACTCACATATATATTTGTAAGTTTTTCATATCACTTTTATAAAATAATTTGTTTTACAAAATAAAAAGTCTCCCCACCCTTATAGGGAAATATAAAAGAAACCACCTGGTCCAGGATCCTTTTGCATCTCCAGTCTGGGCTGATCTAATTACCTATGGTTTAAAAAAGAACCCGTGTCACCTGTTTCCTCTGCAAGGAGAGGCCCATTCAGATGGTCCACCCAAGATGCTTTATGAATTAATCTGGTTTCTGGCAGGCACTTGAAGATTTTCCTGACAATGTTGTGGGCTAGTGGGCTGAGAGCCTGGTCTGCCTGCTGGTGTGAAGTGGAATCTTGGGACCTTGACAGTTATTTCTAAGTGGCCAGTCAGCTGATCCCAGTTGTCTCCTTGGTTCTCCAAGGACCTTTGGGAATGTTCCTATCTTGGTCCTTTTGGACCTTTCAGTGGCCTTCAATATCATCAAGTATGGTATCCTTCTGGACAGGCTGTGGGCACCTGGGATTCTCCTTTCTTAGTGGGTGGTTCCAGTTGGTGGTAGTTGGGAGATGGAGAGATTGGCCTGTGATTGCTCCCTTGTGAGGTACCGCAAAGGTCAGTTCTCTCCTCCTTGCTATTTAACATCTGCATGAAACCACTGGGGGAGATAATCTGGTGGTTTAGGGTCTGGTATCATCACCACCCATTAGACTACTGCAATGTGCTTTATATGGGACTGTGTTAGGCTGACCATATGTCCTGTTTTGAATGAGACAGTCCCATTTTCCCCCCTTTTCTCAACCGTCCCATCGTTTTAACATAAATGCTGGTTTTGTCCCGTTTTTCAGGAACAGGCGGAGGTGGAGCAGCTGACCGGAAGGAACCCGGAGGAAGAATCGCCCCTGCCCACCAGCATGCGGCAAAGGAGGTGGGAGAGGCAGGCCCAGCACCACGACAGGAGAGGCGATTCCCCTTCTGGGTTCCCTCCAATCAGCTGCTCCGCCCCCACCCGTCGCACTGCCCGGCCCACCCCTCCCACGCTCTGATAGGTGGACCCCCCGGGGTCCCCAACCAGCCACTTTGCCCCTCCCACCATGCCACCTGGCCTGCCCCCCCACGCGCCAACAGGCAGAGGCGACCCCCAGCCCCCCCAACCAGCCGCTCTGCCCCCGCCCATTCCTCTTGTCCTGTTTTTGTCTCAAGGAAATATGGTCAGTCTAAACTGTGTTTAAAGATGTCCTGGAAGCTTCAGTTAGTGCAAAATGCAGTAGCCTGGGGCTCATGGGTATGGATCACTGGGCACACATTATACCTGTTTTGTGGGCCTTACATTGGCTTTCTATTAGCTTCCAAGTAAAATTTAAAGTGCTGGTTTTAGCCTATAAAGCCCTTTATGGATTGGTGCCTGGTTATCTTCAGGACCACATTTCCCCACTAAAGTCAACCTGAAAACATCATGCTGGGAGAAGTAGCTGGTTGTCCCCCATTTCCAGGAGGTCAGGGGAGGCATAGCCCAGAAATGTTGTTTCTCAATGATGGGACTGGCCCTCTGGAATAACCTCTCCTTGGAGATTCATCTGTCTCCAACATTGTCTACCTTCTAGAGAAAACTAAAGGCAGAACTTTTCCAGAGGGCTTTTGGGGCCTGATACTATATACTGTGTTTGGGCTTTATTTGTCTTATCTATGTTTCTATAAGTATTCTAGAAGTGTTTTCTTACTTTGTGAGCTGTCAAGAGTTTTGTAATATTCATTTGACTGATTAACTTACAAATCTCTTGATTAATAGTTGCTCTTCTGGCAGAATTATCAAAAGCAACTCTAAACTTTTCCATAAAATCTTGATAGTTGTCCAAGATACCCTCATTTTTTCCAATGAGTAGAACTGGCCATCTGGTCACTCATTCTTCCAAAAGGCCACAAACAAATGTTACTTTGGTCCTATCTGTAGGGAACTCCTCTGGCCTTCCTGCCATGAACAACTCACATTCATATTGACTCCCCCACCCGCCATGTCTCTAGCAAGCTTCTAGGAGAACATAATATCTATCTATCTATCTATCTATCTATCTATCTATCTATCTATCTATCTATCTGTCGGAGGGCAAGCGGATGTGGAGCGGCCTGCTTCTCTCCTAGGCACCAGTGATCCAAGTACTATGCAGTAAATAGACTCCAAACAGAAGTTATATCAAATATCCTATTTACTTTATATACATACGTATTTACAGATCACTTCCACAGGTAACAAATGATACACCATCAACGATACAGCTTTCACGAGGTAAATGGGAATAAAATGGAATACAGAGTATCTCTGCATTTATAGTCAAACTGACCTATCACATCATAGGTCAATCTCGTTAACTACCACACCCAACCTAACTCTAAGCACCTGCTGAATGAGTCACACATGACACATCATTCCTACAACAATGGCTGCTAATTGGGTGACTGTGCAGAATATTTCACCTTTTACCTAGAAATCAAGCCTCTCTGTATAATTTATATCTAGAAGTAAATTCCTGGGTTTATCAAACCCTAACACTATCTATCTATCTATCTATCTATCTATCTATCTATCTATCTATCTATCTATCATCATCTCCATTCAATAAATGAAGTCAGTGGCACTGCTGAGAGGATCTGGGTTAACTTATTTCAATTTCAATTTATTTATTACAGCCATAGACCAGTACAAATAAAAATATGCCATATGTAGCCAATAAAAGTTCTCAGCTATAATAAAATAAATAAAATCCATATCTAAAATTAGTTTAGCAAAATACTTAACATTTGTATATCATATCAAGAAGACAGCCTATTTTACGTTATGTTGAGTTCCATATCTTGTGGCATCCTATGGTTATTAATTATTAACTATTAAAATTAAGTGTTAATATCAAAATTTTAAATGAATAGTTATAAAAGAAAGTAAAATATTTATGGTAAGTTTTTCACTAAGTTACATCGGCTCTTTAGTGCTGCTGCGCAGAATCTTGCTACCTGCGCTGTGACTGTAATCCACTCATCTTTGAGCAAAATCTGAACATACTCGGTTTCAGAACGGCCCGGATACCTCATAATTATCGGGGAAATAAATTTTATTCGAATATCTCTGTAGAATGAACATCGTAGAAGGACATGTCCAGTAGTTTCTATCTCTCCAGAATTACAAGGACAGAGCCTTTTATCCAATGGAATTTTTTTATATTTGCCGTCCAAGACGGCTGAGGGGAGGACATGGCATCGTGCAAGTGAGAAGGCTTTCCGATGGTTCAGTGTCTCTAGCTGGCTGAGATATCTCGCAGAGGTAACAGTATATCTAGTAGAGTCTGGAGCCAAAAATGTCGGGGCTTTCTCTAGATCTACTTGCCTCTCCATGTCCTCTACCCTTTGTCTCAGGCTTTGTTTTGCCTTGTCGTAGCCCAGCTCTAGTATTGAAGACGGAGAAAAACCTAATTTTGTGAGATTATATTCGACAGCCTTGATCCATGAGGAAGAAAATTTGTCTTGGAGAATTAGTGGTGCAAGGCCTTGTGGAAAAAAGTTGAGTTTTAGCCACAGATTTAAGGAAGCTATACAGATTCTTGACTCAACTTTTACCAGTCCTGTCTCCAGGCGTAAGCGAGCATTAGAAATACAACGAGGGATCTGTAAAATTGCTCTTATAAATTTGGATTGAACTCTCTCCAAAGGTATGAAACTAGAAGATGAGGGTCCAAGCTGGGTCCCATACAATAGCTGTGCAAGCGACTTAGCCTGAAAAAGCTTAATTGCAGCTGGGACATAATGTCCTCCTTTCGAGTGGAAAAATTTGAGAATGGCGTTGGCTGATCTCTGACCAATGGCAGCTGCATGTTCGCAATGTGCATTCCTTGAGCCGGTGGTGTGTATGACAACACCCAGATATTTAAAAATGGTCACCTGTTCTATTTTATGTCCATTAAGGTACCATGAACGGAGTTTTGGCCTTTTAGCAAAGGCCATAACTTTAGTTTTCTGAAAGTTAATTTCCAATTTATCGTTATTGCAGTACTGGAGCAATGCTCGCAGGGCTCTTTTAAGACCTACTGGTGTCCTTGAAAGAATTACTGCGTCATCTGCATACAATAACAAGGCGATGCTGCGATTCCCTATTTTTGGGTGGTGGTGGTTTGGTTTATTTATCCATTTAACCATGTCATTAATATAGAAGTTAAAAAGCAGGGGGGCCAAAATGCACCCCTGTTTTACCCCCTTTTGAGCTATAATCGACATAGAGAGAGTCCCTTGCGTGTTGCACCTAACCTTGAGGGTCGTGTTGGAATGTAAGGCACGTAATAAATGGAGAAGCCTACGATCAATTGAGGCGGCTTCCAACTTCTCCCATAACTTGATTCTGGTGACAGAGTCAAAGGCTGCCTTTAGGTCTATGAAGGCAGCATATAGTGATGCCGCTCTATTAGACACATATTTTTCAATCAGGTGCTGCAAGACCAGGCATTGGTCAATAGTGCCTCTCCCCTCTTTAAAACCAGCTTGTTCTTCTGCTATCAAATTATTGTGGTCCAGCCAGTTCTTGACTTTGTCTCGTAGGTGTTTGGCATAGAGTTTGCTAATTATATTTAGCAAACTTATTGGTCTATAGTTTGAAGGGTCATCTCTGTTTCCCTTCTTGAAGATTGGGACAACAATCGCTAAACCCCAGTCTTCCGGGATATTTCCAGTAGTATCGATGTAGGTAAATAGCGCCGCCAGGACTGGAGTCCACCACTCCCTATTGTTCTTCAGGAGTTCTGCAGGGATGAAATCAGCACCCGGAGCCTTCCCTGTCTTAAGTTGATCAATGAGAGATTTAATTTCAGACACCGAAACTGGGTGCCATTCGGGTACGTCCTTCATAGTTGGCAGATTTGCCTCACTGGAGGAATCTTCATACAGCCTCCGGAAATGTAGCTCCCAGGCAGCTGGTGATATATGGGAGTCTAGAGGAGTATAGGTTCTGGTGGTTTGGCAAGCTATTAAATGCCAGAATAGGGAAGAGTTCTTATTCTTTACTGCCTCTATGAGTCGTTCCCAGGTAGACCTGATGTCTTGCTTCTTCTTAGATGTCACAAGTCGCTTGTATTGTTTTTTAAGAATCAGGAGATGTTTAAGAGTCTTTGAGTTGCCATTTCCAGTCTCATTTTTATATATTTTGTAAGCTGAGGTAAGAGCTTTCTTTGCTTCCACACAATCCTTATCGAACCATGGCTTCGAGGCAAGGGCAGGCCTCTTAACTGAGAAATCAGGATCGCGTGTCAGTAGCGGTTGTAGATTTTGTACTAGGTTGTTATATAGTTCTAGTAAATTTTGAGAGGAGTTGGCTGATATGAAGTTCGATTGAATTTTTTGGAAGTTATCCTCTGCTAAAGCTCTCCTTACCTTCTGATCGAGAGACTGGGACCATGCAACCCGACATCTTGTTAGACCTGCTGGAGAAATTGCAGGAATGAAACAGTCCCCGGGAGACATCTGCCAAAAAGAACTTTTTAATTGTATGCAGAGTGGTAAATGATCACTTTCTAGAAGTGGTAAGATTTCAAAATGTTTTATATATTTTAGTAAATCCATGGAGGTTAGGATATAATCAATGGTGCTAGTTCTAACTCCAGCCATAAATGTCACTTCTCCTGGATAGTCTCCTACTTGTGAGCCATTTGTTATAAAAAGGTTGAGCCTGTTTGCCATCTTTGCAAGGCAGAGGCCAGCGTAGTTTACTCCTTTATCTTTAGAGAGTCGTGTGAGGGGGGTACTAGTTAGATTGGAATCCTCCGATGGGGGGTATTGATGAAATTTAGAAAATAATGCATAATCATCCGTACCCAATCTCGCGTTGAAGTCTCCCCCTAATAAGACCCTAGCATTTGCATGTTCCATAAGGAGATTACTAACATAGTGTTCCAACTCCATCCATAAGGCAGTTGTTTCGGATTTTCTTTGCGATGGAGGGAGATAAACGTTGATTATCAATAGTGAGTCTGGACCCGACTTAAGAAGGAGGGCCATAGCCAAATGTTTTAGAGGGGGGATTGATATAGACTCGACTCTCAAGGAGGTTGAGATAAGTATACCCAGACCTCCTTTCAATCTCCCTGGTCCTTTACCTGGCCTCGCTTTTAATTTATATGAGTAATATCCATTGAGGAGGAGGTCATCATCAGTCCATGTCTCTTGCACCAAAATAATATCCTTGCCTATCAAGGGGTCGGAGTGATTAAAACCTCTAAATCGATGCCATCCAGCTAAATTCCATGATAAGATGTTTAGGGTATTCGTCTTGCACTGATCTACATACAGTCAATTTGTATTCTCTGTAGTGGCCGTTGTTAGATGGTGATTGTGAGGAGCGGTGGGAGTACCAATTAGTTTATGTTGTTTGTTGTTAAATATAGCTGGCCGTGGAGTAAATTTCTTTTGTATACCTGGTGAGTCATCAGCAACAGCAGCAAAGTTTGCCTCATCAGTAGTATGGGGCTTCAAGACAGACCTCTGTCTCTTTCTCTGTGATACTGCTAATTGTTGAGCCTGGGAAGCTTCACCTTTAGCAATTATCTCTGCAGCATCCACCTCTGATTCCCACAGAGCTTTGAGATCATTACCTGCAGGGTGCACTTGAAGATCCACCTTATACAAGGATTTTATAAGTAGGTCTGACTCTGGAGAGGACAAGAGATGAGCTATGTCCTTAGAGTCTGCATACTTAGGAGTCACTACACATTGACATTCTTTTACTTTTTGCAGACTATCAGAGATTAGATTAACCATTTCGGATTCCTCACATTCGGCCTGTGTGTCAGAGCATTTCTTTAGTGTGAGGGTGTTAGTGTTTTGTTGAACGACTATGTTGTCACAGTCCTGAGAGCTTGATGATGCCAAGTTTATTAATGGCTTTACTGTAGAGTGTGTTGTTGTCAGTGCCTCCCTTAATTCATCCAGTCTTTGTATAATATCTACTTGCTCCGGTTCTGGTAACGCACCAAATAAATCAATCAGCATTTCTTCTGGCTCTTCCTCCACAGTCTCACTATCTGTAGCTAGCACAGTTTGTTGGTTATTACTCTGTTTTCTCAGGGCCGTTGTTGTTGCAGCTGCTTTGATTTTAGTTATATGAGAGCTACTGCAGTTAGGTGTTAAAGCGGCAGTACTCTCTGTAAGGGGTTGATCCAAGAGTGGGCTCACTTTCTCTGAGGCGAAGACACGTATTGGGAATATTGAAAAGGTGTTCAGGAAGGGCTTCATTCTGGAAAGCATGCTAGGAAATATAGGCTGCTTAAAAGTTAGCAAAACTCGAATATAATCTCTTCTGTGTGGCAGCCAATCAACATGCACTAAATCTATCATTGAACGTTCACATCGGAGCAGCTGGCTCAATGATAGCATAACAGCTCTTCTATCGCTCCATCTCCCTCTATTCACTCTGTTGTCATAAATCTGCAGGGTGATCTGATTGGTTTGTAAGTAGTAATTCCATTTGTCTCCTCTCTGTCCTTTTTCTAATTGGGGACTGCTTTCTTTACAGACATTCTTTCCTTTCCTTATGGTTTCAGGAAAAGGGCCAGCTTCTATCTCTGTACTAACCCCATGATGACTGTCAGTGTGGGTAGTAGTAAAAATCTTCCTATTTCCTTCTGTTTTGTTTGAGTGGCTCTCAATAAACTTTGTGAAGGACTCCTTCAGGGAGTTGACCTTATCTTTAACTGTTGTTAAAAGTTCAAAAATTGATATCACCGTGTGTGCTGTTAGCAGACATTGTCTAGATATAAAGTCTGTTATGTTCTCCCTCTTTAAGTTCATAACATCCCCCTCTTGCATAAGCAAAGCAGCTGCCGAGCAGGCCGCTGCAGTCTGGGAGGGGGAAACATTTTCTGCAAGGGTGGAGGAAAGTTCTGAGAGCTGCTGACTTTCTAGTTCTGACTGTAAGTCCCACTCCAATGAATTCTGTAAGGTAGCTCTATTTGTAAAGGAGTCTAAAGTCGAGTTACTTACTGAAACAGTTTCTTTGTTTGTTGTATAGTCGTCCATTCTCTGTTGCTTCAATGGCTTAAAGTCTGTGCTGCAGAGAGCCCACGCTGACTCTTTTTTCTTTTCCCCATTCTTAAAACCTGACTTGTGATATTGATAAGTTAGACTAAAAATATCCTCTCTGGCTTGGAGTATTTGTAGAAATGGTTAAAAGTAATTAGAAGTATAAAATATATAAAATTTAAGAAATATATATACATATATTTCAGAGTTTAAAATTTAGAAATAGGCTGTGCAAAAACAGATAATAAGTCCAATAGCGGGGCACTAATAGCAGAGAACACAATGTCAGGCTGCCAGAGAAAAAAAAATTTAAAAGAAAAATTTAGAAGGAGCTCTTTCCAGTAGTTGCTGCCTCGTCGCCATCTTGCCCCGCCCTCCAGGATCTGGGTTAAAATGAGTGGAAGAAAAAGTAAAAGCAGTACCTTTGTTGGTGTTTATTGCTGACCACCCAACCAAAGAGATGTGGATAATAAAAAGGAAAAGCAAATATTAATGAAAAGCAAATGCATATTTTTCAAAGAAGAATAAAGTAAATTATGACAGGGAACTTTAATTACCCCGAACATTTGGCAGAGAGAAATTCTGCCAAGCATGGTCCTTCTAGGAAAATTCTTGGTTTATCTTACTGACAACCTTCTCCTTCAATGAGAGAAGAAAAGCACAAGGGAATCAACTATCTTTGATTTAATCCAAACCAATTAGAAAGATTTAGCAGATTAAGTGGTAGTAGTATGGATTTTAATTTTATTTAATTTATTTGATTTAGACACTGCCCAACTCCAATCAGTTTTGAGGGAAAGTAATCATTGATATTAACAGAAACTAAAGTTGAGTTAAAACAGTTACATAAACAGATTTTTAATCAAGTCACAGTAAGAATAAATAACATTCCATGGTAAGAAAAGAGACAAAGATGAATGGGAGCTTTTAAAAAGAAATTACTATTATAGCACATATAGCACATACAGGAGGCAAAAAGATAGATCACTAGGGAAGACTACATACAGATAGCCCAGATATCTAGAGATGTTGCCAAGAAAGCTAAAGTTCAGAATAAGTTGAGGTTAGTGAAAGATGCTAAGGAAATTGAAAGGGCTTCTTTGGGTATGTTCAAAATAAATGAAGAAAAAAGGATCAGTATTCCAGTTGGTCAGTAAAAATAGCAAAAGGGTAACTGATAATAAAGAAAAGGTGAATTACTCAACTCCTGAATATGGCAGTAAATAGCATGTACTTCCTATTTGGTGGGATTCAGGCAACAGTATGTTGGCTTACAAGGTATTTGTTAAATTATTGGTCATAACTTGCATATAGTGAGAGTTCTTGAAGTGAACCTTACTTTGAGTACTATTGTGATAACTGGCTAAAAGAGATACATATGGCTTCCACTCTTTCCAAGGCCTCCAGAAGTCTCTTAAGACCTGGCTCTGTTCCCAGGCCTGGGGTTTAGAGTGTTTGTGGAGCCACTGTCAAATCTTGTTTTGAAAGCTATTGATGTGTTTTTGTTCAGGTGGTCATGTTTTTTTGAATTGTGTATTTTAAATGTAAACTGCCCAAAGTCTTTTCGGAGTTGGGGGGGGGGGGGCTCAAAATCCAATGCATTAAATTAAATTAAGTTGGATCCAACTTGGATCCTTATGGTTAGTAGGCTATGTATGTGGTATGGGTATTACTAAAGCTGGCAAACATTTCTCTCTGTCTCTCTCTGTCTCTCTCTCTCTCTCTCTCTCCCTATCATCTGTCATCTATCATAATCTTTCTATTATGTGTTTGTCAAACTAAGAGAAAGGGAAGACAGTAATAGATCTGAATGAAGGGGGTCTGATATTGATGAATACATTCATAGAAGTAGAGGTGTTGGTTTAATTATGAATGAAAGACCTACATTTAAGTAAGGTATCAAGCAGGATCCGACAGAATATAACCCTGGCTCTGACACTTCCTAACAATTTCAAAAATGACATGGATGAAAAGGCAAAACGAATGCTTATCAAAAATTAGAAATGACCCAAAGCAGGATAGGATAGCTAATACAAAAAGAATTTTTTAAAAAATCTTGATAGGTTGGAGAAGTGGCTGAAAACAATAGAACTAAATTTAATAGCAACAGATCCAAAGTTCTTCACTTAGAAGATAGAAATAAAATGCCCAGGTATGGGAATAGGATAGGAAATATATGGCTTGATAATATTATGGGTAAAGCAGATTCTGGAATTGTAGTGGATCACATGCTGGATATGAATATGTAATAGTAGTGTGACATGACTGCTAAAAAAAAAACAAATGCAGTTTTGATTGATTATGTGCCATTTAGTCAATGTCAGTTCTTAGTGACCACACTGATAGATCTTGTCTAGGATGATCTGTCCCCAACTTGACCATTCAGGTCTTTCAGTGCTGAAATCAAGCCCATTTACATACCTTGCTGCTGGTTGTCCTCTTCTCTTCTCTTTTCTTTATTATGGTGTACATAATAAGACAAGATACATTAAAACCATTTTTTTGTTGTTTATTCGTTCAGTCGTTTCCGACTCTTCGTGACTTCATGGACCAGCCCACGCCAGAGCTTTCTGTCGGCTGTCACCATCCCCAGCTCCAAAACCACAATTTAAATTAAAATAAAAACAAGGTAAAAACAAGATATGGAATATCTTTTCCAAGGCCTTCATGTTTTTCTACCAAGGGCCAATTTTCGACTGCTGGTTCCTTTACTATTGATAGTTGATCATAAAAGGCAGAAACTATCTACCACTTCAGTGTCTTCATTGTCAGTTCTATGCCTGGTTGTCATATCTGCTGTCATTAGTTTGGTCTTCTTTATGTATAATCATAGTCCAATGTTTTGTCACTACGGTCCTTTACTTTCACTACTTGAGCTTGCAGATCATTTACATTTTCAGCTATCAGAGTAATGTCCTCACTATAGCACAGGTTACTGATGTTCTTCCAGCAATTTTGAAACCATACTCATCCTCTTCCAATTCAGCCTCCCTCAATATACAGTATGCTCAGCACATTGGTTGAATAAATAAGGAGAGACTTTACAGTAAACAGTATGATCTTCTGACTCAAAGTGTCCAGTTCCAGTTCGTTTCAATTCACTGGTGCCTAAGATGTCAATGTGTAGTCAATTCATTTCATATTTCACTGTGCTGAGTTTTCCTATATTCATGCTTTTTACTTTTCATTTTCCCAATGTAATTCTGTCTTTGCAGTTTCATATTTTCTTTTCCTGTGTGGCAAATATTCAGCAACTACACATCCTAAAGACTTTATTATAGCCACATCATAAACATCACTAATACTTTTAAAGATCCTCAGCTCTTTCTCAGAAGCTTATTGAGTGCCATCTGGCTGGAGAGACCCATCATCTGGCACCATATTATCAATCACTTCATGTAGTCTGGTCTTCTTGGTAAAACACAAGAGCAGTTTACCACTGCCTTCTCCCATGTAGTATGAAATGAAATATTTTCTGTCATCACTAAAGTGATCATCTGCCTCCAGCATTTCCTAAATTGTTGCTGCCCAACATAGGTGCCTGCTTCCTGTAGCTGGGCAGCTGGAATGACCTTCACAACTTAGGTGCCCTTGCTGGGAAAATATGCTGTTGGTATTCACTCCTGGCATACTTCACTTATCCCTCCTAGGAATATCCCACCACCACAATGAGGAGCAGCATTGCAAGACTTGGGAGAGGGGGAAATGCAGTTTAGGGTACATCAATAAATGCATTATTTCAAAGCCATAAGAAGTAATTATTCCACTAGATTTGACAACACTGTGCATCCTGTGTTCAATCTTTGACACCATATTTCAAAAAAGATTCAGAGAAACTTGGAGGAAATGCAGAGATGATTAGGGGGTGGAACAAGGATGATTAGAGGGTGGAAACTAAACTTTATGAGGAGAAAGTGAGGGAACTGGGAATGTTTAGCCTTAAAATAAGGCAACTAGGGAGGGACATGATAGCATTTTCAAGTACCTGAAAGGATGTCATACATACAGTCCAGGACTTCAGGAAGACAGATTCTGGTTGAATGTTAGAAAAGTATTCTAATAGTAAGGGCAGTTTGGCAGTGCAACAAATTGCCAAGCAAAGTGGTAAACTCCACTTTGCTAGATAAGCTGAAGCAGAGGCTGAATTGTCCCTTCCAACTCTATGGTTATTTTTCCTGCAATAGTCTAACAGAGCTGTCTCCTGAATATCCTTAACTCACATCAGGATAGAATACTTAGGACAGAATTACATGGCCTGCTATCCTGAACCTTTTTTTGTTTTTGTTTGCAAGTCCTGCAAAATTTTCATCTGCACCAGAAAAAACACAAATTCCCCTCTTCTCCCTGCTGCTTTTCCCACATCCCGTGTTCTACAATTATGTTTGTGATAGAAATGTAGGTCTGAGACATGAACATGAGTAAATGTACCTGGTGTGGAGAACTGCAGGAGCAAACAGGTGTGAGATGCAAAGGTGAAGTCTTCTGTCCCAGTCCTGATTTGCATAAGAAATGTAGTGCTTGGAAGACAAGGTCTATATAACATTTTATTGTGATAAAAGAAGTAAGATAATTGTGTAGGCTATAAGAAAAATTCTACAGTCTGCATTAGAACCACATCATATTTGACCGGGTGAGGCTTCCAAAATTGTATATGAGCTTGCCAGACCTCCAGAGCACTACATCAGACAAGATGATCAGCAAAGCAATAGAGAAAGGATGACGGTGGGGGGAAATAAATGGTATTTGATCTTAAACTGGCAGAGGAAAGCTGACATAAGTTGTAGGAATTCCAATTAGGTGCTGTGATGGAGTTGGATTTTTTTCAAAGTTTCTGGAATGAACAAACCATGGCTTATTCTCAAGTTTTAAAGATATAAAATTTTGTGATAATATGGAACTGAGCCATCTCTATCCTTCAAATAAATACATTGGTTCCTTGTTAGGCAGAAAGCAGCAACAGAATGATACTAGATAATGTTCACACTGATGTAACTGGAAAGAATTCTAGATGATGTACAGGTAAAAATAAATCAATAGAAGCCAAATCAGATAGGTGAGAAAAGTAGTTGGAGAAGAAATAATGGTAATGAATAAAGTGTGCAAGCTTTCTCAAGCAAATTGGTAGAAGAGAAGGCAGCTTTTTTTAAGATGATGATACTCAAGCCATTGCTGCAGAAAGATACTTGCTATGCAATGTGCGTGATGATGATGATGATGGCAATGATGATAATGCAGAGTAGTGTGCTAAAAATAATCAGAACCCCCAAAACTTATCTAATTGTCTTAGTTGGCAGCTGGGACTCATTGTCACTATTACACAAGGGCTGCAGTGACAAAGAGAAACCTCAGGCTAATTTACTGAGCAAAATCTGTCAATTTGAGTGAGCTTTTTTGTTTAAAAATTGGATAATGACAATCTTAGTTTCTAATGGTTTAAATTATGCATCAGCAAAAGGAACTGGATGCTTCCTCATTTAGTTAGCACTTAATTGCCATCTCTATTGCTGATGTCAGGATGTGCCAACTTTTGTGATGGATATAGAAAAGGCTTCAAAATTCTTCTGTGCGACAGTCTGGAAAATTATAGTTGCTTATAATTTTGAGAATAACTTCTGGTTTCATGTCTTTCTTCCCATGTCTTTTTTGACAATGAGAAACAACAAATAGGTTTCATCTGATAATAAATTTCCTAAGGAGACAGTAGTTACTGACTCATAAATCCCAAATGCTCTTTTAAAAATGTATTTAAAGCAAACAAAAGTTTCATGTACAAAGGTTGTAAAGGGAGGAAGAAAAAAGTAAGAGTTGAGCTACATGATCAGCCCTTGATGGACTTGACTATCCCAGGCTACAGAAATCACAGATTCGAATGTTCAGGTCTCTCCAGTTTTTTTTTTTAAACATACACACTTCTGCTCCTGAATCCCATAGCTACTGGGCTGGGGACTGCTGATTTTTGATTTGGAGAACTCTGGATCTTAGGCTAGGATGCAGGAAGGTAGGAGAAGGACTGGGTTTGGGCTGGAACCAGAACTAGCAATGAGGAGGGTGGAAAACTGGATGGAAAAAACAGTAGAATATGGGTTGGGGAGAAGTGTAGTGGCTATGCTCAAGCAGGTGGTTTGAAGGGAAGGAGGGAGAAAAACAGAGAAGAGAAAACCAATTGTTTACTGCATTTACAATAATGAATATCCGGAGAGTTGGTGACTGTACTTTCATTAGTTGTGTTCAAGAGGAGGCTAGAAAGATCTTTTTGTAATGCTTTAATCTGGATTCCTGCACTGAGTAGGAAGTTGGATTCAATGGCCCAAATTACTATGATTTTTTTTTTAATAAGAACTTTATTAAGTTTAAAGCAAAGATAAAAACTACAAAAAAGAAAAATACTACAAAAAGAAAAAAAGTGAAAAAACAGAAAATGAAAAAAGATTTTTAAGAGATTACATAACAAGGTGACTTCCAACTTTCAACAAGAATATACAGCAATTTCCATAATTAATCCCTTACTCTATATCTAACCAAGATCACATTATTTCTATAAGTCATTCCATTAGCACATTATAAAGATCACTAAAAACAATTGCTCCTTCCCCTTATATACTGTATATAAAAAAATTAAACAAATATATAAACCTCCAAATCAACTTCCCCCCCCAAACCCATTCATCTAAATATTTCCTTCCTACCACTATTCCATATATTTCTGACCACTATAATAAAAATCAAATTATAAAAACATTTAAATTATCTACTTTTATATTTAATAATACTATAACAATCTTCACCCTATTAAACCTAAAACCAAACACTTATTATTATATCTTATAAATCTTAAAGGATCAAACAAACTTTAAAAGCAATGGAATAAATCTTAATCCAAATCATTAAAGAAAAATGGAATCATACAAGCCTTAATATCAATCCACATACATATTCTTAATTTCTTATTCCACCTCAAAATAAACCAGAACATTTACTTGTCTCCATATTAAATACAAGGCATTTTTCATACAGAAATCAAACAGCCCAACTGCCCCCCTTAGGAACTCAGACTTCTCAGCAAACAACCTCCCACAGAACAGAGCCATTTCTTTCCCAAAACATTCCCTCAGAAAAACAAGCCTGTCAGTATCTTGCAAGGCAAGCTGTCTTAACCCCTTCAACACCAAAGTGTATTCATCGCCTGGCATTTCCTCAAAGACTCCATCTTGATTGAACTCTTCCTCTTCCTCCAGAACATCCTCAGCCAGCTGACACATTTTAGAACTGATATTTTCTACAATATCCTGAATATCTTGAAGAATAGCTTGACAGGTATCATGAAAAATCTGTTTGAAATCACAATGAAGCTCAGAACGCAGCTCTGAGAAAATCTCATTAAACTCTTCCACTTTTCAGGCAGTAGATTATGGTGCCCCCTAGATACTTGGCTAGCGCAGATAGGAGCTAATGGGTTAATGAAAAGCTTCCAAGGGTTATTGAGTGATATTGACAAAAAGGAAAGTATGCTAACCAGCAGCTGCGGCTCCTTAGGAAAATGAACAGAAAGCTAAAAACTCAAAACGGCAGATTCAATGTGTAGGAAAATGTCAAATCCTTCAAATTAAATTCAAAAGTAGTAGCAGGGAGATGATTATTTATTCTCAGTCCTCCTTAATGTTTAAATGGGAAACAAGCCAAAACTTTAAAAGAAATTGAAAATTTAATCCAGAAATAACGATAGGCACCAAGAGAGTCCGCTTCTTCTTACTGTAGAAAGCCTCTCTTAGGATTCAAAACTTAAAATGAAAAATAAATTGGGTGGTTTAGAAATGGGGTGGCTGGACATACTGTCCCTTTAAGGGCTGTAGCGCAGCTCAGAAATGGTGAAATCCCAGCCTTCCGGCGAAGTCTTTACCCGTCAATCACGCACGCTGTCCATGATTTCCTGGCTGCAACTCGCTGTCCAGAGGACGAATGGGTCAATTCCAAACTTTTTCCTTGATCCGTAAAAAAGCTCTGGGCTACAGGAGAAACCAGCCTGAGCAAGAAAAAACTGCCACGATGCCAGTTCTGCCCATGGAGCTCGCGGACACAGCTACTCAGTCCGCCATATTCCCACCGGAAGCCCCAAATGACTGTGATTCTAATGGACATGAGGAGAAAGTGAAGAAGGAAGAGCAGGAATAAACGGATTAAGAAGAAAGCCAGGAGAGCAAGAGAGAGTGACAGGAGGGCACATGGACATAGAAAGTTGGGGGATAGAAAGGAAACTTTAAAAAAAAAAAAAAAAGGGAAACCAGGACAGTATTTCTGTTTTTGAATTCCCAGCAAGATAGGGAATTTAGAGTCTAAAACTTGAACTTGTCTGGGAAATACCAGACATATAGTAACCCTACTTGCTATTGATAGCTGCTCTTGTACACTTAAAACTGCCCAGAGTCCGCTGTCGTGGAGATGGGCGGTCATAAATTCGAATAATGAATAAATAATAAGAAGAAGTAAACCTGGAATCAGACTAACTGTTATGAGAGTTGCTGTGAGGAAGAATAGGCAAGAGGGTAATTTTGAAAAAAGTCAAAGAAGAGATAGAAAAGAAGTATATGCTTCCTATAGCCGCCCAGAGTCACATGCAAGTGAGATGGGCAGTTATATAAATTCAATAAACACACACACACACACACACACACACACACACACTTTGGATAGCCATTTTAAAACTGAGAAAGGGACAATCCATGAGCTGATGCAATATCCCATTATCGGGCTTATCAAGTTCCACCAGGATCAAAATTTGATACCTTTTTTTAGGCTCTGTGGAAGACTGGAATGTTTTATTTTATTTGGGGGTGGGGGATGTGGAAGAAGGGAAGAAAAATCTCCCAGAAATCTAAAACCTGATTTCATTCAGAAACTCGTGCGGAGGCTGATATCATGATTAATCAGCATTGCCACTGTAGTTTTTTCTCTTGACATAGATGGAGTAAGAAAGGACTCTGATTCAGGAAAACAAGTTATTCACCTTTGGTTTTGGTTCTCCTACTTGTGGGCAAAAGATATGTGTGACCAGGGTTTTAGGGGCAGAACTAAAACATTCCTGTTTGTATGTACTTTGAGTTAACTCTTAACTCTGATTTATCTATTTTGTGCTCTTCATGAAATTATTGGTTCTTCTTTTATTGATGTCATTTAAAAAATGAAGATGGTTTGAAATCATGTCTTTAACTATCTTGGAGAAAAATCTGAGACAGAAAAGAAGTCTTTTACTTAAACCAGTTTATGAGTGATTAACTGAGGATGGGACTTTGTGTCCCTCAAGAACAATACCAATGATACATCCCTCTATTTATTTGGAAGTAAGTCTCAATGAGACCTTCCAGATAAGTGGATATAGGATTGCAGGCTAGCCATTTTTCTTTTAATGCAGTTGTGTGCTGCTTTCCCCAAATATGACTTTACATTCTCTTCCTATTGGCTCATTGTGTTATTTTCAAACAGGATGTCTAATTTCATGCTCAGAACATGAGAGGGAGAGAGAATACACTTTTCTTCCTATGTATTGTTTTTCTGTAGTTCTTAATGGCAACATTTATGAAGATCCTGGTACAAATTGGAATTGAGGGCAGGGACTTTTGATAACAGAAACTTCCTGTTTGGTTTGCTGCTACACTGCTATCAGTGAGGAAAACAAGCTTCATAAGATTAACCCACTCATTTTGGGTGAAAATTCTTAGGCTGATTTGCTGAAGAATCTATTTCCTGACAAATTAAGTTGAAAAGTATTATGCCATACTATTATTGTAGAAAATTTAGATATACAACTCTGCCAGTTATTTAAATATACAAAGTAGTTAAACTCTTTTGATTTCTTTTTTTATATGCAACATTTATTTTTATTTCTAAGTTTTCTTTTAAATGTTGACTTTATTGAAATAAACTTTTTCTCATAACACCAATTTAATAAAAAGCTCCTACTTTTTAAGGTGACTTTATGTGTGGATGACATGGGCCCCATATTTATGCCATAATTTTGCTGTATGAATAAATGTAGTTTATCAAGCCATTTTCCAGTAACTGGAAAATCAGTTTGTCTGGAAACCTTGGTATACAGTAATTGTCTCTAGAGCCTATCATAGGAAGAATAAATGAATTTCTTTACTTTTATTTATTTTCTCTATGAACTGTTTCCCTCTCTTTTGTGTTCACTCCTCCTTATCAGTCTAGTAGTGGGAGAGTTGATCACAAAAAAAACTGGCTTGTCAACCAAGCCCCCCCCCCCCAAGACAAATTATCCAAATATCTTTGAGAATACCATTTTATAATTCAGCTCAAATCCATGTGCAAGAAAACCTTAGATTTGTGACTTTATAACAATTGGTCTTATGGCATTATAACATTTTACGATAGACCATGAACCTAAATGTGAAAAGTACATTGTAATTTATTGTGCTTTGATCTAGCTCTCCGTAAAGCTACAGAGAGAACATAAAACCTCATTTGGGCTTAAGCCCTTATGGTTGTTGGGAGCAAGCTGATTGAAAAATGGTCCTCTTGGGACCCTAACTGGAGATATACCTTATTTAGTAACTCATGGTTGGCACCTGCAGAAAAGCTGAGGCCTTTACTTGACATCTCTTGGATGATACATACGTGATTCAAATGGCATATCGCTTTGAGAACAACTGGCAGACTGTTAATGGTCATTAGTTCAAAGAAAGTTCAAGCCAAATAATATACTCAGATGGTGGAATTTTAGTAAAGTTTCAAAGGATCTCCCAAATACTATGTAGGAATATGTCAGAAGAATAAAGATACCTTCTAGATAGTTTTTGTTGTTTATTCGTTCAGTCACTTACGACTCTTCGTGACTTCATGGACCAGTCCATGCCAGAGCTTCCTGTCAGCCGTCGCCATCTCCAGCTCCCCTAAGGTCGAGTCCGTCACCTCCAGAATATCATCCATCCATCTTGCCCTTGGTCGTCCCCTCTTCCTTTTGCCTTCCACTTTCCCTAGCATCAGCCACTAGATAGTAGCTGAGCTACAGTTAATGGTACTTGGGCAGGTGAATACCCACTTTTGAATGGTGGATGTTGTTCTACTATCATTATAAATCTTTAATTCATAGCAGGATCTGTGCATCAAGACTAAGATTCCATTGTCTGTGGATTGTCACTGTCTGTGCTGAATTATTGTGTATCTGGATAATTATGATTTTTTTTACACTACGATTTGACTAAGTGCCAAGTTTAACTCTTCAGTTGTTTAAAGTAACTAATGCTTTGGAATACCTTCAAGTAATTTGCAGAAGTCAAGTTATTTAGCATATTTTAATTCAGCGCGTTAAAAAAAATAGAATGGAGAGTGTAAAAAGAAAGACACATTGGCTATGATAATAGACTACATAGCTACTTCATTTGCTGCATGTTTTTTAGTTAATTTCAAATGTATATATTACATTCCCTTTCATTCTACTATAATCCTAGAGGAACTTCAAATGAGGATCATTTATCCATGTAATTGCAAGTTTTAATATGGTAGAAACCTATATATTTTTGTTGCTTTTGAAATTGCTAGTCTATGACCATTACAAACATTAAGTTCTGTAAAGTTAATAAGTGTTAACATTAAAATAATGTTTAAGAAGGAAGCTATGGTGCTGGCTCTCTTTAGATGAGGGTTAGTTATCCAGAACTATTGATTTCAAAAAACTGCCACTTGATCCTGAGAAAAGACATGACTGCTTTAAAGAGTTGCAGACAGGCGCTATGAACCTGCATGTGTGCAGCACCCTTTTGGAAAGAAATTGGAAGTACTACACAGTCCTATCCACTACAGTATTTTGGATCCAATTAATTTATATCTTTAGATTGATACATTCTTGGAATGGTAATTTTAATTTTTATAGCTAGTGTGTGATTTTCAAAATGAATCCAAATAGTTTATACTCCTGATTTGTGGTCTCAAGAAGATTATTTATAAAATTAATTCTAACATTGAAACTTGGGCTGTTTGCTACTGCTTCTAGTACCTTAATGCCTGCTCAGAATTTTAGGACACCTTCAAGTAAGATGACCTCAGACAGCTCACCTCTCTGAGTGGGTCCACTTCTTTTTCACCACTCTCACAGCTGCCCATTGGCTTACTTTCTCCCGGTGGACCCAATCCATGGACATATCCAGAGAAAGTGAGAGAAAGGGAATGCTTTCACTCTTGTCAATGGATTTGCAGAGAATAAAGGTGAACAAGCAGTAAGGAGGATGGGTAGCATTGGGTTATTTTAATTACTCCTGCAGTTTAAGCTCTAAACTAATTCCTGTTTCACCTGTTAATTTGTTAATTTTTCATACCTTTCATTTTAACCTATTAATTCTTCAATAAACCTACACCGTCACTTCCCTCCATGTATTCATCAAATATACTCCACAAGTTTAGATCATCTTCATTCAGATCTATTATATCTTTCCCCTTTCTCTTAGTTTCACAGAAATATTGTTTTTGTCTTTTTTTCTTTCTTTTATTTCAACAAGTCATGCTCTTATCTTTTATTCCTCTTACATTCCAAGTCTCAATCTTCCACATGCCTTCAGGATGATCAGATGGGCCCTGTAACTATTAAACCCTGCCTCCCATCCTAGCTTTGGTCAGTCAAGGCTTTCACATAATACTTTTTCACAAGATAGAGAAGGCCACCAACCTTAGGGCATATCTGTATTTACCATTTAATATGTTTCTGTCCTATGCTCATGGCAACTTAAGTCTAAACCAGCTTAAGAAAATGTCCTGACTGAGAGACCTTAGCAACAGCATGCCTATTATTAAATCTCATCTGCAGGTTACCATATCCTCCCATTGGACAATTCCCCTGCCTTCCCACCTTTCTGTTTCTAGAAGGCAATGGCCAATCACTTTACTTTTTATGGGTGGACCTTATACATTCATATGTATGTAACATACATATATCTACATGTATGTATAAAATTATATCTACACAAAGTAAACTTAAATTTATATATACAAAGCTAAAGCATCAAAATGCACCTATGTTTGGTAGTGGACTGGATGAGGGCCAATGAACTGGACTTCAATCCAAAGGTACTGTTAGTGGATGATTTTGTCGGAGTTCCTGTGTAAAAAATCAAATGGCCTTCTTCACTGTATGTTTTCCTATTCCTCTGCTCTGAGCGTTTCCCATAACAAAATGACAGATAACGCAGGTGTTATACCATGTGACACATTGTTTCGGCTAGTTCATCAGGCATCCCCTGAGAACCTTTTCCCGGAGGAGAGACAATGTGCAACACTGCCATCTCATGGCAATTTATATTATGTGCAACAGGCTGTAAGTTTTAACATTACGTTTCTGTAACTCATGACTCCATGTTTTCCTCCAATCAGAAAGCTGAAACAAGTGTATATCTCAGCTGTGAACTATGGGTCTATGCTTCTTGACTTATCGTCTTGTTGCCATGTTCCTATATGTGTGATTTGTTCCTAGCCTATACACGCCTGGCTGTCTGTGTAAGCCATGGCGTTCTTCACATCTGCTGATGGAACCAAAGGAACGAAACTCTGCTTATGGTTTGTTGTTTTTTTCCTTTTTGCAATAATGTAACTCTATGCATTTATTGCCTTATGCTACAAGTAAACAACTTTTAGCCCTAAATGCTGCACTCTGTCTGTTTTGTTTACTCTGTGCCTGGAACCCCATAAGCCAGCAATATCCCACAGATTTATTTGTCTATGGGAGTGGGTCAACCATTGGAAGAGGTTATTTCAAGAATGAAATTTGTAGGGATGCTTCTAGATCTGTCTTTGTCACTGCTTAAGCTGGTATGCCATTACTTCCCTACTTGGCTAGAAATACCCTTGGTGTGGTAATCCATGCCTTGGTAACTTGTACAGATTTCTACAAAATACCTTATTATACATGGGATTGCCCTTGAGGATGGCCTGGAGACCATCATATAATAAAATTCATTCCTAATTGACTTGGGGAATGTTCCTGGGAATATGCAGCTTTTTTATTAAAGAGTTTAAACAGCCACTGGTAATGTAGAAACCTGCCATCTAATGGGTCTGGGAAATGAAAGATGTTTTGGAGAACTCTTTTTTTAAAGCCTTTTTATTAAAAATAAAATAAAATTAGGACTAGGAATGAGTTTTGGGGCCTTTAGTAATAAGATGGCAGGCAGTTCCTAACCTGCTAAGTGTTATTTCACTTGTTGCAGGTTTGTGTATGTGTGTGTTGTGCAGCGCTGACCTGTCTAAAACATTGTGGCTCTGAATACCTGAAAATATCATTTGGAAGAATACATGAAGCAGGACATCCATTTTTGCTTCTGTGTCTCTAGGCTTCATTTTTTACCAAGTGCTTTTGTTTTGACATCCTGTGTCATTTGTGAATGAT
Organism: Charina bottae; assembly: GCA_023362775.1. Taxonomy (NCBI): domain Eukaryota; kingdom Metazoa; phylum Chordata; class Lepidosauria; order Squamata; family Charinaidae; genus Charina; species Charina bottae. Next base: position 79,766,368 of record JALMGJ010000001.1, on the reverse strand, counting down.
GTTATAAAAAGAAGCATAAAACTAGGAAAGACAACATTTTTATTGTTGAGTGAAACCTAGACATAACTGTGGTTTCTCTGGATATAAACTAAATGTACAGGATTTGTTCTCAAAATATGTTTTGGGGCTTGGGGAAAAGTGGCTTATATTTATCACAGTACAGTATCATGCAGCAGCAGAATTGCTAGCAGAAAGCAGTACTGGCTGGGATCTGAGAGTTGTGGTCCCAAACAGTACTGGAAGGAGCTAATTATGAAAGGTTGCAGTACATGTTTTAGCAAATTCAAAGAGATGTTTATATCCCCCCATTTGCATAAATATGTACTAAGGTATTCTGCCCAGTATAGGGAAACACATCAACTAATTTCTGAGACAATGAAACTTTGAACCTCCCATTTATTCTGGTAGTTCTCCTGAGACTCTTCTATACTTCTGATGGAGCAGAGCACAAAACTTCCTCCTTTTCTTTTTAATCCATCCTAAACTGGCAATGGGGGAAAAGGGAAGGGAAGGGTTGAACATGAAGTGTGTTGTGTGAATCCCCAACAGAGATTTAAAATATTTTTCAGGGATTAGAATAATTAATAAGCAAAAATAATTTCACAACAAAATACAAATTGTGGCAAAGGCAAAAACAAAATTAAAATCAATTAATTTTAAAATCAAGAATTTTAAAAGCTGCAACTAACAATAACATTAAACAACTATAAAGTTAAATGTTTGTGGAAGAATATTTTCAGCTGGCAATGGCACACAAGTAAAATGGCTCAATTCTTGGGGCAGGGAACGCTACATCTGGAGTGCTACTAACTATCAAGACAATAGTTTGGTAGTTAGCCAACAACTGTGCCTTCAGAGGTAATGATGTACATAAGAGGGGCACTTCTGCTGATTCGGGGCTGGATAAATGGCTCAAAGTGACTTCCATCTTTAAACAACTGTACTGATTACTAGTAAGCTTACAACCTACCCAGTTCATGATCAGGTTACCTTAAAGACTGTATCCTCTCATATGAGCTCATTTTGTGAAACTGTTTTTAGTCTTGCTAAAGATACATCTGAAGGGAACACAAGGGAGAGACTTCATGGTGGCTGCTTCCAGGCTTCAGAACTTGCTACAATATGGGATTGTATTTGTTATCCTTATAATAGTAGACAAAGGGAAAGAGCAGGTGGCAGCCGTAGCCAGGTGACCTTCGCACAAATCCATCTTGTGCGTCAATTGTGCCCATTCCTGAACCGGGAGGCCTCACTCACAGTCACTCATGCCTTAGTCACCTCCTATTTGGATTACTGCAATACACTCTACATGGGGCTGCCCTTGAAGACCATCTGGAAGCTGTAACTGGTTCAAAATGCAGCAGCACACAGTTTTGGGTGCCCCACGGTTCACCTGAGCAACACCACTGCTGCATGAGCTGCACTGGCTCCCAGCTGCTTTCCAGATGCAATTCAAGGTGCTGATTACCACCTTTAAAGCCCTACATGGCACTAGCCCAGGTTACTTGTGGGACTGCCTCTCTGAGGGATCTGTCTGTCCTACTGGGTTAGATAGGATAGGTGTGCTCCAGGTCCCTTCCCTTAAATGTTGCCATCTGATGGGACCTTGGAGATGTGCCTTCTCGGTGGCTGCCCCAGCCCTTTAGAACAGCTTCCCACCTGAGATCTGAGGGATCCCTACCCTTTTAGCCTTCTGGAGGGCCGTGAAGACCTGGCTTTTCCCCAAACATTGGGCTAGGATGGGGGTTGAGCTGGGAGGCTGTTTGGTTGGGCCCCAGGGGAAAGGGCACCGTGACTGTGGATGCTGCGTTGGCCACAACTTTGCAGACCAGTCACATGTCTCCCTCGTTCAGCACCTTCATAATTTTGAACAGTCACTGAACGAGCGGTCGTAAGTCGAGGACTACCTGCAAATCATATGAATCTGAACATTGCCATGTAAGGATACCACTGGTGCTTTGAACAATTGTGGCACAGAACCTTCTGTTCACTCCTGGAAACCTCCTCAGATAAACATGAATTCAAGTCTATCAATTTAATCAGAGGAGGCTCTGTGCATATTTGCAGGAGACTGAGATTGTAACATATTCTCTTTACTTAAATTTAACCCTCACATCTAATACTCTAGCCAGAGGGATGGAGCAATTTCTCATTTTAGAGAGAGCTTTCTGAAGTCAAGGCATAAAGAAAATGCCATATAATGGGAGTTTTTTTCAAGAATAACACGAACAGGTGTGTTATTGGTTTTGGTCTTCATGAAAGCACACTACAGGAGGCTTTACACAGATGCACGTTATTGGAAAATGACAGCTTCCTGGAGAAAAATACAGTATCCATTATTTTCAAATACAGTTCGTTTTTGTCTCAGATAGGATCTGGGAAATAATTTAGACCCTTTTCATGTAATTGCATATGGTACAGTTATAACACTCTCATTGGCTTTGTGAAGTTGTGAAAGTTCCAGGGAGAAGCTTAATTTTCTCCTATACTCCTTTCATCTTTATACCTAAGGCTACTTGCTAGCATATATGTTCTAGTCTGTGGAAAAAAGATTAGCCATCACAACACTCTAGATCTGCAGAGTGTATGGTTATTAGGCCACGGTATCCTTTTTTCTGACTTCTTCATCTGATTATCATTAGCTGGAACTACTAAGTCCAGTGGCTTGCCTGTCTGGGGAGAAAAGAAATAGGGTACCAATAATAAAATGGGTTACCATTGCAACTTGTCTAATCTTAGGAGTCTTTGTTTTTGATAAATAATACTTTTAGATACTAAATAGGGGTAAGATATCTAGTGGCTGCAACCAACCAATGATGTAAACTGGGAAACACGGGCTGCCAAGTCTGTACAGTAATTTGGCTAAGAGTTAAATACATGGTTGGATACATAATGTTGCTTACCATTTTCTGCAAAATATGGATTTACAGCCAAAAGTAAATGAATTTAATGTTAGCAATTTCCAAAAAATATAAGGACAGTAAAAAAATGGGTAGGGATAGTAATTCAAAAAGTGGCATATATGAGGAATAGGGATGCAGCAAATAATAGGCACAGGCAACCTGTGGCCCTCCAGATGTTGCTGAACAACAAGTCCCAGCATCCCACATCATTGGCCTTGCTTCCTGGAGATGCTGGAATTGTAGTTCAGCCACATTAGAAGCACCACAGGTTGCCTGCTGCAATTTTAGGCGAGTGTCACACACAAAAACCCAGCATGTCTCTGAATGATTATTGTGGTTCCAAAAAGAAAAAAGAAAAACAAAACATAATGCAGCCACATTATAAAATGCATTCTTAATATCTGTGGTTCACTTTTTGATTTCACTCTCAGCAGACAATTTTTCTTGGCATTACAAAAATAAGTTCTATCTTGTGGGTTAATTAAAATTGAACTGAAGGGTGGAGGGGAGTCATTTTATTTTTAAAGGCTTATAAAACATGAAAGAGTTCCAGCTCCCTCCATATTTCATGACTTGGAGTTGATAACTTTGTGTTATCAGCTCACGGCTATACCTGATTGGGACAGATCCACACATTATATCAGGATTAATACCCAAATGCCTCTAAACACATGTAGAGTGTCTCTTCTTTTCTACCCAGGATATGTCACCCTCCCTTCCCCTTAATCGTTACAAATTGTTAATAGAATAGACGGCTTAATCCCAATAAGCCTAAGTCACCTTCTTCCTTATTTTGAAAATTAAACATTGCCTACACCTGCAGGGCAGTTAAAGTTGCAGAATAACACAGTAGTCATATCTTTTCAAAACTATATTGAAAAAGGCTAGAAGAGAGTAGGACATGGCTGCAGTAGGAAAGCAAAATAGATGGCACCTAGTTCTACACATGGAAAAAGAGATCAGCTAAAACCCATTACTAAGCAGTGCAGGAGAGAGACTGAAAGTCTTGTGGTCAGAACACATACTCCCAGCTTCCCAATTCTATCTGTAGTAATCCCAGAAAGAGTGACAAGCTAAATTAAAGAACATTTGTTGATTCCATCCCACAAATCCAGTCTAAGTTTTTCTGGCAGGCTATTTTAATCACTGTAATGCAGATTCCTTTCATGGTTCTCAGGGATAGAACTAGGGTCTGTGTCACCCGGGGCAAACATGGATTCCGCACCCCCCCACACGAGTTATTTTGTCATTTTGGTGCACACCAGGCATCATTTTGGTGCACCCCCCAGCGCGGCACCCGGGGCACATGCCCCGCTTGCCCCCCCTAGTTGCGGCCCTGATGGTTCTGCTTACTCATCAGGATCAAAAAGTTCTCCAACCCTGGCTTCTTCTCAAATGACTGAGGCTGTTGCTTTGGCATGTGGTGCCATGATCATAATTGTTTGTACAAGGTTGCTGGTAGGGTGGTTCAGTGAATCAAGGAGAATGATACTGAAAGAAATGGCTAGAAGATTCAGTTGAGAGGAAAACATAAAAAGAAGACATGACTATGTAAACATCTTAAGAGGAAAAAAAGAGAAGGATTAAGGGTTTGGAAATTTGTCCTCCAACTACGCCTTTAGTCTTCTTCAGCCTGAGCTATACACTCATTCCAAGAATTGCAAAAAGCAGACATGTGGACAGGTTGGAATGGATCTCTGACAACTTAGAAAGAACAATTGTTTGATAAAGGAGGAAAGGACAGGCAAAGATGCCTACAGTAAGCTAAGATATCACATAAGCACAACTAGAGCCTAGTTATCTGTTCAGCATATAACAGTTCAATCTATCAGACCTAGAAAAACTCCCAGCCCCAATGGCTATCCTACCAAGTGGTATAAGACTCCCTCCCTCCCTCCCTCCCTGCTTATATTGTTGGAGGTTTACAAATAATACATTCTGAATAAAGTTTTTCCAACTTTTTAAATGAGACTTATATAATTGATTTTGGAGGCTGGTAAATATTTTGCTGATTTTGCAAGCTATTGCCCAATTTCCTTGTTAAATGCTGATGCCAATATTTTGAAAATGATATTGACATATAGATCACAGATGACCTTACATGTGATTGTCCATCTGGCACAGTCTGGTTTTATAAACAGGCAACAAACTTTAGTTAATATTAAATTTCTAATTGACATTTTGTCTATACACCCAGAAACACTGGAAGCAGCAGTGGTAGCTTTGTTGGATATAAGAAAAAGGCCTTTGATAGGATAGACAAATATGGATTTCCTTCTCTTTTTAATTAATTGGATTACAATCAGATATTCTAATCCCTCAGCCAAGGTGATTACAAATAGAACTATTTCTTCAGCTGTCAAATGTCTTTTACAAGTCAATCTTATTGCCTCATATTTAACTTGATATTAAATTGGCCCATCTTGTCAGGTAATCAAAGGAAATTCTGGGCATAAAAGCAGTTGGAATTAAACACTAATTATTATATGCTAACAATATACTATGTCACTGTTAATTACAAATGTTCTATACCAAAATTGTTGTATGCATTACCAAGTTCTGTAAATTAGGTTATTCATTAATTGGAATAAGTCTTATACACTTCCTATAGGGCCTTTTGTATCAAGTGAAATCTCAAAACAGTGGGATTTTACTTGGTGTTTGAATTCTTTTATTTATTGGTTTGTTCAGTTTAGGCACCACCTGACTCCAGACTGACTCTTGATGGCTCACAGTACAAGACAATATAAAAATAACAGTCTCTATAAAACAAACAGATGGAGAATCCAGTCAACACATAAAACAGATATACACCTAGCAGGGGCTCCGATCACCCTAGCTCAAACCCTGGGAGAAAAACTAGGTCTTTAAGGGAATGCGATGGGGGTGGGCCCCACCTAGATTTCACAGGAAACCTCATTCCAGAAGGCAGGCACCACGACAGAGAAGGCACGCTTCCTGGGTTTCCAAAAGATGACATTGTTTAATAGAAGAGACTCAGGTGCACCCATCCTGTTTGCTGGGTGGGCAGACACCGCTGGAGGCACGTGATCCCCCAGATAACCAGGACCTATGTCATGTAGGGCTTTATAGGTCATGTTGTTGTTTATTCGTTCAGTCGTTTCCGACTCTTCGTGACTTCATGGACCAGTCCACGCCAGAGCTTTCTGTCGGCCGTCACCATCCCCAGCTCCCCAATGGTTGAGTCCGTCACCTCCAGAATACCATCCATCCATCTTGCCCTTGGTCGGCCCCTCTTCCTTTTGCCTTCCACTTTTCCTAGCATCAGCTTCTTCTCCAGGGTATCCTGTCTTCTCATTATGTGGCCAAAGTACTTCAGTTTTGCCTTTAATATCATTCCCTCAAGTGAGCAGTCTGGCTTGATTTCCTGGAGTATGGACTGGTTTGATCTTCTTGCAGTCCAAGGCACTCTCAGAATTTTCCTCCAACACCACAGTTCAAAAGCATCTATCTTCCTTCGCTCAGCCTTCCTTATGGTCCAGCTCTCACAGCCATAGGTTACTACAGGGAAAACCATTGCTTTAACTATGCGGACCTTTGTTGTCAGTGTGATGTCTCTGCTCTTAACTATTTTATCAAGATTTGCCATTGCTCTCCTCCCAAGAAGTAGACGTCTTCGGATTTCCTGGCTGCAGTCAGCGTCTGCAGTAATCTTTGCACCTAGAAATACAAAGTCTGTCACTGCCTCCACTTTTTCTCCCTCTATTTGCCAGTCATCAATCAAGCTCGTTGCCATAATCTTGGTTTTTTTGAGGTTTAACTGCAACCCAGCTTTTGCACTTTCTTTATAGGTCATAACCAGCATTAAACACATGGAAGCAACCTGGCAACCAGTGCAGCTCCCAAAGCAGGGGTGTCAAGTGGGCATACCAACACATGCCCATTACTGCCTGTACAGCCTCATTCTGGACCAGTTGAAGCTTACAAGTGGTCTTCAAAGGCAGTCTCATGTAGAGCACATTGCAATAACTGAACCATTAGGTGACTAAAGCATGAGTGACTGTCTGAGGGTCTCCTGATCTAAGAAAGAGTGCAACTGGCACACCAGATGAAGCTGTGTAAAGTCCCTCCTGGCTATAGCTGCCATCTATTCATCAAGCTTGCCAACCTAGCAATTTGAAAGCATGCAAATGCAAGTAGATGAATAGGTACTACTTCGGTGGGTAGGTTACAGCGTTCTGCACGTGTCATGCGGCCACATGACCATGGAAGCGTCTTCGGACAACGCTGGCTCTTCGGCTAACAAACGGAGATGAGCACCGGCCCCTAGAGTCGGACACGACTGCACAAATGTGCAGGGGGAACCTTTACCTTTACCTTATTCATCAAGCAGAAGCTGTAAGTTCAAGTGGACCTTCAGACTGCACACCACTCTAGAATGGGGAAGTGCAAACTTACTGGAAGATAATGATGGAATACAGTCAGGTCCAGCATCTTGATTTCTTCAGAGGACTTCTAGAGAATGTGGAAGAGGAGCTCTATCAAATCATCATTACCATCACTACCACTACCACTACCACTACCACTTGTGACACTATATGGAAAGTCTAGTCTGTTCCCTTACTATATAGCCCTAGTGGCATCACTTGCTGTTATGTTAGGACTCAGTAGCTTCAAATGGCTGCAATGAACAATAGTGTAGAATGTAGAAGGCCCCCAGGTAACTATACCTAAATCATCATTAAGATCTTGGACATACTATTTGTGTGTTCCAAAAGTATTCTAGGCTTAAGAATCGCACCAAATACAATTGACCTCACTAGTGTGTATATATCTGTGCATTTTCAACTTGTATGCATTTAAAGAGGTCTATGGAATATTGCAATTATTCTTTTTCCCTCTGCAATTGCCAACTACTGAAATATGATAGAATCATCCTGATGGTTTGGGTAAGTGGAAAGTAAATGTTATTATAAAGGCTCCCATTTCAAAATATAAGTCTAGTGGAGAGAGTGGCAACTAGGATGGAGTATATTAAAGGGAGCAACCTATAAAGTACAGAACAGAAGGATTTATTGGTTATTGTTATGGAAAATCTTTGAAGCCACCAGCCAAGTTAAGTAGCTAATATAAAAAAAGCAAACAGACTGTTGGTTTATAGGAAATAAAACAGAAATGTAATAGACATACATCTAGTGGAAAATGGAGGCACTTTATCAGTACAGTACATGGTACCAAGCTCATTTAAATTTATGGAATAAGATAATAAAAATAGGACAAACAAGAAGACTGCTTACCCAAGGCTGCAGGTGGGAGTAATAAAAGAAGAGGATTCAGGATACACAGCCTACCTAACCAGACATCCTTCTGGAGCACTGGGTTTTTAACTCAGAATTTCTATAAGGCTGATGTAGCAGCACAGGAGACAGGTCAAAATGGGACTCATATTTAACGTAAAGTTCAAGGACAATAAGAATTCATTACAACAGATGTGATGATGGCTGCTAAATTGGGTGAGTTTAAAAGAAACATTATTGGAAGACAGTTCTGTCAGGGACTGTTAGTCTGGAGACTCAGTGTTATTTTGAGGTTGGGGGCAGCATGCCTCTACATACTACTTGTAGGAGAACGTTGGGAGAGTGGCACATTTTGGCCTTTTTCTGAGTATCCTGGAGGTATCTGATTGGCCACTGTGAGAAACCAAATACTGGACTAAAATAGATTATTCTTATGTTCTTAGGAAGCAAGGAAGGCAGAAATAAAATCTTCAATCATAATAAAAACAGCAACAATAAAGAAAATGTAAAGTCAATTAAAGAAATAGATTGGGATGATATTCAGGATGTGCATTTGCACACACAGAACACTTTCTTTACTTAATATATAATTAACTTTTGGAACAAGCTATTCACAATAATGGAAAATAATACATGTCTGGTGACATTCACGATGATAACTTCATGTAAAATGTCCATATTCATCATTGGTACATCTTTGAATGTTAGATACTAACAACAACAACAAACAGAAGAAAGCAGTGGATTTTATACTACGTTTCTAAGGTTTCAGGAGGCATTTGGCTTTGCAACTAGGATGATGTGAAAAATGGACCTCATTCACATAAAATGCTTAACTTGGTAATAGAATTAACCTATTTTCTGGGTTTGCCCAGTACACTGAGCCATAAGCTAATCAAACAGGCTGGGTTTGTATACACACTAAGCTACAAAACATCTAACCAAAGTTAGCACTATCCAAACATATTATGTCAAGCCTTTACTTGACCTGATTAAGAATGTGTGAACACAGCCATTGTAAACCTTCGTGGCAATCACTGCAGTCCAATTTGTATCCAAAGATCTGTGATGTACAAATCATTCTTACAACGGTATGATTTTTTAAAGGATATACAGTTTGACTTACCCTAGGCTGTTTCATATTCAGAATGCACGGCATGCACTGGAGACCTGAGTGTCAGGCCTGTCTGTTCTACTCCTCTTCCCCATCCTATTTACAGCCTATAACATAACCTGAAATCTCAAGTATCAATACCTGTATGAATTGATTGACAAATGTACTTATCTCACCTACTGTCAGGGAATCTAGGTAAGAACCACGCTGAGCAGGAGTTGTAGCTCTAGTTTCTTTATTGCTCTTGCCGTATACAGAAATCTTGCCAGACTAAAGGTGCCCTAACTGATCTAAGGGAAAAATACTGGAACTCTAAGGCGGGGCCAGCCTAACTTTCTTAGCCGGCCCCCTAAGGCTTTCCATGCTGTGAGAACGCTTATCGGTCTGGAATGCGCCTCCTCCTCCTCCAGCTCCGAGATCCATCACATCTACTTTTCATGGTGGGTGAGCCCTGAATAAAGTAGTGCAGCACTATCTCTTTTTTGAATGGCTGCCAATCCTCTGCTTGAAGGTTTCCTCTGTTGAAAGTCCAGTTTTAAAAATCAAGAACCATAAGAAGGAAAACTCAGGAAGTGGCACACCAACAGTTTGGATAGCAGACTTGAGTACAGGTCACCTTATCACAGTCTTCCTGTCTATTGTGCCATAGATTATATTTCTATTTCAGTTATAGTCTCTTGTGAAAATTTGCATCAGGACATATCAATATGCATAAGTAGACTTTATGTATCCCCTTTTCTTGTGATGTGCTGCCTCTTTTCTGAGTGCATTCGTGAGCAAGACAAATACCTGAAATCAAATATTTCTGCCTTATGCAAGACAGTGTGAAGGCTCAAGCTTTGCTTGTTCTCTACCAATCTACAGTATGTGCAGGAGCCACATACAAAATTCACTTTTCTGATTGTTTCCACCATATTGTTATACTTGAAAAGCATAGAATATTCAAGCAGTAAGAGATACCAGGTTAATATATCTTATTTGAATTGAAATTATTTGAATAATGACACATTCAATTAAGGATAAAGGCTGCAGAGAGTTGAAAATTAAGAATTTCCATTGATAAAACTAGGTTAAACTAAAGCTGAAGAGCTTCTGACCCTACATTAGTTCATTAATGAATCTCATCATTATTTTTAAGCCAGCAATTTTAATTAGAGATGTGCCCAGCATGGAATACCCACTTTTAGTCATGCAGGTAATTGTATATTCTAGCCAATTTCTTCCACATTTTAGGAGAGCGAACAAAGCATTTGGTAGAAGAAATCTATAATGCAATTGTAGTCCTAAAAATACACTAAAGGAAGATTTTCCCCATTTACAATCTCCATGAATTTTGCATTTCCTCAGCATTCATATTTCTGCAGTCTATTTTCTCTGATATAATGAGTCTTGTTTGAAACAGTGGAAATATAATAAAAGGGTTTGATTCACATATTGATTCAGGAAATCTGAATTAGGTATTAATATATGACCCAAATAAATTAATAAAAAATAACGACCTTCCAAATATCTCCTTCATCCCCATTCCTAATTCATTACCTTTTGCAAAAGAGAATCACAGCTTTGGAAAAGATTGTAGACCACTGAGGCCTACTCCTTATTCAGTGCAGGAATCCAAATTAAAAAATCCCAGGCAGATGGGTCCGTACCCTTTGCTTGAACCCATCTATTGAAGAGGAGCCCAACCCTGACTATTTGGTTCCACTGTCAAACTGCCCTTACTGTTGCTTATTCACATAACATTATCAAGTCAAATATCCTCATCCTGTACTTTGGATCTGAATTTTCCTAAGAGGTGAACGTTGCTCTTGTCTCTCCTTAAACTTTATTCTGTTATAGATGACCCATTATTCTAACCTGTCAAGATCATTTTGAAAGTTATTTTCACCCAATTATTTGTGTCATCTGCAAATTTGATAAGCGCTCATTCCATATTTTCATCCAAATCAGTAATAAACATATTGAAGAGTATAGAACCCTTGTGGCACTGCATCCCATCGTTCTCTCTAATTTGATGAGAAATTTTGAGTATGATTTTCAGGCCAAGCCATGCCATTCAGCCCACCCTTCTCTAACTTGCTAATCTGTAGTTCATAGGATGAGGGACTCTCACATACTTTTTTAAAAAAATAATTATTTTTTCTATCCTGCCTTTAAGAGGCGCGATTGCTCAGTGGTTAAGACACCAGGCTTGTCGATCGGAAGGTCATAAGTTCGGAGGTTCAAGACCCTAGCCCCACGTGATGGAGTGAGCTCCTGCACTCGCCCCAGCTCTTGCCAACCTAGCAATTCGAAAGCATGCAAATGCAAGTAGATAAATAGGTACCACTTTGGTGGGATAGTAACAGTGTTCCGTGGACGTCATGCCAGCCACATGACTGTGGAAGCATCTTCGGACAACGCTGGCTCTTCAGCTAAGAAATGGAGATGAGCACCACCCCCTAGAGTTGGACACAACTGTGCAGGGGAAAACCTTTACCTGTATTATCCTGCCTTTATTATTTTTATATATAGCTCAAGGCGGCAAACATACCTAATACCCCTTCCTTCTCCTATTTTCCCCACAACAACCCTGTGAGGTGAGTTGGGCTGAGAGAGAGTGACTGGCCCAGGGTCACCCAGCTGGCTTTCATGCCTAAGGCGGGACTAGAACTCACAGTCTCCTGGTTTCTAGCCTGTTGCCTTAACCACTAGACCACACTGGCTCTCTTTGCTGGAGTCATGATATATTATGTCTACATCATTTCCACAGTCTGTAAAACAGTGAGATAAGTAAAGATCATGTTCTTTACAAATCCATGTTGACTTCTAGTAGTACTTTTCGAGTTGTTTATATTGATCCTTTTTGATATGCTCTAGAATCTTCAGGAAGATTTCAGACTGGATTTTCCTTTCCCCTATTTTTGAAGATAGAGACACTTTCTCTCCTCCAGTTTAAGGACACTTCACCAATTCATCAGGATTTCTCAAACATAATACATAAGGGTTCAGTCAGATCATCAGTAGGTTAGGATGCATTTAATCTTTTCTAGGAGATTTAAACTCATTCAAATAAAGAGGCATTCATTGACCATGTTTCTTTGAATCTTGCATTTCAATACTGTCTCTTCATCTTGCTCTTCACAATTTTCTGGTGAAGAAAATACTTCTTCTATTAGAAAAGACTGGACCAAAATAGAAGTTAAATAATTCTGCCTTTCTTTTGTCATTTGTTGGCATTTGTTATCTTAACTGAGCAGCTGGTAAATGATTCTTTGCTTTTTATTTTGAACATATCCAAAGAAGACCGTTTTTGCTAGTATTGTTTGCTAATCTCATTCCAATCTTTGACTTTCCTGACAACAGTTCTACAATTCTGGGCTGTTTGTCTGCTTCCTTTCTGACCAGACCCTCTTTCCACTTCCTATATGTGTTCTTTTAAATTTTACTAAGCTATTTGTTTAGCCACACTGGCTTCTTTCCATATTTTTTCTTTTTTTTATATAAGAATTTTATTAAGTTTCAAGCAAAGATAAAAGCTACAGAAAAACAAAAAACTACAAAGAAAATAAGTAAATAAAAAAGTGTAGAAACACAAGAGAATTTTTTTCAAAATTACAAAAAGAGGTGACTTCCAACTTTTAACAGCAAGGATATACAACAATTTTCCATAATCAATCCCTTACTCTATATTAAACCAAAATCACATTATTTCTATAAATCATTCCATTGGCACATTATAAAAATCACTAAATACAGTTGCTCCCTCCCCTTATATTAAAAGAAAAAAAATATATAAACCTCCTAATCAACTTCCCCCCCAAAGATAACATTTATTTAATTATTTCCTTCCTACTACTATTCTATACATTCCTGTCTACTATAATAAAGATCAAACTAAAAAACATATAAACTGTCTGCCATTGTACTTGATAATACAACAATTTTAATAATCTTAATCATATTAAACCCAAAACCAGACATTTATTTTTTTATTATAACTTAATAATCTTAATCCAAATTGTTAAAGATAAATGAAGTCAGCCAAACCCTAAAAGTAATCCAGATAAATATTCTTAAACCCTTATCCCACTTCAAAATTAACCAGAGCATTTACATATCCTCAAAATGCACACAGAGCTTTTTTCTTTAAAAAATCGAACAGCCCAACTGCCCCCCTCAAAAACTCCAACTTCTCTTCAGAAGACCTCCCATACATAAGAACCCATTCTTTTCCATGGTGTTCCATCAGAAGATCAATTTTACTTATGGATTGCAACTCGATCTCTCCCTTTAATTTCTTCAACTCGACTCTCTGATCTTCATCCAGCATTTCAAGAGAAGTCCCGATCTCACTCCTAAAATAAACATTTCTGTCACTGTTAAATTCCTCAGTTTCATCCATGACATCCCCAACCAGATAACACATTTTAGACCTCTCATTTTCCACAATGTCCTGAATGCCTTACATAAAATCTTGGTAGGAATCAGAAAGAATCTGTTTAAAATCTCAGTGGAAGTCAGAGAAAGTCTGTTTAAAATCCTCCATGTCTCACGCAGTTGATTATGGCGCCCCCTAGGAGCTTAACCAGTGAAAGTCGAAGATATGAAAGAATTCTGGAATGTGTTTACACAAGCGTAAAGTGAGATATACAGACAGTTCCCCAGGGAAAGTAGAAGTAGAAAACTGAAAGTTCAAAACAGCCGATCCAACGTGTAGGAAAATGCTAATATCTTCAAATATAGTACAAAAATAATAACAGGGAGACAATTATTTACTCTCAATCCTCCTTAATATTTGGATGGAAAACAAAGTCCAAAATGTGATGACCCTGATTTCTATGCCCTAATAATTGCTTCTCCATGCAGTTTTTTTTTATTGCAGAATAAGCTTTATTAAGCTTGCTTAGAATCAAGTCTAGGACAGCTGATCTTCTTGCACCTTCCGCTACTCTTTGAAGGAGAAAGTTTTAATCAGACAAGTCAGGAATTTGTTGAAGGACCATGCTTGACAAGAATTGTCTTCCAACAGGGATAATTTAAGTCTTTCATCCGTATGCCATCATATGTCTGAAAGATCTGCAGTTCTTTTGAAAGGTATCATTCATACCTTCAACTTGGTTGGTTAGACACAATATATTCCAAATCACTGAGCTATCTGTTTCTCGGTTTTTTTGCAGATTGTCCAGCTCAGTGATGGGAGTATCTGTCAGGATGTTGGCTGAGCAAAATGAGTCCAATTTGGAAATAGAGGGGCCGATAACAATAGAAGCAGGAAAGAATGGGGATGGCGCAAAATTTGAACCAGATCCAGAGCAGCTGATTGGAGGCAGCCCGGAAGGAGCCTCGCCCCCACCTATCAGCATGCAAGAAAGGAGGTGGGAACGGTGGGCAGAGCAACGTAAGGCATGATTGGCTCCCGCTCACAAACAGCGCAAAAATCAAAAGGATAAAAGGTGAGTGCAGCGTGTGCCCATTGCCAGAGACAACCGTTCACGTTCCGTACTGCATCCTGGAGTGAATCGCGATCCCATTACCATGCCAGAATTCCCGCTTGGACCTCGCCCTGCTTCTACGCCAGAGTCTTGCCTTGTAGCCCAGCCAAGCCTCATGCCAGAACCTTGCCCTGTCATCCAGCCACGCTTTGTGCCTGAGTCTTGCCTTGCCACCCCGCTGTGCCCCGCGCTGGAACGCTGCCTTGCCGTACAGCCACGCCTTGTGCTAGAACCTAGCCTTGCTGTCGTTCCCAATCTCATGCTGGAATCTTGTCCTGCATCCGTGTCAAGCCTTGAGCCAGAACATCGCCTTGAAGCCACCGCACCAAGTCTCATGCCAGAATTGTACCTCGCAGCTGCACCAAGCCTTGTGCTGGAATCCTGCCCCATCTCCATGCCAAGCTTCGTGCTGGAACCTTGCCTCACAACTGCCACACCAAGCCTCGCACCGGAACCTCGCCTCACGGCTGCGCTAAGCCTCTCACCAGAGCTGTTCCTTGCAGCTGTGCCAAGTCTCATGCCAGAACCTTGCCCCGCAGTTGCACCAAGCCTCATGCCAGAACCTTGCCCCGCATCTGCGCCAAGCCTCATGCCAGAACCTTGCCCCGCAGCTGCACCAAGTCTCATGCCAGAATTGTACCTCGCAGCTGCACCAAGCCTTGTGCTGGAATCCTGCCCCATCTCCATGCCAAGCTTCGTGCTGGAACCTTGCCTCACAACTGCCACACCAAGCCTCGCACCGGAACCTCGCCTCACGGCTGCGCTAAGCCTCTCACCAGAGCTGTTCCTTGCAGCTGTGCCAAGTCTCATGCCAGAACCTTGCCCCGCAGTTGCACCAAGCCTCATGCCAGAACCTTGCCCCGCATCTGCGCCAAGCCTCATGCCAGAACCTTGCCCCGCAGCTGCACCAAGTCTCATGCCAGAACCTTGCATCGCAGCCACATGGTGGCTGCCTGCGTGCATGCCAACCAGGAATGGATCACTGCAGGCAACCCGAACTCTGTGAGCACCCCGTGTCACTTCTGTTTTCCCTAGATATATTTTGTATGCTTTGTTGTAAATCAAAGACTTATTGCAGACCTTTCTGCTTTGAGCCTTAGTCGGGACAGGACCGTATCCAGAACTAAAGATTATATTCTAGCTGCATCTGCTGTCATGAATTTATGTATGCCATTTTTGGAGTGACATTAGGAGTTACCTCATCTCTTGTGTTTTGGGCTCTAGAACAGAGAGAACTTTAGTGTATATTTTTCAGAAAGAAGAGAGGCTAGCTGGTTGCTGAATCTCACAGGTGGACCTTCGGAGGAAAACTGGGGGGAGGGAGCACTTGTTTTGACTTAGCAGATGGCAGCATAAGGCTGATTTTATCTGGGCTTGGAAGCTAAGCATGGATGGGGCTGGTTAATATTTGGATGAAAAACAAGGGAATTATAGGGCTGAAAGCTAAAATAAGGGGGAAAACAGCAGAAGAAGCCACTGCATGGATGTGTTTGTGTAGTTGCCTGGAATCAATTTTGACTCAGTTATCTTTCCCTTTTTCTTACTTACAGTTTCAGTACACTGCAAACACTTCTTACAACCACATTTTAACTAGTAGGATAAGCACCAAAAGAAAATAATAAACAGGTTTATTGCTAAATACTTCTGATTCAAGTCAATAAACGAGTAAGGCAGGGAATGACTTTCTCTCCCACCCCCACATTTTTTAAAAGTAGAAATGGTTTTAAGGAGAGAAACATAATTGGCTATAAAATGTACACATGCTGTATGTAGAGTACAATATCTTCTTTTTTGCAAACAACAGTTTTGTAATAATGGAGAGAATAGTTTCTGGAAGGTTTATGAATGATAGATAAATACTTGTGCTTCTCTTCCTTAAGTAATTTCACAGGCCTGGGGCTCAAAACAATATTCTGGTGCTTTATTTAATTCCTGCTCAAGCCTGAATGATGCAAAGTGAGGGTCTACAACTTACAATATTGCACTGCCTATATTTTCAGATTTCCTAAAGGCCACTTGGGTAAATTGCTTGTCTGCATTAGGCTACTGAAAACTAATTTAAAGCCTGAATTAAAATATTCATAATGTGCTAGTGGGGAGTTGTTTACTCATAGATGTCAGACCTTTCAAGGTTGTTCAGTTAATGCCTACTGAGTTTTGCTTCACTGGGTCTGTTTGGTTTTGCCAATCATGGCAAGAATTATGATTAAGGTTTTGTGTGCACACATAGTAATTTTAGTAAGTTCAGATACTTGAGAGACTGTAGCCCACATTAGGCCTTCAGAAAATTTAATTGTGGAATGGAGTATGGAATCAACTGTCCCACATCGACGGAGATGGTCTAAAGACATTAACTGGATGCAGTTGAATACACCAGTGTTTCTGAACCTCAGCAACTTTAAGTTGCTTGGACTTCAACTCCCACAACTCCTCAGCCAGCATGCAGAGAAACACTGGAATACTCTAACAGGATTAGGTTGTATATACCTACTGTAAATACCTGTTCTAAATAGCTTCGCTGTATATTAGTGTTTCTCAACCCTGGCAAGTTTAAAATGTCTGGACTTCAACTTCCAGAATTCCCCAGCCAGCATGCGGCATTGGCTGGGAGTTGAAGTCCAGACATCTTAAAGTTGCCAAGGTTGAGAAACACTGCTGTATATAGTAAAAAAAATGCATACTGTCTTGTTTCTCTGTGTCAATTGCCATCCTTGCAAATCAAAATAGACCTCAAGTTCTAAAAAAACTGGTCACGCTGTGACAGGCCCTTGGAGAGGAAACCTCAGTTAGACAGACAGCAGGTTGTGGGTATTCTGATTTTGGTTTCTTTTATTTGGTTTTAATTATTTCACTGGATGATTTGTTAATAGGTTTTTCTGATTGCAAGCCACGTAGAGTTGAGCCAGGCACACACAGAGAACTGTACTAATAAATAAAATAACCAAAACCACCCAAACAAACAACCTTAAATATATGCAGGTTTCAATCAGCTTCGTTTAAAATGAGTAGCAAACCTATTATGTGAATGTTCTATTACAAGAGGTTCATCGCAGCTTTCCCCAACATGGTACCTTCCTGATGTGTTGGAACTGCAAGTCTAAGTATTCTTAACAAACAAACTGACTTATTCTTATCCAATCTGAGGAGTTGGTTAAAAAGAGATTTCATCTATCTCTTGTGATGGGCAAAGAAGGTTGACATAAAAATGGGAACAGTGGAACAACAGAAGATTCCAAACGTGGTTGGTTTCTCTTGAGCATCAAAATTAAGAAGAACATGCATTGAAATTTGGTTGGACCAAATTGATGAAACATTTATTTATTTGTTTGTTTATTCAAATTTGTGGAGTCCTTGGTGCTCTCTGAGCTTGGTTGTTTGCTTGCAGATGTTTCATTATCTGACTAGGTAACATCATCAGTGCTGTTAATGTTACCTAGTCAGGTAATGAAACATCTGCAAGCAAACAACCAAGCTCAGAGAGCACCAAGGACTCCACAGTTCAACCTTGCACTACATATATTCTCTTCTATTGGAATTATTTAAATTTATATAGATGCCCATCTCATATATATGACTCTGGGCAGCTTACAAACAATTAAAACAAATATGAAAACAGAAAAAAAAAACAATACAAGTTAAAAACAAGAAAAAGAACAATATGAAAACATATAAAAACCATTATAAAATACATAAAATTCACAGCTGAGGTAATCCCATTCATCAAAACAATCAGTACAGCCACTGCACTGGCTCCACTACACTCCCAGGTCCCCATGTTGTTGGCAAAACCACATTTTCAGGGCCTTTAGAAAAGCCAGAAGCATCAGGGCCAATCTGATCTCCCGGGGTGGGTGCCACAGCATCCCTAATAGATTAGGAAACACCCCTAATAGATTAGTTAATTAGATTAGACCTAAAAGAATCCTAACATTTACCTATATTGAAACTGAAGCCAGCCTGAAGTTTGCAATTTTTTAAAATTAATTTGCATTTTTTTAAAAAAAAATAACTGTAATGACAGCTGTCTAAGAATGGGGTGAGAAATGGCAACAACAACAAAAAGCAACAGAAAAGTTTCCTAGAATAAGATGCAGTAAGAAATGAAACCACACCATCTAAAAATGAAATGGTGAAGGTATAAATCAAGGAAAGTGGGAAACAAGAGCAAGTTCTTCTTTGATGCATTGGTTTTTAGAAAGTTTAATTTCAACAGACTCTTCAAAAACAGCCCATAGTTTTGCCTTGCGGAGCTATTTGTAAAAGACCACACATCTCAAAAAGCAGTAGATATCTGTAATCAATCTGGCTGGACTGTCTACATAACTTTAACACAGCAAAAGAAGAACCTAATTAACATTTATTTATAGCTAGTATCCCACATCTGTAGCATAGTGCAGAGATATCTTATCCTTGCTGATAGAGTTCATGAACAAAAATAGCTGTGTAACAGTTGAAACTAAGCATAAGTTTACATTTCAATTCCATTTTCTTTATTGGAGAAAAATGCTTCTGTTTTTGCTGCTGTGCTTTGTGAATGTTTCATTATCTTTTGGACAAATTTGTGATAAAATAATTTCTGTACAGGATCCTGCAACAAGTTATTTCTGAGAAAGACTGGGATGATTGTTGCAATTTTTTTTGGATCCTTAATGTTTGATGCAGACTTCAAGTATTTGTTGCCTCCACATAATTAGCTGTCCCAAACTTGATTTTAAAAGATTTGAAGGAACAAGTCACAAACAGGAGAACTTCGCAGACACCTTCAGTGAACATTTTGTAGAAATGTTGCTGAGAGTTTTTACCTTCTAAAACATTTAAAATAAAACACTCATGACAATTTGCAAACAACACTAGTCTAGAGTGTAGCTCAAAGTGATCCAGAAGCCAGGGGGTAGGTCATAAACACACAAGCAAACAAAAAAAATGTTTAAAATATTAAATATTTTAAGACTTTTGTCTGTGGCTACGTAAAACTGTTGTAAACACCAACTGACATCTAGTTTAGTAATTTGGAGCAACCTAAATTTTTTGTTCAGCTCTCAAATAAAACTATTAATCTTCCACAAAGTTGAGATATATTATCTGAATTGTGTGTATATATGTTAATAATGTTTAAAATATATCAGGATATTAGATAAGAATAATGCTGCTGGTGGCTAATCTAAAATGCCTTTTTATCACTGTGAACCTGCACAGAGCTAGTATCAGTATGGATATCTGTAAAGAGGAATTATACTAAATTGGCAACTGAAAAATAAGTCCTATTCTGTAGAACATAATTTTCTGTAGGGGGTTTTGGAAAACCCAAGGAAAAATAACAACAGGGAGTGATAGCATCAACAGGTTGAACACAAATGTTATGCCTGTTCTCTTTTGTGTTTTTTCCCCCCTACTCTTTTTAATCTTTCACTTCTCAGTTGTAGCTAATTGTCCTGGAGGATGGCATTTTCTTCCTTGATATCTACACAAATCCTTCTGCCTTATATTTTTGGGGAGTGCCAAGCTGGCTGCTATTGTCAATAAAAGATGAACGTATTTTCATGGGCTGTTTCATTTCTTCTCTTCTATTTTCATCTTAAGATAGAATTCAGAATGTGGCAAACAATGGCATACAATATGATTTCAGAATTGTAAGCAAGAAATAAGTACATCTCATCACATTTACAGCTTACAAATAGCCATAGTTTTAGAAGAAAAAGAAGAGAAGAAGACTTGGCAATAGAAATATAATAACTTTGGTTCATCATTCATAACTTTGGGAAGATAAGCACCTACTCCTAAGTTTGATAATAGCAAAAAGAGGAAATGTGCATTGTGATGCCATGATGCAAGGTCTGCCCTTTGCATTTGCATTATGTTATCTCATCCAAGTTCATAAGGGATGGAGCTTGTGTCACAATGTCCCTACATACATTTTGTCACTTCTTTCAGTTTACCCTCCTGTGTGGACACCTAAGAATGGGAAAGGAAGAAAGCTGACAAATTAATCCAGAGGGTTTTGAATGCTTAAGTCTAAGAAGTGAGGTTTTTAATCTTTGGGTATTCAACAACGCTTCTACTGTTGAATTGGGGCCATCTTTTCTATTTTCTGTCAGATACCTCATTATTAGCTACTGCAGCTTAACATAGTCTTTTCCATGCTGACAATAGATTTGGTTTTTTTTTTTTAATAAGAACTTGTCAAAATTCACAACATTCTTCATAAAAGGGATAGAAAGAATTTAAGAATAAAAAGCAAATGTGATTATTGGAGAAAGTAAAACTGACAGTTTCATCGCTTTTTGCTCTCCACTGAATTAGCATTTGAAATAATACCTTTTAGCCATCCACGTAAAGACTCTTTCAAGTTGATCTCAACTTCTAGTGACTACCTGGACACATCTGTGAATTGTTCCTGGTAGCAGTATGAAAATGGTTTGCCATTTCCTTCTTCCTTCTCTCTTGGTGTTTAATTTCCCAGCCTTTCTATAGCTCTGGGTTTTCCTGACAGTCTCATAGTCAAGGATGAACCAGGACTGATGCTGATTAGCTATTTGCTAGATGGTTTCACCATCTACAGTGGGATACTAAAACATAACAAGCCCAAGCTATCAGCCCATCTGGGGACACTGGCGTAATTGTGAGCCTTGGTTTTAACAGCTGAATTAATAATCTTTTGGACCAAAGTAAAAATAGCTAAAAAAATGCCTAATCCCTTTCCATCTCACATCTTGGAATGCCAAAATATAACAATAAGAAATGTTACTATTCTTTGCGGGAAACACATCTTCAATAAAACGTTGATAGGCAAGTAGTAGGGTCATTAATGAAAGATGGTGAGGCTAGATTTTATTCAACGTGAACCAACAAGACAAAAATGTCGCTGTGTATATCTCTGGGCTGTGTGATTATTCTTGCAACCAAACTTCACAAATTGTATCCGACAAGTTGTTCGACGCAGGATCCCGCTCTGTGAGCAAAAGACTAGAAGGCAGATGTTCTGCTAATCTCTCTTGATTGCCTTCTGATTGCCAGTTCAGTTGTCCTTCCTCAGCCATTTAGAATGGTCATTTGGGAAATCTGCAAGAAGTTTCATAAAAATAGCAGAAGGTAAGGACTGTACCTGAATGTACACCTCAGCATATCTATTTCTCTCTCTTTCTTTTCATAATGAACACAATTAGCAAATATACAACTTTGCCAGAATACATTGATCACTGGAAACTTGGAAACTGCAAAAGTAATCAGCACAGGCAATCTTCCCGGTGAGTGAATATAGATACTAGGCAAGTATTTATGCTTGAACAAAAGGTTTCTAGTCTCAGCTAAATTAGCATTCCTTCTAATAGCACACTTGAATGGTTGAGTGCCTATCATTTTGGAAATGAAATGAAATGAAAGCCCAAAAATAAAGGTGTAGTTTCTATGTCAGGGCTTTCCAAACTTTTGCGGTTGGCGACACACCAACGACCAGCCCACAAAAACCCAGAAGCACCGTGGCCAGTGCGGCGCAAAAACCGGAAGTGCTGGCAGCGGTGCTTCTGGGTTGTCGCCGCGGCGGCAGCAGCTGCCCCTTCGAAAGGGCAGGCTCTTGGAACCCCGAAAATGGCCTAGGTTCCGGCAGGGAGGCGAAAACCTCCCCGCACGCGTGCGCACGTTGCCAAGCTTTCCGGCGCTCAGCTGATCCGTGGGGAAAATTTCCACCCCGGCCCCTGATCAGCTGTGCCAGGAATCCTGGCAGTGTGTGCGGGCGGCGAGGCTTTTCACCTCCCTGCCGGAACCGAGGGCATTTTCGGGGTCCCCGGAGCCTGACCTTTCGAAGGGGCAGCGCCACTGCCCCTTCGAAAGGTCAGGCTCCGGGGACCCCGAAAATGCCCTCGGTTCTAGCAGGGAGGCGAAAAGCCTCCCTGAGCGTGTGTGCACGTTGCCAGGGTTTCCGGCGCTCAATTTCCACCCCGGCCCCCATCAGCTGTGCCGTGAATCCTGGCAGCGTGCGCGCACGTGGCGAGACTTTTCGCCTCCCTGCCAGAACCGAGGGCATTTTCGGGGTCCCCGGAGCCTGACCTTTCGAAGGGGCAGCCGCTGCCATGCAGCAACCCAAAAGCACCGCAGCCGGTGCTTCCGGGTTGTCACGTGACACAGTTGGGGCCCCCAGGCAACACAGTATTGTATCTCGACACACAGTTTGGAAAGCCCTGTTCTATGTACTAACACAGGGGTGAACAATGTGTGGCCACTGGGATGCAAGCAAGCCCTTGAGTGAAATGGCCCTGTCCATTTTGCAGCCTCCCAGTCTCCCCACACAACTGTTAAGAACAGGTCGCTCACCCTTGTATTAGAAGGACTCTGTAACTACAGAGAAATCTCAAGGAGGTTCAGAATAGTGAGGGCTATAAGCAGAGAGGAGAGAGTCTGCCTTCAAAACTAAAGAAAGTGTAGACCAGTGTTTCTCAAGCATGCTGGCTGAAAAATTATGGGAGCTGAAGTCCACACATCTTAAAGTTGCCTAGTTTGAGAAACACTGGTGTAGATCTCTCTCACTTTCTAGTGTGTAATAGGAGTCTCCACACCTTCATGTGGTGAGGTAGTGAGGAGACAGATTTGCAGACACAAATGTTAAAAGATTACTGGAAAAATTATAACCATTTTGACTTTTTATTGATTTACTATCAACAGAACACCATTATCTTACATTGTTCACTAATGAGTGGAACAATAATTTAAACAAAGCCCAGATGTTCATGCTTTTAGCTTACCTTTTCTCAACAATATGTTTTTTAAAAGTATTAGCAGTAACTTGTAGCACTTGGCAACCAGGATGGCCATTAACCATGTTGACTGGGAGTCGTATTTCAAACTATCCTGAGGGCACCAAGGTGGGAAAAGCTGCTTTAGTCAGTTACATAAAAAATAATACCATTATAATACTATTGGAATTACTTTACATGTGTAAAAAACCTTATAAAATAGTGGGAAATGATATAGTGTACAATTTGAGAGAAAAAGATTAGACAACCATTTGTGATAAAAACAATCAATTGGGGCATATCATTTAGGCATATTGGAGAAACGATTTCTTTGTATTTTGAGCATAGCCCAAATACTATTACATTTTCTGCTCCAAATGAATTTAAAAACTCCTTCTTTTTACTAGGATAATAAATTTGTTCACCTTATCCAGGAATAGTCAGCCAGAGATTTTGGACTACAAACCTCAAAGGTATTGATCATTAGCCAACACTGGCCATGCTGACTGGGGTGTCTTGGAGTTTTATTCCTGAACATCTGAAAGGTACTATGTTGCTTTTTGGGATCTAGCTCAATACTTTTACTTTGACTTGCACCGGCTCTCTAGTGTCAGAGGTGGTTCATGTTATCTGCTTGAAGAGCTGAGGACAGAAGCTATGACCTTCTCCTTACAAACTGTATGTCTTAATTGAGAGCATCCTATATCCCATGCAAGCAAAGATTAGTGTTTTGGAACATTGGTGTCTGAGTAGAGATTGGTTGTGCTAGAAGCGTTCTTTTTTTTAGTACATATTCCTCCAGTGTATAAAGTATGCCTGCCTGGTGTTACATATATAGGCTGACCATACGTCCCGTTTTGAACGGGACAGTCCCATTTTTTAAAGAATTCCGAACCATTCCCATCATTTTAATAAAAATGTCCATTTTGTCCCGTTCTCAATGAGAGTGTCCACCTGCCCTGTTTGCCGGGGCGCTGCAGGGACCGCACTGCCGGCAAGGCTGTTAGATGGAGCGCGTGCACACGTGTGGGTGGGTGGGCTTGCACGCAGGTGCGCGCGTGCACACATGCATGCCTACTTTGTCCAGCAAGCCGTGGGTAGGTTAGGGTCCCGTTTTTGTCTCAAGGCAATATGGTCAGCCTATACATACAGTATATGCAAAATTAGTTCACACTGAGCCCAACATCTAGGCTTGCCAGAACTAGTTAATGGTGCCACATATCAGCCTCCAAATTGCCCTTTTTTCCATCTCTCTTTCTTCTCTTTATGTATCAGGTACAGAATCAATGTAGTACAGTAGTTAAGGTATTGGACTAAGAATGAGGAGACCTTGATTCATGTCTGGCTTTGGTCATGGAAGCTCCCTGGGTGATTAGGGTTAGTCTCTTTCTTTCAGTCCAACTACCCCACCAGCTTGTTGTTGGAAATATTGGAGAAGAAAGTATACTATACACTGCCTAGAGCTTTTGGAGGAAAGGCAGGACCTAATTCAAACAAATGTAGTTGGACCTTGGTTGGACTTAAGCTCATGACACCCAAATATATAATTCATAGGGAGGGTTTTTTTTAACATTTAAAAAAAACCCTATGCTCTTCATTGCTTTTGTGTGACTCTCAGATTTACAAACACTTTACAGTCAATGTGCAATCAAAAGCACAAATGTGCAAGAAAAGCATTCCAAATTTTCAGAATGACTGTGACACTTGTGTCTCAAGATTATACTGAAACTTATATTTCCCATAACAGAAAACAAAGCTAGTAATATCCTTAAGGAGGCCTCTGATTGACATGAATGTGTTTAAGGACATTAATCCAAATGAACTGAAATCACAGTCTTCCTGTATGCTTGACTGGAGTCCAAGAGTATTCTGTTGCTGCATTTCTTATTGTAGAATCATAGAATTGTAGAGTTGGAAGGAAATGCAAGGATCATATAGTCCAACTCTCTGTAATGTGCAGAAAAACCAATTGAATCTTTCATAAGAGGGGGCTGTCTTCTTAAAAACTCCCAGAGATGGAAAAGTCACAACCTCCATAGCTAGACTGTTGCACTGTTATACAGATCTTACTATCAGGAATTTTTTCATAATATTTAAGCAAAATCAGGTAGCTGCAACTTATATGTTATTTCTGATCCTAGTTTCTGTGGTCACTGAATTCTTGACCATTGTCCCTCTAGCTTCCCTTTATCTATTTAAGTTGCCCTTTATTCTTCCTTGAATTCCACTAGCGTTACCAGATCTTTGCCTTCACCTCTCTCATCACCATACAACATGCTCTTCTCTTGATAGATATATGTACCATCTACAAGAGATACTTAAACTTAAGGTTAAGACCAAATTTTCAAAATACCCCCCAACCCACTAAGTGTACCTGGGCATGACATGAGGTATCCCACTGGTTTCTAAATTTTATGAAGTTCTAAGTATATCAGGTAACATTCAAAAGATTGTTTTCTTCAACATATCACTTCATCTAAACCACACAATTCTAGATATTTGAGAACAAAATATAAAAATATAACCTCTAGAGAAGCCTCTGATTTACTGTTTATGCATATTCTTCACCCCTTCCATGGTTTAATTGTTTTTGAAAGAAACAGAGTATATATTGTTAAAAGCATATCCTTCAGCCTGAGAGGTATATGAGTATACTCTTATTTATTTTTAAGTGTCATATAATAATCAATTTTGTTTACTCTCCATTCTAACATGATGAATCATAATGAATGTATTTGCATAATATGCAGTTTCACATATATTCAATTATAACTTAACATTTGCTAAATGTACCATGGAAATCAAATTGTTCTGAGCAAACTGTTCTTAAATGCATACAGAGTATTTCAGAAAGATTGTGCCAACTCCTCCCTTGAATTCTACCCTTCTCTGCCAATAATCCTGAGAGTGAAATCCTTCTCTAGCTCTATTTTACTGTGACCCTCTTTCACTACTATAATTGTCCAACTTGGAGCTGCCTCAATGCAGAGTTGAGTAAAAATGGACTTCTGAAATTGTGAAATAAAACATTGGCTGTTGTGGGTCTTCCGGGCTGTGTGGCTGTGTTCTGGAAAGCCCAGAACACAGTCCGGAAGACCCACAACAGCCATCGAACTCTGGCCGTGAAAGCCTTTGACAATACAAAATAAAACATTCTTCAATAGCTTCTTGGAAGCAAGACTCACCATTTAGCTATGACAGTAATACAGATTTTCCCTTTCCTTCCTTCCTTCTTCTTGTAATAGTACTTCAAGTGGCAAGGACACAGCAATTGTGATTGCCTTGTGGTGACCACTTTGCATCTTCCACCATGCCATAAATCAAGTATCATTCTAGGAGATTGTAGGATAGTATGGAAGGAGGCTGCTTCAAAATATGGTGGAGAATATTCAGCAAAGTTGTTTCATAGAGAATATATGTAGTTCAGGGTTGAACTGTGAAGTCCTTGGTACTCTCTGAGCTTGGTTGTTTGCTTGCAGATATTTCATTGCCCAACTACCCAACATGCACTGATGATCTTACCTGGTTGGGTAATGAAATATCTGCAAGCAAACAACCAAGCTCAGAGAGCACCAAGAGCTTCACAGTTGTTTAAAAAGGTGGAGCAGAAAGCAGAGGCAGGTAGATAGTGACCTTCCAGATGTTGTTTAATTACAGTCCCCTTCACTCCTCACAATTGGTCATTCTGTATGGTAATATGGTATTCTAGGCACTAGTGTGTCCAACATTATTTTTCCCCAGGCTCCTTTTAACACCTGAAAAATTGAGATAGAAGATAGATAGATAGATAGATAGATAGATAGATAGATAGATGATAGATAGATAGATAGATAGATAGATAGATAGATGATAGATAGATAGACAGACAGACATTGATTGCTTGTTTGATTATGTGCCATCAAGTCATTTTCAACTCCTAGCGACCATGTACATAAATCTTCTCCATGATGCTCTATCCCTAACCTGTTTTTTCAAGTCTCCCAACGGTGCACTCATCGCCACTGTAACTGAATCCAGCCACCTTGCTGCTTGTCATCCTTTTCTTCTCTTTCCTTCTACCTTTCCCAGCATCAGAGCCTTTTCCACAGACCTGGGTCTTCACATAATGTGTCCAAAGTAGAATAATTTGAGCCTGGTCACTTGTGCCTCAAGTGAGAACTCTGGGTTGATTTGTTCAATGATCCATCAGTTTGTTTTCTTGGCTTCCCATGGTATTCTGAGGAGTCCTCTCCAAAACCAAAGTTTAAAGGTGTAATACTCTTCCTATCCTGCTTCTTTTAAGTCCAACTTTTGCTTCCATAGAGTGTCACAGGGAATACCAAGGCTTGCATGATTCTGATCTTTGTAGGTATAGACACATCACAGCATTGGAATATCTTTTCCAAGGCCTCCATGGCTGCTCTACCAAGTGCTAGTCTGAGGTGTATTTCTTGACTGTTTGTTCCCCTACTGTTGATGGCTGAACCTAAAAGGCAGAAACTATCCACTATTTGTCAATTCTAAAGCTAATTGTTTTACCTGTTGTCATTAGTTTGGTCTTCTTTATATTTAATTTTAGTCCCATTTTTTCACTGTGCCCTTTGCATTTTCAGCTATAAGGGTAGTGTCATCAGCATAGCGCATGTTATTGATGTTTCTTCCTCCAATTTTCCAATCCAGCTTCCCTTAATATATTTGGAGGTCATCCTTTATTAATGGCACTATGGACTTTGAAGAAGCACGAGTACAGGGCGAAAAGGAGAAAAGAGCTAAAAGGAAGGCACATCAGGCAAACCCTCATCATGACCGTCTCCCACCCGGAAACCTATGCCCTCATTGTGGGAGGTTGTGCGGATCCAGAATTGGCCTTTATAGCCACTTACGGATCCACCGTTAAAATTTTACCTTTGGAAGACAATCTTACTCGGCTACGAGTGATCGCCAATGAATGATGATGATTCCATATATAGGTTGAATAAATAAGGGGAGAATATGCATCCTTGTCACACTCCTTGCCAACCTGGAGCTAGTCTGTCGCCAAGTGCTGTCCATACTGTGACTTCCTGACCTGTATATAAGTTTTCATGAGGACAATGCGATGTTCTGGGATTCCCATTTTTCTGAGCACTTGCCACAGCTTGACGTGATCAACACAATCAAAGGCTTTTCTATAATCAATGAAGCACTCAAAAAGTGATGTCTAGGCCAAAATGGCTGCCTATTCCTGCTTAGTGTGCACAATACTTTATTGAAAACAAGAGGTCAGATCTCTGCCTGAGGAGCTTGCAAACTGAAATTGAGGCAGGAGAAGCAATATACAGTAGGAAGGGAAGGAAAAGCTAAACAGTGAAAAATGATTCAGTCATATCTTGTACCTTTTGGCTTAGTTGTAGATTAGTTATAGTAGAGCACAGGAACCAACAGATGCCAGAAATGTGAAGTTGAAATTTATAGTTAAGCCATTCAGTGTCCCTTGCTATTTTGGGTAGATTTGACCTTTCCCTTTCCCTGGCCTACATCCAAGCTACTGGTCTCTATTTTGGGAACATGAAGAGAGATGAGGGATAATGAGTAAGTTGGTTATAAAGTTGATTAAATGAATTTATTTTACTCTTAAGGTGGCTGCTGTCATTTATTCATTCATTCAAGAGACTGCATCTATTCCCTTCTCCTTTAAAATCATCTGTCAGCAAACGTCAAGGAGTTATGATCCAATAACAGAAAGAGGTTCAGTAGTGCAAGACCTGAAAGGTTCTCAGAAAAGTCAGAGGTGCTGAGGATCATGCTGGTAAAGCTTCATTGGCTGATAGCAAGCAGGGGAGTTAAAGGAACACAACCAGGGGCATTTGCAGCCAAGGATAAAAAGGTAAAGGTTCCCCCCGCACATTTGTGTAGTGGTGTCCAACTCTAGGGGCCGGTGCTCATCTCAGAGCCAGCGCTGTCCGAAGACGCTTCCACCGTCATGTGGCTGGCATGACACGTGCGGAACCCTGTTACCTACCCACCGAAGTGGTACCTATTCATCTACTTGCATTTGCATGCTTTCGAATTGCTAGGTTGGCAAGAGCTGGGGCGAGTGTGGGAGCTCACTCCATCATGCAGGGCTAGGGATTCGAACCTCCGAACTTGCGACCTTCCGATCAACAAGCCTGGCATCTTACCCACTGAGCCACCACGCCCCATACATGCAAACTCAGTTGCTTTGCAGTACAGCTTCTTAGAAGGAGTGATAGTTAACTGAATCTACTTTCATCCTGTTCCATTTCTACACTGCTCTTTGGTTTTGTTCACTTGGTTGGTTTGGTTGGGGGCTGGATTGGGGCCAGATCATCTGGAGAAGGCCTATCTATGTATTGCTAAGAGTTAACATTGACTAGATGGCACATAATCAATCAATCAATCATCAATCAATCAATGTTCTGTATGACATGTACATTCCAAAGTATGTACCAATTTAAATACATTAAAATGTATTATTGCCTAAAATACATATTTTTAAAAAGTATTTAAGCAGATAATTTTGAGAACATTCACAAACTACTGATGAATAATGTAGTTCCAATCTGCACATTTGTTTCAATAGTCCAGATTAGGTAGCACTAGAATTTACAAAGATTGAATCCTTTAAGCATCACTATCTAGAAGAATGAATTGCTGGTTCACTTGCCTTAGAGCCAGATCTACTTTTAAGCAGAGTGAAGAAGTCACCTTAGACAGCTGATTTTGGGTTCTTATTTTTCCCCCTCAGTTTTCTGCTTTAGGGGGCAGAAAAACTATGTCAAGCTTGGCTGCCATAAAACTTGACTGAGGTTAAGGTTGGGGAAGGAGTCCATTTTTTTTTGTTTCTGATTCAAGAAATTGTTAACAGCCTTAAGGGTCCCTGGACCTAGGCATCACTAATGC
The DNA here is from genome assembly GCA_023362775.1 of Charina bottae. Classification (NCBI taxonomy): domain Eukaryota; kingdom Metazoa; phylum Chordata; class Lepidosauria; order Squamata; family Charinaidae; genus Charina; species Charina bottae. Next base: position 79,736,011 of record JALMGJ010000001.1, on the reverse strand, counting down.
GGCTAGTCAGAGGCAGTGGTCAGGTGACACAATGGAGTCAATAAACTTGGCCTGAACTCAGGAAGCTGTCTTATCCTCAGTCTACTCTTTGGTCTATCTAGCTCCCTATTGCCCGGACTTTCAGAAGAGATTTTGGAGGATTTCCAAGCTCTACCCAGAGATGCCAAGACATTTGTATGCAAAGCATTATACTGGGATAGTCACTTTGCAAAAGAAATGACCAGCCTCCCCAACAAGCCTTAGCAACTACAACTTGTGCTCATGTTAAATATTTTCAGAATGTGATACTGAATAGATGTTAACTCACTGAATCAGGTATTGGAATTATGAGTGGCATATCATCCTGATTTGTTGGGAAGCCATTGCTTAAAAACTTCCTGTGGTTTCAGGCTGTATTCATGTAGGCCAAAATGGTCTGTATGGGCTGCACATACTCAGAAGTTTCAGGTTGACATGCTTTGGAAACACAGGCAGTTGTGATATAATAAGATGGATAACAGAGCACTACCGTAAACATATGTTAATGTCAGGAACCTGTCTGAATTCTTAAAACTCCCTATTTAGCAAATTTGCAAATTTAGCATGTATTCCTCAATGAAGGGAGCTGCATTCCAACCATTCCCAGGGCACTGTAAATGATTAGCATGTCAGTGTTTTATCTTGATGATTTCTGTATGATTAAATGCCTTCTTCTTCTTCTTTTAAATAACCTCTGTTTTTCTAGCAGGCAAAAAATACAGTAAGACCTATTCCTTTTCTCAGTGTAAAAGGTTGTTTTTTTAAGTCCTGTCAAAACAGCTGCCAATGGTTTACAAATTATTATGGAAAAAGAAAATTTATTTTTTGAAGCATAATGCATTTGGTGGATCCCCGAGAGTTTTTAAGTCTGTTCTGCATTCACAAAGCAGAAATGTAATGGCAAAAGGCTAATCCAGCCAACAATACTTAATTTGTTTTGACTCTTGTTACCATTGGCTTGACAGTATGAAGGAAATAATAATAATAATAATAATAATAACAACAACAACAACAACCACCACCACCACCACCACCATACATTTAATAAGTAAATTTTACTAGAGAGCCAATTTGGTTTAGTGGTTAAGGCACCAGGCTAGAAACTGGGAGACTGAGTTCTAGTCCTACCTTGAGCACAAAGCCAGCTGGGTGGCCTTGGGCCAGTCACTCTCTCTCAGCCCTAGGAAGGAAGCAATGGCAAACCACTTCTGAAAAACCTTGTCAAGAAAACTGCAGGGACTTGTCCAGGAAGTCTCAAAAAGAGATTTTGAGACTTTTAATTTAAAAGATTAGCAAAAGGCTAATCCAGCCAACAATACTTAATTTGTTTTGACTCTTGTTACCATTGGCTTGACAGTATGAAGGAAATAATAATAATAATAATAATAATAATAATAATAATAATAACAACCACCACCACCACCACCACCACCACCACCACCACCACCACCATACATTTAATAAGTAAATTTTACTAGAGAGCCAATTTGGTTTAGTGGTTAAGGCACCAGGCTAGAAACTGGGAGACTGAGTTCTAGTCCTACCTTGAGCACAAAGCCAGCTGGGTGGCCTTGGGCCAGTCACTCTCTCTCAGCCCTAGGAAGGAAGCAATGGCAAACCACTTCTGAAAAACCTTGTCAAGAAAACTGCAGGGACTTGTCCAGGAAGTCTCCAAGAATCAGACATAATTGAACGGATTAAAAAAAAAGAATACTATTAATACAAAACAGGAATCAAAGCAGAGAGGTACACTGACAAAACCTCCATATCTCAGGACTTCTCTTAGAGTTACTTGTATGAGCTGCCAGGAATCAAATTGGGCAACTTTGGGTTTATACTGTGATTTGCTGAACTCCATATATAACAAGATGGTTTGTTGTCCTTAGATCATACATAAACAAGTTGGTGCTTCCTAGATATATTTTTACTACAATTTACATATTCTCTTGCCATTCACAATGTTGGCTGGAGCTGAATGGACTTGAAGTCCAAATAATTTGGAGGACAATCAAGTTGCTTCTCCATGCCTAGGTCCTAGATGCTAATCCCACCCTTCCAGTCTGGGCACTGACAGAAAGAAGGTTTCTTGCTTCTTCAGGCAACAAGGTTTTACTGAGAACTCTGATACAAAGGTTATTTGGCTTTGATTCCTGATTTTGTCCCTAGTACCTGATTTCTGGCTCCAAACTCACTTTGTACAGTTATCCAAGGACCAACTTTTTCAATGTTTTACTAACCTCTGTTCTTTCCCAAGTTTTTTTTTTTTGGGGGGGGGGAGTTCAAAAGTTGGCATAGCTTTTTGACAAATTGTAGTTTCTCTTACAATCAGAAGAACTCCCAAAAGAGAAATTAGGACAGTCACCATATGGGAACCTGCACTGTGGAAGAGGACCCAACGTTAGTGTTGGAGAATATCCTTTATGCACAAAAGGCCCAAGCTGAATTCTTGACATCTTCATGTCCCAGGAGCTGAATTGGGAGAGCAATGAAAAGTCCAAATATAAACTGCTACACAGAGCAGTAATAGTCTAGACAGAGCAGAGATACTAGGCCAGGCAGTAGAATAGTGTCTTATATATTATGTGCCTAAGATCTTATATTAGTCCCAGAGCAACTTAGAAAATGTTGGAATATCAGTAGCAGGTAGTCATACTCAAAAGAGCGGCTAAAGTTATTCTTAGACTTTTGAAAAGATAATAGCAGGGGTCATGAGGGGTGCTGAGCTAATTAATTTTTCCGAATATGTGTTGCCTGGCAACTGGGTAGACCTCGAGAAACGTGCTTCTTAATTTGTATTTCCTGTATATACAATAGGTCTGTAAAAAAAAACTGCCAATTTTTTTTTGCTGACTGAGTTTGTGTGACACACTAAATCACACAGTCTAGTCTAGTGTGTTGGGTTAATTCAGCCTAGAGTTATTTTATGGTTTAGTGCAAAGACTACCAGATCTGGGCTATAGCACTCTGGATGGCCACTGGACAGTGGAGAAGAGTTAGGTTTTCTGTATCTCTTTGCTGCCATCTGATGGTCTTCAGGATTTGAAAAGTTGAACCCAAAATACTGTATATTTGGGAAACTAGGTTACAAAAAAGAAAAAAGTATGCAACAAGTAAAGGTAAAGGTTTCCCCACACAGTCATGTCCGACTCTGGGGGCCGGTGCTCATCTCCGTTTGTTAGGCGAAGAGCCAGCGTTGTCCGAAGATGCTTCTGTGGTCATGTGGCTGGCATGACGCGTGCGGAACGCTGTTACCTACCCACTGAAGTGGTACCTATTTATCTACTTGCATTTGCATGCTTTCAAATTGCATGGTTGGCAAGAGCTGGGGCGAGTGCGGGAGCTCACTCCGTCACGCAGGGCTAGGGTCTCGAACCTCCAAACTTGTGACCTTCCAATCGACAAGCCTGGTGTCTTAACCGCTGAGCCACCGCGCCCCCATGCAACAAGTAATTATGTTCTTTTAACCCATATATTATAGAAATTTGCAATAAGACAATGCATAAACATTATATGTTATAGAAATTTGCATGAAAGTATATTTTATGTCACAATGACCAGATCACCAGGCATCTAGGTGTCTTATTAGTTTAGCTCCACAAACCCATATGTGGCTGTTCCCCAGCTGTGGGAATCCAGGTGCAGGACTGAAAACAGGAGTAAATTGACCCTGCATATCTGTACTTACAAACAGAATGTGATTCTGTCCAAGGCAAGTGCAGGCCCTGATTGTCTTTTTGACTCCCTAGAAGCACCTCTGTCTTAAACTTCAGTTTGTTCATTCTAATCCAATCCATTGTTGATTTTAAGGCCCACTGTGGAACTGGATCTACTTCTTTGGATTTCAACTGCAAGAAAATAAAATACGTCTCTGATCTTTATTAATGGACCTGCTGTGTGGAGAACCATCACAAGGCCCTCTTAATAGTGGATTCTTTTTCACTCTTGCTCGGTGGGTAATTACAGCATTATTAGATATTCATTGTTTGAAAGAAGACACAGGGCAGACTCTAAGATATATTGAAAGGATTCCAAATTTGAATGTATTCTGGAATAAATGTGAGGAAGCATATTTATCTCCATATATACAGTGATAGACAATTTGTTGCCCATGGTTATGAATGTATTTTCTATTAATATCACACAGAGACAACAGCATAAAAAAATAAACAGGTTCTTTTATCATTATTGTCTCCTTCAGTACATATTCCCTCAGCCTCTAAATAAGGCCACATTATTTTTTTCTGTCTAGAACTAAGCAATCTATGTAAAGTAATTTCATTATAGAAAAGCACACTTATCCTGTCCCCCAAACACATATATTTGTTGTTTATTCGTTCAGTCGTTTCCGACTCTTCGTGACTTCATGGACCAGTCCACGCCAGAGCTTTCTGTCGGCCGTCACCATCCCCACATATATAAACACATATATAGAAACAGTATATATTTCTGAAGGGTTCTAAATGGAAAGGCAGAGTTTGTAAGTAAGGATATAAGTACTCACCTGCCTTCTTCTTCTGCCTTCACTTTTAGTTGTTGCAGGAAAATATGACTTGATTTTAAGTTGATCTGAAATTTCCCAGTGGATTGGTTAACTCACTCACCTTTGTGAATGTGCAGCTTTCAGTTTTGTGAGAATTTCCCTAACATAGTTTTATATAATTATAGGAAGTGTTAGGGAGGCTTACTATAACTCTGGTCTGTTTTAAAGTAAAGGTAAAGGTTTTCCCCTGCACAGTCGTGTCCGACTCTAGGGGGCGGTGCTCATCTCTGTTTCTTAGCCGAAGAGCCAGAACTGTCTGAAAACACTTCTGTGGTCATGTGGCCGGCATGACAAGTGCGGAACGCTGTTACCATCCCACCGAAGTGGTACCTATTTATCTACTTGCATTTGCACGCTTTCGAATTGCTAGGTTGGCAAGAGCTGGGGCGAGTGCAGGAGCTCACTCCGTCATGCGGGGCTAGGGTCTCGAACCGCTGAGCTTCCGATCGACAAGCCTGGCGTCTTAACCACTGAGCCATTGCGCCCCCTCTGGTCGGTTTTACTTTCCCTATAAGTAGAAAAGTCACTTGGATGAGAGAGAGAGAGCGAGAGAGAGCGAGAGCGAGAGCGAGAGCGAGAGCGAGAGAGAGAGAGAGAGAGAGAGAGAGAGAGAGAGAGAGAAATGAATGTAGAATTCTGGTCCATGTGTGGATAGATAGAGTGGGAGATTGTGACATTTTTTAAAAAATGTATTAAAATCATAATCATTAATATTAATAATTTTCTTAAAAATGGAGACCTTGTGCACATACAATTTATTTAATTGTTAAATGCAGTTTTCTCCAGTGCCATTGTCTATTGCATTTAATCCCCAAGATTAGCTTTTTAACGATAATTTTCCCTACATAAACTAAAAAAAAACACCACTACTTGTATAATTATTGTATGCAATTTTTGGAAATATACTCATGCAATGAACCTGGCTTCTAAGAGTGAGAACAAATTATGTCTCTTTCCCTCCCTAGCCCTTACCACATTCTCTACAACATGCATAATTCCTCCCACCTGTGTGTCATTCTCTCTCTCCCTCTTTGCCTACATAATTCTATATGTTACATTTTCTTCTCAGCTTTCTTGCTTGCCCAATTTGAAAAGACACAGTTTTTCTTTGCAGAGGTTTGATCTGTCTCAGGTCAGAAGATTAGCTAATCCTGACAATGACTCCCCGGTAATAATTTGTGGGGTGGGGGCAGGGAGAATACTGTTAAGATAAAATAACATTACTTCTGATCAATGGTCTCATGAGAAGAGGACTTTCCTGATGATAATTTGTATGATTTCATGTACCACAAATCCACTCATGATACTGAGTGGGGACAGTTGAATATTGCCCTAAAATCCTACTCTGATGGCATGACAGACACAGGTTGTGTTTGTGAATCCTATACTGAATCATGACTACATGATTGTCAATGGAAGTTTATGTATATCTACTCACAAGCAAATACAACATTCCTAAGTGGATAACATATAATCTCTTTCCTAAAGCCAGAAAGTTCCACTATGTTTTGTTCTCTGCCTCTTTATCACATAATATCACTTTCTGCAAGTTGGTGGTTGAAACACATACATACATACACACACACTTGTGGGAACAGACACAATGTACAGTATTTTAAAGTATTCTGAAGTCTATTTTATGAGTAACACCTGAAAAACTCCATATGGACTCTGTATGATCTTGCATTGGAGAAAGCCAGAAAGTTCCACTCTGTTTTGATCTCTGCCTCTTTATCACATAATATCACTTTCTGCAAGTAAATGTCAGCAGTTACAGCTGAATGTTCACTCATGATTGAACAGTTCAGCTAGAATGGAAATTGGAAGAATTTTTGAGAGTGTGAATAAAACACATGCCATCTATACACACAGTGGAAGAGAAAAACATTTGTCTGTCCTCATGGGCATCTTCAGAAGCATCTTGCTTTTGTCACAATGATGAAAATCAGTATTCAACTACAGTACAGCACCACAAATTCTGCAACAGTACAAGAGAAGTGTGTGGGTGTGTCATGATGACACAGCATAGCTTTCATAATTCTGCACCACCTTGACCTCCCTACAGTCTTTGATATATATCTCCCTTATAATTGGTTGTTTGTCAATAGGTCCTGCCATCAATTCAAGTAAGAAGAAGAAAGTAAAAATGGCTAAGTGCATTAATCAGATTTCTTGATAATACATGTGTTTATCACAAGATTCCTGCCAACCATATAGGGTTTTTTTCTGGCTGCAATACTGTGCATACTTCCCTGGGAAAGAGTTCCATTGAAGCCTTCTCATAAAATATGCACAGAGTTTCAGCACCTTGAATAATAACTATTGAACAAAACATAACTTTCTGGGTAGATCAACTCCCTCCCTCCTCCTGCTACAGTGAAGCTGGGTCATGCTGACACCCAGATGTTACTATTGGGGCATCACTGAAGACATATCCATACTGCATCCTTAACTTGATCTTGTCCTATACTCATGACAGTATGGCTCTTAAGCCAGTTTAAGAAAACCTTGTCTGGACTGAGACATTTTGGCAATACTTTTCAAGGTATTCAGTCTAGATAGCAGGCTACCATGTTCTTGATGGTTTTTTGAAGGTTAATAAAAGAACTCCAAGCAGCTAACAACAATCTTGCAAAGTAGAAGCGTGACCCAGAAGGGACTTGCACATTAAGCTTAATTACGTTCAGAAATAAATTCAGTCTTCACATAGTAGTTAGATGAAGAAAAATAGAGATAGCTTACATTTATTCAGTAGATCTGGATACAAGTAGATTCATAGTAGATCTGTGTGCAAGTGAGATGAATGGACGAGAGCTGCATTCTGCAGCACATCCTGCTTGCAGGTGTGCCCAAAGAGTAATAGAGATTGTTCATCTCCAAACTCAAAAAGGAGAAGGAAGTAGAAATCAGGTGACCCATGTGACATCCCACAAGCACAATAGAGATGTGTTTACTAGAAAGGACCCTCCTTATGCTTATGAGACAATGCTGAGTTGACCCCTGATAATTCCAACAGTTCTCCCATGCTTCTCCCAACAGTTCTTCCACCATTCTGTTTCAAGAAAGAAATGGCCAAACCCTTTACTTCCTTTGAGTGGTTCTTATTGGATATCTGTACCTGTGTGTCTGTGTGCATCTCTCATATACATACAGTTAAATTGGAAGTATATATACAAAGGTAATGCACATATACTGTATACAGAGAAGCAGCTCGAGAAACAACATGAGACTTTGCTTTTATACATGATTACAGCAGCAAGACTTTTATATGCACAAAGGTGGAAAGAACCACAAATTCCTACAGTGGAGGAATGGTTGATTAAATTGATGGAACTGGCCCAAATGGCAAAGTTAACAGCATTGATAAGAGAAAATACCATGTTTGGATTTGTTGCTATTTGGCAACCACTTTTAGACTATTTGCTTGTGTCAGAAAAAAACGAGGTTTTCATGCTTAAATAGTTTGATTTGATAAAAATAATGTTACTAAGGTTTAACTAATGGTAAGAGATTATATTTGTAAATGCATTTATATCTGTATTGGAGAAGGTTGAAAGTCACTTTCTGTTTCTGTTTTCTGTCTATTTTGCACTTTTATAGTTTTTCTTTTTTATTTATTCCTGTACTCTTTCTTTTCTATATTCTCTATTTTGTATTTTAACTTTACTCTGAAAATTAATAAAGTTCTATAAAAAAAGAATGCACATATATACAAATACAACAAGCAGCTTTAAAATAAAAAAATCCTTTTAAACTGCCCTGTTGGTCTCTAATGTTTTCTAGAGTTACTTTAACATGAATGCTATAATAGCACAATCATTATAATACTTGCCTTGTAAATAGAAATGTGATGGTTCAAAATGCAGCAAAAACCGTTTTTATTACTATTTGTCTTCCCTGAGTTACCTACTTTTACCTGGGCTTTTTTTTTCATGTTTTAATAAGTTCAGTGGTGCACCGTTTCATTGTTTTTTATTTACTTCAGGAAGGAGGGTTCCGCCTCCAGCTCCCACTATTTACAAGGCTGGTGTTATAACCATTGTGCAATTATAGAATTTCTGATAAAGGTAGCTCAGGAAGAAAGTCGTAGTACCCACTGACTCAGCTGAGGAGGTGTTCCTGCCTTTACAAAATAGCAGATGTGGTAAACTGCTGGAATTAGCCTTTCTTTTTGTCTGACTAATCTAGTGCCATTGAAACTTGAATTTTATCCAGTTTTATTCTACCATTCCATCCTAACACACTCTCTAGTTGTTAGAACAATCCATAATTTTCCATCTCCATCTTTTCTTACTCCAAGACTGATATTTGGACCATAGAAAATAAGCAGTGAATCCACAATCAAGGGTAGTGATCTGATCACCATGTTAATTCTGCATTATTTTGATAGGATGAAGCAGCACATTCTTATGAAGCTCTGTTTGCATTTTTGAGCTAATTATATCAGTATGTCTCCTACCACAGAATAATGTCTATATGGCCACAAAGATTTCTATGAGACTTAGTATATCTGTAAAAAGGTAAAGGTTTCCCTCGCACATTTGTGCAGTCGTGTCCGACTCTAGGGGCCGGTGCTCAACTCCGAAGAGCCAGCGTTGTCCGAAGATGCTTCCACGGTCATGTGGCCGCATGACACGCGTGGAACGCTGTTACCTACCCACCGAAGTGGTACCTATTAATCTACTTGCATTTGCATGCTTTCGAATTGCTAGGTTGGCAAGAGCTGGAGCTAGTGCGGGAGCTCACTCCGCACGCAGGGCTAGGGATTCGAACCTCCGAACTTGCTATCTTCAAGTCTGGTGTCTTACCCGCTGAGCCACCACGCCCCTATAGTATATCTGTACATATATGCAATTAGGTACATGTGAGTGTGATCAGATTTATACAGTAGCAGTAAGACTTCTCAGCTTTCTTTCCACCAGTTGTCATAAAAGTTGAATGTGCTTATTTCCATTTTTATTGCCTTTCTCTTTTTTCTGCTTGTATCATGTCTATTAAATTGTATGTCATTATTTTAAAATGTGAACCACCTGGAGTGCTTGGACTGGGATACAATATATAAATGCAGAAGTAAAACAAACAAGCAAGAAACAAATTTTTACTATTTGTCTCTCTTGAAATAAAATTATGCAGCATTTCAGTGAAAACAAACACCAAGATTTTTATCTGCTTCTTATGTTTACAAGTATCTTATTTTTGGAGATGGGCTAAGTAAGTATCACAAATGTGTGATGCTGGAGTGCAATAGGCAATAATAAAGAGGGTTTCTAAAACATTTCTGTCCACTCTATATGTCTTACCTTGGGTTTTAGATAAAGGGGAGGTTGGCATCAGAGATTATTTCTCTGATTATCTTTTCTGGGCACTTGCCAAGGACCACAATCTTGAAGAAGAGCTAGTTCCAATACTTGAAGATTCTGATTCTGCAGTTATCCCTTTCTTGGTCCTATCTGTTCATCTGGATTCCAGTAAACAAGTTATCACTAAGAAGAATGCATTGCTGGAACAACCACCACTTGCTTATTCTGGCCAGCTGTGTGGATGGTCCTAAAGAGACAGGAGAAGCAAATAGGTAGCAGTAAGAATAGCATGTGAATCACCTTAAGGCACATTGCTCAGGATTCCCCCACTACCTAGTTCTGGTATGGATCAAGACCAAACAATAATGGACAGCAAGTTTGACTACTGTCAGTGTTGGAGAAATTATCATCACATCACACCTAATGCCACAAAATACCTGGTACATCAAAACAATTTTTTTTAGCCAAACATATTGCCATATGTATCTATATATTGGCCACAAGGATCTATTTTTTGCAGATATAGCAGATGAGAGGTGTATAATTCAATCAATAAAGAGAAACATGTATATGCATCCCCAATATCATTCATTCTACTAATCTCTTCCTCCTTCTCCTCCTCTTTAGATAATCAAGGGTCAGAAGGAGGCTTCCTATTCTCATATTTGCTTTAAATTGGGGTTCAAATATTTCTTGAAAGAGACAGAATAGCCACTCAGAGAAGCTGTATCATCCTAATGCATCCTTCCCAGTGCAGTCTTTTGGTCTGTATTTCTTCCAAAAGAAGCCAACCAAAGATGGCAACTCCCACTGTTTTACAACAGGTACTGAATAGTAAGAATACTGAACTTATTTTTTTCAGAGATGATATCATTTTGATGCCTTTGCACATGTAAATGTAGAAGAAAGAGTTGTTCAATGATCCAATGCTTATCAAATATTGAAACCTGGCAATCATGTAGTAAATATGGTGCTTAACAATTACAGCATTTCATCTTGAAACTTGGCAGTGTTCTTACAGCTCACAGGTTATAATACTAGCTTTTTCAGAAGCTAACAGCAAAATCCTCATTAATTTCACAGTAGCAAAGGTTTTTATGCCAGGCCATCCAAATAAAAGATAAAGATGGAGATGGGAGAAAAATAATTAGCTACTCACTGATGACTAAGCCTACACATTCAGAAGAATCTAGTGATGATTTTTTTCTAAGACACTCCTTGTGAAAAACAGGGACAATAGCATGCCCCTTCTATGGGCCTGTAACATCAGCACGGCTTCCTTCCCATGGGGGAAAAACAAAGGAAAGCACCACTAAACAACTCCAAGCATAAAAATTGTTGCTTGATTTGATTTGATTTTCCCCCCTTTTACCACATGAAGCTGTTCAAACATAGCTGTCTTGGGTCTTCAGTTTCTCCTGATGCTGGAATGAATGTAAAGATATGATGAATAGTAGCTACTGATTGCTGTATTCTTAGTGGCTTTACCTGATCCCCCTTTAAAGCCTTCAGAATTCGTGACCTTCATTCCACCCTGTAGCAGTGAATTCTACAGCTTAACTGCATTCTTTGAGGAAATGTTTAACCTGTCCTAAATTCTTTCTGGAGATAAATTTGGCTCGGACAGCACAGTTTCTAAACCTGCCTGGGAGCAACATTTCCATTCCCTGTTTGCCTCCTTTCACCCACATACCAAATTTAATATTACCCTTGAGTCTGATGATGCTGGCCCCTGGCCCCAATCACAAGGACAAAGCTTCATTGACTGATCAAGGCCCTCCCACAAATAAAGCCCTGGTGAAGATTTACTTCCTGGTGATCTACTTAAAGACAATCTAGAATGGTGGAATCCTATTTTAATTATTTAAATCTCACTAGCCATTTTCTTAAAACTTATTTTCTATATCACCTTTATTATTTTTATAAATAACTCAAGGCAGTGAACATACTGTTGTATTTTTTATTTTGTGATCTAAAAAGAATCTGGGTCACAAGATTCAGTTTAGAAAGACAAGCTAAGGTAATTTTTTTTTCTCTTACCCACAGGCGTCACAAAGTCTGCTGGCATTCAGATTCCATTTACCAAATAAGGTTTATCTTTGTACTTTTAAGGTATTCTTGTTTGGCTAGGCTGAGTTTAAGAAGTCACATACTAATTGGTTACTATGGTGAATGATTGTCTATGAGCAAAGTAAAGTGTATAAAGGTAAAATCCTTTGTTAAGCCTGAGGGCATTTCTCTATTCAAATGAAGATTGTTTGCTGCTGTGCCTCTTGATTGTAAATATGTTCTTGTTTTTTTTGAATAAATGCAACCTTATTTTTTACTGCAAAAATCTAGTTTATTGATCTCTCTATGCAAGCTTCTAAAACTCTGAAAATAAAATAATATTAAAAGGTTATGGGCCCAGCTGAGAGAAGCTAGAAGCTAAATTATATAAAAATGAAAGAGAGATCAGGAAAGAATTTCATTTGCATTTGAAAGGCAAATGAGCAAAGGCCACAGAAGACTTTTATTTTGAAACTTCCTGGAGACTGCAAAGCCGTTTGTTTGTTTGAATCACAAGCCTTGTGGCTTTCAAACAAGGAGAAGAAATGGCTGCGGCAAGTTACCAAGGTATGCCTTTAGAACGTCTTTCAGACTGTAATTATTTAAACTGGGCTCTGAAAATTGAGAGTTTTCTTTGGAGAGCAGACCTGTGGTCTCCCATAGGTGACCCAAAATCCTGCAAATCCTGATCAAGCTTGGCTGAGATGGGATAAGAGATGCAAAGCCTCGATAATTTTAGGAGTGGAGGATACACAGCTCGTGCATGTTCATGGTCTGCAAATTCCAAAGAATTATGGGATTCTTTACATAATTTATATGTAAAGACTACAGCTGGAAATAAAGTAACTTTAACCAAGAAGCTGTATAAAGCTTATTTACCAGAGCATGGCAATTTACCTGAGCATCTCCACACACTTCAGAAATATTTTGTGGAGCTTCAGGAATGTGGGCTGGAATTTACCCCTCTCACAAAAGCCTACATCATTTTGTCCTCACTGAATGATTCTTGGGACACTTTGATCTGCACCCCGGAAGCGGTTCCTGAAGCTGATTTAACTCCATTGTTTGTCTCTGCTCGCCTGCTTGCTGAATGGGAAAAGAGACAAGAAAAAAATGCACCCATTTCTTCTGCACTGCTGCAGCATTAAAAGCCAAGAGAACAAAAAAGCCTCGAGTTCCAAGCTTCTGCATTTGCAAGCAAGTGTTGCTTTCATTGTGGTTCTCCTGGGCATCTATGCAAGGACTGTGACCAGTTGTTCAAAGGTAAGAAGACTGAAGAGAAGAATAAAGGAACAACGAGAAAGAAAGCTCTGCAGACTTCTCATATTGCACAGGTTGTTGAAAAGTGTAATAATAAAGATATTTGGGTGTTAGATAGCGGAGCAAATTGTCATATCTGTATTTGTAAAAGTTCTTTTGCATCTTTGTCTATAACTAACAAAGTGTTTCCTTGGCTGATGGGTCTATGTCTAAGATCATGGGTCAAGATGATATGTATCTATCTTGTTTAGGGGAAACTGTTAAAGATGTTTTATTTGTACCAAGTTTTCAATCTAATCTTTTGTCTGTAGCTCAGTTAGTAGCAACTGGATATGCCATAACTTTTAAGAAAGATGGCTGTGAAATTAGGAAGAATGATAAATTATGTGCAACTTGTGTTCAGAAAGATTCACTTTATATTATATATCACATTATATTCACTTTATATATCACTTTATATATCCTGGCTGGTTCAATCAGCTCTGGAGGTGACGTGTGGCTGGGTCCAGTCGATGGTAAATGCATCCTTGCAAGAGGGGGTGTTTCTGCTGGCCTTCAAGGAGGCATTGGTGCTCCCCCTCCTCAAGAAACCATAGCTGGACCCTGTTGTACTGAACAATTTCCGACCAGTCTCCCACCTTCCCTTTATGGGGAAGGTGGTTGAGAAAGTGGTGGCGTTGCAGCTCCAGAGGATTCTTGATGAAACGGATTATCTAGACCCCTTTCAGTCTGGTTTCAGGCTGGGATATGGGACGGAAACAGTATTGGTCGCACTTATGGATGATATCTGGCGGGAGCGGGATGGAGGCAGTGCATCCATCCTGGCTCTCCTTGACCTCTCAGTGGCTTTCGATACCATCAATCATGGTATCCTTTTGGGACGCCTGAGAGAGTTGGGGGTGGGCAGCATGGTTTTGTGCTGGTTCACCTCCTTCCTCCAGGGCTGGTCCCAATCGGTGTTGATAGGGGAGGAGAGATCGGGTCCATGGCCCCTCCTTTGTGGGGTGCCACAGGGCTCAGTGCTCTCTCCTCTCCTATTAAACATCTACATGAAACCACTGGGCGAGATCATCCATCTCCACGGGATGAGGTATCATCAATATGCTGATGATACACAGTTATACATCTGCATCCCGGGGGAAGTAAGTGATGCTGTGACTACCCTGTCCAAGTGCCTGGGGGCTGTGGGGGTCTGGATGGGGAACAACAGGGTTCAGCTGAACCCTGGTAAGATACAAAGTAAAACTCTGAAAATAAAATAATATAAAAACATACCTAATACGCATTCCTCCTCTATTTTACCCACAACAACAACCTGTGAGTTGGGCTGAGAGAGAGTGACTGGCCCAAGGTCACCCAGACGGCTTTCATGCCTAAGACGGGACTAGAACTCTCAGTCTCCTGGTTTCTAGACTTCCCAGAAGGCTGGAACCTAAACATTTTAATACCAATTTTCAAGAGAGATGAGCAAAATTCTCCAGTGAATTAAGGCCAATTAGCCTCAGTGACATCACAGCTAAGCTATAGGCCAAACATTTTTCTTGGATAAGCTAGAAGATTGGGTTTTTGACAACAGCCTTCATGTCAAGAAACAGGCTGGATTCTGCCTGGGTTATTCCACTATTGTTTTGTACTGTTTCATCTGATTAACAAGTATGCTAACATTGTCAAGAGAAAACTTTATGTTACATTTGTGGATTTCTATTCAGCCTTTGATTCTATAGACTGAAACAAACTATGGCTTAAACACACTTAAACACTAGGTATTGATACCAGGCTGTTGGATTTGGTAAGAAGACTTCACACAAATTCCTTCATTCATGTTAGATACTCTTTACAGGTCTTCTAACTGACTCCATTATTGCTACTAAGGAGGTTAAACAGGGCTGTGTTCTAGCTCTTAGTCAGTCTTTATCAATGATATTATCTCTGTCCTGAAGGACACCAAGTTCTTCCCAGCCAAAGTTGCTGAAAGAATTGTCTGCTCTCCTCTATGGTGATATTCTAATCTTACTTTCTACTACATTCATTGGCCTGAATAGATTGTTGTCTTGTTTAGATCAATATCAAAAAAAATTCTGATTATTAAATTGCAAAAAACAAAAGTTATGGACTTTGACCAGAATCTTCCCAGACATAAGTGGAGAGTGGGCACTCTGTTGAGCAAGTAACTGTCTATTGATACCTCACTCTCTTACAGTATTTAGAACATCAGGCTGCTGACTGACCCACCATCATACCATCAAAATCAAGATAGCTTGGCAACTACTCAAATGGTGATACTCTGCTGTTGGTGGTTTAATTCCACAAGCACTTCATCTTCTTAAAATGAAGCTTGCCCCCTTTTTTTCTTTATGGGCAGAGCTATGGGGCATTTCTTCAGCATTTCATCTGGAATCATTTCAAAACAAGTTTTTAAGATCCATCTTGGCAGTCCCAAAAGGCACTCCCAAAACCTTTCTTCGAGCAGAGACAGGCATTCAGCCTATCAGAACATCGGTCACCCTTAGAACTCGGTCAAGCTCACCCTTTGAACTGTGTCAAGCTCAAGTCCCTTCCAGATTTTCAACCATCCAAACTTTGTCTGATCAAACAAATGAAATGTACCTCTAGGAAACAACCCTACTGGGTTTACAATAATGAGGGGACTTATCTCTGTGTGTGGATACTCACCAGAGGCCCTTGTTCATGATAACAATTTGATTCCTCTCCAATCCTTTAAGAAAAAGATAAGAGATATTTCCACACAATGTGATCTAGGTGCAATTGCAAATAACAAGGGTGCTCCCTGGTATGCAATAACAAAAACCAGGGTAGAATGTGAGCCATATTTAAAATATATCACTATCTCCTCTCTTTGACCAGCCTTAACAAAACTGTGGATAGAACAAATGCCCTCTGCTATATCTGAGGGCCACTACAAGAAGATCCCTCATACTCAGCAACTCTGCTTTTGCAAGGACAGCAGTCTAGAAGACATTTCACATTATCTTCTTCAATGTCAACTTATCCTGTCACCTGCTCCAAATACTTGGATCCTCTCCTTCAAGTAAAAGCACACTGGCCAGATCACCATAAGATTGAATTTTTACTGAAATCCCAGAAGAAAGCCATTCTCTGGCATTTGGCAGCTTTTGCCCATGAAAGCAGCTCGGTGACAGAAACATCTTCATTCCCTACATAAATCTAACTTCCTTTGATTTTTATTGCAACTTTTAAACTATTGTTAATGGGTAATTTTAAAATCTGTATAACCTGAATTTTGCCAAACCATCATAACTTTGTGTTTCTACTGCATAATTGGCATATAACTGATATTGTTATAGTACAGGGGTGCAACAATCAAATGTATGTATGTACATTTATCCTGAATTGCTGAACAATCAGCTTTATTGGATAAATCAAGATTCTAGCATCCAGCAAGAGGGAGAATCACTTTGTCTTATGTGTCTTCATCACCTGATGCACATTTTTATATACAGTATGTTTATCTATGTCAGTCCTTCCAGGTAGGCCAGGTCACGGAATATCCAACACAAGGACTATTGGAATTCTATTTTATTGTTATAGGGAATGATAACAGAATCTTGAAAGCCTGCCAGAGTATCTTTCTGCCCCTCTTATACCAAACAGAATCAAGGCTATTGGGGTTATCATGAGTTTTCTTTCTTACTCCTTCTTTTTTCCCAGGACTGAGTTGTTGTTTATTTAATGTTTCTTGCATTCCTTCTCCAAGGTTGTCTCTTTATTCCCCTACAGCATAGCTTTCCAAACTGTGTGTCGCGGAAGCGGCGGCAGGGGCGTGCACGGCAGCGGCGACGACGACAGTGGTGCACCATCAGCGCTTCTGCATTTCAGCAGAGGCCGCTGCCGTGGCCACCGCCACTGTGCACGCCCCCGCTGCTGCATGCCCCCCCATGCATGCCCCCGCCCCCACGCGCACCGCCGTGCCGCAGCTGCCGCTGTTGGTGTGTCGCCAACGGCGGTACTTTGGAAGGCACTGCCCTACAGGCTGCCATATCCAGGCTACAGAAATCTAGAGGGCCATGAGCATGATGTTTCTGTATGTCTTTCAGGCCAACTAGTGGGGTTTTGGAGTTTTGCAGTAAATAGATATTCTTTTATTTTTCAGTCTTTATTTAATTGAACAAAATAAAATAAAATAAAATAAAATAAAATAAAATAAAATAAAATAAAATAAAATAAAATAATAAAATAAAATAAAATAAAATAATAAAATAAAAAAATAAAATAAAATAATAAATAAAATAAAATAAAATAATAAAATTAAATTAAATTAAATTAAATTAAAAAATAAAATAAGATAAGATATGATAAGATAAAATAAGATAAGATAAGATAAAATAAAATATAAAATAAAATATAAAATAATAAAATAAAATAAAATAAAATAATAAAATATAAAATATAAAATAATAAAATAATAATAAAATAAAATAAAATAAAATAAAATAAAATAAATAATTAAATAAAATAAAATAAATAATATAAAATATAAAATAAAATAAAATAAAATAATAAAATAAAATAATAAAATAATAAAATAAAATAAAATAAAATAAAATAAAATAAAATAAAATAAAAAAATAAAATAAAATAAAATAAAATAATAAATAATAAAATAAAATAAAATAATAAAATTAAATAAAATTAAATTAAAAAATAAAATAAGATAAGATATGATAAGATAAAATAAGATAAGATAAGATAAAATAAAATATAAAATAATAAAATAAAATAAAATAAAATAATAAAATATAAAATATAAAATAAAATAAATAAAATAAAATAATAAAATAATAAAATAATAAAATAATAAAATAATAAAATAAAATAATAAATAAAATAAAATAAAATAAAATAAAATAAAATAAAATAATAAAATAAAATAAAATAATAAAATAAAATAAAATAAAATAAAATAAAAAAATAAAATAAAATAAAATAATAAATAAAATAAAAAAATAAAATAAAATAAAATAAAATAAATAAAATAAAATAATTAAATTAAATTAAATTAAATTAAATTAAATTAAAAAATAAAATAAAATAAAATAAGATATGATAAAATAAGATAAAATAAAATAAGATAAAATAATAAAATAAAATAAATAAAATAATAAAATAAAATAAAATAAAATAAAATAAAATAAAATAAAATAAAATAAAATAAAATAAAATAAAATAAAATAAAATAAAATAAAATAAAATAAAATAATAAAATAAATTAAAATAAAATATAAAATAAAATATAAACTAAACTAAACTAAATATAAATAAAATATAAAATAAAATAAAATATAAAATAAAATAAAATAAAATAATAAAATATAAAATATAAAATAATAAAATAATAATAAAATAAAATAAAATAAAATAAAATAAAATAAATAATAAAATAAAATAAAATAAATAATATAAAATATAAAATAAAATAAAATAAAATAAAATAAAATAATAAAATAATAAAATAATAAAATAATAAAATAAAATAAAATAAAATAAAATAAAATAATAAAATAAAATAAAATAAAATAAAATAAAATAATAAATAATAAAATAAAATAAAATAATAAAATAAAATTAAATTAAATTAAAAAATAAAATAAGATAAGATATGATAAGATAAAATAAGATAAGATAAGATAAAATAAAATATAAAATAATAAAATAAAATAAAATAAAATAATAAAATATAAAATATAAAATAAAATAAATAAAATAAAATAATAAAATAATAAAATAATAAAATAAAATAATAAATAAAATAAAATAAAATAATAAATAAAATAAAATAAAATAAAATAAAATAAAATAAAAAAATAAAATAAAATAATAAATAAAATAAAAAAATAAAATAAAATAAAATAAATAAAATAAAATAAAATAAAATAATTAAATTAAATTAAATTAAATTAAATTAAATTAAATTAAAAAATAAAATAAAATAAAATAAGATATGATAAAATAAGATAAAATAAAATAAGATAAAATAATAAAATAAATAAAATAAAAAAATAAAATAAAATAAAATAAAATAAAATAAAATAAAATAAAATAAAATAATAAAATAAAATAAAATAAAATAAAATAAATAAAATAATAAAATAAATTAAAATAAAATATAAAATAAAATAAAATATAAAATAAACTAAACTAAAATAAAATATGGAAAAAGAACAAAACAACAATAACAATAACAAAATAATGTATTTCATGTGTGTATACATGTATATGAAATTAGCAGAGTGCATCCATGAACCCCAACTAGCAGTCAGAAGACACGATGAAAACTCCTTAATCCCACAACACATGGACAGACTAAACCATAGTTTCAACTGGGAAACTGTGAACATCCTAGACCAAGCTAAATCCAAAAACCCTAGGGAATTCCTGGAAGTCTGGCATTCAGACAAATCAGCAATCAATAGATACATTGAAATAAACCATATTTACACACTATTCAAATGAGACAACAACAAAAAAGCTAAGAAGGAAACAAAAAGGCCAGAACACATCCTCTCCAGCAGCCAACACCCAGATAAGCAGGGATTAACACCAGGCAAACAATCAAGAAGCAAACAATACGCTAATCAAGGAACTACCAAGGGGAAAACCACACCTCCACCAACACTGGCAGGGTAAGCTACTGTACATAAACAGGGAGCAAACCCCACATTCAATAGCACTGATGATGTTACCTAGTCGGGTAATGAAGCATCTGCAAGCAAACAATCAAGCTCAGAGAGTACCAAGGACTCCCTATGAAGTTTTACACAACAGTTTCAGCAAATGGTGACATTTCCATTCTGAATGGTCCACATACTGTATATCCATGTCTGGAAGAAAGTCATGCATAAACTGCTAATCATTGGTGATCACTCGTAGCCAAGTAAGATTGTCTTCCAAAGGTAAAATTTTAACGGTGGATCCATAAGTGGCTATAAAGGCCAATTCTGGATCCGCACAACCTCCCACAATGAGGGCATAGGTTTCCGGGTGGGAGACGGTCATGATGAGGGTTTGCCTGACGTGCCTTCCTTTTAGCTCTTTTCTCCCTTTCGTCCTGTACTCGTGCTTCTTCAAAGTCCATAGCTGCATCAGGTAGATATGGTAGTCCTACTGTAAAGGATTTTTTTAGTCTTCCTTTTTGTTCAAGTCCAAAAGTTCAGTTTTTTTAATAAGTTAAATAACTCAAAATATTGTATATTTTCCTTAATGGGAAGTTCCAGAGAGTTGATTATTTTGGTGGCTCTTGGCTAACAAGTATATGATAACTTAATAATTCTCCCTCTCCCTGGCCATGTACTTCATACTTAGTCCTGTTGAGCAAATGTGTCATTTTAATAATCTGTTTGGAAAGGATTTGGGGAAGCCCCAAATGACAGAATGACGAATCAGTACAGGTTATTATGTGGGATTTTTTCCAGTTAACTATCATAACTATCAGTCATATGTGACAAAAAGATGTAAAATATGAACAGTGTGCGTGTGTGTGTGTATGTGTGAATATATATATATACACATACACACACACACACACACACACATACACACACACATGTATATATTCATTCCTTGAAATAAGACAACATTTTCCTGCTGCATAAAGCAATGGCAGTTGTAAGAAATTTTGCAACTCTTCAGAAGACCACATTGTTGTACGTCTATTCATGTGGTGCATGTTATCCATCAGTACAGTGTGGAAAATAGAGAATTTTTCAGGTTGATCATATTGGAAGGCCTGGAATCTGTAAAAGTTACAAATGCATTCTTAATTAATTGTGCATGGCAACAGAGCTTAGAGATGATACCTCCCCGCAGTTTATGCATATTAAAATGAGTTATGATTGTTGCAGAAGTTGGAAGAGGGAAAGAATAGCTTAATCTTATTACTTCTTGACAAAGATTGAACTTTTCGTAATGGGAAATCAGAAACTTCTAAGCTGTGCAAAGGTAGTATAGTTTAGAAAAGTTCAGCAGAAAGCATATGGGGGTTTATTTTCCTCTCCCCCACCCCCATGTGGTGTGAGTCAACAGTGATTTCTGAGCTTGTTTATCACATAAATGGTACCCAGCAAATTATTAGACAGTTGCCATGACAGCAAAGGCCCAGCACTGATTGTGCTCTTTCCTGTAACAGTTAAGACAATGATCAGTCTTGCACCCTTACAGCTAACAGTCAGCTCCCGAGTGTGGAAGTGACAGATAACATAACACCTAGTTTTTACTGATAACAAAGCAATTTAGAAATATTTATCAGATGGGCTTTTGCTGCTCAAGTGTATTTATGAATCTTAAGCAGATAATGTATATTTATGACAAAATTGAAAGCAAGTATGTTCTCATTTTATTTCCACCAGCTTCACAAAAGTAATAGAGATGTCAGTGTGAATCAGAGCACAGAAAGAAAGGAAAGCTAAACCACCTTCTGAGCTGACTTTCTATGCCAGAGGAGAAAATACAGAAGCAAAAACAAGGTTGTCAGGAGAGGCGAGCCTATCAAAAGTTGGAGGAGATCTAATCAAGTTATCTTGGATAAAGAGTAGATAGACATTGTGGTGGACACATTCAGAATTTTGAGAGTATGTCATCACACTGATATTAAATGGATGCTATCATGGCCACAACAAGGGTGATCAGACATCCCAGTTACATTGGGACAGTACCAATTTTGGAGGATGCTGGGCATACTCCCAAACTCAGGAAAATATCTCAAGAGCCTCCCCTTGCCAGCTGGCAGCATAAGTACCAGGAGGCTTGGGCTAATCACAGCAACAGAAACAATTTCTGCATTTGCTGCTTACCAGGCTTGTCGATCAGAAGATCGCAAGTTCGGAGGTTCGAATCCCTAGCCCTGCGTGCGGAGTGAGCTCCCGCACTAGCTCCAGCTCTTGCCAACCTAGCAATTAGAAAGCATGCAAATGCAAGTAGATGAATAGGGACCACTTCGGTGGGTAGGTAACAGCGTTCCGCAAGCGTCATGCCGGCCACATGACCGTGGAAGCGTCTTCGGACAACGCTGGCTCTTCGGATAACAAACGGAGATGAGCACTGGCCCCTAGAGTCGGACATGACTGCACAAATGTGCAGGGGGAACCTTTACCTTTTTTATAAGTAACTGTATCTTGGATGCAAAACTCTAAACGACAACTAGGTGTCACCAAAGAATATTTCAGATTCTCAACCAGCAACGCTACATTAACTACCTATAGAAATATGCATACATTCATCTTTCTTCATAAGCAATTTATATACATTGATTCAAAAATATAATAAACAGCCAAGGGGAATATCAAACATCCTTGTCTTACTCCATGCTCAATAGTAAACCACTTAGTAAGCATTCCATTTATTTTCACTCATGCTTTACTTCCATCATATTGAAGCAGGATTGTAAATTGCTTAGGTTGGTCAAGATTAAAGTGGTATAAAATCTCATTAAAAAGAAACCAAATAAATAATTACATATTAAACATAAATCAGATATCACAGCCATCACATTCAACAATCAAACATCAACTCCATACTCACATAAAATTTTCCATATTCAAGCCTATTCAATTTATCATTCTTTTTCACTAAACCAACATACAATACACTTTCATTCATATACTTGTCCATGACCTCCCTGAACAGCAAAAATCTGGTCTGAATATAACTTGTCCAGCATAATGTTGCACTGGCCTTCCCAAATTTTTCTCACAGTCACCTCTCATATCCTTTCTATCAGAATTCTGCCAAAGAACTTCCCAGCCACATTTAAGAAACAAGTTCCCCTGTACATTTGGCATTCATTCTTGCTATCTTTCCCTTGTACAAGGAATGATAGTGGTATTCTTCCAATCATCAAGCATCAGTGTAGTCTACAGATATGTGAACCAAGTCATAGAGCCTCTCCATAAACAGGCCATATCCATATTTTTATTTTCTATGAGTATGTCATTTATACCTGCAGCCTTACCATTTTTCAACAACCTCACAGTATTTTTTTTCTTTCTTTTCATCATTTTTTTGGACATAATACCAATAACAGTTTCAATTCTACTCTTTGACATATCACTATTTTTTGCATACAGATCTCTAATATACTCCTTCCAACATTTCCACACTTCAGTTTCATCCCAAATATTTCATCACTTTTACCTTTCATTCCATTCACTTCTTGGGGGCTTCTTGTGCAACCCTCTTCAGACACTTGAAAAATATTTTTTTTATTTCCATCAAAATCACTCTCCATTTTCTCTGCATATTTCAGTCTTAACTGTTCCTTACCCTCTGACTATATTCCTTGGAACTACTTTTTTCTCTCTGTAAATTGTACAATATCTTTCATTCTTACTTTTGTAGCAATCATTCTCCTATATCTGCTTCCCCCCACCATCCACAGTTTCTTTCATTTCATCATTCCATTAAGCATATTTTTCATGCTTTCCATTAGCTTAATTCAACACACTTCAGTGGCACTCTGGAACATTTTTTTCACTCTGTTACAAATGGCTTCCACATACTCTTTTTTTACATCCACTTTTCATTCATTCTGTTGGGAGAGTAATTTGTCTTCTAACATTTTTCGTACAGGATTCCAACTTTTCCTGCAGTCAGTCCACTTTTGGTTTCATTTCTTCCACTTCTTTCCTTTTCCTTGATGTCCATTTTCCACTTTTGACACATCAGTCAATCAAGATTAACAGAATGCTTCTCAGGAAGATAGAGCAGGTTTAGACTAGATTACCAGCCTAAGTCATACTCATACCCCAGCCAATTGACAGTACTGGTCAACTTCAGCACATTTTGGCCATTATGTTACAAATGAAACAAAACCCCTGGCATGTTCATGCTATTCTATACAAGCTGGAATCTCTAATTTAATTTCTGCTTTATTACAGATAAGTATTCCAAACCTTAGTTTTCTGTTTTGTTTGTTTTTTTGTTTTTGCAGAGAGGGGTTAATTTTTGCTAGTACTTTTGGGAAATTGTATTATACTTTAACATTAATTATTATGTAGATTTATGCAAATTAACAAATCTCAGAATTTACTCTTCAAAATCTGGTACTCCTGATTTTGTACTTGTAACCAAGTACAAAATATTCAGTGACCTGGAGGTAAACTGGTGAGGATGTTCTGCCAGGATGGTTTCTCCAGCTTACCTTTTTTTATTTCTCAGTTATTAGAAAACATTCTTTTGTTGGAAGACCAAAGTGCTCCCAGCCCTTGCCCTATGCCCCCCAATATATTCCTTACTCCTTCCTCACTTTCCTTTGTCTTCTTCTGGGAAGGTAGACACAGTTCCAAACAGAACTCTGGACTATAGCCACTGACCATTTTTATTTTCCAAAAATGCCTATACGGCCTGTATGGGAAAGAAATATTTGAGGCTGGCATTAGCAGTGCCATGATAGGTGCTTAAAATCTCCTCGGGATTCACAGGCAGAATAGTGTTTTTCCCAGGTTTAGATTGTGCATCACTAGTCTCATAAGCTCAGTTGACCATTTGAACAATTGGGCAGGCTGGTTCAAAGAGGACAATGAAGTTCTGAAAGACTATGGATGAGGAAAATGAATGAAAGAATAACTAATAATTTTCTGAAAGAACAACAAAATAAACCTGGCATTATTTCTAATTAATGGAATATGCTAGCATTCTTGAGATATGGTTTACCAACATTTGATTTAAAAACTCTGGTGGGTGAAAGCATGAGACTTGAGATAGATTGGGAATGAAGATGTGGTGGAAGGAAAGGTAGTAGCAAAACATTTTTAACTGATGTAGTTGATGCTGGTAGATTGGCTACTGAAAGTGGGCAATATAAATAATTCATGTTGGTTCTACCTACAGATCAAAGTTAGAGCCTTGCATGGTTCAAAAATAATTCAGAAGTTCATTGGACCTCACACAAGCATCACTCTGCTGTATATTAAAGGAGCCTATGTGAGCATGAAAAAAAGTGCCACAGCTTGGAGTCACATTAACTTTAATGAGTGGATTCCTTAAAGCAGCAACTTTCTTTTTTTGGTTTGTACAGAAGCTTGAAAAACATTGGGCTGCTTTAATGAATAGCAGAGAGGTGTTTTGCTCTAATGAAGGCCAAAATACTTCTTCTGAATCATTTTTGAAGTATGCAAAGGCCTCAAACTAATAATGCAACTTCCTTCCAGTGTGAATTCACTCCCTATTTTACTCTACAGCAAGGCTTTCCAAAGTTTTCCCGCAGCGATACACCAACCGCCGTTGGTGTGTCGCTGCGGGAAAACCCGGAAGTGCCGCTACTGCAGCAGTGTGCAAAAACCCGGAAGCACTGCTGCCGCTTTCGGATTTTCGCGCACCGCCGTTGGTGTGTCGCCACGGGAAAACCCAGAAGCGCTGATGGCGCGCCATCAGCACTTCTGGGTTTTGACGCGACACATCTGGGCCCCGCAGGCGACACACTTTTGTGTCGCAACTCACAGTTTGGAATACTCTGCTCTACAGGATAGGATTGCCACATCTGGGCTGCAAAAATCCAGATGACCAGTAGAGTTTTCTGTACTTCTTTGCCTCCATTTAGCGGTTACAGATTTGTCCAAATGGATCTGGTAGCCCTCCTGCAGGAGGACATTCAGAATAGCTTTCAAATTAGGACAACAAAGCAATTAAAGATTTGTAACCAACTAATTGCCTTCCTTTTAACAAATGAAGTATATCAATTTATTACATTTTAAAAAATCTGTTCAATCATTTCTGATTCTCGGAGACTGCCTGGATGAGTCCCTGCAGTTTTCTTGGCAAGATTTTTCAAAAGTAGTTTACCATTGCCTGCTTCTTAGGGCTGAGAGAGAGTGACTGACCCAAGGTCACCCAGCTGGCTTTGTGCCTAAGGCGGGACTAGAACTCATGGTCTCCCGGTTTCTAGCCTGATGCCTTAACCACTACACCAAACTGGCTTTCTGATTACATTTAAGCATCAATAAATCTAACACCCTTGGAGAATAATGTTTATTTTTTCAAAAAGTGTTTTCTGTTTTGCAACTTTTTTTTAAAACAGTGTCATTTTCTTTTAAAAGAAATTCCTATCTTGAATATATTTTATTTATCAAATCCAGGGACACAGAATTTTTCCTCTGAAGGTAGAATATGACAGCAAAAATGATTTAGAAACAAGCTCAAGTTCCATAAATGCTATGGCATATACCGAACCTTGTTTTCATTAAGGCAGTAAAACAGCATGCTGAGATTTTGTTCCATCCTTTTCTTGCATATTTATTTTTCAGTGTAAAGGAAATGTGTACACAGAGAAAATGTATGTGGAAAATGTTCATTCACATAAGCTTCCTCTGAAGTAGTAAAGCTCAAAGACATTTTTACTACTTACTGAGAACTTAGCCCTAAGGCTAAAGAACATATTGACATGCATTTTAATGGAGTACCGTCAGCTTCAATTGCCTGGAGTTGTTATCTGTGCAAGGAAAACACCCACCCACTTAAAGTCAAGTTTCCTGGGAGTTTTAAACACAGAATAGGATCCAAAAGCCATTTGTATATTTGTTTTCTACCTATATTTGATGTGAACATAAGATATTCAGCTATCTAGGCCGATCGTGAATCCTGGAAGGTGCATTTACTTGCATGTGGGTGTATGCACACACATACAAACATTTGTTTAGTTTATTGTCAGTTCCAGCAGTATCTGAGAAGAGGCAAATCTCAATCTGTGGTTTAAAATGTACTTGATTCTTCACACTGTTTTGTTAGATTTTTTTTTATTTCCTTACCAGGTTTGTTTCTGAGCCGGGACCAAAGAAACAGGCAGTTGCATGAAATTAAGTTCTTTATTTTTCACCCAAGAGCAAAAGCAATGACAGCAAGCTGTTAGGTGGGCGATTGCGCAGGACCCCCTCCTTACAGCACATTATATAGATTCCATTCAACTCCTCCTTTAGACAACCACCCCTTACTCAGTTACCCATACTCCACCTTAACATCATACCATATTAGGAACTTCCTTCCATCCTTGCTGGGGCCCCTTGACCGTTATTAAACAATACCTTTCCTCTGGAGAAGCTATCCTTGGAATGTACACCTTATCTTGTTTCTATGGGCACTGCTATCTATCAAGGCTTGTGAGAAAGAAAGAGTAAAAAAGTCAACAAAAGTCTCCAAGGAAATACAACATGGTTTCAGAGCCATAATACAAGTGCAAACGTTTCTAATATATGAATACTACATATAAAATATATTAAAATGAAATATATTTCTATTTAAGTTCTATATATGTAAAATCTTCTATCAGTTTAATGAATTGTGTTAATGAGTCACATCTCCAGTCCTTGGATTAACTAATGTGCTAAATAAGTTGTGGAACTGCTCTCTAGTCCAGTGATTTTCACTCTTCAATGATTTTCAAATTTAAAGGACACTTTTAAATCTTGATTTGAGCTCTGCTCTATTAAATACATACACCTTGCTGGATCAGGGCAAAAGGGCCTATATGGCCCAGCCTTCTGTGTCATATGTTCAGGAAGCTTGTGAACATGGACAGAAGAGCAATAGCGGCCTTGCGTTGTTCTTCCTTGGGCACTGTACTTGCCTGCAGAATTACTCTTGACTGAACAAGTAGAAGGAGATGGGAATATATAGCTATCCCACTTGCCACTACCATATAGTCAAGAGACAGCAGGAATGGAATTCTGTGCACATACAGCTGTACATACAGAGGTTACATAGTAGCAACTAGGAATTTACACCACCAGAAACCAACACATTAGAGCAGTGTTTGTGAAGCTTGGCAACTTTAAGATGTGTGGACTTCAACTCCCAGAATTCTTCAGTCACCTTGAATTGGACCCAGAAGCAAACTGGTACCCAATGCAGCTCTCGCAGCAACGCTGTTACATGTGCCGAACTTGGGGCACCTAAAACTGCCCATTTGGTTGCATTCTGGACCAGCTGCAGCTTCCAGATATTCTTCAAGGGTAGCCCCATGTAGAGCTACTACATGGGGCTACTGCATTGCAGTAGTCTATATGGGAGATGACTAGGGCATGAGTGACTGTTTGGAGGGCTTCCCGATCCAGGAAAGGGTGTAACTGGCGCACAACACGGAGTTGAGCAAATGCCCTCCTGGCCACGACTGCCACCTGCTCTTCGAACAGGAGTCATGAGTCCAGGAAGACCCCCAGATTCCGCACCAGGTTTGTTTGGGGCAGTGCAACCCCATTCAGAGCTAAAGATGGTAAATTCCCAGATACAGAGGAGCCATTAACCCACAGCCATTCCATCTTACCAGGGTTCAGCTGAAGCCTGTTGTTCCCCATCCAGACCCCCACAGCCCCCAGGCACCGAGAGAGGGTGGTCACAGCATCACTTACTTCACCCAGGACAGAGATGTATAATTGGGTATCTTCAGCATACTGATGATACCTCATCCCATGGTGATGGATGATCTCACCCAGTGGTTTCATGTAGATGTTGAAGAGGAGTGGAGAGAGTACCAAACCCTGCGGCGCCCCACAAAGGAGGGGCCGTGGGTCAGATCTCTTGCTCCCTTTCACCACCAGTTGGGACCGGTCCTGGAGGAAGGAGGTGAACCAGTGCAAAACCACGCCACCCATCCCCAAATCCCTGAGTTGCCCCAAAAGGATACCATGGTATCGAAAGCCGCTGAGAGGTTAAGAAGAGCAAGGATGGATGCACTGCCCCCATCCTGCTCCTGCCAGAGATCATCCATAAATGTGACCAATGCTGTTTCCGTCCCATATCGGGGCCTGAAACCTGACTGGAAGGGGTCTAGATAATCCATTTCATCCAGAATCCTCTGGAGCTGCAACACCACCACCCAGAAGGGGAGGTGGGAGACTGGATGAAAATTGTTAAGTACAGTAGGGTCCAGGGATGGTTTCTTGAGGAGGGGGGTGCACCAGCACCTGTCATGGGGGGGCTTGCGCTCGGAGTCCATGGGGGATTCGGTCTCGGAGTCAGTGTCAGAAAATTAGGATGGGTGGCCAGCTTCTGATGTAGACATGGAGGGCAAGCAGACAGCTCTAGATAAATGGTCGCCTGAGCAGTCAGAGGAAGAAGGTCTGGTCAGCGAGCAGCAGGCACAGGTGCCACTGATTAGTGAGGATGAAGACTCAGAGCTGCCGTCCCCTCCCAGTGCTTGAGAAAGGAGAGCAGAAAGGAGAGAGGAACAGCGGAGGTCAGTGAGGCTATGTGTGAGAAAGTAGCTCCCCCCTCCTAAATAAGCTCCACCCAGGTCTGCCTGTGTTAAAAGGGAGCCGCAAGCCCAGACCGTTCATTGGGGACAACCGTCTGCTTACCGGACTCCATGTGCCTGGATTCCTGATCGGAAAACCTTGTGACCTGACTCTTGACTCTTGGACTCACTTGACTAATCGTGTTTTGAATGTGAAACTCCCTTAAGGCAAGCTCATGGGACTTTTGGGGCTTGTTTTTGTAGAGTGTGTACATTTGCGCTCACACTCCTTTGCCACCTGTTCGTTACCTCACAAATTTACCTCACAAATTTCTCAGTAAAGTTTTACAACTGCCTCCCTGGTGTATTATGTGTGATTGGGCTGGGACAGGACAGCACCTTCTTAAAGGTAGCTGGGAACACCTCATTTCCCAAGGATGTATTTACCATCGCCTGGACCAAACCACATGTCACCTCCCGAGCTGCCTTCTCCAGCCAGGAGGGGCATGGATCTAATTGAGAAGTGGTGGCATTTACAGTCCAGAGGATCCTGTCCACTTCCTCAGGCCCAACAGGATCAAACTGTTCCCAGATAACCGGGTAAGTACATTTCCTAGGCATCTCCACGAACCATGCTTCACGCTTGGAGTCTAACTTGGAACGGATCTGAGTGATTTTATCCTGCAGATGCCAAGGAAATTCTTCTGTGTGGCCCTGAATGTGGGTCACTGAGCCCACCTTTCCCAAAAGGGATAGAGTGACCTTAAACAGGGCTGCTGGGCAGCATTCTGCAAATGAAATAAGAGTGGAGAAATATTGATGTTTTGCTGCTTTTACCACCAGAAGATAGGCCTTAATAACAGCTCTAGTTTGTGTTTGGTCGGTTTTGGTCCTTGTTTTCCTCCAGCGGCACTCTAGATGTCTCTTAATCATCTTCAGAACCCTCAGCTCCTCCATAAACCACAGGGAGTGTCGGGTACGATGGGATAAGAGAGGTCGTGCAGGCGCGATCCTGTCCAAGGCCCCCGCCAACTCCCTATTCCAGGCAGTGGCCAGCTGGATTGTGCAGCACATCCTCAGGTATAACCCCCAGCTCCCTCTGAAACCCCATCGGGTCCATCAGTCACCAAGGCTGGACCAATCGAATGGGTACTATCTCCTTGAGGAGGTGGGGAGCATATAAACTGATCATGACAAAGGGTACAGTTGTAACTCTCCCTTCAGATCACATTGCCACAGCTCTGACAAGAAAACCAAATCTGAAATGAGGCCGTTGTCCTGAGTCTGGTCCCGAATAATCTGGGACAGGCCCATGGCCAACATGGTAGCCATGAACTCCCTCCGAGGCACGCCCCAGGGATGGCAAGTTGAAGTCCCCCAGAACCATAAGTCTGGGGAACTCCACTGCCAACCCCGAGGAGCCAGCCTCCAGGATCTCAGGCAGGGATCCTGCTATGCAGTAGGAAGGCTGGTAGAGTATCAACACTCCCAAATGTTCTCAGGAGCCGAACTTGAAAAACAGGGTCTCACAACCGGCTACTTGAGGAGCAGTGCCCCTGAAGGCCACTAGAGATTCCCGGATGACAACAGCCACCCTTCCTCCCCTGCCCTGGAATCTCATCTGGTACCATTCCGTAAACCCGGCTGGGCACATCTCCGAGTGAGGCACTCTCCTCCTTCTGGGCCCAGCCAGGTCTCAGTAATATATGCCAGGTCTGCCCCCTCCTCAGTGATCAAATCACATATGAGAGGGGCCTTGTTGTTGACCATCCTGGTGTTAAGAAGCAACAGCCGGAGACCAGGGCACCCACGAGTCTGCTGTCCAGGTCCTGGGTCTGAGCACTGAGGGACGGAACATGCCACAGGTATCAAGCACCAGGGGTGTCTTTCCTGATGATGGCCCACCCTCTGACTCCCATTGTAGCATCCTCGGACCCTCACCACCTAAATAACATGGCCCGCCCTAAAACCCCCAGAGTCTCCAAATCCATTTCCCCTCAATCCTAGACCTCCAGAATCCCTGATTAGGGGTCCTTCCATCCACTCATACATCCCCATCCACAACCAATCACCCACAGGGAGATGGCAGGCCTCCAGCACTCCAGCTCATGCTCTCGGCACTGTTAGAGCCGAACCATTACCCACACACCCACTCACCCACTGTGCCCCCCTCCTTGGCCTCTCTCATTGGTCCGCAGGGGGGCACTACATCCACTGCTCCTCACCCCATCTCTCACTCAAGGGGTGAGTGTCCTCACATACAATCATCCACTCCTGGACTCCCTCCCTCGTCTCTCACACCTTCGCCACACCAGAGGGACCCTAATACACCTCTGCCCTCTCTAGGAAGGTTGGGGGGGGATGAACAGGTCCTTGAATTCAGGCCTCTCCACCTACGCAGTCCGCACTGATTCATTGCTGTGCCAGGTTCTAGCTGTTTTAGGGGGGTTCACAGCTGGTAACTCCCAAAGCCACTCCCGAAGGTCGACTTGCCACTCAGCCATCTCCCCAGTTCTCGGCATTTCCACTCCAGAGGGCCTCGTCCGGCCACCACCAGCTCCACTCCTCCACCGAACTCTCCCCAAACCAGGCCTCTCTCCACCAGCATGGGTGATGGTTAACTATTTGGGGTTTCAGGCTTGAAGTACTCCAAAACAACGTGTTGTAAGGCTAACAATATCTTTATTGATAGCATAAGGCAATAACGGATGTATAGTACATTATTGCAAAAAGGTAAAATCAAAGCATAAGCAGAGTTCCATCACCAGAAGTGAGGAAAGAAAAACATCATGGTCTGTGCAAAGACCAGGCATGGTTACAGTTCAGATACAAGTACATGTAGATAGCAGTCTACATAAAGAACAGAAAGCATATATAGAGAACATAAGTGAGAACAAGCACACAGAGACACAAATGATTTTATTTCAGACACATTTGCTCTAGCCCCAATCTGGTTACCATGGTTGCATGCTTTGTAGGAGACAGTGCTTTCGTGAAGATGTCTGCAATGTTCAGCTCAGACGGACAATACTTTAATTGTATAAATTTTTCTTGGATTGCATGTCTTACATTTTGGTATTTCACATGGATGTATTTGGTGCGATTATTGACATTTTCCGAAGCAGCTAGAGATAGACAGGCCTGGGAATCTTCATACATTGTTTTTGGTGAGATTATATCTACAGATAAATCTGTAAACAATTGTTTTAACCAATACATTTCATTGATTGCCTCACTGAGGGCCGCAAATTCGGCTTCACAGGTGGAAACGGCAATTAAATTTTGTTTTCTTGCTCTCCAGGCAATGGGTGTATTTGTAAACAAACAAACAAAACCACTCACAGACTTTCTGTCTCCCTCTTCTGAAAAAGAGCTGTCAGCATAAATCACAGGCATTTCAGCCTTAGTGGCTGGTATTTTAAGGCAAAAATCAGCTGTGCCTTTAAGGTAGTGTAGAACTCTCTTTAACCCTTTCTAATCTCGCATGGATGGTTTGGCAACCTTACGACTAAGCACTCCAACTGAGTAAGCTAAGTCAGGGCGTGTCCATTGTGTTAAGTGTAGCAAACTTCCTACAGCTGAGTGATACAATGCAGATTGAGAACAAGGTTCCTCACATGCATTACCCTTTAGGAAATCAAGAGTCATTGGTGTTTTGGTTGGTTTTGCATTTGACATTTCAAGTTGACTCAACAATTGGTCAATTTTTCTCTTCTGACTCAGATAGAACTCACCACTCTGAGCTCTAGTGACTTCAACACCTAGATAGTATTTCAGCTCACCTAGGTCTTTCAATTGAAAGTACTGTCTCAATTGTGTTGCAAACTCTTGTACAAGGTGCAAAGAACCAGTTGCTAGGCAAAAATCATCAACATACGTTAGCAACACTGTGTAATCACTTCCAGAACCTCTTACATACACACAAGGATCAGCAACAGACTTCTTAAACTTTAGCTCTAACAAAGCCTTATCTAAACATTGATGCCAACAATGTCCGGCTTGCTTCAATCCGTACAGCGCCTTGCGCAGTCTGTACACCTTCTGAGAATTGTCACAAGCATAGCCAGGAGCCTGCTTCATGTACACAGTTTCAGGGAGCTCTGCATTCAAATATGCTGTGTCAACATCAAAATGATGGACAACAAGTCCACGCTGTGCAGCCAGAGAAAGTACCATACGTAAAGACTCTGGTCTAGCTGTGGGTGCATATGTGAGATCATAGTTCAAAAACCTCTCCTGTGCAAATCCCTGAGCAACAAGCCTGGCTTTGTACTGCACTGTATTATCAGGAAGAAGCTTCTTTCTGAAAACCCATCTGGAACCAACAGCTTTCTGGGATGGGGGCAAATCAGTGACTTCAAACACTTTTTGACTCACTAATGCCTCAAACTCCTTATCCATCGCTGTGTTCCACTTCTCCTGCTCTTCAACAGGCAGAAGCAACATCTCCTGGAAAGACTGAGGTTCACAGGTAATCTGACACACTCTCACCTGCTGAATCACAAATCTGTCAGGCTTCACACCCTTTGTGGAGCGTGCAGTCCTACGAGGAATTACCACTGCCTCTTCCTCATCACTGTCCTCTGCCTTTTCACTACTTGATTCCCCCTTCAGATCCTGAACTTGCTCAGGTGAAATTTCCTCTTCCTTCACCTGAGGGGATCCTCTCACCACACTAGGAGACTGGGAACCAGAAGGCAGCTGAACTGGTTGTTGTCCAGCCACAGGAGCATGGACAGTTGGCTGTACACTAGATTGCAACAATACCTCTGAACTAGCATTCAACCTATCCCAACCAGTAGGGTGCTCAAAATTAGCACTTCTGGAGACTACCACACGACCATAGCCTGCAGAAAAACGGTAACCCTTAGATCTAGAGGAATAACCAACAAACCTTAAGCGTTGTGCTTTTGGCTGGTTCTTCCTTCGCTGAGACTTAGGAATATGCACATATGCAAATGTTCCAAAAACACGCAGATGCCTCAGCGAAGGGCGCTTGCCAAACAAAAGGAAGTAAGGAACTTCATTCACAGCTGAATTCCACACCCTGTTAGTCAGATACACTGCAGTCATGGTAGCCTCACCCCAAAAACGGGCTGGCACCTGGGCATCTAACATCAGGCTATTTCTAATGGTATTAACAACACCAATCTTCCTTTCAGCTATTCCATTCTCAGCAGGAACACCAACATTGGCAAGTCTATGGGAGATTCCTTTTCTACGAAGCCAATTCTGAAATTCATGGCCTAGAAACTCTCCTCCACAATCCAATTGAAATTGACCTACTTGATAGCCATAGTTTCTCTCCACCATTGCAACAAACTCCTTAAAGCGAGCAAAAGCCTCCGCTTTAGATTTGAGCAAATAACAAAACGTATAGCGAGTATGGTCATCCACCAAAAGGAACATGAAACGCGCCCCCCCTTCACTAGGAGCATTGGGGCCGGCTAAATCTCCATGAACCAACTGAAAAGGCCTAGTTGACACCCGGTCACTTTTTCTAGCAACAGGAGCAGCCTTAATTTTTGATTGTTTGCACACAGTACAATCAAGAAAGTCATCACACTTTTTGGATCCTAACTCAGGATACACCTTGGCCAATTGGGACAAACTTCCCCACCCGGGATGTCCCAGAACTCTGTGATAATAGTGAATGCATTTGTTATGTGGGGGAACATTGGAAATACAATTTCCTGACACAATCCCCTGCTTAGGAAGCATTTCATACAATTGATTCACTAACCTCCCCCTAGCACATTCTATCCCATCTTTTTCAATAGAACATCCAGTACCCTTGAACACAACAGTATAACCAGACTTTACCAGGGCTGGAACGCTAAGGAGGGAAAAGTCAAGTGTAGGTACACACAACACATTTTGCACATTTATCCCCAAACAAGGAATGTATACTTCACCCTGAAAGGACACATCAGCCATAGATCCATCAGCCAGAGCAACCTGTTGGACTTTAGGCTTGCTTTTTGATAACAACAACTGTTCATTGTTGACAATGATTTGACTACAGGCTGAGTCCAAAAGCCAAGTCTCTGGGGAACGTCTACTCACAGCCGTGAGCAAAGCAGACACCTGGGTACTTTGTCTAGGCGCTTGTTTCCCCTTCTTTCGCACGAACCTCTTTCCACTGGCTCCACCGGCTGGGCGAGGTGGCTGGGGACAGTCTCTCATGAAGTGTTGGGTCGAGTTGCACCGGAAACATCTCCTCACAGCACACGCAGCCTCTGTTCCAACTGGAAAACGCTGTGCTGAAGCCTCAGGAACAGCAACAGATGACTTACTCTGCATCTTCTCCAAATCACGAGCTTACTGGATTTCTTGCAGCCGATTTGTAAGATAATCCACAGTTAGGTCTTGGGGCCTCAACGTCTGAGTTGCCTCGATGAGCATGTCAAAGCTCTTGTCCAAGCTTGACAGGATGATACAAGCTCTCTGGGTATCAGGGATCACAACATCCCGGTCCTCAAGTTCAAGAAACAAAGTCTTGATTTTATGGAGGTGGGTCATCACGTTTCCACCGGGCTGCAGCTTCAAGTTGTAAAGCTGACGTGATAGACCAACAATGGCAGCAGAGGTTTGCTTGGAATAAAGGGCTTTAAGAGCTTCCCAACAGGCATGTGCAGTCCAAATTACTGATATGCAGTAGCTGTGATGATTCTAGTCCCAGAATCAAATTGCCATAAGCACGATCCAAACACAACTGCACTTCATCAGTAATAACACCAGCTGGAGGTGCATCTCTCACATACTTCCACAAACCTTCTTTTAGGAAGAAAGACTTGATATTCACACACCAGGTCCGATAGTTTGTGCCATTCAAACACTCAAAGGGCAGACTGGTTAGCCCTGCAGCAGCAGCCATGCTGACCACTCAAAGAAAACACGTTTACTTCAAAATACAGCCTTAAAAACAAACCCCGTTGTTACAGCTAGATCCAGCGCAGCAAAGAAAACGCAAAATTCTCTCTGGGCCCATAACCTATTGGGTGATGGTTAACTATTTGGGGTTTCAGGCTTGAAGTAATCCAAAACAACGTGTTGTAAGGCTAACAATATCTTTATTGATAGCATAAGGCAATAATGGATGTATAGTGCATTATTGCAAAAAGGTAAAATCAAAGCATAAGCAGAGTTCCATCACCAGAAGTGAGGAAAGAAAAACATCATGGTCTGTGCAAAGACCAGGCATGGTTACAGTTCAGATACAAGTACATGTAGATAGCAGTCTACATAAAGAACAGAAAGCATATATAAAGAACATAAGTGAGAACATAAGTATGAAGGAATACCCATGGTTCATAGCTCACATCTGATTGGTTCAAACATGGGCATCTCTTTCAGCATAGCACTTTGGTAGTAATTGTACTTACTATAAAGCGTCACACGATGGCAGTGTTGTGTATTGGCCTTCCCTCGAGCTACAGTTCTCTTGAGAACAATCGTGATAAGGGTTTATTATGGCTAGATGGAGGGACATCTGCTGATTACGTTTGGAATGTTTTGAGAACCAAACTTTCAATGCAGGGTCACTTGTAAATTGTTTTCACTTGTAACTTGTACTTTTCCACTCTCTGGCCAGATTCAGTGGAGAAAATGCCATGCGTTTAATTCTGCATAGAATACTTTAACCAAATAACTTTAACAGAACAGGTCCTTGAATTCAGGCCTCTCCACCTACGCAGTCCGCACTGATTCATTGCTGTGCCAGGCTCTAGCTGTTTTAGGGGGGTTCACAGCTGGTAACTCCCAAAGCCACTCCCGAAGGTCGACTTGCCACTCAGCCATCTCCCCAGTTCTCGGCATTTCCACTCCAGAGGGCCTCGTCCGGCCACCACCAGCTCCACTCCTCCACCGAACTCTCCCCAAACCAGGCCTCTCTCCACCAGCACAGCACTCAACATCCCACATTGTGGGCTCCTCAGTCGACATAGATCCCCGCCGCAGGGAATGGGACTTGTTGGGCCACCCAGGCCATTCAGCCGCCGGGACTCACTGCTCCACACCACCAGGGCTCGTTGCACTGCGCCGCTCGGCATCTTGGGCTGTGCCACTCCCTTCCACCGCGGCACCCAGCTCCTCATGTTGGGGGGCTCACCAACCCGCTCAGTCCCCTGCTGAACAAGCCGAGTCCTGGCAGAGCACCCAGCCCACTCTGGCGACATATGTACTGTATGCACTACACTGGTGATTAAGAAGTGCATTGTCTACTGACTTCTATCTAATCTAACTCATGGTCTTGTTGGTAAAGACCTGAACAACTTGGAAACAGTTCTTCTGATAGATCATGCTGTTTGACATTGTCTATGAACTCATGAATATGATTGGAGAGGAATTGTTGCAGTTACTTAGAAAGGCTGTTCTCTCTGATGGCACTGCTCCCTGATATGCAGGTGATGTCAACTGTGATGTGTTTTAGGTGTCTTGAAAGGATTTGTCCATGCTATTAGATCCATAGCAGAGTTGTTATTTAAATTAAGCAAGAGGCAGTTCTGATGATAATTTGTCCTGACTGCCACCCAGCTACAGGATGAGAGGTAAAGGAGGTGCAGTGCTCAGGACTGAGTGTGACTTCCCTCAAGAAGAATCCAGGAAGAGTTAATAACTGGTTTGCATCAATTGACCTGGACTGACCAGATAACACCCCTGTTATCCTTTGACAAAAGGATTATGATTCAAATATTAACCTGCAGAACTGATGACTCATTCATACAAAAAATGCTACCACCCATGAAAACGTGTGAAAAAAATTCAATTATCAGGTGTCATTGACAGCATGTGTGCATTTATCACATTTACAGAGCAGGAAATTTATGAGCATATTAATGTGATGACCTACAGGTTGTATAAATATTGTTCCCTACTCTTAGGGAGTGTTGAGGCAGTTTCCTCAAAAAGCATTGGAATTTCCTCTGTTGAGAGGAAAGCTGTATGTGCTACACAACCTTTTTTCCAACTCTAAACTATCACTGCTTGTACAGGTAGACCTTGCTTAATGACTGCCCTGTTTAGTGACCGTTCAAAATTATGATGATGCTGAAAAAGTAACTTTATGACCAGTCCTCACAATTATGACCATCGCAGCATCCCTGTAGTCATGTGATCAACATTCGGGCTCCTCACAACCGGCGGGCATTTACAACCATCACAGCATCCTGCGGTCACATGATCGCCATTTACAAGCTTCACAACCAGCTTCCAACAAGCAGAGTCAATGGAGAAGCTGGCAGTAACACTGCAAATCGCAGTCACGTGATATCTTGCTTAACAACCCATGGTGATTCACTTAATGACTGGGTGGAAGTGACGTCGTAAGTCCGTCATGGTCATGTGATATTTTGCTTAGCAACCATGTTGCTTAGCGACAGAGTTGCTGGTCCCAATTGTGGTTGCTAAGTGAGAACTACCTGTAGATTTGGCCTACTGCCCCTTCTGCTCCCCTTATCAGTACTGATTCAACTGCCTGCCCCATTTGTTTCTGTACAAGGAATTAAGAGCTGGGTGCACGCCATCTTGCCCTTCCCTCAGTGGGCTACAAAAGTCATGGAGTGGCCTTGAGCTTCCCTTTCTATGGAAGTGCTTTATGTGTTGGAAGTGTACAATATGGGAAGCAACTGGAATTCACAGCTCTGCAATAAAGTAAGTTACATCTGTATCTCCTTTCTGTCAGAAGCTATTGGATACAAAGTTTAGTAGTAGGCTGATCATACGTCCCGTTTTGAATGGGAATGTCCCGTTATTTCACAATTTCTGGAGCGTCCTGTCATTATAGTCAAAATCTTGATTTTGTCCCATTTTTGAAAAATCTGAGTCAGGAGTAAGCCTGACAGGAGTGGGTCAGCCCCCGCTGCCATGCCAGATTCAGACTCAGTCGGAGGAAGAAGAGCCAACCTCTGGAAGAAGCTGGCATGGTCCGAACCAGAGCTGCCGATTGGAGGCAGCCTGGAACAAGAAGCCCCTCTACCAATCAGTGCGCTGCTCGGCCAATTGGATCCCAGCTGCAAACGGCACGAGATTCCAACCTTAAAAGGCCGAGATCCTGCCCACAAGACGCTCCAGGTGTCGCCACACCGATTTCAGCGCAGGGGAGGTGGGATGGCGGCCAAGCCAGGCAGTGGGGTGGCGTTCCGCGAGGGGCTCGGCAGCGCTGCATGAGAGGTGGGGCAGAGACACTGCGCCGGCCACTGCGGGGTCCACGGGGCTGGGATGCATGCACCTGCTGGGGTGCAGCCTGAAGCATGTCTGGAGGAGGAGAGTTAGTCAGGTGCCGTGGAAGAGGAGGGCCTGGTGGTGCTGCCTTTCCCCGTGAGGGGCCCGAGGAGCTGCTTTCCCTGCCCGGCAGCAGCCACTCCGTGAGTGCCTCCGCCTGGAACCTTCACTCTCCCTGCTGCCGCCACTGCTCTCCCGGGAGGTGTCAAAACCTCATCGTGCTGTGCTGCCGCCCGCCTCCTGCTTCTCCTGCTCATCGGCGGTGGTGGCGGCAGAAGCAACAACTCTCCTCCCTCGGCCAAGCCTGAGGGGGCTGGGGCAGTGGTGGGCCTCCGTCCTCGGCAGGAGCCGGCCGTGCTGGGGGGCTTCAGCCACACCATTTCGCCCCTTACCGCCTGCCGGGCTGCGGGAGCTCCCGCAGCCTGGTGGGCGGCAAGGGGAGGAGTGGTGTGGCTGAAGCCCCCCAGCATGGCCAGCTCCTGCTTCTCCTATGCAGTGGTGGCAGCAGTGGCAGCAGCGACTCTCCTCCCTCCCTTGGCCAAGCCTGAGGGGGCCGGGGCAGTGATGGGCCTCCATCCTTGGCAGGGGCCGGCCGCACTGGGGGGCTTCAGCTGCACCACGCCGCCCCTTGCCACCCGCCAGGCTTGCGGGCGGCAAGGGGAGGAGTGGTGCGGCTGAAGGCCCCCAGTGTGGCCAGCTCCTGTTTCTCCTGCTCTGTGGTGGCGGCAGCAGCAGTGACTCTTCTCCCTCCCTCGGTCATGCCAGAGGGGGATGGGGCAGTGGTGGGCCTCCATCCCCTCCATCCCCGCCCCTTGTCCCTCGGCTGATGACGGTGCTGTGTGCACAGTGTGTGCGCTCCGGCCTTCCCCGGACACACCAGCTCTGCTTCACCATTTACTACTAGAAGAAAAAAAAACCCTTTAAAAATAAAAAAAAATGTTAAAATCCAAAAAAATATTTAAAAAATATCCCTCGCCTTACCTCCCGCCCCCACCTGTAACTGGCCGGTTTAGTATAAAATAACCTGGTGAAGAGAAGCAAAGTTCCGGACCCAGCTCAGCCGAGAGGAGACCCGCCCAAACCACCTCCATCCACGCAGCAGCAGCAAGAAGAGCCTCCAGCAGCAGCAGCAGCAGCAGGACCATCTGCTCCTCCTCCCGCCAGCAGCCCTAAGCACTCAAGCACAGCCGTTGCCACTGAGCTGTTGAGTTTAGAACCCACCGGCCTGTCGCGGCCTCCTCGGCGCTCATGAATCTACCCAGCTGCCTCTTCCCCCTCCCCGTCCCCCCGCCAGCATGAACCCCAGCACCCCCAGCTACCCGATGGCCTCGCTCTACATGGGTGACCTGCACCCCAATGTCACCGAGGCCATGCTCTATGAAAAGTTCAGCCCCATCCTCTCCATCCATGTCTGCAGGGACATGATCACCCGGCGCTCACTAGGCTACACCTATGTCAACTTACAGCAGCCCGCCGACACTGAACAAGCTTTAGATACCATGAATTTTGATGTCATTAAAAGTCACGTGGACCAGGGGGGCGAGGTCTGCAGGCGGGAGCTAATTGCGTAGACCGGGGGGCAGGGTTTGCAGGCGGGAGCCAATCACATGGACCGGGGGCGGGGTTTGCAGGTGGAAGCCAATTGTGTGGACAGGGGCGGGGTTTGCAGGCAGGAGCCAATTGTGTGGACCAGGGGCAGGGTTTGCAGGCGGGAGCCGATCGCGTGGACTGGTGCATGGGGTTCGGAGGCCGGCATAAGACCCTGTCCCGTTTTGCCATCCTAATGTCCCGTTTTTGTCTCAAGGAAATATGGTCAGCCTAATTAGTAGTCAAGTTAGGGCTGAGGAAGCATGGAGGTTCCTCCTGACTGGCAGCCCCTAATGCTACCTAAACATTTGCTCTTCTGATGAAAGCTGGATGTAGCAGCTGACTTTTCACAATCTGGTGCATATGGAGGGTAAGCCTTCTCTATTTACAAGTCTCCAATGTTCTATTTAGAGCCAGTTTGGTGTAGAGGTTAAGGTATCAGGCTAGAAACCGGGAGTCCATGAGTTCTCCTCCCACTTTAGACCCAAGCCAGCTGGGTGACCTTGGGCCAGTCACTCTCTCTTCCCTAGGAAGCAGGCAATGGCAAACGACTTCCAAAATCTTGCCATAAACTGCAGGGACTCATCCAGGCAGTTGCCAGGAGTCAAACTGACTCGGAGGCACACACAGACACACAAAAGTTCTATTTACATGATGAGCATTATGTAGCCATGCTGGAGTGGGGACTAAAAAGTCACCAGATTTTATTCCATAATTTTTACTGTTTGCACCAAAGTGCTGTTTCTGTTTATAGGTGCTTTGCACAATAAATGATCCTTTAAAACAGGGCTTTCCAAAGTTTTCCTGCGGCGACACACCAACCGCCGTTGGTGTGTCGCCGCGGGAAAACCCGGAAGTGCCACCGTTGCGGCAGAGCGCAAAAACCCGGAAGTGCTGCTGCCGCTTTCGGTTTTTGCGCGCTGCCGTGGCTGCGGCGCTTTTGGATTTTTGTGTGTTGCCGCGGGAAAACCCGGAAGCGCCGCCGTGATTGCGGCGTGTTTGGATTTTTGCACGCCGCCATTGGTGTGTCGCCGCGGGAAAACCTGGAAGCGCTGATGGCCCGGTGGCACACCATCAGCACTTCTGAGTTTTGACGCGACACATCTGGGCCCCGCAGGCGACACACTTTTGTGTCGCGACACACAGTTTGGAAAGCTCTGCTTTAAAACATATTTTTAAGGTGATCTAGGGTAAATCAGCAGATTTGGAAGAGGGACAGAGTGTGACAATTGTGCTAAATAGAAAAC
Source organism: Charina bottae (assembly GCA_023362775.1). NCBI lineage: Eukaryota > Metazoa > Chordata > Lepidosauria > Squamata > Charinaidae > Charina > Charina bottae. The sequence goes on along the minus strand of JALMGJ010000001.1, from coordinate 79,693,594 downwards.
CTGGGAAATGCAGCATGTTGTTGCTGATTTATTTTAATTAATATGCACTAAAACACTCCCCCCCAGTGTTTTTGCATGTATACTTTAATGTCAACATTTTTAAAAATATACAGTTGAGCAGGCATTTATAATACATACAGCTGAAAAGATTAGAGTGTCAGACCTGATAAATGGGGAAATACTACCTTTAGGCAGAGGGAAAGAATACAATGAAAGGGTAGCAAATCATTATGTTTTACTTTATTTTTATAGCCAGGGATGGAAAGAAGTGTTGTGGGACTTTCTGGCTTATGCACCAAAATACTTTCTCCAGCCTGGTTCTCTATCCCAAGTTTCAAACTCAGATCCTTAGGAGTCCTTCATGAGGACTAGTTCACTAACTGAAAGGCCAGAACCCTTAAACCTTTTCATATATTAATATAAAAAGACCTAGTGTATCAGAAATGAAGAAGATGTAGAAGACTGCAGTATGCCATTAAAGCTAAGTTTATGAAATCACACCCTCCAACAAAAAAAAACCCTTATTCAAACAATACATTTGTCCTGTGTACAAAATCCACCTCAGTACTAATTAGAGATCCCTCCATTAGTTAATATTTTGTCTCTTAAATCCTGAAACAGTATAATGTAGTAAACAATGCAATGGATATTTGAGCAAAGATGAGATTAGGGAAGTTGGACACCTATCCTAAAGATGAATGAATTTTGTTACACCTTTCTGCACTTCTGCTTTGATTTTTCATCACCCTTTTCCAGCACCAATTTTAAGGAAGGTTGTTTGGCAGAGTCACCTCTTACTTCTAAGGAATTTCCTTACTTTTTTTTGCCTGGGGAAAAATAAACCACATTCCCAGATGGGAACTTTTGCACACACTGACATCTGCAGAAGTATTTTTACTTGTTCTTCCTAAAAAATAATTAGTTCTTCTGGGATGGCATTGATGGAACACTGAAAGGAAGAAGGAATAAACTGCATCTCAAGGAAAAAATGTATTCTTTCCAAATCCCACTGCCTTGGTAAACTACATTTCCCAGGGTGCTGTTGGGAGCAGATATGGGTAGGACTGATGTAATTTAGGTGCAGCTGAGGGCTTGGCACTTGCTTAGACATTTGGCTGGCTTGCTCCAGGACCTATTTTTGTTGAGCACCAGAGTGATAAGGACAGGCCATCTGATTAAGTTGCCACTGCAGGAGTGGGAATAGGAAAAGATGCCAATAATCAGATGTACAATGTCCTTTTGACACTAAGAAAAGAAGAGTAGTGTGTGTGTGTGTGTGTGTGTGTGTGTATTTGAGAGATTTAGCCTTCTCTTTCTCTGTTTTTCTAAACAACAATTTAAAAACTAGACAACAAGAACCAGACCATCCCAGCTAGATAGTAGCTCTGATTTGTAATGGATTGTTTTTTTAAAAAAAACATCTCTAAAATATTTATTTGTGTGTCCCTCAATTTATATCCCACTTTTCCATTCAAGCATGCTCAAGACAGTTTACAAAAAACACCTCATACAATTACAGTGCCAAAATTAAAATATTTAAAAGTTTATTGTTGACATTTTTAAACCACACCATTTTATATGTTGAATGCTTTATTGTGCAATACTTTGACATCTTGAATATGGGAAGTAACATATACATTTATTAAATCATGAACAAACAAATGTGGGGTTGATCTACTCTTATAACAAAACTGTCATGCATTCTGGCCTGCCTTCACATGAAGCATAATTTCTGCAATTCTTGCCTAGTGTCTCCAAAAGGACTGTTTTAACAATATTTATCCCCATCTTAAGAACATCTACTTCATCTAAGTGAGTGCAAGCAGACAGAATCATAAAAATATTTCCATACTTTTGAGTAGGACTCCACTGTCAGTAGAATTGTTGGACTCCTACTATCCTACTGTCTCACTTTTCAAATGAAACATTTATTTGAGGATCTTACCAAGTTCTGGAGTTTGGGTCAGTGTTTTTGAACCAGGGGCACATGGATCACTAGTAATATACAGAAGTAGTCTATCTGGGGCATGGCTCCCCTTCCTCAAAGAACCCATGAGGGAGGGAGGGAGGGAGGGAGAGAGAGAGAGGAGTATTGTGTTGTATATACCTGTTGTAAATACCTGCTATAAATAACATCACTGTAAATAGTAAAAAGCATAAAACCTTCAACTGTCTTGTTTTCTGTGTCAATTGCCACCCTTGCAAAAACAAAACAAAACACCCTGTCACACTGTGACAGACATACTGTAATCATAACTTTCTTCTGCCATATTTGTTATAGACACTTACCGGTTTTCTAATTGTGTAATTAATACAACAATGCAAGTAGCAGCTACTGGTGGGGGAAACTGGATGATAGGTCCTGGCAAAAAATATGGTGCTAAGAGGGCTAAAAGTAACAATGCGTAAGTAAAGCATTCACACACTGCATGGTGCAAGATCTGGGTATTTTCATAACAATTTGCAGTTTATCAGATTGCACCAGTGCAAAGCTGTAGCATATGGGCAGTAGGGCTAGCCCAAGACACTTGGCTGCTTGAACTGAAGAATGAAAGAGCATCTTCCCATTTCACAGGCAAAAGCCTAAAAGGCATATCAGGCCATCTCCTGCCATTCCATGACCTCCAACACCTGTATTGCTTTCTGAAGACACAAGAGATGAGCCAACAGTTCTCCACTCTCTGAGGTGACTAAAATGAAAAGGGAAGAGGCAATTGAGCTCTGGCAGTTGTATACTCCTTGCCCCTGCAACATGTAGTTTAGGATTAGGCCCTTGATGGTGATAAATTGACACCAGATAATTACCGTGTTGTCAAGGCAGCTTTGCTAATTAAAAACGTCCAACTTCTTTAAAACTCCACAGCAAAGTATTCATGGCTGTGGCCTATCATGACTTACTCTGTGCTTAGTACCTTATTAATTTTTATGACAGATCTGCTCAAGCACTTCAGGAGTTTCAGCTAAGCATTGTTGCTCTTCTGAAAGGCAAATCCAGATCTCTCCCCCACAAAAAGGGGCCATAATCCAGATGAGAACCAACTGGCTCCAGTTAAGCAACCTGTCACTGAAATCCATGGGAAAACTTCAGGGTATATGAAATGCCTACAGAAGAAGATGATATTTTGAAATGAGAAAAAGACTCCTTAGCAGACACAGGGAATGTGAAGTATTGATCTTCACGCAATAAAGCAAAACTTTGAAAAGGAGCTGAATAATAATTTACAGTGTACAATAATAAAATGAATGATCCCTGTTTTTTTTCTTTATTAAATTCACAAAAATGAAGATTGGGATGATAACAACAACAAGAACAACAACAACAACAAAACCAAAAGCATATTAATGTTACAGTAAGTCATCAGCATCTGCACTGATGGTAAAAACAGGCAAGAGAATGGTTTGGCATTGTGATTGCAGCCCCTCCCCTGGCTTGGATCACAATGCCATAGCCTCCATGTTACTTAATTTGACCTTCCCCGAATACATTGCTCTGTCAAGTTCAATTATTTTTAAATATTACGAAAGCCTGTGATATAAATTAGCAGGTTAATAGCCACAAATGCCCCATAGACTATTTATTTATTTATTTATCAAATTTCTTCCCCGCCCATCTCGTATTACGACGACTCTGGGCAGTTTACAAGCAGTTAAAAATAAAAGATTAAAATATCATTAAAATAAATACAATATAAATATAAATACATAAATATAAAAATGCAAGATATAAAATATAGAGTCCAAGATGGTGGATAACGGTGTCATCATTGCCCCCCTCAAGGTGCCAGCCACCCCCATGACTGACTATCCCCCCTCCCACCCCAAGTCTTAACCCCCTTTCGGAAGGCTGGGAGAGTGGCGGCCTGTCTCACCTCTGGGGGTAACTTATTCTAAAGGGCGGGCCTATGGCAGAGAAGGCCCTCTTCCTGGACCCTGCCAATCAACAATCTCTCACGGACAGGGTCCGTGACATGCCCTCTCTGCCTGACTGGGTGGGACGGGTCGATGTAATGGGGTGAGGCGGTCCCTCAGGTAACCTGGAGCCATGCCATGTAGGGCTTTAAAGGTGATAACCAACACCTTGAATTGAACCCGGAAGCAAACTGGCACCCAGTGCAGCTCGTACAACAAAGGTGTTATGTGTGCCCTCTTTGGGGCTCCTAAAACTGCTCGCACGGCCGCATTCTGCACCAGCTGTAGCTTCCGGATACTCTTCAAGGGTGGCCCCATGTAGAACGCATTGCAATAGTCTATGTGGGAGATGACTAGGGCATGAGTGACTGACCGGAGGGACTCCCGATCCAGGAAGAAATTGTATAAATAAACTGTTGAGAATATGCCTTGTAAACAAATAGAAAAAGCAAAATAAATTATGCAGAAATGTATATTGTAGATGGAACAGCTCAAGAAAGTTTGACTGAATTGCTTGAAAACACATTTCCACTAATTCACTGCAGCAGATCAAAGGTATAGAAGCTAGAAATCAACAGGTTTGCATTAGGGGAAAAACATTATACATTGATTGCTGCCCACTTTGAAGCTTTTAAAGATACAACTGACTTTTGGTTGTATATTGTGCCTTTCTGGTCTAACGATGTTACCTAAATTTTAATTTTTTAAAATATTGTTTTTCTGCATATTATTGTTGTGTGTAAATTCTGGTTATAGTTTCTTTTTAATGAATTACTTTTAGTGAAAAAACAGGAGAGAAATTGTATAAATAAACTGTTGAGAAAGAGATTTAAGACAGCTGTATGGCACTGGCTTTTCAAAATGGAAAATTCCCAACTCATTTGTTTGGGACTGGAGAAACTGGGAAGGGGAGGTGCATTTCACCATATTTTTTCAACTGTAGATGGTGAAATTTCCTAAGACTTTCCGTGGATGAAACTTATCATAAGCTATGGCCGGAGTACGGAGCCTTTACTTCTCTCCGTACATGCAACATCTCTTTTGCATATTTTGTTCTGTTGTTGCAAGCAATTGTGTTAGCAAGGAACACTGGTATTTTGCATCCTCTATAACCGCTGGACATATGTTTTGTGTGTTTGTGTGTCTGTCTGTGTGTGTAAGGGTTGAGAATAATGAGATACACTCTGTGAAGGCTTTAGAAAAACATCTCAAATGATTTTTTCATTTCATTTCATTTTTTTTGTCCTTCATCTTGCTTTGGTTAATATCTTGCCCAATGAAAATGTCCTGAGAATTTAGTTTGAGAAAATAGTTTGCATACTATTTTGTGACTTTTTCTTTTAACCTAATAAAGGTTAAAAAAAATGAGCAAAAATAGCCAATTGGAGCAAGAAGAACAACAAAGAACAATTTCTAATAAAGGAATTATTCTTTTTTGTTCTTATTGCCCCAATAGGTTACTTTTGCTGGTCATTGCTTTTCCTGCCCCCCAAAAAAATCAACATCCCTTTGCAAGTCAAAAGCAGCAAGATATTTTTTTAAAAAAAAATTACTTTCCAGTCTCCTACTGATTGTGTGTATGCATATGTGTAGATAGAGTGTATGGTACAGTAGATATTTATGTAAATCACTCAAGAGATGTGTGAACAGCCATGCAACAGTAAATGTGTGACTGAGGAAAAGTCCTAGAAAATCAAAATAATAATATTATTAAACATTACTAATAAAAACATACCCAATTATTTTCATGGGTCTCTAATCATTATGTGCTGAAAGTTGCAGATTCATTTTGAAAGCACACAGGAAGAAAAATTCAATGGCCTTGCCTAGGGCTTTGAAAGGAAATAGAATGGAATGTAAAATGTCAGCACTGCTGTATGTTTCCATAGCACCCATATCTATGGTTATAAAATACATAGCTAGAGAGACGGGGAGGCAAAATCCATATTACTCTCACTTAGAGGGGAGAGTACTCACTAGAGCACAGAATTATTGACTTCTCTTGCAGAGAAAGGTTAAGACTTATATTTAAGTTGCTACCGCAACTCAGCCAAGCAGAAGAGGTCACACATGTTCAACCTTCAATAGCCCATTACTGTTTCTGCAGTGTTTCAGTAGCTGGCCAATGAACAGCATGAACAGTTTTACATTTCTTTAGAAAGGACTTATCTCAAAAGCCAAGATTCCTGATTACACAGAGTCTCAGTTTACCAGATCTCCGAACTTTGATCTTCCCAAAGACGTCTCTGACCATTCATGTGTTCAGATACAGGGGTAGAAAGTACTGGATGCGAATATATACAAATATGAGAACAACAACCTTTTTTTCTCTTGGCATTTAAAAGAAGGCAAAAAGCAAGTGTTTTCAAATTGTAGCAATCTGCAAAAGGCCAACGTGGCAATGGTGAGCACAGGCCTCCACAGGTTATGGCGGGACAGAGGTGCAGGAATGGTTAGTTGTAGTTTTGAATAGTTTCACATATTTCCAGTACAAATTTGTGTTTCAGTAGCAGTATGTGGGTTCATTAAAAACCAAACAGAAATACAAAACAAGTTCAGAAATTTCATGTGTATTTGTCCATATATCCTCATTTTTTAATACTTTTGCCCAGCAGATACACTTTTTGCGAGCATTCTTTTTCCAAAATACAACATGCTTTTGTTCATATCTTGGGCAAAAAAGGCTGAAACATTTTTAAACTCCAGGGCAAAGAGATAACATTTGGAAGTGGCTCAGACCCCTCCCTAATTCACGGGGTATAAGGAGGAGGGAAGTGATAGCACAATCAGACTCGCAAGATGCTGTTATTACAGCCAATCTCAATAAAAGTTGTTTTAGCCTTCATGTGGTGTTGTTTTCCTGATCTGATCTACCTAGTGGGGCAGACAGGTGGAGATCTGAGGGTGGGCCGCTCATGGGGTCTGTAAGTTGAGATCAATCCTACTTGTCAGGCCTCAGTGTTAATTCCCAATCCTAGGTCACCTGATCCTCAATGGCCTGGTCACTGGCTGCTGCTACTGAATGTTAGGTTGGCATGTAATTTCAGCTAATTTAATCTTGGATGAGTCAAGTGACCTGATAGATATAACTGAGACCTGGGTGGACCCAGAGCGGGGTTGCCCTCTTGGAGATGTGCCTGCTTGCCTTTCATGTTTGACAGTAGCTGTGATTCCATTGCAGGGGTGGTAGTGGTGAGGTAGCAATTGTCATCCAGGAAATTTTAGCGTATTTGAAATTCTAAATTTACTAATATATAGGGATGTTGGCATCCTCATGAGGTTACAGAAATATGGACACAAACAGGCTGTGTCCCTAATATAATAAATAATAATAATAATATTAAAATAATAATAATATTAAAATAATAATAATAATAATAATAATAATAATATAAATAAATAATAATAAAGAGTTGAGGCGGATTTCCTCCCTCCCGGCCTTCTGGAAAAATCTGAAAACCTGGTTCTGCCGCCTGGCGAGGGAGGGAAAAGGTAATAGCTCCTCCTGGGGGTGGTTAGTATCCTAATACCCTCCTTATTGTTTAAGATTAATTCGATTAATTCGCCAGACTGGATTTTATATTTATATTTATGATGTCTATTTATATTTATGATGTCATATTTATTTATATTGTATTTTAATCTTCTTTTTATTGTAAACCACCCAGAGTCCCCCATTGGGGGAGATGGGCGGTCATATAAATTTAAATAATAAATAAATAAATAATAAAACAAGATTCCTGTTCTTCCCCTCTAATAAAGGTATAAGTTTACTTTAAATAAAACTGACCCTGAATTCCAAATTGTCAACTGGATTATACATAACTTGCAGTCATTCAGCCATTGGAAGTAGCCTAAAATGGTTTGCTAATCCAAATCTATTCATCCATCCATCCATCCATCCATCCATCCATCCATCCATCCATCCATCCATCCTCTATCCTCTAACCTCTATCCTCTATCCTCTATCATCTCAAACTCACTTCTCCAATTGACACTCAAAAGCATAATTTCCAAATAAGAATGCTTTGACAGAAATATCCTCCTCCCCCTCCCCTCCCTCTCCCCCTCCCCTCCCCCCCACCTCCTCCATTTATACATATAAAACTTCCAAGAGCAAGTGAAATTGGGTCATAAACATCTGGTACAAATTACAATGCTGAAAAAGATAATGAAACACAGATTGGGACATCATGATGCAACTCTGGCCTTTTGTACTTGCATCTTAATGTTGAATGTGAGTACACTTGGTTTGGGGTGTGACATCAAAAAGAAATGTTGATATGTGACCCCCCCAGCCCCCTATATATGCCTATGAAAGGAGTGGAATATCCAAGAAAAAGGCAAGATTAATTGGCTAGATTTTGATTAGGAGCACTCAATACTTTATTGCAGGTTGCATTGCAAAATCATAATCATAATAATGATATAAAGGTGTACATTTGGTCCTTCCTAACAAAATGGTGTGGTATATATCATCTTCCATTTCTTCTGCATTGCCTTCTTTCCCAGTTTTGGACTCCTAGCTTGCAGTCCTGCACACATTTGCTTGGAGTTAAGTTTCATATTGAATTATACCGTCCTTCAGTGATTCTCTGTACTTCAATGATACTCACACAAACACACACACAAAATCAGATTTGAAAGGACTATCATGGTAAGATGCCGTGATAAGTGAAGTATATTTATGAGAGAGTATGATAAATTATTACAAATAGTTGCATTTTTACCATCCCTTGATTTATTAGTTTGACTCTTGTTTGCCTTAGGCTATGTGAAAAATAACATGGATTGCTTATATGGTAGTTTGCAAAATATTTGATGGCAATGTAGTGGTGAACTACTGCTGCATGTAAATATTTTCACTCTTCTTAGGTCTAAGTATTGCATATAAAAATTTGAAATCTTGGAATAGGGTTCCAAGACTTAGCGTTTCCCTTTCATACTCTTTCCAAGAGTAAATTTGCTATTCTTTTTTCTATGAAAAAAAATTCACTGTAATAAACTGATTTCATACACGAACATTACTAGTATGTTAGACAAGACAGTGATATGTGAACAGCGTAATTATGATTAAAAGTATGCTTTTTATAGAATTGCAGACAGATGATGATTTTCCCACTGTTCAAATAGCTGATAATGTTGTGAAAATAGGTGTGTATAATTCCCCTATTGGAAGTAATTAAAAGTTCAAAACTTGTAAGATTTTTTTAAAAAGATAGGTTTTGTGAGAACAACAGTCTTTAAATTAATCCCACAATCCATTTAATTTAGATAATATTAAACGACATCCTGTACCACTTACCTGGGAGTAAGACCCAGTGAACTCAGTGAGATTGCGATACTTCACACACTGACTTATGTTAGCATGCAAAAGAATGACTTAAATGACTTTATACCATGCCAGGAAATAAGTTTGATTACTGTTTTCTTGCACAATTATGTCGATGAAGGTTCTCAGTCATCCAGGTGGAATTGTCTGTAGCTTGAATCATGTCAACTGGATTTCTATTTTCTCAGTGGAAATGTTTCGCTCCTTATCCAAGAAGCTGAAGAAGCTCCTTGGATAAGGAGCGAAACGTTTCCACTGAGAAAATAGAAATCCAGTTGACATGATTCAAGCTACAGACTTGCACAATTATGAGACTCTCTTTTTTGTCTATTATGTAACTGGTTCAGCCTCATCACAAGCCAGTTCTCCTGATAGCTGGTCAGTTTAGCACTGTTAAATCAGTTGGAATAGACTGGATCATAAAATCAATTGCATAAATCAAGTTGCTTCATGCTTTGAAGAAATGTAATATTTCAATTCAAATATAGGCAATTAAATTGGGGAAGGTGTGGTGTGTATTGAGCCTCACATTCACGGTGGATTTATGTATGCATACAGAGTCAGCCACTGAAGTGCATAGATGCATGTTTCAAGGTTTTGCAACTGTATAGCAATTAGGCAGCATTTCTATGAAACACAACTGCTTTTTCAAACTAGTTTGCCTCTAACACCTCATACCTGGGTTAATATGACATGCATAACCAGGTCACGTAAAGACGTAGCAGATGTATTTGCACTGCAAGCTAAACTTGGTTAGAATTTTTGCACTTAATATGTTGTGTGAATTGAGCCTTTTTGGTTCAGTGCACTCCAGGTGCCCTAGACCAACAGACATCAGTACAGAAAAAACCACAGCCATTGGGCTCCAGCCTCACCCTGTCCTGGGGGAAAGGCCAGCTTTTGAGTGGAACCATTCAGACTCAATACGTTTTCCCATTCAGTTCCACATAATGGGCACTCCAATACATGTGGGTAGCTGTCTTTTCCAACAAAGGAAAAGGGGGACCTGCCCATTCAAGACTCTCTCTGCCATTGGAGCAGACACAAAGCTTTGGAACCCAAGTGGTGTCCTACAGAAGAATGGAAGACAACACACTACTCAATTGTACAAACAGTGCAATGGTGGGGTGTGAGAAAAGGAAGGCAATTTTGCTGTTTAGTTGAATTATACTGTGCATTGAAAATGATAAAAATATATGATTCATTATCTTTGCAATGGTATAAATTATTCATTATCCAGTTTAATTAGCTTTGCAACAATGATATTATTATCTTTACAAAAATCACCACATGTGCCCCATTTGCCCTGCATCTGCTAATGGCAGGCAGTGATTATGCTAGACAAAAGGGTGCAATTCACATCCCACTGATACTAATTATACAGCTCCCATACATCTCAATGGACCTGGCCAGCACCCAGCACTGGCAAGCACTTGCTTTTTTAAAGACAGAAGTTCTTAATGCAGGCTTTATAAAATTGTAACAAGATGAACATTTCGTTTGTGTAAAAATTGCAGGTGACTCAACCCCTGCTATCAGTGGATTGTCTTGTATCATGCCACGATCAGTATCTAAAGAGTAAAAGAGGTTTAGTTCTGTATTCTGTATCTAGGCAGAAACACCTATGACTGTGCTGCTACCATCCAGCTCTAGTCAATGATGATTTAGACAAACTTGTTTTTATCAACAGAAGTTTACAATTATCTTGGTTCCAATAAATTTCAAGTGAAATAGAAATGATAAAAAGAAAAAAACCCCAAGCACACAGAAGCATGTTATTTTCATAAAAGGATGGGGGAAAATGCTGTTTCATCCTCCAATACTTAGATAGTATTCTGGGCTCAAATAGTTCCAGAATGTGAAAAATACCAAGAGCTACTGTATTGTCTGTTTAAATTAGGGAAAAGGAAGAAGGGGAAATTAATTTGTCATGAAGGGTTGGACAAATTTCTATCATTACTTTTTTTAAAAAAACAGCATACACACATTCTCCCTGAATTAAAAAAGGAACCTTCAGGAAGTGGGTGGGATTGGGGCAGTTTCTCTTCAATAACACCAGATATATACCTTATGTATTGCAAAATGCCATGTAGGTTTACCTGACCACTTTCAGACTTTAGAGCACATTGCTAAGAAGCTTCGGGGAGGAGGGGGAGGGGGTAAAGAAGGCAAAAAGGCTTCAGTTTTCGTTCTCCCCTTCTGGACACTTTTTTGCCAAGTCCTAAATAGGGTTCCTTGGGATGCCTTGACCTCTTGCAAAGGATCAGGAACCAGAAATAACAGGCCAGGACCAATCATGGTCCTTTTTCTGGATTAAGCCCACTACTCTCCCTGGTTGTCTCTTCCCCAGAATTTCTAGTGCATCACCATTTTACTTCTCATCAGAATTTTTTTCACTTTCATCACTGACTCATACAATCATAGAGTTGGAAGGAGCCACTGAAACCATTGATTTTAACTTCCTATTCAGTGCAAGACTCCAAATTAAAACACGCGTTCTTGTACATATCCACTGAAAGAGAGCCCACCATCTCTCTGAGTAACTGATTCCACTAGCAAAGTGCTCTTACTGTTGGGAAGTTTTTTCAAAAATTAAATTGTGATCTGTTTTCTTGAAACTTAAATCTATTATTCTGTGACCTGCACCCTCAAAAAAGGGAGAAGAAAGAGATGTTGACTTCATAATTTGCATCTCCTTCTTTTATTGGAAAACTCAAATTCCCATCCTATAACATTTATGCCATATGAATAATTATATTTCTGCTAATAAATATTTTTAATGCAAGTTTTAAAACATTTTGTATTCAGGTTTGTAAGAGCTTGAGAACAGAAGAAACATTTGTGTTTTAATGCTATCCATCTGCCTTTAATGATAGCTGGGTCTTTTTCTAAACATTTTAATTTACATGCAAGGCAGCTCCAACATATCTAAACGGGGGAAACCATATTATATAAAAAAGCTGCTGGCTCTGCTCCTTAGATGCCATGACTAAAATGGGGCTATAAAGGTGGGGATCCAGCATGCAGCTCATTTAAAAATGAACATTTCTTAATAAACAAAGGAATGGTCAAGTATGATTATTAAGTCTATAGTCTTACACTCAGTGTAATAAAAAAGAATCAGATTGACTACATCCTTTGTAGCCAAAGGTGGCGGACATCTATACAGTCGGTAAAAACAAGACCTGAAGCTGACTATAGCTCAGATCACGAACTTCTTATTGCACAATTTAGAATCAGACTAAAGAGAATAGGGAAGACTCACAGATCAGTTAGATATGAGCTCACTAATATTCCTAAGGAATATGCAGTGAAGGTGAAGAATAGATTTAAGGGACTAGATTTAGTAGATAGGGTCCCGGAAGAACTATGGACAGAAGTTCGCAACATTGTTCAGGAGGCGGCAACAAAAAACGTCCCAAAGAAAAAGAAAACCAAGAAGGCAAGATGGCTGTCTGCTGAGACACTGGAAGTAGCCCAAGAAAGAAGGAAAGCAAAAGGCAACAGTGATAGGGGGAGATATGCCCAATTAAATGCAAAATTCCAGAGGTTAGCCAGAAGAGATAAGGAATTATTTTTAAACAAGCAATGCACGGAAGTGGAAGAAGACAATAGAATAGGAAGGACAAGAGACCTCTTCCAGAAAATTAGAAACATCGGAGGTAAATTCCAAGCAAAAATGGGTATGATCAAAAACAAAGATGGTAAGGACCTAACAGAAGCAGAAGAGATCAAGAAAAGGTGGCAAGAATATACGGAAGATCTGTATAGGAAAGATAATACTATCGGGGATAGCTTTGATGGTGTGGTCAGTGAGTAAGAGCCAGAAATGCCGAAGAGTGAGGTTGAATGGCTTAAGAAGCATTGCTAATAACAAGGCAGCAGGAGACGGTGGTATCCCAGCTGAACTGTTTAAAATCTTGCAAGATGATGCTGTCAAGGTGATGCATGCCATATGCCAGCAAATTTGGAAAACACAGGAATGGCTATCAGATTGGAAAAAATCAACTTATATCCCCATACCAAAAAAGGGAAACACTAAAGAATGTTCAAACTATCAAACAGTGGCACTTATTTCACATGCCAGTAAGCTAATGCTGAAGATCTTGCAAGGTAGACTCCAGCAATTCATGGAGCGAGAATTGCCAGATGTACAAGCTGGGTTTAGAAAAGGCAGAGGAACTAGAGACCAAATTGCCAATATCCGCTGGATAATGGAGAAAGCCAGGAAGTTTCAGAAAAACATCTATTTTTGTTTTATTGACTATTCTAAAGCCTTTGACTGTGTGGATCATAACAAATTGTGGCAAGTTCTTGGTGGTATGGGGATACCAAGTCATCTTGTCTGCCTCCTGAGGAATCTGTATAACGACCAAGTAGCAACGGTAAGAACAGAGCACGGAACAACGGACTGGTTTAAGATTGGGAAAGGAGTACGGCAGGGCTGTATACTCTCACCCTACCTATTCAACCTGTACGCAGAACACATCATGCGACGTGCTGGGCTTGAGGAATCCAAGGCTGGAGTTAAAATCGCTGGAAGAAACATTAACAATCTTAGATATGCAGATGATACCACTTTGATGGCTGAAAGCGAGGAGTTGAGGAGCCTTATGACGAAGGTGAAAGAAGAAAGTGCAAAAGCTGGGTTGCAGTTAAACCTCAAAAAAACCAAGATTATGGCAACCAGCTTGATTGATAACTGGCAAATAGAGGGAGAAAAAGTGGAGGCAGTGAGAGACTTTATATTTCTAGGCACAAAGATTATTGCAGTTGTTGACTGCAGCCAGGAAATCAGAAGATGTTTACTTCTTGGGAGGAGAGCAATGACAAATCTTGATAAAATAGTTAAGAGCAGAGACATCACACTGACAACAAACTTCCGCATAGTTAAAGCTTTGGTATTCCCCATAGTAGGGGGCGTGGTGGCTCAGCGGGTAAGACGCCAGGCTTGTTGATTGGAAGATCGCAAGTTCGGAGGTTCGAATCCCTAGCCCCGCGTGATGGAGTGAGCTCCCGCACTAGCTCCAGCTCTTGCCAACCTAGCAATTCGAAAGCATGCAAATGCAAGTAGATTAATGGGTACCACTTCGGTGGGAAGGCAACAGCGTTCCGCGCACATCATGCCGGCCACATGACTGCGGAAGCGTCTTCGGACAACGCTGGCTCTTCGGCTAACAAACGGAGATGAGCACCGGCCCCTAGAGTTGGGCACGACTGCACAAATGTGCGGGGGGAACCTTTACCCTTTTATTCCCCATAGTAACGTATGGCTGCAAGAGCTGGGCCATACGGAAGGCTGAGCAAAGGAAGATAGACGCTTTTGAACTGTGGTGTTGGAGGAAAATTCTGAGAGTGCCTTGGACTGCAAGAAGATCAAACCAGTCCATACTCAAGCAAATAAAGCCAGACTGCTCACTTGAGGGAGTGATATTAAAGGCAAAACTGAAGTACTTTGGCCACATAATGAGAAGACAGGATACCCTGGAGAAGATGCTGATGCTAGGGAAAGTGGAAGGCAAAAGGAAGAATGGTCGACCAAGGGCAAGATGGATGGATGACATTCTGGAGTTGACGGACTTGACCTTGGTGGAGCTGGGGATGGCGATGGCTGACAGGAAGCTCTGGCGTGGGTTGGTCCATGAAGTCACGAAGAGTTGGAAGCGAATGAACAAATAAACAACAAAAACAGTCTTATACTCATTAATCTCAATTAAAATATGCAGTGCTTACTTGTTCATTAGAGCTGCTTGCTATGTGTCCTATTACATAGAGGACATATATGTCAGTCTTCTATTTTATGTTATCCTTTATTGGAGGGACTGTCTGTCCAAATCCATTTTAAATACAAAGAACCACAAGAGCAGAGCAGAGCTGGATTACAACATCCATTCTGATCTATTTTGTTTATTAATCAAAATTGCGTATTACACATAATGCAGACTGTTTTTATATAATTTTATTAAAGTTTTTAAAAAAGGAAGATAAAAACTAATAGGAATTAATGGAAAGTAAAAAGAAAAAAGAAAAGAAATAAAAGAGAAAGCTAAAAGTGCAAGAAAGGGAAACAAAGTAAAAGAAAAATAGAAAGGAAAGAAAAAAAGATACAAAGAAGTAGCTTATGATCTTCCTTCAGCAGTTATAAGTACAATTATAAATTTACCTCTTACTCTATGGTTACCACATAACTCTCTTCTTTCTATAATCTATCCTGTCTAATCATCAAAACCATAGGCATGAAGGCCGGCTGGGTGACCCTGGGCCAGTCACTCTCAGCCCAACTCACCTCACAGGGTTGTTGTGGGGAAAATAGGAGGAGGAAGGAGTATTAGGTATGTTCACTGCCTTGAGTTATTTTTAAAAATAATAAAGGTGGGGTAAAAATTAAACAAATAAATAAATAAATCATAAATCATAAATCATAAGTTCATTTTTTTCTGTTTTCCACAAAATGTCCATCAGGGGTTTCCAGTCAGCAATAAACTTAGATATTGTCTTTTCTCTGATCAAAGAAGTCAATTTAGCCATCTCAGAAAGTTCCATCATCTTCACCAACCATTTCTCCATTGTGGGTAGTGCCGAATCTTTCCATCTTTGTGCATACAATAATCTCGCTGCAGTTATCATATACAAAAACAAAGTTCCATGACTTTTTCCCAACTGTTTGTCTCTCAATCCCAAAAGAAAAACGTCTGGTCTCAACTGTAAATTACTCTTTAAAATCCTCTGAATCTGCATGTGTATTTGAATCCAAAATTCTCTAGCTTTTTTACATGTCCACCAAACATGATAAAATGTCCCTTCATATTTCCATCATAAATTGGAAGTGCCTTTATACATTCTAGACAATTTCTCTGGTGAGATATACAAACGGCATAATGCAGACAATTTTTGAAAAAACAGATTGATGCAGAATTGGGCAAACCAAACTTAAGATGGGAAACTAGAAGCTATTGCTGTTGCCTCTAAATATTTACATATTGTCTGGATACATGTAACTCATTAAGCCCAAATATGCTTGCAGCTTAGTACGTTATGTACATATGAAGGTTGATTATTGAAATAGAGCTAGACATTCACAGCTAGAAAGTGAAGTTAAATGGGCCATAGGAAAACATGGCTAAGAACAAAGCTGCAGAAGTTGATAAAATATTTATTTATTTGTTTATTTATTTATTATTTAAATTTATATGACCAGCTGAACTGTTTAAAACCTAAGGAATCTCTTGGTGAAGGTGAAAGCTGGTCTATTGTTTAATGTGAAAAAAACACCCTAAAATAATGTCAAAATGCAGTGCCAACCTGATGCAAATAACCAGAGATGAAGCTGAAGTCAGGATGAACAGACATTATTTTTCTAGGCTTACAATGTCACAGGAATGGTGGCTGTAGCCGTGAAATAAAGAGGTATCTGCTACTTGGGAATAAGACTATGACAGATTTTGACATGATATGGATGTGCAGACATCACACTGACAACTGAGGTACATATTGTCAAGACCATGGTTTTCCCAGTTGTAACATATGGCCTTTAAATTGTGGTACTAGTGAAGATTGTTGAGAATACCTGAAAAGGAACAAATTATTCAATACTAGATGGAGTAAAACAAGGCTGCTTATTAGAAGCACTAATAATGAAGCTAACACTTAAATATTTTGGACATGTAATGGAAAGGCAAGAATTAATAGAGAACACCTTGATGCTGGGAAAAATCAAGAGCTATCAAAAGGAAGCTAACAAGAGACAAGCAGGAACTTACTACTCAAACTCAATTCAAAGTAGCAGTTTCTGACAGATGGTCCTGGCAAAATGATCTCCATTGGGTTACAGAGTCAAAAGCAACTGAAAAAATGAACAGCAGCAACATTATATGCACTGAGGCATTATGGTTTATTAATCATAATTTAGTGGGTTATAAATCATGGTTATAAATTATTAACTGTGACTTAATGTGTTGTGTGAACATAGACATAAGGAAAGTATGCAGTGAGGAAGAACAAGCCATGGATGTATGAAGCCAATTTGATATCCTGGTCAGATTTTAGTATTCTCAAGCCTGAACAGGTAGGGAATGAGTCTGGAGATCCAAGGTCAAGTCATGAGAAATCCTCTGATGAGGGCAAGCAAAGAAGAGCTGGGTAGTCCAAGACCACAGAGTATGCAGTGTATGCAAAGGAGATGACAAAATCAGAGTCAGATAGTATATTGAGAAAGAGTATTGAGGACTGGATAGTTCAAAAACAATTTGTGGTAGGGAAGTTAACAATACCAGACCAAACAACAGACCACTAATCCAAGAGGGACTTAGAACAGTTTGACAACTTTTATTGCTGAAACTTAGGCAAAGAAGACAGTTCAACTTTCTGGGCGTTTGCTAGTTAAGGCAGTCTCTGGTTTCTGCAGGAGAGGATTGGAACAATGAGTGGAAGTTTCTGACCTTAAGACATGGAATTTAACTGCTGAAATAACCTGGGACTCACTCCCAGCAGACAGGAAACCACAGGCAGTTGACTAAAATGTGAATTTATCGTATATTTACTGCTTTTGAGGATTTCAGCTATCAAAATAACTGGATGTAAGTTGCTCAGGGCAGGCAGGCAGAAGCATCATTTTCTGTTCAAGAATGGGGTATAGTGCAGAAGAACAAGAGGAAGAAAGTTGGAAGGAGAAAGGTGTTGAAAGGAAGAAGACAGAAAGGGGAGAGGGGAGAGGGGAATTGAGAGCCAGTGGTTTTCAAACTGGGTCAGTGTGGGGATGTGCAGTTATGATCCCAAATTGACTGGCTCTGGAGCACTGTCAGGTGTTGTCTGAAGGACTATGGGACAGGAATATAGGAAGACTTGGTTGGTAAAGGGAGGAGAGCACATTTTAGAGGTGTCAGGTTGGGGAGATGTTGATCAGGCCATTCCAAGGGAAATGAGACAGACAATTTGGTGCCAGTCTCCAATTCCAGCACAACTATCTCACTTTGGGGCCAGATGGTTCTATTGCTAGAGAGCTTAGACTTGGACTGCTGTTCAAGTAGTTAGATAGGTTCATCCATAATGGATGAGCAAGTAGACCTGACATGTATTATTGAGTACAGGGGTGTTGCCCTTTTGATGATACAGTATCTCCTCCTGGGTTTTGAGGCCTCTATCAGCCATGATCTCAGAGTATGGGTGGTGGTGGTGATCTCCCAGGAAACTAGGATGATGATCAGGGACCATATTTCTGACATGACAGGCTGTGAATGAGGTTGGCATATAGGGACAAGTTGCCCATATACTACTGTTTTGCTGCTTCATAACAGGATCCCTTCCTGAGCTTCTGGTTCTGATTGCAGGACTGGTGTTGGACCATCCATGGCTGCTTGACTTATCCCATGCTCTGGTAGAAGGTTCCAGGAAAGCTCAGGAAATCAGATCTACCATGGCAACCATTGGCTTGATCTGAACTTTACATTAGAGCAATTGGTATGTGAACTGAAACTGGAGGGCATTGTAACTTATCTGTTGCCATGGTCAGACACTCCATGAACTGAATGAGTTTTACTACTGTCACCTATATCTACAGGGTAGGAGATTCTTTCAGAATGGTCTACCTCAGACCACTTTATGGACCCTGATAGGAATTTTCCAGCAATGTGGCCGATAGCTCCATTGAGTCATTGGTCAGATCAAATGTGGAAATGACTAGAGTATTTTTCAGCCTAAGTCAACTCTCCTTGTCCATTTATCTCAGGGGGGGGGGACACTTTGATTTATCAAGGAGCTTTGAGAGACGAAGCAGCACAATAAACGCTTGGAACATATGTGGAAGAAAACCAGAATTGAACTGGATGTGCTCACATTAGAACTCACAATGTGGCAATGCAGTGAACATACTTATTTCTCTGCCCTTATGGTGCAGCAATGTCACATTTAGGGTAACCCACTCTCTTCAGAGAGATATCTACCAGAAGAACTAACCGAAGTGCTACTGTGACATTGTGCAACTCTTGGCTCATAAAATTGTTCAAATTTCCTCAGATCTTGATTTTGCAAGAGCAGGTCTGAGAAGGTGAGTGGGGTAATGTCATGAGAGGTTTATCTTGGATTATTTTTGGCTTGTTAATTTTGAGGAAGTGGATAGGTGACTTGTGTAATAAGCTCTGCCATCTGTGGAGATGTGATCGGCTTCAGTAACACTGTTGGTTCTCAGGAAGGAGTCAGCATATTCCAAGGAGGGGAGCAAGATAAGAGAAAACACAGTCTGGAGCTGGAATGTGGGAAGACTAATAGGTTCAGAGTAGCCCCGCCCTAGAGCCTCCCAGGTTATTTACCCTTAGGTTTGGTAGAATAGCTTTAGTCTGGCAAGATTCTGTCTATACGGTGTGAGCAAATAAAGAACTGAAGTTTAGCTGCATTGATTCCTTGTTGTTCTTGGGCTGGCCTGACAGGATTGGATCCTTGTCCAACCTGGTACAGACTGAGGAGAAGACTGTGATAACAAGGGAAAATCAAGGACCATAATAGTGTAAACTGCATATCCTTTGGCATTCTCTGTGACCCAGAGTGTGAGGATCGTGACCCTTGCACCCTTACTCTCAGTAATCCACAGTACATGCCATTCGGATATATGAAGATTCTTTTAATAAGGAGAATTGACCAGTACCTAAGTTTAAGACACGAATGCAGCTTGGCGCCAAAGCAGTCAAATAAAAACTTTTCTTTTTCCCCTCCTTCCTTGCTGCCATGCCTACCAGTCCCTAATGACCCTCTCTGTTTCACCTCGCCTTTGATCTTCCCAGCTGGTGCCAGGCTGTGATAAAGTTTCCCCAAACAGCCTTTTACAATCTGCAGGAATGCAGTTTTGCACGTCATTGCTGCTCTATTTCTAATGCTGTGTTCTGCTTCCTACTGACTAACTACAAAACCCATGTCAGGAGGATGAATCTAGATGCCATTACCTATTGCCTCTGGATTACTCCGGTTCTGACACAGAGAGTATAAAAAATAGTTCTTCCAGTTGTGCAGTAACAGCATAACAATTTCAGTCCATGATCAGAAAATTTTTGTTATTGGAACACAAATAAAATATTGCTCAATTTGGCAGGTGTTCAAAATTCAAATTGGAAAAGGTTTATGACGGCACAACTTCATCCATGTTCTTGACACTTAATCTTGGAAAGTAAGTGAAAATAGCATACCTAGATCTAAACATATCTGTTTTCCCATTACTCCCCCCCTTTTTTTTTTAACCTCACAGATGTGTTGGTGGTGATGGTGTCAGTCTCATCAACTATAAGTGATCTTGACTTTGAAGAGCTAGACTGGAGCTATTTGAATGAAAGAATAAACTTTCTGGGATGCAAGGAGCTTTTTACTAGCTCTTTGCCTTGCTTTGCCTGTTTCCTGGTATGACCTCTCACTGCCCTAAACTGATGCTTTTTGTATAATATGCTTTCTGGAGTGTATTAAAAATACATTTCCTTAATTTTGTGGGTTCTGCACCGAGTGATATACTTGGAGAGGAAGCTTTAATTCTATCCTTATTTATGTAATGTTACTATTGCATTTAATAACAGAAAAGAGAAAAAAAGATTAAATTAATGTACGTATCATACTGGCAATAGCCTATATGTCCTGTATCACATACAACTCAGTATATAGGGAGGAAACCTACATTTTAGTGCTGAGTTAAATACATGGAATATATTGATGTCTGAACTAGAAAAATGGAGGCTGGCAGTTTACTCAGATGGATTTTGCAGATGGAGCCTTTTCCACTCGTTCCATTATACTGTACGTCTAGGGCTTTTATAGGTCCAGTTAGCTTTCTATTAATATCTAGCTGAAGGAACAACTCTCTTTCATGCATGTAATGTTCACACTCTATTCATGCAGGCCCTCCTGCTTCTGATTAGTTCCTTCATTTGTCTCTGAGCTCGTCACATCAATTTGCCTTGATAGCTCTATGAAACTGTTCAGTTTGGGGAATCACTACGTATCCAGAAACCTAGTGTTAAGGCTGCCTCTCTGTAAACCTTATATTGTATCTCTGGGTTTTGGTTATGCAGCTCACACTTCTCTTATCCAAGGGTCTCTGAGCACACAGCTCTGTAACCGAGAAGCCAAATATTCATTCTCTCCCCCCAACTCTTTTTTCACAGTGCAAACTACAAGAAGCATAATAGAAAACACCTGAAAGGTCACTGTATGAAACATTGGATTCATAACAAGACAGCACACACACATCCTGCACAAGTCTTATTGAAGCTGGGCCAAATGTCACTTACGATATTCATAGATGAATGCTGCAGGTATTCAGCCCAGAAGCTCCATTCCTTGCCTTACTGCGGTGCACGGCAGCTTTGTTGCTTGACCTTAAAACTGCCGCTTGATCTTTTCCCCACTGATCCTGCTACAGGCTTTTCTTCCTACACCTGTCTCTGCCTGGACTGCCCTCTTTGGAAATAACCTCCACCTGCCTCTTTGGGTAGAAAACTCATCCTTGTCTTTAGCAAATCTGTCAGTTGACCTACTTGCCTGGAAAAAATCCAATTCTTTCTCCAGGGCTTTCTCTCCATCTGTGAGGATCTGACCCAACAGGGAGCAATGGACCCTTTTCATCTATGGCAAGCAATGTGACATTTCGCTTGTTATCCCTTGCAAAAGTTAGATGAACAAAAAGCTGGTGACCACATTTAGTGACTGCAGATGGAGAGTCTAAGGGATGTTAATGTGTAGAGATCAATAGGACATGATTGATTAAAGAACTGGCACCTGGGGAGTGTTTAGGTTACCCATCATGAAGACAAGCACAGGTGCACTTTTTAGTGTAAAGTGATTAATGAAATATATGTGTTGTGAAATTATGCTGAAGTCCCAGCCAAGCCTCTTCTAAATGACTTCTCCAGGAAAGGAGAGGGGCAGCTCACTGAGCTGGTGCTATACCAAATAAACAGGTGGCCCATTTGGTCTAAGGATTTGAATTAATAACTGTTTTGCTATATTAATTAAATACAAGGATATCATAACAGAAAAGGCTCTGGGGCTGAATGGTTCAGCAAAATTGGCAGCTCCAGAAAGTCATCTGAATAGCTTGGGTTTCTTTCCCCTCTGAGATGGAATATTTTAGTTAGTGTTGTGTCTGTGGATGGGCAAATCAGCCTTACTTTCCATCTGTGCCATTTCTGCGTGATTTTCTCCCCCCGTTCATTTGATCCTGTTTCCATAATAATCTGCAATTAGGCAAAATGCATTTCAAATGTGTACTACATGAATATTTTACAGTATATTCTTTCCCTCAAATCTGCCTTTCTCATTTTACTTTGATGTTTCTGAGGCAAGAACTGGGTTGGACAGGTTGGAAGTGCAGCAAATGACAGATAATTTAAGTTCCAAATCACACATTAGTCCAGGAAGTATACAGTATGTACAAAGGGGTGTGGTGGCTCAGCGGGTAAGATGCCAGGCTTGTCGATTGGAAGATTGCAAGTTCGGAGGTTCGAATCCCTAGCCCCGTGTGACGGAGTGAGCTCCTGCACTAGCTCCAGCTCTTGCCAACCTAGCAATTCAAAAGCATGCAAATGCAAGTAGATTAATAGGTACCACTTCGGTGGGTAGGTAACAGCATTCCACACGCGTCATGCAGCCACATGACCGTGGAAGCGTCTTTGGACAACGCTGGCTCTTCGGCTAACAAACGGAGATGAGCACCGGCCCCTAGAGTCGGACACGACTGCACAAATGTGTGGGGCGGGGGGGAACCTTTACCTTTATACAGTATGTACAAAGATTAAATTTCTTGGGTGTCCTTAGTTGCATTACAGTGAACTTTTAAAAAAAGCTTCAGTTAATCAGTTGCATCCAGAAACTGGGACATGTGGATAGGTATATCCCTTCAAAAAACATTATTCTTCTAGGAAGGAATCTCCTATCTGAGCTGAAAGAAGTATCTTTAAAAACATAGTACAAAGAACAAAGCCATAACAGTAATGAAATCTGCTATTAGGATCCAAAGACAATCAGTTTGGGGCTGTATTTAGCACCTTGACTTCCTCCTCTAAGGATATCACAAGCTTTTCAACTCAATTTTCTCAAACTGGTGCCCTCCGGCAGCTTTGGACTTCATCTCCTATAACTTCTGACTATCAGAGATGTTCTTCCTGAGAATAATGGAATTTTAGTTCCAAATTACTGGGGGATACCAGCTTGGGAATTCTTTTCTAGTGCCAGGTAGATAAATTCTGCAGCATTTTTTAAAAACAGTTGTCATTCAGTTTGATGCAATTGAATTCATGTTGGAGTTCTTTCAAAGGAAGACAATTTGGAGACATTATCACAAGGGGAGTTATGTCCATTGCTGAGTGACTGGATGCCCCAGGTAAGTGTATGTACAATAGCTTCTCTGTGCTCTGCAGCCTCTCTTACTTTCTATACCTCAAGAAATTTCAAGGGTTTTTACAATAGCGGTACTATTGTCACTATAAACAAGCCTGAGGGCAACTTTTCAACTTGCAGGGGGAGGTCTAAGGGGCAATTTCCCCCCCTCCCTCCACAGATCCAATAAAAAAAAAACTAGTTACAGACAGGAGCAGCTTTACTTTACTGCCTGCATTAATCATACAGATATTCAGACGGTATTACATAGATACACAGATATAAAAAGAACGTTGAACAATAACTTCCTGCACTTAATGCAAGTGAATCGCTCTGTGGATCGCAGTAGGCTTGCTCAGAGATAGCAATCTCCTTAAAGGTCCAGTACATTTTGAAAGCACTGTACATATGTACAACAGACTGGCATTCCTAGACTGTGAAGTCCTCATTGGGACCGGTGGCAAGCTAGAAATAGGGATCTACAGGAAACCCACACACACAGATCAATATCTGATGTTTGACTCCCACCATCCACTGCAGCACAAACTAGGAGTCATCAGGACATTGTCACACAGAGCAGAAACCATCCCCACCTCCATGGATTCCAAAAAGAATGAAAATCAGCACCTGAGAACAGCCCTGAAGGCCTGTGGATATCCAAATTGGGCCTTCACCAAATCTAAATCTACCAGACCTAAAACAGCGACAGATAGGGCTGAGACTCAGAGTAAACGAAAGAACCTGGTCATTCCCTACATGGCTGGCGTGTCTGAAAAGATAAAACGGATATTTGGCAAACACCACATACCTGTATATTTCAAACCCACCAACACACTGAGACAGAGGCTTGTACACCCCAAAGATCAAACTCCAAAACACAAGAAAAGCAATGTAGTTTATGCAATCCAGTGCAGTGAGGAGTGCTCTGAACTCTACATTGGAGAAACCAAACAACTTTTGTACAGGAGGATGGCCCAACACAGGAGAAGTAACACCACAGGACCAGAGTCAGCAGTTTATCTTCATTTAAAGGAAAAAGGACACTCATTTGAGGACATTAATGTTCACATTTTAGACAGAGAAGATAGGTGGTTTGAGAGAGGGGTCAAGGAATCCATTTATGCCAACTTGGAAAATCCTTCCTTGAATAGAGGTGGGGGCCTCAGGCACAATCTTTCTCCCATCTTCCTCCCCGTTTTGTCTTCTGTGCCTAGGAAGATTAAGACCATTTCAGAAGCTCAACAGCAGCATGGTGATCTTAACGACCCTCCTTTAGATGATAAAAGGACTTAAAAATTACATCTCAATATAACCATGACCTAGCCCCAGGTGTAAGGTCACACAGCTACCTAGGAACATATTTAGGATTCCCTTACCAACTTTGCTCAGACTGAAGAAGCTCCTTGGATAAGGAGCGAAACGTTTCCACTAAGAAAATAGAAATCCAGTTGACATGATTCAAGCTACAGACAATTCCACCTGGATGACTGAGAACCTTCATAGACATATGTACATATTTATCCAAATCAGCTCTTCCCCCTCCCTAAATTTTTTTCACACACTCTGCATAGACTCACGTAGTTGTTTTTCTCTCACTTCCTTGCTGGCATCTTGATATTTATTTATTGATTTGATTTGATTTAGGTGGCTGCCCATCTCAAGTGCTTGATCGTGGGTTAGACCTCTTGCATTCCAACGGAATGCTTCTCTTCTCTCAGCTCTGTAAAACACATTCCTCTCCCAGCTGAATTCACAGGGCACTCTTTACTGGGGAAACTTGCCAGCCTCCTTATCCATGTTGGCTGAGTGCCCAAATCGCTTGTGCCCTCCCCCTAGCTGCCCACTTCTCTTGTAGTTGCAGGATGTAGAATGACAGCTGGGAAAGGGTTGCAGGGAGAAAAGTCTTGCACTCTTCCCCTTTCACCTCTTCCTCATGAGTAGTCTTATTTGTTTGTTTGTTTGTTTGTTTATTTATTATTAAATTTGTATGCCTCCCAATGACTCTGGGTGCTTATCTCCTTAGGTTACCTGTTTCTCAAGGCTAACTATTCCCTTGTCTTCCTCCTCTTTTTCCTCACTATTAGCGTCAAGCTAAACCTCTGTGCCTCTACTTTCTTCCCATGCATATGTATGGGTGCATCTGTCTATAGCTGAAAAGTGCAGCCACATATTGTTATGCCTTTCCCAAACTGTGAATTTCATTTCTTTACTCTCTATTCCTTGGGACAGTCTTCCAGAGGTCTCCAGTTCTGATTCCCTTTCAGGACCCATGTGGTCTGCCAGCAGCCACTTATCTCTTCCCACTGCCTCTGCCTCTATTTATTTATTTATTTATTTATTTATTTATTTATTTATTTATTTATTTAATTTATTCCCCGCCCATCTCCCATACAAGGGACTCTGGGCGGGTCACAACAATCAAAGTTAAAAACAATACCATAATTTTAAAAAATACAATATAAATAAATAAAATACAAGATGGGGGACGTAGGGAACGTAGCATAGTGTTGCTACGGGGCTAGCCAACCCCAAGAGGCACTCCCGCCTCCGTTGTCCCAGGCCAGGTGGCAGAGCCAGGTCTTAAGGGCCTTCCGAAAGGTCAGGAGGGAGGGGGCCAGTCTCACCTCCGGGGGCAAGATATTCCATAGGGCGGGCGCTATCGCAGAGAAGGCACGCCTCCTGGACCCCGCTAGATGGAATTCTCTTGTTGAGGGGGTCCGAAGCATGCCCTCTCTGCATGCACGGGTGGGGCGGGCTGACGTTATTGGGACGAGACGGTCCCTCAGGTACCCTGGTCCTATGCCATGTAGGGCTTTAAAGGTGATCACCAACACCTTGAATTGGACCCGGAAGCAAACTGGCACCCAATGCAGCTCGCGAAGCAGAGGTGTTACATGGGCCGATCTCTTGGCCCCCATAACTGCTCGCGCCGCCGCATTCTGCACCAGCTGAAGCTTCCGGATACTCTTCAAGGGTAGCCCCATGTAGAGCGCATTACAATAGTCTATACGGGAGATGACAAGGGCGTGAGTGACTGTTCGGAGGGCCTCCCGATCCAGGAAAGGGCGTAACTGGCGCACAACTCGCAGCTGTGCAAAGGCCCTCCTGGCCACGACTGCCACCTGCTCTTCGAGCAGGAGTCGCGAGTCCAGGAGGACCCCCAGATTCCGCACTGGATCCGAGTGGGGTAGTGCAACTCCACCCAGAACCAAAGATGACAACTTCCCGGATCCAGGGGGGCCGTCAATCCACAGCCACTCCGTCTTACCAGGGTTCAGTTGAAGCCTGTTGTTCCCCATCCAGACCCCCACAGCCTCCAGGCACTGAGATAAGGCATTGACCGCATCACTTACTTCACCCGGGATGGAGATGTATACCTGGGTATCATCAGCATATTGGTGATACCTCATCCCGTGGTGACGGATGATCTCGCCCAGCGGCTTGATGTAGATGTTGAATAGGAGAGGAGAGAGAACCGACCCCTGAGGCACCCCACAAGTCAGGGGTCTTGGGTCAGCTCTATCCTCTCCTATCAACACCGACTGGGAACGGCCCCGGAGGAAGGAGGCGAACCAGCGCAGAACCACGCTGCCCGCCCCCAACTCCTTGAGCCGTCCCAAAAGTATACCGTGGTTGACGGTATCGAAAGCCGCTGAGAGATCTAAGAGAGCAAGGATGGACGCACTCCCTCCATCCCGCTCTCGCCAGAGATCATCCATAAGCGCGACCAATGCGGTCTCTGTCCCATGTCGCGGCCTGAAACCTGACTGGAAGGGGTCCAGATAATCCGTTTCCTCCAGAATCCTCTGGAGTTGCAACGCCACCACCTTCTCAACCACCTTTCCCAAAAAGGGAAGGTGGGAGACTGGGCGAAAATTGCCCAGGATGGTAGGGTCCAGGGATGGTTTCTTGAGGAGGGGGTGCACCAGCGCCTCCTTAAAGGCAGCCGGGAACACCCCCTCACTCAAGGACGAATTTATAATCGCCTGGACCCAGCCACACGTCACCTCACTAGCTGATTTTACCATCCAGGAGGGACATGGGTCAAGTTGGCATGTGGTGGCGTTTACAGTCCGGAGGATCCTGTCTACTTCATCAGGCCCAACAGGATCAAACTGCTCCCAGATAACATGGCAAGTACGGGCCTCTGGCATCTCCCCAGATCTTGTCTCACGCTTGGAGTCCAACTTGGAATGAATCTGAGCGATTTTGTCCTGCAGATGCTCAGAAAACTCTTCCGATCGGCCCTGTAAATGGGTCTCCCCTTGCTCCTGACCCAAAAGTGATCTTGTAATCTTAAACAGGGCCGTCGGGCGGCATTCTGCGGACGCAATAAGAGCGGAGAAATATTCACGTTTCGCCGCTCTTACCGCCACAAGGTAGGCCTTAACTGCGGCTCTAGATTGTGTCCGGTCAGATTCAGTCTTCGTCTTTCTCCAGCGGCGCTCTAGACGTCTCTTAACCCTCTTCAAGGTCCTCAACTCATCCGTAAACCACGGTGAGTGGCGGGCCGAACCGGGCCGGAGAGGTCGCACAGGCGCGATCTTATCCAGAGCCCTGGCCGCTTCCCTATTCCAGGCCGCGGCCAGGACCTCCACTGGACCGTGAAGCAAGTCCTCGGGAATAACCCCCAGCTCCTTCTGAAACCTCACTGGGTCCATCAGTCGCCGAGGGCGGACCAATCGAGTAGGTCCCACCTCCCTGCGGAGTGGGGCAGCAGAAGAGAGTCTCAGGGTCACCAGGGCGTGGTCTGACCATGACAATGGGGAAAGATGTAACTCTCCCCTCAGATCACATTGCCACTGCTCGGACAAGAAAACTAAGTCCGGGGTGAGACCACTGTCACGAGTCGGGTCACGAATAATCTGAGACAGGCCCATAGCTGCCATGGTAGCCATGAACTCCCGGGCCGCCTCCGAGGACTGCCCCAGGGACGGCAGATTGAAGTCCCCCAGAACCATGAGTCTGGGGAACTCCACTGCCAACCCCAAGACAGCCTCGAGCAGCTCAGGCAGGGAGGTCGCTACGCAGCAGGGAGGCTGGTACAGCAGCAACACTCCCAACTGTTCTCGTGAACCCAACTTGAAGAACAGGGTCTCACACCCGGCCACTTGTGGAGCAGCGCCCCTGAAGGCCACAAGGGACTCTCGGATGACAACTGCCACCCCTCCTCCCCTACCCCGGTGTCTCGGCTGATGCCACACCCGAAACCCAGCTGGGCACATTTCCGAGAGGGCTACTCCCCCTTCTGGGCCCAGCCAGGTCTCGGTAATACACACCAGGTCAGCCCCATCCTCTGTGATTAAATCACTTATAAGGGGGGCCTTGTTATTCACCGACCTGGCGTTCAGCAGCAACAGTCGGAGACCGGAGCTCATGAGGATCTGCTTACCAGGGCCTGGGTATGAACACGGGGGGCCGGAACGCACCACCGGTAACAAACACCGGGGGCGCCTTCCCCGGTAATGGCTCGCCCTCCGGTTCCCGTCATACCGTCCCCTGCCCGTCACCACCTGAATCAAATGGCCCGCCCCCCAGCCCCCAGAGATTCCCGACTCTGGCCTAGTAGCCTCCACTCCCAGGCCTCTGGAATTCTTGGGCTTAATCAAGGGTCCCTTATCCCATTCACCCATCATCCAATCTCACAGCAAATCGGGTAGTGACAAGACCCCCCAGTGCACCAGCTCACGCTCTCGGCACTGTAAGGATCCCGCACCACCCCCAGTCACGCTCTGTACCTCTCCCTCGACTTCTCTCACTGGTCAGGGAGAGGTACCAACACTCACCAGCAATCACTCCTACCCCACCTCACTCTCACTCAGGGGGGTACTCTTACCAAACCATACAGTCTTGGTTCCCCCCACCTCGTCTCTCACCCAGTGGGGGGTCCACATTCATACTAAGGGACCCCTATACACCCTCTGCCACCTTATATTAAATGGGACGCTGTCCAGGTCTTCATAGGGGTTAGTCCATGTTGATGTTATTTTTCGTATGTCCTGGTCTCCTGGGCTCCAGCCTCCGCCCCATCTGCACCTTCCAGGGGTATTTACCTTGACATCTCTGAAGATCCTCTGTTTGTGACTCTTCCAGAAGAGATTCTTAGCACTCAAGTTGACTGCTCTGCTTCTCACAGCTGAAGCCCCACTAGGTAGACCAGACCAGGAAATCAATGCCACAGGAAGACTAGAACTACCTTTTTTGAGATTGGCTATATTAACAGAATCTTCCAAGTCTGGTTATGCTGTACCTTCCTGCTCCCTTCTTATATTCCAAGGAATCAGAGAGGCATCTGCCTGAGCCTCTTCTGAATATTATCTTGTTTCCCGGGGCTTAAGAAATGTTTTGGCTCCCTTTGCCTTGTCAACAGTTTTTGCATATTTCTGTCAAGGTCATTTCTCTTACTCTCCACCCAGCAAACCTCCTGCCACTTTGCACCAACTCTAGTGTAAATTTGGAGGTTTTAGTAGCAATATTTATGTGGAGAGGGGAAAAGAGCTAGACCAAATGGCAGTTTGGGGTTTCTGGCAAATGCCCAACCCAACAGTTCTCTGAAGTAATGAATTCCTTCCTTCCTTCCTTCCTTCCTTCCTTCCTTCCTTCCTTCCTTCCTTCCTTCCTTCCTTCCTTCCTTCCTTCCTTCCTTTCTTTCTTTCTTTCTTTCTTTCTTTCTTTCTTTCTTTCTTTCTTTCTTTCTTTAAAAAACCCCTCCATGTATGTTAGGTAGGAGATGCAAGAGGCAGGACAGATATAAAACAGAGTGGATGTAAGACTTTTTGCTGTATAAAGTTTTCAAAAGATAGCAGCACCTGTCTAACCTTGGCTGATGTCAAAAAAGCACTATACTATACAAAATACAAAAAATACACTGTACTATAAGGTAAAGGTTCCCCCCACACATTTGTGCAGTCGTGTCCGACTCTAGGGGCCGGTGCTCATCTCCGTTTGTTAGCCGAAGAGCCAGCGTTGTCCAAAGGCGCTTCCGCAGTCATGTGGCTGCATGACACGCGCGGAGGCTGTTACCTACCCACCGAAGTGGTACCTATTCATCTACTTGCATTTGCGTGCTTTTGAATTGCTAGGTTGGCAAGAGCTGGGGCGAGTGCGGGAGCTCACTCCGTCACGCAGGGCTAGGGATTCGAACCTCTGAACTTGCGATCTTCTGATCGACAAGCCTGGCGTCTTACCCACTGAGCCACCATACTATACTTATACAAAAATACTATAAGAGAAGATAATGCAAAACCATTTTCACACTGCTGCCAAGAAAACTACAGTACAAGGGTGTTTCCATGTAGTCAACATGTTTTAGTTTTGATAGTGCAAATAATATCTGGATTTCCAGTTTCCTTAAGTAATGTAGTTGGCAAGATGGGGGTGGGGGGACAGCTAGGAATAATGGGAGCTGTGCTATAAAACATCTGAATGTTCAGCATTAGGATATGATATACAACACATACAAAATCTTGTAACAACTTTGTCCAAGAGCACATTAAATAGCTAAATTAAATTACTTTCTTCTTTTTTCTCTGGATGGCATTGCAGTAAAACCTTCATGGTGCTTCAAATGCCATTGTTAGACTAACTTTGTGATCTTCCTGAAAACAGTAAAGTAGGTTCTACCTTAAAATAAAGTGATCAGCAAGGGTTTAAGAAAATGTAGTCCATGGTGTGTGCATTATATTTCAATACAAAAATTACTTTCCACTCCCTTCTTCATTGGATGGTAGTCAGTGGCTGAATGTTATTACCTATAGGAGTTCATAGCATTATAAGGCTTATGGCAACTTTATTTCAGAGATATATTCAGAGCTGGAAATGATTGGATTTGTGAGATAATGGCAATCAAGACAAAAGCCACACAACCATTTAGTTAAGCATTCTTTTGTTAAATGAGGACTTTAAAACTGGGATTAGGAAAAAGAGGAAGAGCTGGCAGAAGACTGAGCAGGCAGGCAGGCAGACATTCACTTAAATGTAGGGTCAAAATGACTATTTATTGAGACATTACTCAGAAGATTTTAATGAATATCAAATGGAAATAAAAAATTCACTGCACTTTCACAGGGGACAAGTGAGAGGCTCACCAAACTGTTGATGCCGAGGCTACTGCTTGGCAAGTACGTGTTACATTTGTCAATTCAAGGGACACGGTGGCTCAGCAGGTTAAACTGCTGAGCTGTAGGCTGCAGATCAGAAGGTCTGCAGTTTGAACCCCGTGCAATGAGGTGAGCTCTCGTTGCTAAAGTCCCAGCTCCTGTCAACCCAACAGTTTGAAAGCCTAGGAAGTATATAAATGGGTACCACCTTAAGTGGGAGAATTTGCTGGTGTCCTGCCAGGAGCCGGTTCCACCGGAGGAAAAGATCGGAGGAAGATTGAATGCGACGGTGAGGACAGACCCGGAAGTGACATCAACAGGACGTCAGCAGCCGGCTCAAGGCATCCTGGGAATTGTAGTCCAGAGCCTTAGAAGAGCCGGTTCCCTTACCCCCTCTCCTGGTGCACTGTATAATTACACTGTATAATTGGTGACTCTGTATAATATGGTAAAAAGATGTATATGTATATGTATGTAAGCCGCCTAGAGTCCTCCGTTAGGGAGGGGATAGGCGGGGTATAAATATCACAATAAATAAATAAAAATAAAAATAAATTCATGGGTTCTTGAGGAAAAAAATAACTTCCTTTTCATTACCATGGTGACATTTTGTCAGGTTTTATGCAGGCATTAGAATTCTACCTATTTTTCAGTAACTGAGGCTGGCCCAGCCAGTCCCAGTCTTTCAGGGCATCCAGGAATCATGTACCTGTTCCCAGGTTTGCAAAGAGGCCTTTCCAGCTGCAGGCCGGAATTACTGGAAACAGGTGCTTCAATTTTGTATTGGGGATTTACATTGAAAAAACAATCAGACAGTTAAAACGACAGTTAAACAAGTAAAACAAGTAGAACGATTAAAATTAATAGCTAAAACTAGCAGTTAAAAGCTTATGCAGGGACTTTAAAAAGCTAATAAAGATGTTAGGCCCCTCTACTTTGTGGGGCTGGGATGGCAACAGAGAAGGCTTGATCCTGATTCACTACCAGATGGGTTTAGAGCAAGGGTGGGTGAACCTCCATAGATGATGTCAGCATGGAAGTTTATATAAAGGAGGTCTTCTCTCAAATAGCCTGGATCTAAGACATGTAGGAATTTAAAAGTAATGACTAGCTCTTTTTTTAGAGACAGTATGGAGCTCTGATGGTAACCACGTAATAGCTCCTATTTCAAGAAGCAGTATTACAACAACATCTGTAAAGACATTTAAGATGGAAACAGATATGGAAAAACAAGGAGAGTCTTTCAAAAGATTTCTGAACTCAGAAGGAAGTTCCAACATCAAATTGGTATGCTAAAGGATGGACAGATAGTAACCAATTCAAAGGAGATCAAATGAAGATGGAAGGGGTATATTGAAATACTGTACAGTAGAGATGTCAATGTCCAAGATACCTTAGAAGATATTCCTTACTTACAAGAACCTCTAGTACTAGAAGACAAAGTTAGATCAGCATTCCAGTCACTACCTAGTCAGAAGGCTACAGAAATATGGCAAGCAACAGAAGTAGAATCAGTAACAATTCTAACCAAGCTATGCCAGCAAATATGGAGAATGATGCAGTGGCCAACAGATTGGAAGAGGTCGATCTACATTCCAATAACAAAAAAGGAGACTTAACAGAGTGTGCAAACTATTGTACAATATCCTTAATGTCACATGCTAGCAAAATAATGCTTAGGTTCATCCAACACAGTCTTACATGGAAAAAGAGATGACAGATGTTCAAGCTAGCTTTAGAAAAGGCTGAGGAGAGGAACATGAGACATTATTGCTGATGCATGATGGATAATTGAGAAAGCCAAAGAATACCAAAAAGAAGTCACTATGTGCTTCATTGATTGTGTCCATCCTGTGAATCTATGGAATGTACTCAGAAATATGGGAATCCCAAAACATCTAATTGCCAGGTTTGAGTTCTTTTGTTATTGAGGACAATTACAAATCAATATGGTTCAGGACAATCTCACAAAAAACTTCCAACGTTCCTAATGATGATGAGCATGCACTCAGCACATTTAAACAACGTATCAAAGACCTGGAAGCCCAACAGGACCAGTCTGCTCTACCTAAGAACATTTTTCTGAGCAGTCAAGCCTCTTTTTACAAACCAGAGAGATACTTACACCACATAACTGTTTCCAAATTCTGAAGAGCACTACCTTTATCACCCTTCAATTCTCTCCCCACAGCAGTTTTGGAGGGCAGATACAAAAAAGTCCCCTGTGAGCTGAGACTGTGCCCCTGTGGACAAGGAGCTGTTGAAACTACAGCTCATGTGCTGCTATACCGTACCCTCTATAAGGACTCAAGGACCCGCCTTATAACTCCTTACCTGGTAAAACACCCTGGAAATTTTGATCTTTTATGTACAGTTGTTGTTATCAGACCAGTATGATTTAGTCTCCTTGAACGTAGCTAAATTTTGTTATACTGCCTGTAAATTAGGCAGACTTTGATTATCCACTGATGAACCCACCACCAATTGTAATATTTATCTTATCTTATTTTATTTTATTTTATTTTTACTTTATTTTTAATGTGTTTTTGTTTACAATTCTGGTCAGTGACCGTAATAAAAATATTCATTCAGTCATTCAGTCATTCAGTCATGCAGTCATTCTCATTGTCCTCATGAGAAACTTATATACAGGTCAGGAAGCCACAGTATGGACAGAACATGGTGAAATAGACTGTCTTCAGGTTGGCAAAGGAATGCAACAATGCTGTATACTCTCCCCTGAATATACAGTATATTAGGGGAAGCTTGGAAAAATATGAGTGTGGTTTTCAAATTGGAAGAAGAAACATCAATAAGATGCACTATGCTAATGACACTACTCTGACAGCCAAAAATGCAAAGGATCCACAAGCTCTAGTAATAAAAGTCAAGGACCACAGTGAAAAAAATGGGACTAAAAATAAATGTAAAGAAGACTAAAGTAATGGCAACAGGTAAAACAACTAGCCTTAAAATTGACAATGAAGATATCGAAGTGGTGGATAGCTTCTGCCTTTTAGGATCAACCATCAGCAGTAAAGGAACAAGCAATCAAGTAATACATTGTAGACTAGCACTTGGTATGGCAACCATGAAGGCCTTGGAAAAGATATTCAAATGCTGTGATGTGAGAATACCTAAAAAGATCAGAATAGTGCAAATCATGGTATTCCCTGTGACACTCTATGGAAGTGAAAGTTGACTTTGAAGAAACAAGATAGGAAGAGTATTGTTGCTTTGGTGTTGGAGAAGACTGAGAATACTGTGGACAGCCAAGAAATCAAACCAATGGATCATTGAAAAAATCATTCTAGAGTTTCACTCGAGGCACAAATAACCAGGCTCACATTACCCTACTTTGGACACATTACATGAAGACCTAGGTCCTTAGAGAAGGCTCTAATGCTGGGAAAGGAGTAAAGAAAGAGAATAAGAGGATGAGCAGCAGCCAGGTGGATGGACTCGATTACAGTGGTGATGAGTGCACTGTTGGAAGACCTGAAAGACCAGATTAGAGACAGACCATCATGGAGAATATATATCTGGATTGATCTAAGAGTCAACAATGACTTGATGGCAAATATTTATTTAATTATTATTTTATTTATTTATTTAATTTTTATCCCACGTTTATTATTTTTATAAATAACTCAAGGTGGCAAACATACGTAATACTGTGGCTGTTGTGGGTCTTCCGGGCTGTGTGGCCGTGTTCTGGAAGTTGTGGTTCCTTAAGGAGTTAATGGTTAAGGAACCACAACTTCCAGAACACGGCCACACAGCCCGGAAGACCCACAACAGCCATTGAACTCCGGCCGTGAAAGCCTTCGACAATACATACGTAATACTCCTTCCTCCTCCTATTTTCCCCACAACAACAACCCTGTGAGGTGAGTTGGGCTGAGAGAGAGTGACTGGCCCAAGGTCACCCAGCCGGCTTTCATGCCTAAGGCGGGACTAGAACTCACAGAGTCCTGGTTTCTACCCCAGCACCTTAACCACTAGACCAAGCTGGCTCTAATAATCGATCAATCAATTTCAAGGGGCAAATGTCTCCAAGCAACACCATAGAAAATCTACCTGAGAGATAGAAACAGAACAACTGCAAAGCTGTACCACCTATTCCCAATCTTTCAGGTATTCAGAAGGATTCGGTTGATTGAGAAAGCAAGAAGAATCAAGAAAGCCACACTCCGTCCATTGTTCCCCAGACAAA
Organism: Charina bottae; assembly: GCA_023362775.1. Classification (NCBI taxonomy): domain Eukaryota; kingdom Metazoa; phylum Chordata; class Lepidosauria; order Squamata; family Charinaidae; genus Charina; species Charina bottae. The sequence continues at coordinate 79,657,692 of JALMGJ010000001.1, read as the reverse complement.
AATCATCCAACAGGTCAAACAAGCTAATTTCAGTCCTATATCTTTTCTTGAAGTCAGTTTGAAATGGACCAAGATAATCCAGGATTGCCTGAAGTTGAGAAACAGCCAGTCTCTCAAACATCTTACATAACCATGGTAGGTTAGAGTGGCCTATAATTGCCCATCTCTGAGGAATGCATCACAAGCTTTAGAAGAGGCCTAATAAATGATTAAATGAATAATAGATTGGCATAATGTTGAACCAAGCAATGGTAATATTACAAGTGAATGTGAAAATGTGAAGAATGTTAGCAAAGTATCATCTTGCATTATTTCCATGCTTCCCCAGGCTCTGAGATTCTCATTATGGTGGCACTGCATCTTCCAAGATCCAGTTCTCTACTACATATTTATTTGTCTAAGATCGGATGAAATCTACTACATTTTCATAACTTTTCTTTTACTAGAATGTGAAATGGCGTACAAAGTATTGAAATTTTAATTGAAAGTGCTGTGGATATTAAGGGAGGACTTGATTGTTATTAAGGAGAAAGACGAGAGACAAAACAAAATGGGGGCAGGACCACCAGGACAGAACTGAAGGTTTTATGGGGAAATAAATAATCATAAGACACAAGTAGACTTCAGGCAATGCATTTTGCTAATTAACAATGAATCATTTATCATGAATTACTTTTGCTTCTTTGACACTGAAAAATCAATACATGGCTTTGTAGATCCTCACTAGCAAATTGCTAATCCATATGGATCCATCTTTTGAAATGATACACTGTAGGAAGGTGAGGAAAAGATCTGGATTGATTAATAGATTGCATGATGATTTGCATTAACTTGGTGAGGAATTTTGTTTCCCAATTAGCTTACAATAGTAGCAGCCAAACATTCTCCTCTCTAAACTAAATTGCTGGTAAAAAAAAGTTTGGGAGAAAAGCAGGGGTGCATTTTTATGTGAAAGGACTTCATAATAGATGGATATAGTTTTCAGTTCATTCTTGGTTCACCAATATGTACTTTTTGATCCTGTACAATCACATCCCATTTCTATATTAATAATCTGGAGAGGTGTAAAAATGGATGCATAATTAATAATTAATAAAAGCCGGCTGTCACTCTCTCTCAGCCCAACTAACCTCACAGGGTTGTTGTTGTGGGGAAAATAGGAGGAGGAAGGAGTAATAGGTTTGTTTGCCACCTTGAGTTATTTATAAAAATAATAAAGGCGGGATAGAAAATAAATAAATAAATAAATAAATATTTACAGCTATAACATTTGTTAACAACATTGTTTGGACCAGCAGCATTTTCAGCTTCTGAGACCCCTGAGTTATTAGAAGAACTCGTTAAATCCTTTAAAAACTAAAACACCTACGATTAGTTTTTATAGATATTTGTTATCAATAAATCAATTTGATATGCAGATGCTAAGAGATGAATGGAATAAAGAATTAGAGGTTCCTATATTGCCTAGACAATGGGAGGGTGTCTTAACTTCTATAGCAAGAGTGTCAATTATTCCCCTAATAGCACCCCTCTGCTTATGAATTTTTAATAGTGAGGAGTTCCCCAATGGCTTTAAGTTACAGCAGGGCAGCTTCTGATTGAATGTGGAACTTCCTAATTCTAAGACTAGCTCAGCAATGGAATCAAATACTCAGGCTCCCCTGCATGATTCCATAACCCTCCAAAGCTACTGGATCTACTGCTGAACAATTCAGTATTGGTAAGAAGTTGAAATCTCCTTCCTTGTCCTTTTCATTTATTCTTATGTTACCTTCTGCTGCATCACAAAGCAAATACGCTCCATTGGTAAGACGCCAGGCTTGTCGATCGGAAGATAGCAAGTTCGGAGGTTCGAATCCCTAGCCCCGCGTGACGGAGTGAGCTCCCGCACTAGCCCCAGCTCTTGCCAACCTAGCAATTCGAAAGCATGCAAATGCAAGTAGATTAATAGGTACCACTTCAGTGGGTAGGTAACAGCGTTCCGTGCATGTCATGCGGCCACATGACCATGGAAGCGTCTTTGGACAACGCTGGCTCTTTGGCTAACAAACAGAGATGAGCACCGGCCCCTAGAGTTGGACACGACTGCACAAATGTGCGGGGGGAGCCTTTACCTTATAAACAATATAATGACAACAAATGTAGTTATTTGACTATTGGCTTGAAGCTTCTTCTTCTTGTCCCTGTCTAGAAAACTCAACATAGGAAAGAACAATATGGTTTTTGCATCAGGCAACTTGAAACCTAAATAGCATAGTGGCATTCTTTATAATGAATGCACACAGTGCACTTTTTTCCATTTGACAACCTACCTGAATAAGAAAATCACAGACCTCATGTATAGTTCAATATTAAAGCAGTATTACATTACCAACCCATATACTTTATCTTTCTTATAAGAGACATGAGAACCAAAACTGCAATTGGCTGATCTCCCACATACGAAGGGACCTGGTTAGTAGCCGAATGGGAAATCACCAGAAAATTCGAAGCTCTTTGCTAAACTGGAAACTCAGTAAAATAAAATACAAACTAGAAAAAAATAAAAATCCCAGAAATATCTGTTTTATTGCCATAAAAACTGAATGGACATGCCATGTAGTAAACAAGAGTCAAATCTGACTCTTTGGAGACTAGCATTTTGCCCAGGCAGTCTCCAGTAATCAGACATGATTGGATAAGAAAATAAATAAAGCACTATGTGCCTAATTGATTTACCTCAGTCTCCATACCCTTTTCCTCAACTAGCTCCCACTAGTAGCTGGGATGGAACCTGTCCCTATTGTTTTATTAAGTAATATATTCTCCAAGTCTCCATGGCTTTGAGGAATAAAAAAAAAAAAGCAAGCCAAATGCAGGATATTAGAGTACTCAAATTAACATGGAATTCAGTTTTTCCTGTACTCATAACAAATTTCTAGAACGTTAGCGCTTTGCTCCAAGTTTGCAAATTATCATTTACATTTTAAAATTAAATGAATTTAATATTCAGACTTGGAATATTTTGCCCATCCCGTAATATTCAACAATGTTGAATCATGATTACCATTGCAATGTTTATCTTTGGCCTGGAATAGAGCCAGTAGTGATTAAGGCATGAGGCTAGAAACCGTGAGACCGTGAGTTCTAGTCCCACCATAGGCATGAAGCCATCTGGGTGACCTTGGGCCAGTCACTTTCTCTCAGCCTTAGGAAGAAGGCAATGGCAAACCACTTCTGAAAAACCTGTCAAGAAAACTGCAAGTACTTGTCCAGGCAGTCTCTGAGAATTGGACACGATTGAATGGATTTTAAAAAAAAAGCTGTACCTATTGAGCTTTGTGCAGAAAGCTGACCATTTCATTACTCTCTTTCTCTCTCTATGTGTATGTTTAAATAAAAACTTACCAACAGTTCCAATTTCTTCATAATTAGGAAATAAATTGAGATTTAAAATAAAAAACCTGTAGGAGAAAGCAAAACAGAGATTAGTTCAGTGTTTTTCAGACTTGAAGTTTGAAGTCCACACATCTTAAAGTTGCCAAGTTTGAAAAACAATGGCTTAGTCCATTCTTAGCATCACCTACTTCCCGCTTATTTTTCTACTTCCTTCTTTTAAGCAGCACTAAGAATAGGGTCTTCTCATGCTTGGAAAGAGAGAGGCAGTTGGGTCAGATCCATAATATAATCTGGGATATCTTTCATTCAGGTAGCTTTGACTTCTGGCAGTCTGGCCACAGAAGACATTATGACATACTCTTCCTAAATGTATTGTATCATGGCAAAATGTGCCCTAAGTGACTCCCATAAAATGGATTCCCAGTGAAAGCACTGGAGTGTCAACATACGCTTAATCTCTGTGACTTACTGAAAATTATAAATGCAATTTGCTGTCTGACATAAGATATGCTAGACATCACTCACTTCTCCAGAGCGCACTGAACAATCCATAAACTTTGAAGCACATTTTGTAATCACTCTCAAAAGAATGATAGGAGAATTCATAGAGGGAGTGTTGGAATTGGGTAAAGAATCAATTAAGATGTTTTTATCTTCAGTTGTGCATTATGACATAGCTAAGGAACAATAATGTAAAATATTCACTTTTATTAATTTCAACTTAGAGACAACTGTGTGCATGAGAACAAGGTCTTTCTTTCTTGCAGCAGTTAACATTAAGCATTTCAAAGCCATGATTAAAACACTAGTGTATGCTTTACATCTTTTATTGGCAGGCCTGTTTCCCTGAGCTTGTGATGAGCTACAAGAACATTTCATCACACTAATCAGTTACGCCTGGGGAAAAAAAAACGTTCACATCTTTGTCATCAGGAGTTGGTATAATGATGGAAAAAAATTACATGAACCCCTTTTAGAAGTACAGATATGGATCTAGGCATTCAGTGAATCCCAAATGAATGGGAGGCTGGCATTATGGGGAAAGGCTCCACTTCGCACCCAACACTTACATCAGCATTGTGCATATGCAATTTCAGATGTGCATCAGAAGGGGTGGCAGAGTTTGCCAGCACAAGCGATCTACTATCCAGTGCAAATTTATCAGCTACATTTTTATGTGCTAGAGTTATGTGATTGCATCTATATACTAAAATATCATTTATTGTATAAAAGCAAAGACTGCTAGCATAATCTTGGTTTGTTGAGCTTTGATGCATGTACACTCCGTGCATGATCTTATGTCTTGTTGTTTTGATGTTAATATTATTTATGCAGTTAAAAAGTAGCAGCAGCTCCAATTTTCTTCATCAAGCACTCCCCATTACAAACAAAACAATAATATCTAATTTAAGCAATGCAAACTGATTTTTCAGTGGGGTGAGAGTACAGCTGTGTTTCCATTGTCTCCTCTGGAACTTGGTTGTTTATTATTATTATTATTATTATTATTATTATTATTATTATAATGCTTTAAAAATCATGTCCTTGGCCAAATTTTCTGCAGTTTGGGTGATAAGTAGCATCCCTCCCAGGATGCTGTCATTAAGCCAGGATAAATAAGCAAGCAAATAAATAAATAAATAAACAAACAAACAAACAAACCATGGGAGAGCACTCGTTCTGAGTTGTCATTTTTTAATTTTTTAATTATTTTTTTATTATTTGAATTTATCACTGCCCATCTCTACCATGGTAGACTCTGGGCGGTTTTTCCCCTTAAAGCCAGAACATATGAAAAATTTTGAGTTTTCTTCTGTTTGAACATAGCCCACTTTGTCCCCCCTCCCCGCCCCAGCTAAAATAAATACATTTTCCATTTCATGCTTACTGCTAGCCAAGGCAGACTCTATCAAACAGGTATATTGTACTGTAGGCGGTTCTTGGATTTGCCAGGTAGAAATGACATTGGAGATTGTAGAAGCTAGGAGTATTTTAGCTCAGATTTGTTTACCAGTTGCAACCTTTCCTGGAACAGTATTGCTTAGTCATCATAACTTTGTGCTTGCAGTATGGGATAAGCCCTATCCTGTAAAATGTGCATGTTTTCCCATATTAAGACAGCTTTATAGTCCCGTTTTTTCAGTGCTCAACCATTTATTTTTCTTCCCCAAAAGGACTCCCTTTCTATACTAAATGAGGTTGAAGCATTAGGGTAGTGGTATGCAATGCTTTTGTGCTAGGTGCACATTAGGAATGTTGGCAACATGTTGGAGAGGGTACATTCACAAAATGTATATCATGGGAGACTTCAGAAGATGGGGGCCACAATAAGCATGGCCAAGCTTAAAACATCCATATATCAGAGGATGAACTCACCTCCCAGGATGCTATCAAACACCCCAGTGGGACTTTTATCATAGTCAAAGGTATTCCTGTAAATCAATATGACACTAAAAATTGGTGCTTTCCTTTGCAGCATGCCAACTTCCTATTTATTTATTTAATCAAATAAATTATTTGTGAATGTCAGGTGGGACACTGAGCTTGGTGGGCATCAAGAGAGTCATGGGAGCTGGGAGGGATCCAAATCTATTCCTGCGTTAGAGAAATTAGGAGATACACTATAAAACAGAACAAGGATAGCCAACTTGTGGCCTCAAGCCCCAAGTGGCCCCTAATCCTTATTTCATGCCCTACAGAATCCTATTACAATTTCATACTGTTAAAAACTGGTGTGACAAAGGAAGAAACATATGCAAACTCTTGTGTAACTGTTAAAAAAAGTCTTAATATAGTTTTAAAAGAGAAAGACAATCCCAATTGCCACCCTCAAACTAGGAAAAACGTTGAAAATTATGTCTGTGCCTACATGTATGGCCCACTTTATACTTGCACCACCCAGTCTAGCTTTCAAATCCCCAAATCTTAAGTGCAGCTTCCAACCAACAAAATGTTGCCTACTCCCTTCACTACAGGAAGATTAACTGACAAAGCTATCTCTGATTATTACAGGTAGCACAATTTATACAGCTCTATAATACTTCTGCCAGGTTTTACTGGGGCCAAAAAGACAAATCTGTAGTGCATGCGAGATCAACCATTGTTTGGAAGAAGGCAAATTAACATCAGCATTCTTTGTTAAACAGCTTACATTGTTTTCAGCCCGGAGAGACATTTGGCCGAATAATGGAAATGCAAGGAACTGGTTATGCTTTCCAAGTAGCCCGAATGAAAACAGGTGGATGGCTTGCAACCAACACCTGCCCTGAGTAAAGAATGAATTATTTGCAACAGTCTTTGTGCTAGCATGATAGAATTGATGCTAGGTTAGAGTTGGATGTCCATGACAGAATGATAAAAATTCAGGGTATTGGAGCCATTCATATGTGGGTGGCAGCAAAAAGGAACAGTAATAATAACGTGGTTCCAAAAACTAGTTTTGCCAAGAACAATTCTTTCTCTATTGTTTAGTAGTAATGTTGTAATGAAAACAAGATCAAAGTTAAACACTTTCTCAGAATTATCGAGATAGACTTACCAACATGATGTGAAGATTGCATATCTGGGACAACATGTAACTGTTGTAATTAATGTTGTAATTTTATATTTTTAACTTGTTTTGTTGTGAACCGCCCAGAGGTCCCTGATTGGAGGAGATGGGCGGTAATACAAATTTAAATAATAAAAATAAATAAATAAATAAATAAATAAATAAATAAATAAAACTGGGAGTAAAGGTTTGCTTTTGGATTACTCTGAAGAAACCAAGGTTAGCAATCTCTGTTCCTAACTCAGTTTATGTTTTAAATTTGGGATCAGAATTTTATTCCAGGGAATAAAGGTTTTTTTAGATGGACTACAGCCCTTACTCTAGATAAGGAAAATATAATAGATAATAATATAATATAATATTATAATAATAGATATAATAGAAAATATAGTAGGTAAGGGAAAGATAGTGTAGAAGAAACCAAGAACAGAAATGGAGAACAATTGGGATTAGAGATCCATTGATGACCACCCATTTCCTCATTTGTACTTTTCTAAACAGGAAACACAGGAGAGTTTGGACAGATCCACCAACACACTTTCCACAAACAATATGAGAACAGCATGGTTATGTGACATAAAAACATATGTGCTCTTCATTATTTTATAACAACACTCATATGGATCTTCAGGCACCAATCAGCCAGAAGATCCACTAGTTATATAACATATTAATTGAACCACATCCCATTTTCAGTGCCTAGGAATTTGGATCAGTGGGATTCACATACCCCCACTTGGATGATACAACCCTGCTGGCTAAGGAGTCAACTGATGTATATGTTATATTTGTGTATTAAAATCAGTATGGAATGAATCTGTGACACTGCCTGAATTTGTTTCAAAACTACCCCAGGTCTGCATTTTGAGGATTCCAGTTGCTGGGCTTAGAACCACTGTAGGTAACAATACATAAAATCTAAATAATAATTATGATAGCAAGGACAACAATACTATATAACTTGATCCTATAAAAACTGGATCATTTCCTCACCACCACCACTGTCCTAGTCAAATGATGCAGCCCAGAAGTAGGGCACATCATTTTAATGAAAGCCAGATATATTATTGCCAGATTACCAACACAGGAAATCTTGCAAGAAATGGGGCTGAGGGTCATGTAGTTTAATGCTGGATGAAGCCACTCACTTCTGTTTCATTTTTCCCCCTTTCTCATCCTTAGAGACATTTGTATAAGAGTTTAATGGTAACTCTAGCTTGTAGTCAAGTTCCAGCTGTTTTCTGGGGGAAGAAATTCTCATAAAACGTATCATAAAATGTCATAAAATGTAATGCAAAACTGAAAAGGAAGGAAGGAAGGAAGGAAGGAAGGAAGGAAGGAAGGAAGGAAGGAAGGAAGGAAGGAAGGAAGGAAGGAAGGGATAACCCTCACAAAAATAAATTCAGAACATAATATTTATTTTGGGTGATTTAATCCAGATTTCCTTTAAAAATATTTCATAGGTTGGAATTGGAATTGGTAATGGAATTATTACCATGTTCAGTAAAATGCTTCTTGGATATTTCTGTGGCTTTTAATATAGTTTTGGGCGGTGCCTTTTTAAAGGATTTTTCTCTCTCTAGGCTCCCTTTTTATTTTTGGAAGAATAAATGCAAACAATTCTTAAGGAAGAGCACTAAGTAGAATGCTGATGTCTTTGAGTCATTCTTGGTTTTCTAAAAGGCTGGAGAGATTAGTTTTATCTTTGCCTTCAGATATTTTACCTCACCTGCATATCAATGGCCAGCCCAGCTGTATTAGTGGGTGACTGCTTCTGAGCTGATCAAACTAGCAGGAATTCTTGTTTTAATTTAATGTTCTGTACTGCTGATGTTTATCTTCAGCCTGGCTGGAAATAAAAAAAAAGGATTTGCTTTAAAGAAGAAGAATAAAAGTCCTTCTTCCATCTTAAATGAAACGTTCTAATTTAAGGCTAATTTAATGACTTCTATTTCAGTGGGATTTATTTCCAAGTAAACATGCCTAGAATTGTACTGGAAAACACTAGGTAATGGCAGGAACTCAACATATTGAATGTATTCATCTCACTTTTTTTTTCTATGTTGCATATTTCCCTAAATTTCAACCAGCAACGTCTTAACAATGTGTCCAGATTAAAACAGCAATGAAATTTCAGAAATAATTTTGTGACTGCTCTACATCTTTGGTATTCCTTGACACTGGAATTTTGTATTTAATTGTTCTCATTGTTTGAAAAAGAACAACACATTTCTTTATACACTTCTTTGTCAGTTATTGTGTTATTAGCTTATAAAAAATGCAGGCAATTCTTTTATAATGTACAATTAATGAAATTAATTTTCTATGAGCATGGATTCATTATATGAGCATAAGTATAAGAGAGTTTGAATAGTTTATTATATTTTTAACTGATTCCATAATACAAGATCTCTGGGTGGGCCATTTATTTTATTTATTTATTTACAATTCAAATTTATCACTGCCCATCTCCCCCAACGGGGGACTCATTTATAGAAAAAACAGCACAGGAATGTAAAGATGAGCCCAGTAAATAGAAATGCATTCTTTCATAAATGGAGGCACCTAAAATTCCAAATTTTAAATTATAAAAGTGTTGTTTTTTGTTTTACCTTTTGTTTTAAATGCCTGAAAAATGAGGAATATCTTAGCCTGGGACTGAAAAGATTGTAAGATAGCACCAGGCACATCTCCTTCTGTAAGGCCTCTACAATTACTCCTTTTTATGTAATCAAGCACTCACTTTCAATTGGCAGGGGCACTGAAATTCAGGTCCCCACTTCACCCTGGGGTTTACTGGATGATTTTGGACCAGCTTCCATCTCTCTCTCTCTCTCTCTGTTGTAATTTTGAGGATACATGGGGGGAGGGCATCCTTGCATGTATCTCTCTGATTTCCTAGAGTAAAGGGGATCTAAATGTGATAAATCAATGGGGGTCAATGGCAAATGCTCCTGCCAATGGCAGCTTAACAGTCCCTCAAGTAGCAGAATTAGAAAGATTTATTTATTTCAGTTATATCCTTCCTTTTTGGTAAAGGAGCTTAAGGCAGTGTACATAATGATCCTTCTTCCTATTTTTCCCAACAACAACCCTGTCAGGCAGGTCAAGCTGAGAGAGAGTGACTGGCTCAAAGTCACCCAGGAAACTTCTGTGCCTGAGTGCAGACTACTGTAGAACCTGGTCTTCCCACTCCTACTCAAACAGCTTAGCTGCCACAAACACTGGATCTCTGTCCAAGATCACTGAAAACTAGTGTTTAGTTCAGGGTTCTGACTCAGTAAAGGCAGCTTCCTTTGTCAAGCCCACTTGATGAGATGGATGGAAATCCCTTGACCCATTAAAATACCAGGTAGGAAAGAAACCCCAAGCCAAGAGAGCTTATCTCATTGGTTCATTTTTTTTTAGGAGGGAGGTTCTGTTCATTATCCAGCCTGTGGGTATGGCCTGTAATGCAGTGATGTCAGACAGGTCCTTCTGGTGGTGACACATAATTCACAGTGCTTCCTGCTCAATTACATCTGGTGCCAACTCATTTTTTTTTACCTTGGCTTTTGATTTAATCTATGATATGCCTTCTGTTTTTTTTCTGATGATCGTGATGATGATAATGATTTTTGAACATTATATAGCATTATCGTTATTTGTATTTTGTTATTTTTGAACATCATATAGCATTATTGTTATTTGTAATTTGGAAATATTTTGATGATCATTCAGTAGGTAGCAGATGTTATAAATAACATTAAATCAATATACATTTCAAATCAATAAGAAATGTGCAGTGGTAGTTGGGGAGAGGGAAGAAATTAGATATTAGCCTGTTGCAGATCCAAGGAGAAGGAGAACAAATCTCTCCTCATTATTTGTGGACTGTAGCAAAAAAGAGTTTAATAATGGGGGAACCTCAGTCATTTGCAGTAGGTCTTGTGTTTGGCAAACAGTTAGCCAGATTGACTATCCATAATTTGCTATGGCTCTAATGTGCAAAAATATCTCCCAGGTTGAATTTCAGAACTAGGAATTATCTATTATAAGATAATTATAACTGAACAAGAGAGGGAGGCTTAGGCAGTAACTATAAACAGCACACATTAGGCAAATCTGCTTAATTGAACTTTAATTGAGAAGGTCGATCTTCCATAACCACTACAGAATACTGCCAAGCTATAAAGTCAATGTCTAATAAAGCCAGTTATGCTATTTTGTACATGTGGAAGTATGGGAACAGAGTGGTATTATATAGCAGAAGGAGAAATCCTTTACAAAACATGAGATAATCTGGCAGCTTTTGAAAATAGCTGAATCCAAGTTTTATAATGTTTGGGAGACAACTCAGGGGTAATATATTACCAAAAATGTATCCCCAACCATGTTTTTTCCCTTCAAGCTCCTGAATTCAGGTATGGTTCATTCTCAATATCTATTCAAGATTACCAGATTGTCAATTTCTAGGGTACTCTGAAAGCCAATCAAAGAATATTTGGTGACCCGAAAACAATCCATGAGTGGCTGTAGTCTTGAATCTGTTTTCTACTCTAGACGTATGACACAAATTAGATTTGTAAACTGCTACACAAAAGCAGGTTGTTGCAGAATCAGAAACTGCAGCTTGCAACTGGGAATATATTAGAAAAACATAGAAACATGCACCGCATGTAAACATAGTTCTCCATTTTCCACACTGTTATTTTCAACTGGATGCAACAACTGATTACTATAGCTGGACCAGGGTATCAATTAGAACAAAAGTACTTCACGTTCCCAGTGTTTCCTCACTGCACTCAAATGTTAAGTCCTACACATATTACCTGACAGTTGTAGTGCATCATGGGTATTGCAGTCTTCAATGATAGTAACCATTCTGTGCATGAAGGTTTTGCTCCAAGGTTCACTTTATCGTGGTTTTTTTAATCTTCAAGTTACTTGATCAGTTAACAGTTCATGATCCTGCTTCTTGGGCCTTAGGGAAAAAATGTAAAAGAGCAACACAGATTTTAGCATGTTTTCCCCATACTTTAAAATGCTACTTGAAAATAGCTCAGTCTTTTTTCCCCAAGACTAGCTGCTCATTTGACCCAATATCATGATACTGAGGTGAGAGTAAATAGATGCTCAATCACTTGCAGTTCAGAAGTTGCATTTGTGTAACCTGACACTTAACCTGGTCAATTAAAGTCCTACTGCTTGCATTTGTAGAACATGCTAGGTTTGGCTAGACTGAAATTTCATGGAAAATTAGAATAAGAACTGAATGGGTTTGAACCTATCCATTCCACCCAAGATAAATGAAAATATGCTCCAGATTACTACACTCCATGTTGGGATCTGGAGTTCATCTGAACCTGATGCATACCACTTGCTTTGAGCAAGAAACAATATATAACAAAGCAAGGCTCACAAGTTACCAGTCCCTGCATCATTATCTAAGGATACTTCTGTAATATAAATCATGATCTATAACCCAAGTATCCTTGGTTCATAAAATTACAGGGAAGAAGAGGTTCAGAAAATTACAAGGAAGAAGAGGATCCCTCTTTTAAAACCTCAAGAAACCCATTGGAAACTCCTAAAAAATTCACCCAATTCTGCCATTTGCTGGTTTCCCATTATAGTGAATGGGAGACACCAGAAGAGCAAAAAATGAGTCAAAGTGATGTTTGTTTGTCTGTGCACACTTCTGACTATCTGCTTTAGCTCAACACTAATTAATTATGCTTCTAAATTACCAAATAACTGCAGCTCTTTTAATGTACAGTAATCTCTCCTACTTGGTACCATGGTCTGTTTTTAAATACAATAATTTCAGCAAAGCTAGAGCAACAACTAGATTTCAATAGGGTACATGGGTGGATAAATTTTATTCAGATACTGCAGCTTCTCATCTTGAACAGACATTATACACAGTTCTCATGGCTGGCAGTTCAATATCATATATCAGCACTGAGAGCAGCTGCAGTGTTTTCTGGATGAAGAATTTCCATGTTTACCTTTTAATAAGAATACTGGTTTGGTGGCAACTTGGCACTTGGAGTTACTCGTGTGTTGGTAACAATATAACAGCTGTCAATGGAAATGCATGTGGAATAAATGAGGGAGAAAGGAAAGAATAAACATTAAAGAAACAGGAAAATATTGGTATGAGAAACATCCTGTTCACTTCAGAGAACAGCAAGGAAAGAATACATTTAAAAGAGCCAGTGGTCATTAAACCAGTCCTTAATTCAAAAGAATCCTACTTACTTTTACTATTATTACTATTACTATTACTATTGTTACAGTAAGGTAAAGGTTCCCCCCGCACATTTGTGCAGTCATGTCTGACTCTAGGGGCCGGTGCTCATCTCCGTTTTTTAGCCGAAGAGCCGGCATTGCCGAAGACGCTTCCACGGTCATGTGGCCGCATGACGCGTGTGGAATGCTGTTACCTACCCACTGAAGTGGTACCTATTAATCTACTTGCATTTGCATGCTTTCAAATTGCTAGGTTGGCAAGAGCTGGAGCTAGTGCGGGAGCTCACTCCGTATGCAGAGCTAGGGATTCGAACCTCCGAACTTGCGATCTTCCGATCAACAAGCCTGGCATCTTACCCGCTGAGCCACCATGTATTACTATTACTATTATTTAAATTTGTTATGGCCATCCACTCCAGCAGACTCTGGGCAGCTTACAAAATCCAAAAAACAATAAAAACAGTTCAAAACAAAACAACACAGATAGCCTGGACTAAAACAATCATAACAATAGAAACCACAACAGGGACCCAACAAACACATAAACCCCAGGCCTGGGACCATAGGCAGGTTTTAAGGGCTTTCCAGAACCCCAGGAGAGAAGGTGCCATTTGTATCTCTGGGGGGATGCTGTTCCAGAGGGTGGGGGCCATGACAGAGAAGGCACATTTTCCTGGTCCTGCAAGATCACAGCATCTATTAGAGGGGACCTGGAGGGTAGAAGGACCAGGTGGGTAGAAACGATTAGAGATAGGCTGTCCCTGAGATAACCAGGCCCTATGCCATGAATGGCTTTTTAGGTGATGACCAGCACCTTTAATTGCACCCAGAACCCACCTGGTAACCAATGTAGCTCATGTAGCAGCAGTGACACAAGGACATAATGAAAAATGCCCATTGCTGCTCACATCCCTACATTTTGCACCAGCTTTAGCTTCCAAATGGTTTTCAGGGGCAACCCCATATATAGTTCATTGCAATAATCCATGAAGTGACCAGGGTGTAACTGTCTGAAGGGCCTTCCGGTCAAAGAAAGGGTACCACTGGGTGCACAGGATGAGCGAAAGCCCTCCTAGCCACAGCTGCCACCTGCTCTTTGAGCAGTAGCTGTGAGTCCAAAAGGACCCCCAAGTTGCACACCAGTCTTGAATGGGGAAGAGGTACCCCATCCAAGACCAACAATGAAAATACAATTAAAAATTGTATTTAGGGGGCCAAATAGCCATAGTCACTCAGTGTTGTCAGGAATGAGCCAAGTCTGTTCCTCCCTATCCAGACCTGAACATCCTCCAGACTTTGCTTTAGTACATCAAAAACGTCACCTGTGCAACTTGGGGTTGAGATACAAAGCTGGGTATCAGCTTGATGATACCAAGTCCTGAACTGATGGATGACCTCACCCAGCAGTTTCATGTAGATGTTAAACATTTGCTCTACATAGATTCTTCTCCAGTCCAACTGATGGAAGGAGGGCACAATGGATATACTGTATGTTGATTTACACTGAAATCCCACGTATGTCAACTCAGTTGAGTTCAGTTGAGTTAGTCCACTGAGTTTAGTTGGACTTGCTGCCTAGTAAGCATTTTCAGTTTTGTAGTATTAACGATATGATGATGGCGACCAAGAGCCAACACCGATTGCTGCTCTAAGGGGGAGATGCCTAGCTTCTTTTCGACCCCTGCCCCCAGACCCTACTTGATAGTCGGGGTCTTGGGGGGGAGATTTTGGGGGTACCCTGGCCCCTATTTCTGATGTGTCGATGTCAAAGCCAGACGGAGCCCCCTGGATGGAGCAGTGGGGTGAGGTGGGCCTCGGTGGACCTCCGTGGCAGATTCGGGCAGACTTCAGTGGTGCGGTGGGCCTTGGCGACGCAGCAGCCTTCAGCGGCATGGGGTGGTGGGCCTGGTATTTCCGAACCCCGTTGCCCGGCACTGTAGACTTTGGCGGTGCGGCTGACGAAGTGGCGGGCCCCAGCACGGTGGACCGGCCTAGATGGTGTGGCGAGCCCCGGTGTGGCAGGCCGGCCTTGGTGGCTCGGTGAGCCCTGGTGTGGCAGAATGGCTTCGGTGGAGTGGCAAATCTCGGTGACATGGTAGGCCAGCCTGGCGGCACAATAGACCTTGGTGGCAGAACAGGCTCTGGCATGGCAGACCGGCCTCGGCGGTGGGGCGTACCTTGATGGCAGGCCAGGCCTCAGTGGCACGGTGGTACTTGGTGGTGCGGCGCAGCGAGTCCCAGCGGGGCAGACCAGCCTTGGTGGCATGGCGAGCCCGGCACGGTGGACCTCAGTGGTGGGGGACGGTGAGCCATGGTGGTTTCAAGCCCCTCTGCCAGAGCCCCCTGGATGAAACAGTGGGGGCAACAAGCCTTGGTCCAGTGGACCTTGGCAGCGTGGCTGGTGGCGTGGTGAGCCCTAGCATGGCAGACCTCGGCAGGGGGGGCAGCGAGCCTTGGTGGTTCTAGGCCCCTCTGTCAGAGCCCTCTGAATGAGGAGAGGGGGTGCCGGGTGGTACAGCTTGGTGGAGTCTGGCAGCGTGGGGGACCTAGGTGGCACGGCGGACATCAGCGTGGTAAGCCTCGATGGTGGGGAACAGCGAGTCTGAAATTGAGGGTTTGGTCATCCCCTCCCAACCTGCCTAGAGACATTGGAGGGCTATTAGGGTCCCTCCAGTGTGAATGGGGTACTCCTTCCTGGGTGTGAGAGATGAGGGAGGGTGTCCGGGATTGGATGGTGGTATGTGAGAACACTCACCTCCTGAGTGAGAGACAGAGGGTGAGGAGTAGTGGATGAAGTGCCCCTATGCTGACCAGTGAGAGAGGCTGAGGAGGAGGGCATAGTGAATGTGTGGGTGATGGCTAGGCTCTGATAGCACCGAGAGTGCAAGCTGATGTGCTGGGGAGCCTGCCATCGCCCTATGGTTAATTGAGTGTGTGTGAGGATGTACCTCCGCAGGGAGGCAGGACCCATTCGATTGGTCCGCTCCTGGTGACTGATGGACCCGGGAGGGTTTCAGAGGGAGCAGGGGGTTATACCTGAGGATCTGCTGCACAGTCCAGTGGAGGCCCTGGCCACTGCCTGGAATAGGGAGGTGGCCAGGGCCTTGGACAGGATCACGCCTGTGCAACCTCTCTTGTCCCATCGAACCCAACACTCCCCGTGGTTCACAGAGGAGCTGAGGGTTCTGAAGAGGATTTAGAGACATCTAGAGCACCACTGGAGAAAGACAAGGACCAAACCCGACTGAACACAAGCTAGAGACACGATTAAGGCCTAGCTTGTGGTGGTAAGAGTGGCAAAACATCAGTATTTCTCCACTCTTATTGCATCTGCAGAATGCCACCCGATGGCCCTGTTTAAGATCACTCGATCCCTTCTGGGGAAGGTGGGCCCAGTGACCTACCTACAGGGCCATGCAGAGGAGTTTTCTCAGCATCTGCAGGATAAAATTGCTTGGATCTGTTCCAAGATGGACTCCAAGCATGAGGCATGGTCTGTGGAGACACTGAGGGAATGTACTTACCCAGTTATCTGGCAACAGTTTGATCCTGTTCGACTCGAGAAAGTGGACAGAATCCTCTGGACTGTAAATGCCACCACTTGTCATCTAGATCCATGCCCCTCCTGGCTGGTGATGGCAGCTCGGGAGGTGACTTGTGGTTGGGTCCAGATGGTGGTTAATACATCCTTGAGAGAGGGGGCATTTCCGACTGCCTTTAAGGAGGAACTGGTGCACCCCCTCCTCAAAAAACTGTCACTGGACCCCACTGTGCTGGACAATTTTCATCCCGTCTCCTACCTCCTTTTCTTGAGGAAAGTGGTTGAGGAATTGGTGGCGTTGCAGCTCCAGAGGATTCTGGATGAAACAGATTATCTAGACCCCTTTCAGTCAGGTTTCAGGCCCAGATATGGGACAGAAATGGCACTGGTCACACTTATGGATGATCTCTGGTGGGAGCGGGATGGGGGCAGTGCATCCATCCTTGCTCTTCTTGACCTCTCAGTGGCTTTTGATACGATTGATCATGGTATCCTTTTGGGGAGGCTCATGGAATTGGGGGTCGCTGGCATGTCTCTACTCTGGTTCACCTCCTTCCTCCAGGGCCAGTCCCAATCAGTGGTGGTAGGGAGCGAGAGATCTGACCCTCGGCCCCTCCTTTGTGGGGTGCCACATGGTTCAGTACTCTCTCCACTCCTCTTCAACATCTACATGAAACCACTGGGTAAGATCATCTGTCACCATGGGATGAGGTATCATCAATACACTGATGATACCCAATTATACATCTCCATCCCGGGTGTGGTAAGTGATGCTGTGACTGCCCCCTCTCAGTGCCTGAGGGCTGTGGGGGTCTGGATGGGGAACAACAGGCTTCAACTGAACCCTGGTAAGATGGAGTAGCTGTGGGTTAACGGCTCCTCTGTATCCAGGAAATTGTTATCTTTAGTTCTGGATGGGGTTACATTCACCCATCCCACACGATCATGCAGAGAGGGCATGTTACGGACCCTGTCTGTAAGAGAATTTCATTTGGCAAGGTCCAAGAAGTGGGCCTTCTCTGCAGTGGCTCCCATCCTGTGGAACATTCTGCCCCCAGAGGTGAAGCAAGCCCCATCTCTCCTGACCTTCCAGAAGAACCTGAAGACCTGGCTCTGCCACCTTGCTTGGGGTGGGAAGGGGAGCAGTTACACTTGGAGATGGCTGGCACCTTAGAGTGTTCCTCACGCACATATGAACTGAACTAGATCCTTTACCGCCATCTGGATTTGATTTATTTTTAATTTTTAATATTTATATCCTGTATTTGTATCTATATTTTATCATCTACTATTTATGGTTACTGTTTTTAACTTGTTGGTTTTATTGTAAACTGCCCAGAGTCCCTCTTTTGGGGGCAGATGGGCGGTGGTAAAATTTGAAAAATAAATAATAAATAAATAAATATGATCTGTGATGCAGAGAAAAGCCAAATACGATCATGTCTGTAGCTTGAATCATGTCAACTGGATTTCTATTTTCTCAGTGGAAACGTTTCGCTCCTTATCCAAGGAGCTTCTTCAGTCTGAGCAAAGTTAGTAAGGGAATCCTAAATATGTTTCTAGGTAGCTGTTTGACCTTACACCTGGGGCTAGGTCATGGTTATATTGAGATGTTATTTTTAGTCCTTTTATCATCTAAAGGAGGATCGTTAAGATCACCATGCTGCTGTTGAGCTTGTGAAATGGTCTTAATCTTCCTAGGCACAGAAGACAAAGCAGGGAGGAAGATGGGGGAAAGATTGTGACTGAGGCCCCCACCTCTATTCAAGGAAGGATTTTCCAAGTTGGCATAAATGGATTCCTTGACCCCTCTCTCAAACCACCTATCTTCTCTGTCTAAACTGTGAACATTAATGTCCTCAAATGAGTGTCCTTTTTCCTTTAGATGAAGATAAACTGCTGACTCTGGTCCTGTGGTGTTACTTCTCCTGTGTTGGGCCATCCTCCTGTACAAAAGTTGTTTGGTTTCTCCAATGTAGAGTTCAGAGCACTCCTCACTGCACTGGATTGCATAAACTACATTGCTTTTCTTGTGTTTTGGAGTTTGATCTTTGGGGTGTACAAGCCTCTGTCTCAGTGTGTTGGTGGGTTTGAAATATACAGGTATGTGGTGTTTGCCAAATATCCGTTTTATCTTTTCAGACACGCCAGCCATGTAGGGAATGACCAGGTTCTTTCGTTTACTCTGAGTCTCAGCCCTATCTGTTGCTGTTTTAGGTCTGGTAGATTTAGATTTGGTGAAGTCCCAATTTGGATATCCACAGGCCTTCAGAGCTGTTCTCAAGTGCTGATTTTCATTCTTTTTGGAATCCATGGAGGTGGGGATGGTTTCTGCTCTGTGTGACAATGTCCTGATGACTCCTAGTTTGTGCTGCAGTGGATGGTGGGAGTCAAACATCAGATATTGATCTGTGTGTGTGGGTTTCCTGTAGATCCCTATTTCTAGCTTGCCACCGGTCCCAATGAGGACTTCACAGTCTAGGAATGCCAGTCTGTTGTCCTTGGTGTCTTCTCTGGTGAAGCTAATGTTGGCATCTATAGTGTTTATATGGTCCGTGAAGGCCTGTACTTCCTGGGCCTTGATTTTGACCCAGGTGTCATCCACATACCTAAACCAGTGGGTGGGCACCATTCCCTGGAATGTGTTGAGTGCTTTCTTCTCCACTTCTTCCATGTATAAATTGGCCACAATGGGTGACACAGGAGAACCCTGTGTCATGTCATGACATGAACATGACATGTCATGAACATGGACATGGACATGACATGACACGACATGAACAGTCACCAGGCTGTACCATGGGTTCTCTTGTGTCACCCATTGTGGCCAATTTATACATGGAAGAAGTGGAGAAGAAAGCACTCAACACATTCCAGGGAACGGTGCCCACCCACTGGTTTAGGTATGTGGATGACACCTGGGTCAAAATCAAGGCCCAGGAAGTACAGGCCTTCACGGACCATATAAACACTATAGATGCCAACATTAGAACATTATTGGAGAAACCAAACAACTTTTGTACAGGAGGATGGCCCAACACAGGAGAAGTAACACCACAGGACCAGAGTCAGCAGTTTATCTTCATCTAAAGGAAAAAGGACACTCATTTGAGGACATTAATGTTCACAGTTTAGACAGAGAAGATAGGTGGTTTGAGAGAGGGGTCAAGGAATCCATTTATGCCAACTTGGAAAATCCTTCCTTGAATAGAGGTGGGGGCCTCAGTCACAATCTTTCCCCCATCTTCCTCCCCGTGTTGTCTTCTGTGCCTAGGAAGATTAAGACCATTTCAGAAGCTCAACAGCAGCATGGTGATCTTAACGATCCTCCTTTAGATGATAAAAGGACTTAAAATAACATCTCAATATAACCATGACCTAGCCCCAGGTGTAAGGTCACACAGCTACCTAGAAACATATTTAGGATTCCCTTACTAACTTTGCTCAGACTGAAGAAGCTCCTTGGATAAGGAGCGAAACGTTTCCACTGAGAAAATAGAAATCCAGTTGACATGATTCAAGCTACAGACAATTCCACCTGGATGACTGAGAACCTTCATAGACAAATACGATCATGGTTACTCTGTGTTAGAGCCCTTGACCACAGTACGCTTTGAGTTTTACAGAGTGGTTATTGACTTCAATTAACAAGAAAGATTATTGATTTAAATCACATTTGTATTCTGAGTGTCTCAATACACTGCATGTATTTCCTAGTTGGTGGGATATGGGCAACAATATGTCACCTTGCAAGGTTATCTCTAGAAAACCTATTCTGCAAAGATGTGATCGTGTTTGGCAGAAACCCAGTATTTGGGTGGATTTGCAGCATACTGCCCCCAATTTCCCCAAACTGACTGATGATTTTTACCATTAGCACAGAATGCTAAATGTAGCCAGGCACAAGTAAGGGTGGTAACCTAAACTGTACTTTCCCTCTCTTACTAAAAATGTTACATGAAAGCTTCAATTGACAACAGTTATGATGGGCAGAAGAGGTCAATATCTGTAAGTCCATCTGATGATGTCCAAGGCATATGGAAGGTTGCTATTTGGAATGAATATAGAGAAAATGGTAAACAGCAAGAATTCACAAAGAAAATGAAATAATAAAATACTAATATGTGATCTGTGTGTGTGAAACCGTGAGACAGGAGAAGGATTTAATAGATCCAAATAATCTTTTGGAGTGGAGTTGATAAATACATGCAGGGAATTGAAAAATTAGATTGAATTATGAATGAAAAGACTGAAACGTGTCTCAGAAACTATGAAATGGTGTCATCCAAGTAGTTTTAGTGCATCTGAGAATTGGAATCCAAAGGTTGATGATAGTTGCACATTATACTTCAGTATCCTGTCCCGACTGAGACTTGAAGCAGGAAGGTGTGGGATATAGTCTTTAATTTATAATTTAAACACACAATATATATAGAGAGAAATCAGAAGCGACACGAGGTGCTCAAAGAGTTCGGGTGGCCTGCGTTGATCCATTCCCAGTTGGCGTGCATGCAGGCAGCCACCACATGGCAGCGAAGCAAGGTCCCGGTGCAAGGCTGGGTGCAGCTGCGGGGCGAGGTCCTGAGATGAGGCTTGGCATGGCTGTGAGGCAAGGTTCCCGCGTGAGGCTTGGCACAGCTGAAGCGGCTGCGAAGTACGATTCCGGCACGAGGCATGGTGCGGCGGCTGCGAGGCAAGGTTCTGGCACGAGGCTTGGCATGGAGGCGAGGCAAGATTCTGGTGCAGGGCTTGGCGCGGAAGCTAGGCGAGGTTCTGGCGTGAAGTGCGGCTGTACTGTGAGACAGGGTTCCGGCACGGGGCACTGCGGGGCAACAAGGCAAGGTTCCGGCACGGGGCTCTGCTGGGTGGCTAGGCAAGGCTCTGGCATGAAGCTCGGCTGGACAGCGAGGCAAGGTTCTGGCACAAAGCTTGGCTGGGCTGCAAGGCAAGGCTCTGGTGTAGAAGCAGGGCGAGGTCCGAGCGGGGATTCTGGAGTGGCAATGGGATCGCGATTCACTCCAGGTTGCAGTACGGAACATGAACGGTTGTCTCTGGTAATGGGTGCATGCTGTGCTTGCCTTTTATCCTTTTGATTTTTGCGCCGTTTGTGAGTGGGAGCCAATCGCACCTCACATTGCTCTGCCCGCCTTTCCCACCTCCTTTCTCATGTGCTGATAGGTGGAGGCAAGTCTTCTGGGCTGCCTCCAATCAGCTGCTCCGGATCCGGTTCAAATTTCACGCCATCCCAGTTCTATCTCGCTTCTATTGTTATCGGCCCTTCTACTTCCGAATCGGACTCATCAGACTCAGCCTCCATCCTGACATTCAGTGAATGGTGGTAATAGAAGAAGCAAGGATGCTTTTTTTTTTGGAAACATTGTGCAACATCCTGAATGGATATGATACAAGAACAAAGATTATTCCATTAGTGACAGAATAGATGGGCGGGAAGGAGATGAGAAAGTACAAAAAAGTCATTGGGCCCTTAGAGATCTAAGGATGAATAGGAATATTGACTGTTTTATGAGCACCCAAATTAAAAAAAAGTTACATTTGTTTTGAATATGTGGTTTAAACAGCTTTATTCATATGTACATATGTATAAGGAATGAATCTAAACACATGATTGATTTGAATGTACATTTTGAAAAAATTAGAGAATTATTGAAGGATACAAGAATGTTGAGAGATTCTTAATGTGGGACAGACTACTATTTGGTAGAGTCAGAAGTAGATCTTGGGGGAATGTGTGTGAAAGAAAAGAAATGAAAGATCTAGACTGAAAGTAGAATGACTGAAGGAAGAAAAAGTACAAATCCTATATAAAAAGTATTAGAAGATAGAATGTTGAATTCCATTAATTTCCCAATGGAATGAATGGAAAATGGATATAAAGAAAGAAAATATGAAAGCTGGAACAGAGTGGAAAAAATATTAGAGTGTCTCATAAGTGGGTACAGTAGTGTTATGCTAATATGAGACATGAAAAAGAGGGCTTGGTGGAATAATGAAGTGATAGAAGTTGTGAATGAGAAAAAATGCATAGAAAAGGATTGCTGCAAAAAAAATGAGGATGAGAGAAACATATTGTATAATATGTAGAGAGACAAAAAGATAAAATATAGTTGCAAATATAGTCAAAGAGATCAAGGAAAAGGAAAGAAAATGCAGAAAAATAAAAATAAGGAATTGGTTTGGAAGAGGGTAAAGAGGAACCTTCCACAGAATTAATACACCAAAAATAAAAGTGATGAAAAACTGTGGTTTGGGATGAAAGCGAAGTGAGAGAGTGCTGGAAGAAGTATTTTTGAGATTTGTATGTGAAGAAGCATTCCAAGGCCAGTTAGGATAAACAAATGTGGAAGAAGAGAGGAGACGAAAGTGCTGTATTGTACCACTTCTTTCTTTCTTTCTTTCTTTCTTTCTTTCTTTCTTTCTTTCTTTCTTTCTTTCTTTCTTTCTTTCTTTCTTTCTTTCTTTCTTTCTTTCTTTCTAATTTTTTATCCCGCCTTTTTATTATTTTTGTAAATAACTCAAGGCGGTGAACATACCTAATACTCCTTCCTCCTCCTATTTTCCCCATAACAACCCTGTGAGGTGAGTTGGGCTGAGAGAGAGTGACTGGCCCAAGGTCACCCAGCCAGCTTTCATGCCTTAGGCGGGACTAGAACTCTCACTCTCCTGGTTTCTAGCCTATTGCCTTAACCACTAGACCAATATAGAATAAATGACACTTTGATTTCTCAGCTCTCTGTGTTTGAATTGGTTTGTATCCTTAGCCACTCTCCATCTGAAAGGGTATAAAAGGTGACAATGAGCAAAATTGTATGATTGGTATGTATGTACTGTACAGGTAATCCTCTCTTAGCATTAGTTCAGCAACCGTTCAAAGTTACAATGGTGCTGAATGAATGGTATTTACAACTGGTCCTCAAAGTTACAGCCATTGCACTGCCCCCCACAGTCACCTGATCAAAATTTGGGTGCTTGGCAGCCTGCCTGCATTTACGACAGCAGGGTGCGCTTCAACTCCCCTCACCCGTCTATCTCCCTCCCCATCTCTGCCCTTTTGGCAGCCCTGCACTCCACTGCTCTTGCCACCCCTGCTGCCATGCATTCTGCCCTGCCCTCTGCAAAGGGCCAGGCCAGGCGCATCTCATCAGCAGCAGGAGGAAGAAGATGGTAAAGGTCAGCTGGGGTGATGGGGGACAGCAAGGGTGGTGAAGTGCAGGGTGGCCAAAAGGGCAGAGATGGGGGGGAGATAGGTGGGTGGGGGGGAGCTGAAGCAGAGGCGAGCGAGGCAGGGCAGGGGAAGCGTGAGGTCCTCGCCTAACAATGGCATAGTCCTGGCTTAACAACCACAAGTGGGATTACCGAAAATGCCCTCGCTAAGCAGTGCAGTCATGTGATGTTTCACTTAATGACTGCATTGCTTAAAATGGAAATTCCAGTCCCAATTAGAGTCGTTAAATCAAACTTTGCATTATTCCCAAATAATGCATATATTTATGGTTGTTCTAAAAAAATACAGATTGATTTGTAACTAAACAGAACATTAATGTAAGATATTAACAAAACATGCTCCAAAAACCATTAGTCATGCTCCCCTATACTATTTGCTTGTCTTCATAGCTCAGAATTCAGCAGTTCTATTCACAGTTACTATGAAGTTAGCATAGATTCTTGAGACTAGGATCTGCTGTCTGGAAAGGATCAGGATGGGGTGAAGTTGCCCTTCCTCTAAGGACAGCAGATGCATTGTCCCTGGAAATCCTAGTTATGTCCATCTGGGTAGCTTATTTATGTTCCTGCAGCTACATCACTTACCCAACCCAATGAGGTCTGATAATTATGTTGGTGTTGAGACCTGGAATCATGGTATCATTTGCATAATTATATTTTGTCTCAATAACGGGACTGTGATACACACCTTGGATGTGAGACCTCCTGACAAGGGTTCCCTAACCTAAAGAAAACCCCTTTCTCTCTTCTCCACAGGGAAGCTTCTCTTATTAGAAAGTCAACAGTTTAATTTGTTAGGAAATAGTAAACTACCAAATACTTTCAGACCATCTAGTTCAGCATTTTCTGATTGGAGTGGCAATAGGAAATAAGTTACAATAGGCTCTTACTATATATATATATATTTCAATCAACGTAATAGTTAAAGGAAAATTAGAAGGAAAAGCAACGGTAGTTCCAAGCATTTCGTTTGTGTATTACGGATGGATTTATGACACACCCAACATGATCTCTTCTTGCCATGATCTATCAATTACTGTGCTGACATGAGCACTAAAAGGTGACTGTTTCTCATAAGTGGCATCATGCACATGCATCATCCTTAGCAGTCATCTTTCTGCCAGAAGTAAAAGGTCTGATGATCAAAGCACATGAGAACAGGCACCAGTTGCCTCTCATATCACATATTTTACTTAATATTTTATCTCCTTACTAATGTAAATACAGCCTTGGCTAATAAAGCTAGAAATAAAATTTTGATGCCACTCTTTAGAAGAGTTGCTATGGTCTGATTTAATACCTCCAGGAATTTCCTTCACAGAGTTTGAGGGTAGGGGATGAGGTGGTGTTCACAAATGCTCATTTTAATGTAGAAAATTCCTAAAATTGTTTATGATTGACAAGCATGTGCTAGGAAAAATAATGTATTGCCTCTCATATCCCATAAAGTAAGAATGTATGTAGGTATGCATGATTTATTTATTTGTTTATTTTGCTAGGCTTATATGCCATCCCAATCATTGATAACCCTGAGTAGCCTACAATTCTACTATATGTAAATATTATTAAAACAGTAAGAAAAGAAAAGAAAGCATTGATATTAACAAAAATTAACTCATTCCTATACTGAAGATAGATAGTAATAAGAGATAATCAAACACTCATATGACCGCAGGAATCAATTTCCATTTGCCTCCACTCAAAGACCTGCTAAAATAACCAGGATTTAATTGCTTTTCTGAGTCCCATCAATGTTGGAGCAACTTGAATCTTTGGGGAACTGCTATTCAAAGAAGTAATAAAGCAATTGAGAAGGCCTGCCTCCATGTTACCTTTTGATGACATTACTTAGGAGAAGGGATCTGTTAGCAGGTTAAGTCACAGTCCTCAGAGTCTATCCATGGCCAGAGCTCAATTGCTGGATGATCTTTTGCAGAGCCACTCACAGCCACAGTACAACCATCTTCCAAATGTATCCTCATCTGGAATGTGGCAGCCATCAAATGGCTGATATATCCCACTTCAGCTGCTGCTGGGCTCAAGACAACATACTGACAAATCTGCCTGATACAGCTTCTGCTGCTCCTGCTAACCCACAGAGGCAAGACACCATCCAGAGCTGCCACCACTTATCCGGTCATATCTCCAAATTCTCTGCACTCAGCAGGCTGCTGCATCCCCACACTTTAATTCTGATGGCATCACCAGCCACTGATAGATTTTTGTTGTTTATTCGTTCAGTCGCTTCCGACTCTTCGTGACTTCATGGACCAGCCCATGCCAGAGCTTCCTGTCGGCCGTCACCATCCCCAGCTCCCCCATGGTTGAGTCTGTCACCTCCAGAATATCATCCATCACTGATAGATAGGTTCCGTATAATCTTAATCCATAATAACTGATATTATACATTAATATGTATACAGAAATAAACTAAACACATGGGTCTTATCATGATATATAAACCAGGCTGTTTTTGTTGTTTATTCATTCAGTCGCTTCCGACTCTATGTGACTTCATGGACCAGCCCATGCCAGGCTTCCTGTCAGCCGTTGCCACCCCCAGCTTCCCCAAGATCGAGTCTGTCACCTCCAGAATATCATCTATCCATCTTGCCCTTGGTCGGCCCCTCTTCCTTTTCCCTTCCACTTTCCCTAGCATCAGCTTCTTCTCCAGGGTATTCTGTCTTCTCATTATGTGGCCAAAGTACTTCAGTTTTGCCTTTAATATCATCCCCTCAAGTGAGCAGTCTGGCTTTATTTCCTGGAGTATGGACTGGTTTGATCTTCTTCCAGTCCAAGGCACTCTCAAAATTTTCCTCCAACACAGTTCAAAAGCATATATCTTCCTTTGCTCAGCCTTCCTTATGGTCCAGCTCTCACAGCCATAGGTTACTAAGAGGAATACCTTTGCTTTAACTATGCAGAACTTTGTTGTCAGTGTGATGACTCTGCTCTTAACTATTTAATGAGATTTGTCATTGCTCTCCTCCACAGAGGTAAACGTCTTCTGATTTCCTGGCTGCAGTCAGTGTCTGCAGTAATCTTTGCCCCTAGAAATACAAAGTCTGTCACTGCCTCCACGTTTTCTCCCTCTATTTGCCAGTTATCAATCAAGCTGGTTGCCATAATCTTGGTTTTTTTGAGGTTTAACTGCAACCCAGTTAAACTTTCTTCTTTCACCTTCATCATAAGGCTCCTGAGCTCCTACTCGCTTTCAGCCATCAAAGTGGTATCATCTGTGTATCTGAGACTGTTAATGTTTCTTCCAGTGATTTTAACTTCAGCCTTGGATTCGTCAAGGCCAGCACATCGCATGATGTATTCTGCATACAAGTTGAATAGGTAGGGTGAGAGTATACAACCCTGCCGTAGTCCTTTAACAATCTTAAACCAGTCCATTGTTCCGTGGTCTGTTCTTACCGTTGCTACTTGGGCATTATACAGATTCTTCAGGAGGCAGACAAGATGACTTGGTATCCACATACCACCAAGAATTTGCCATAATTTGTTATGATCCACACAGTCAAAGGCTTTAGAATAGTCAATAAAACAGAAATAGATGTTTTTCTGAAACTCCCTGGTTTTCTCCATTATCCAGCGGATATTGGCAATTTCGTCTCTAGTTCCTCTGCCTTTTCTAAACCCAGCTTGTACATCTGGCAATTCTCGCTAAATGAATTGCTGGAGTCTACCTTGCAGGATCTTGAGCATTACCTTACTGGCATGTAAGGCGCGGTAGATCAGCGGGTTAAACCGCTGAGCTGGTAGTCTGCCGATCATAAGGTCGGCAGTTCGAACCCGCGTGGCGAGGTGAGCTCTCGTCACTAGCCCCAGCTCTCTGCCAACCCAGCGATTCGAAAGCTAAATAAGCAAGTAGATAAATGGGTACCACTCTCGTGGGGCAATATGCTGGCATCCTGTCGGGGAGTCGCCTCGTAGCCGAAGACGGAGACGGAGATCTGGAGAAGCCGGAATGGCGGCTGAGGACGGCGGCAGAGGACGACGGATCCCAGCTCAACTTCCGGGATGTCAGCAGCCGGCTCCGAAAGCGAAGAATTCTGGGACCTGTAGTTCCGATGCCTGGAAAGAAGAGCCGGTTCCCTCACCCCCTCCCTAATCGCGCGGGTATAATATGATTGTATAAATGAAAGTACATGATTGTAAGCCGCATAGAGCCCTCCATTAGGGAGGGGATAGGCGGGGTATAAATAAGATAAATAAATAAAAATAATAAATAAATGTGATATAAGTGCCACTGTTCGATAGTTTGAACATTCTTTAGTGTTTCCCTTTTTTGCTATGGGGTTATAAGTTGATTTTTTCCAATCTGATGGCCATTCTTGTGTTTTCCAAATTTGCTGGCATATGGCATGCATCACCTTGACAGCATCATCTTGAAAGATTTTAAACATTTCAGCTGGGATACCATCGTCTCCTGCTGCCTTGTTATTAGCAATGCTTCTTAAGGCCCATTCAAACTCACTCTTCAGGATGTCTGGCTCTAACTCACTGACCATCAGTGAGTTAGAAAAACTCCCACTCATCAAAGCTATCCCTGATATTATTATCCTTTCTATACAGATCTTCTGTATATTCTTGCCACCTTTTCTTGATCTCTTCTGCTTCTGTTAGTCCTTGCCATCTTTGTTTTTGATCATACCCATTTTTGCCTGGAATTTACCTCCGATGTTTCTAATTTTCTGGAAGAAGTCTCTTGTCCTTCCTATTCTATTGTCTTCTTCCACTTCTGTGCATTGCTTGTTTAAAAATAATTCCTTATCTCTTCTGGCTAACCTCTGTTGTCTTTTGCTTTCCTTCTTTCTTGGGCTACTTCCAGTGTCTCAGAAGATAACCAGGCTGTAGAGTTTGTATATTAATCAGTCCCCTAGCTCTTGAGCTGAGAATTAGTCCTGATGATGATGACGACAATGAAGAAGAAGAATATAGAACAGGAAAAGAAATATATGAAGAGTTATGATTTACCAGCTAAGGACTAGATGGCACTAGATAAATACTGATTTAGTTTGGAAACCTAAGGGTAAACAATGGAATTTCAAGCATCATTTATAAAGGAAAGGGATGAAATGAACACTGCCTAAGTACATAAGAATTGCATAGTTGGATCAATATGCAGACTCATGTTAGCCCAGCACTTTTTCTACTTGGCCTTGAAGCTCAAAAGCAGGACATGAGAGCAACCAGTCCTGTCAGTCATATACCTCAGCAAATATAATTTAAAAGGATCTAGCCTCAGATAGAGGAGGTAATATATAGTTACAGTATTGTGGTGAGATCCATACATTATTTTGTGTATATGAAAGGGGCCATTTAGATATTCCAGTCTAAATTGTTGGTAGTGTATATATTACCTTTGAGAAATCCTGAACAATGTGCAAGTACCAGATGAGTGGAGGGGGGCTATATTCAGAAAGGAGAATCCACAAAACTACAAATGTCAGTCTATTCTCAATACTTTGGAAGAGGCGGGCATACAGAGGTCATACAGAAGTCTACAACATACAGTGTAAGGACTGTAACAGCCACTATGTAGGACAGACTGGCAGAAGACTAGCAGAACGCATCCACGAACACCAACTAGCAGTCAGAAGACACGATGAAAACTCCTTAATCTCACAACACATGGACAGACTTAATCATACTTTCAACTGGGAAACTGTGAGCATCTTAAACCAAGCCAAATCCAAAAGTGCCAGAGAATTCCTGGAAGCTTGGCACTCAGACAAAGCAGCCATCAACAGACACGTAGAGGTAAACAACATTTACATACCATTCATAAGAGACAATAGAAAAACCAGAAGACCAGAACACCTCCTTGCCAGCAATCAACAACCAGATAGGCAAAGATTAACACCAAGATTAGCACCAGAGGAGCCATCAAACAACACAATAGACCAGGGCTTTCCAAAGTGCCGCCACTGGTGACACACCGGCAGCGGTGGCGGCGGCGGTGGCACGCGCATGCACGGCGGCAGCGCAGGGGGTGTGTGGCGGCGCGCGCGCGCATGGTGGCGGCGCGGGGGGCGTGCAGCGCCGTGGGGGGGTGCGGAGGTGCGCACGCACATGGCGGCGGCACGGGGTGTGTGCGGCGGCATGCGCGCGGCGCCAATGGCGCAGGGGGCATGCAGCGGCGCACACGTGCACGGCGGCGGCGGCAGCCTCCGCTAAAACGCAGAAGCACCGATCCCGCCCCGCTGCTGCTGCCGCCGTGCACGCGCGCGCCGCCGCTTCTGGGTGGTGTGGCGACACACCACGCTGTGTGTGGCGACACACTTTTGTGTTGTGACACACAGTTTGGAAAGCTCTGCAATAGACCCTAATCAAGGAACTCAGTCAATCAACCAAGCAGCAAACAACAACCCAATCAAGCAACTACCAAGGAGAGTACAACACCCCCACCAACACAGGCAGGACAAGCCAGGGTATATAAACAGAGAGCCAGTCCCACTCCATTTTGCACTGAAGATGTTGCCTAGCCTGGCAATGAAACGTCTGCAAGAAAACAACAAGTCTCAGAGAGCACCAAGGACTCCAGAGGTCAAAATGTAAGCACTTTGAAAACAATTACCAAAAGTTGATAGATACAATATATGCTTTCAACAAAGCATTTGACAAAGTAATCCATAACATTTGATTAGCAAATGTGGGTTAGATTGCTTGGTTATTAAGTGGATATAGAATTGGCTCAAAAACCATACTCAGAGTATTAGTAGTTCTTCATCAAACTGAAAGGAGATATCAAATTGGATGCCAAAAGATTCAGTCCTGCACCCCATACTCTTTAACATTTCTATTAATGATTTGGATGAAGCAGTAGAAGGAATGCTTATCAATTCTTCAGATAAGAAAAAGTTGGATGGGATAGGACTATTCCCAAAGATAGAAATACAATTCAAAATAACATTGATAAGTTAGAGAAATAGGCTGGAGTTATTCTAGTTGTGGATTTCCTATATCAGATAGAAGGTTGGCTTAGATGTCTCCATCAGTTTTCCCCAACTTTTTTGTCTTCCAGATGTGTTGCAACTTCAGTTCACAGAATTTCCAGCCACAATGTTTCATAATCATCCTGGTTGAAAATGTAAGTCATGGAATTCTAAAATATGGGGGAAGCACAGGGTTGGAGAAAGCTGCTCTACAAGATCCCCTCCAACTCTATTAACATATGGAAAAAGAAGCCTAAAATCCACCAGAGACTTTGGCATATCTACTTGGCACAATTTAAATGTTGGTCTATTGAAGGTTTTAAAGAATATTCATAATGTGCCTGCCATACACAAAAGAATTGCCCACTGTTCTCCTGCATCTGCATATTTTAGAGCAGGGGTCCCCAACCTGTGGACCGTGGCCTGTTAGGAAGTGGGCCGCACAGCAGGTGAGTGGTGGTGGTCCACGTGATTGGCTCCCGCCTGCAAACACCCCCCCCCCCCGGTCTGTGGAAAAATTGTCTTCCACGACCAGTCCCTGGTGCCAAAAAGGTTGGGTACCCCTGTTTTAGAGGAAGTTTAATAGAGATGACTAAGCAGTGCTGCAAGGCTATTTGGCTATTGGTGCGGTGGAAGGGGCTGGTTATCCAGTGTTTGCTGCATCTGCTCAAACCCCACTCACTTCAGCCCATGGCTACTGTGTATTTTCCCACTGTACTCAGAGCTGTATAAACAATGTTGTTTAGTGGTTGATTATTTTAGATGCATATTAATGAAATTATTCTAATGGATTGCTATCAATCCATTAGCATATGGATTGCTCAGAGAGCACAAAGGACTCCACAGTTCAACCCTGAGCTACAAATATTCTCTTGGATTGCTATCATTCAATGTTTAATATTTGTGCTTTCTCATTACATCTTTTCTATCCCAGCACTGTTTTGTTTATTGAAATATTGTGTTTGATAGATTAATTCTTATGTTAGCTGAAATCTGATGAAAGGTGATGCAGTAAATTTATTTCCAATGATTTACTATTGATACTGATTATATTACTGCATGATACTCTGGAGTTGCTTAGATTGTTCTTCTATTAGGTACCTTCTGATTTATTGTTGTGGATTTGTTTATTTGCATTTTGTTTTTTACTGCTCCTTCTAGCATGCTTTAAGAGAAGCTGCTCTAAGCAACACACAGATTACCACGATTTTTATTCTATTTCTGAACATTAGCAGAAGGGAGGAGTTCCTCAATGATTTCCCTCTCCTTCCACAGCCACCAGTGCTAGTACCCCATTGTACCCGAATGTTCCCCAACCATCTGAAGCAGAATTTCAGAAGACACCAGGGAGCAAGGAATCACCGAAGAGTATCTTCTCCCTTATTTAGCCAGTGAAAAGTAATCCATTGGATCTAGACCAACTTTTCCTGACCGGGTGCATTCCTAATGAATTTGATTCTAGCTCCAAAAATATACAAAGCACTATCATTAAAAGAATAAAAGTAAAATAGAGCAAGATAAAAAGAATGAAATGAAATCAGCAAGGAGTAAAACAAGACAGTGATCTACCAGCACAAAAAAAAAATGTATCTAAAATGCCAGAGAAAAAAAGGTGACATCTTCTGATTTTGAAAAACTCAGTGTAGGTGTTAGGCAAGCCTTCCTTGGAAGGCATTTCTTAGATGGGATACTATAACTGAAAAATCTTTTTCTCCCAATGCTGCTGGCCCATCTTCATTGGTAGGTGATCTGGAGGAGGCCTCAAATGGTGTCCAGCAGATGCTGTTTCAGACAGATTGGCCCTAAGTAGAGGATGCTAGTGAAATATATTTGACTTGGGTTTTATTGTGGACCAGTCTGATTCATACATCCTAAACTAGTATGAGAATGTGAAGGTGATAATCTTTCGGGTTTTTTGCAGCTCAGGCAACTTTTTAATATAGTTTTCCAATGAATATATATTATATATATATATACACACACAAAAGTATATTCAAAACTGCATAGATGAAAGAAAGTCACATAAAAAGGCAAACCTTCAAGAAATATGCTTGCAAAATATATGTATTATATTAGAGAACAGTATATGCATATATTTGTACAGATTTTCAGAGACCAATATTGCCATTAAAATGCATGCAAATTTTCAGCCTTAAAAAAGGAAACAAAGAGATGTTGAAATTGTTTCAGATGAAGTTCAGCTTGGAAAAAATGTTAATGTTATAAAAAGTGAAACAGTCACCCATCCATAGACTCAAGCTGTTTAAGGCTTTAAAAATTAAAACAAAGTCTGAATTGAGCCCAGAAGCAGACTGGCATCCTGTGCAGATGGCTAAATACTGGCACGGTAAAATTGTATCAGCAAATTCCATTTAGTAATTTAATCTCTCTAATTTGAACTAAATTGAAATTTTTGGACTGTTTTCAAAAGCAGTCTCAGGAAAAAGTACTCTGTAATAATCCAAACTCGAATCTGATGTGTATTTGCAAGGATTTACTGGTATAATGGAATTTAGGAGGAAATGGGAACATGTATACAGTAAAATTATAGAAATATCAATTGAATTAAATTTGTTAGTTCACTAGGTCACTAGGGGTTCCCTGGGAGATCACGATTCATTTTAAAAATTATTTCAAATTCGGGCAACTTCACATTAAATAGGTAAGTTTTATTCTTTATCTTTAGTTTAAGAACACTGTTAATGCATATATACACATGAAATGAATATGATAATTTTGTAACTTCTGGCCTATATTTGAGCCTGAATGTGGAGGAGTTCCCTGAGGCCTGAAAAATATTTCAAGGGTTCCTCCAGGGTCAGAAGGTTGAGAAAGGTTGGTCTGGGTGAATGTCTGCTTCATAAAAATGAATGTAATGAAATGAATGTAACATGAATTAGTCATGTTGCACATTACTACAGACATGAACGTGTAGTATATTATAGCAGCTGCTGTAGCTACTTTTGTTGTTGTTGTTGTTGTTGTTACTGTTACTGTTGTTGTTGTTGTTGTTATTATTATTATTATTATTATTATTTCAATATGTATTCCATCCTTTTGTTCAGGGATAATTCAAGGCAGCTAACAGTACAAAATAAAACATAGTTGATTTTTCCTTGTCTACCATGTAAATGCTGAGCAGTTTGTAAATTGTTAATTATGTTTCCCTTCAAAATGCTAGTTAGGTTATTGCCAAAATAATGTGAAGAATTCTTTTTTCTTAGTTTTCATCAGTTCATAAAGATGGTATTAACTGCACAAATGCCAATGTGCAGCTTTTACTCCCAAATATCAGAATCTTATAAAAGAGAGTTACAAAAGAGTTACATTTTTAAAATGGCCAGGTAATGAGGTATGTTTTCTTTAAATCACTAATTTACTCCAAAGCAGATGTTTTTGATGATTTTTATGACATTCATTATTTCAGAGATCTTGGTTATAATGTCTCCCTCCTTCATTTGTGCCCACACATTTCAAAAATTTCAAGATCTTTTGATTCTCATTATTGTGGCAGACTTGTAAAGGGTGTCTTCACCAGCTGAGCCGTTAGTATCAGTAAATACAAAACAATCAGAAACTGAATAATAAAAAAAAGAGTCTAACTGAAAAGATCTAGCAACAGTAGGAAGAAAAAGGCTTGGTGATCTCCTCCTCCTGAAAATACAGCTTTTCCATATTTTTATAGTCAATGGATCATAATGCAAGAAACCAGAAAAAGCTGATGAAAAGACTTAAATATGGCTATTTCTGGCATTCAAGCAATATTTTCAGATTATGTTGGACTAACCTAGCTGTTTTTCATTTTCTATATTTCCCCAGCACTTTCTGGTTAATTTTCATTTCATTGCAGATATGATCAAGGGGAATGCAAAGGATCAAGTTTAATACTTCAGTCCAAGTCACAGTTACTAAGCAGCAAGCCTCTTTGAACTTAATGAGATGGACCTCTAGGTAAATATGTTGAGTGCATACAGCTTGCATAAGCCTCACCACTAAAATAATTATCTAGCATGTGCTAAACTGTGAAAAATGGAGAAAAAGGAGAATTTTTTTTAAAAAGCCTTAAAATATTCTATTTTCCATGAAATTCACCTCCCAAGAAGCCTGAAGATGGATATATTTGAGGGGCATTTTCTCAGTAGATTGATAGGATACAGTTAAGTGGGAAGACATACAGTATAGGTGCATATGACATATTTCAGGTTCAAGGAGGCTGAGAAGGAGTCTTTCTTGAAGCCCCAGGAAGCTATGATCCTTCAGTATAGATAGTTCTACCTATGTTCACTTCCACATGAGCTGGAGGCTTGATATGGTGGGTCCCAGCTCAAATGGGGCTGCTTAGCACTCCTCCTCTATCAGGCTGACAATATGCAAGACAATATGGATAGTGAATGACCTGAACGTAGGACTGCCATTATTGCAAGGGAGCTGAGACGTTTTAATATTGATATAGCAGCACTCCAAGAAACTCGAAGAGCAGGAGAAGGACAGTTGAAGGAAGAAAAAGGAGGTTATACCTTCTTTTGGAAAGGACTGCCTGAACAAGAATGACGAATACATGGGGTAGGCTTTGCTATCAAAAACGACCTTGTGAAGCTCTTGTCAGAAGTTCCCACTGGGATTAACGAACGACTCTCAACTCTCCGAATAAAACTCGCCAAAAACCAACAGGCAACTATCCTAAGTGCTTACGCACCAACACTAGATGCAGATGAGGATATCAAGGAAAAATTTTATACCCAGCTGGACACCATCTTATCAGAGATACCAAAGGAGGATAAAATTATCCTCCTGGGCGATTTCAATGCAAGAGTTGGGCGTGATTTTGATTTGTGGCCAGGGATCATTGGGAAAGAAGGAGTTGACAACAGCAACACGAATGGAATCTTACTTCTGACTAAATGTGCAGAGCATAACCTTGTCATTACTAACACACTCTTTCGCCAGAAAAATAAATTTAAAACATCATGGAAGCACCCACGGTCGAAGCACTGGCATCTTTTAGATTATGTAATTGTCTGTGCTAGAGATCGCCGTGATGTACTTCTCACCAGAGCCATGACGAGCGCCGATGACTGCTGGACAGACCATCGATTAATTCAATCCACGATGGCCATAAAGATTGTCCCTCATCGTAGGCTCCAAGGAAGAAAACCAAGGCGTAAAATGAATACACTGGCCCTTCAAGATCCTATTAAACGAGCTTGCTTTCAATCAACTCTCAAGGAACATCTGCCTATGGAACTTCCTGAAAATGTTGAGGAACACTGGATTAAATTGAAGACTTCTATTATTTCAGCCTGTGAACAAACTATCGGATACCAGACTAAGAGACATCAGGACTGGTTTGATGAGAACGATAGTGAGATTGAACATATTATTGACAAGAAAAGGAAAGCCTTCCAGATATGGCAAAAAGATATTAACTGTGCCATTAAGAAAAAAATCTACGCCAGTGCAAAGGCAGAAGTCCAAAGAAGAACTAGAGAACTTAAGAACATATGGTGGATTAAAAAAGGCCAAGAAACCCAACATTTTGCAGATGCTTATGACGCACGGGGCTTTTTAATGCCATAAAGACCATCTATGGACCAACAAACCATGGTACAAATCCCTTACGCTCAGTAGATGGTGCTAAACTTCTAAAGGACAAAGAGTCTATTGCACTGCGCTGGAAAGAGCATTACTACAATCTCCTTAATCGTCACTCTACTGTGGCTGATGAAGTCTTCTTGCAAATCCCGCAAAAACAAATAAGAAATGAGCTTGCAGTACCCCCTAGTTTGGAGGAAGTCAGCAAAGCCACTAAACAAATGAAAAATAACAAAGCTGGTGGACCTGATGGGATTCCTGCTGAAGTCTTTATAGAAGGCGGGCCTGAACTTACACAACAACTTCATAAACTCATCGAAAAAATCTGGATGAGGGAGGAGATTCCAGCAGACTTTAGAGATGCCATAATTATCACTCTCTTTAAAAAGGGTGATAGAACAGACTGTGGAAACTATCGAGGCATCTCCCTTCTAGCCACAGCAGGCAAAATCCTGGCAAAGATCATTGCAAACCGTCTCCTATCTGTATCAGAAGACATCCTCCCTGAAACACAAAATGGCTTCCGCCCTTCCAGGGGAACAGTGGATATGATCTTCACTGCATGACAGCTTCAAGAAAAATGCAAGGAGCACTACCGCCCTCTGTACATGGTGTTTATTGATCTGACTAAAGCTTTTGATACTGTAAATCGTACTGCTCTCTGGACCATCCTTCTGAAAATCGGATGCCCTGATAAATTTGTGAACATCTTGCGGCTACTCCATGAAGACATGATGGCAACAATCCTGAATAACAATGGCTCTCAAAGCGATCCATTTAAAGTGGAATCCGGCGTTAAACAGGGATGTGTTATTGCTCCAGCCTTATTCGCTATCTCTATCGCTATGATTATACACCTTATTGAAGAGAAACTTCCTACTGGTGTAGAAATTATATATCGAACAGATGGAAAGCTTTTTAATCTTAGTAGGCTGAAAGCAAAAAATAAGGTAATTGCAACTTCTGTTATAGAACTTCAATATGCTGATGATAACGTAGTCTGTGCACACTCTGAGGAAGATCTTCAAACTATCCTAAACATCTTTGCAGAAGCATATGAAAAGCTCGGCCTCTCGATTAACATTAAAAAAACCAAAGTGCTTTACCAGCAAGTTCGAACCAATCCCTCTGCAGCGCCATCAATCCAGCTTAAAGGTGTGTCACTAGAAAATGTTGACCACTTTTCTTATCTCGGCATCCATCTATCTACAAAAGCCGACATCAACGCTGAAATTCAGCATTGCCTGAGCTGTGCGAGTGTAGCTTTCTCCCGAATGAAGCGTAGAGTGTTTGAGGATCAGACATTCGCAGGGAGACCAAAATGCTTGTTTACAAAGCCATTGTACTACCAACCCTTCTGTACGCCTGTGAAACATGGACCCTCTACAAACGCCACCTCCAACTTCTTGAAAGATTCCATCAACGCTGCCTCCGAAAAATTCTGCAAATTACTTGGGAAGATAGGCGGACTAATGTTAACGTATTAGAAGAAGCGAAAACCACCAGCATTGAAACAATGATCATCCAACATCAACTTCGCTGGACCGGTCATGTTGTTCGAATGCCTGACCATCGTCTTCCAAAGCAGCTACTTTACTCCCAACTTAAGAATGGAAAACGGAATATTGGTGGACAGCGAAAGAGATTCAAAGATACTCTCAAAGCTAATTTAAAAAAATGTAATATCAACATTGAGAACTGGGAAGCCCTAACTCATGAGCGTTTCAATTGGAGGTCATCCTTTATTAATGGCGCTATGGACTTTGAAGAAACACGAGTACAGGGCGAAAAGGAGAAAAGAGCTAAAAGGAAGGCACGTCAGGCAAACCCTCATCATGACCGTCTCCCACCCGGAAACCTATGCCCTCATTGTGGGAGGTTGTGCAGATCCAGAATTGGCCTTTATAGCCACTTACGGATCCACCGTTAAATTTTTACCTTTGGAAGACAATCTTACTCGGCTACGAGTGATCGCCAATGAATGAATGAATGCTATCAGGCTGTACATGCAAAGGTAACACCTGACCAGGTCTAAATGAATATCTGAATACAGAAACAAAATAAAGGAGAACTAAACTTGAATAAAATCTTAAGAGATGATGTTTTATTGAGCAGAGTCCTGAGTGCTGAAAAATGGCCTTGACACTTCCCAAGTCTTTCTAGAATTCTGATCTTTTAGAAGCTTGGAAAATAAGAGGTTGCCTTGAGCAGAATATAAGGTTAACCAAGACAAAATAGAGGTCAGAGTAATGGCCTCACACTTAATGACAGAAGCTTTCAATCCCAACAAAAACCTTTCAGACAAGAAATTAATCGCTAGAGGGACAATGCATTGGGAAGAATGTTAAACTTTTTCGGTCCAAGCAAATAATGTTTAATGTCTTATTTTGACCTGAAGCTAGAGAAAGTGAGGATTTTAGAATAGAGGTTGCAGGCTGATAATTTGGGAAAGGCTTGCATTAAATTTTTAAAAAGGTTGTCTGAGATTATTAATCAGCCTTGCTAGCTACCCAAAATGTTTAGGCTAGGCTCCTACCAGTCATTATTTGTAAATAGCTAATATTGGAGTTCTTTTGTAGATTTATTCAAAAATCTGAGTAATGTTTGAAAGTCATTGCATTTCCCAGTACCCTTCAAACTTAACACATCCTGAAGGAACTGCAAGAAAATCATCTGCTGAATTAGTACCTCACAATACAACTTGTACAGATATTGCAGTTCCTTATCAGAGATTGGGGAATTATAACCTAGAAGTATTTTTTATTTATTGGATTTATCCTTTGGGTTCCATCACTTTGGAAATATTTAAAATAAAAATAATACTGATTTATATAATTTGTATTTTAAAAGAATGACTGTTGACAATTTTGAAAGGATTCAGAGGAAGACTATACAAATGATAAATTTCAGGCTTAGAAAATAAGATTAAAGGGGTTTATTCTAATTATCTTTATGTCCTTTCCAAAGCAGTCATGATCTAGACGTTGACTCAGATACCTTTTGTTATGTTATATATGTGTCAGTTGTTATTTTTTTGAAACCACAATAAATGTTTTGCCTGTTTTGTTGGTTTCAGTTAGCATGATGCATGAACACAGCCACTGTTGTTGGCAAATCATATTTTAAAGCTTGTGCAATGTGTTAACCCAGCCAGTGTGTGATCTGATATTATAGTTTTCATAACGATACCAAAGAGAACACTACAGATTTCATGTGTAATGGGAAGGGTAAGAATAGGCAGCCATGGTACTTTGAATTTGGATTGATAATAAACTGCTGGAGTTCTTAAAATGGCACCCTCAAAGAGAGACTAGCTTTTAAGAACTCCTTAAACCTCCATTCTCCAAATCAGGTTTGGCATCCTTTCATCCTATGCTGAAAAAAACCTGTAGGGTTTTTTTTGTTTTTGTTTTTGTTTAAAAAAGGCTTGTCTACTGACCATCTAAATTACAGTATTTCTAGATTATTTGTTTTGCCAAATTTGAGCCAATGTCTGTGAAGCTGCTGAAGATGAAAGAACTTTGAACTATATTGGGTAGTAAGCATTAGAGCAACTGGCCAGAGTCGCTCTTAGTGAGATGGGCGATGACAAAATATGAAATATAAATAAATAAAATAAAATTAGTCTGGCCTAGAGAGGCTGTCATGGGGGTCAAAAGAGAGGTGAGGGTTCTTAGGGTCAAAAATACAAAGCACACAAAGACCATCTTATGAACCAGTTCTAATTTTTCTTTTGTTTGTAATAATGCAACATATTAAGACATTGGTTTCTCTGAGAGTTTACCTTTTAAGGCAAAATAGCTCGGAAAGCAGCATGCAGCTAAAGGAAATGAACAAACAGATCTTCAAACCCTCCACCTCCTTTTTCCAGGTTTAACTGCCACAAAAACATTAAAATGCAGTAAAAGCAATGAATCACTTTATGTTCCTAATTGTCAGCCTGAAGAAGCAGAGCGGACCAAGAAACAAACTCCACAGAAGACTAAAGACTACTTTTATTTAGATTGTCCATAGTAACATAATTTGCAGGTTGGATTGTATTCCCCCTCCTCTCTCTTTTATAACCATGTGAATTAGGGAGGTTTCTGTCTGAGACATTTGCACACACTTTCTACATGTCCCAGACTTTATGTTTTCCTTCTCATCTCCTTGGTAATGGTTCTCCCCTCTCTCCTTCAAAGCCATTCTCTTTACTCCCTACACTAATTCCTCTACTACTGATTGAT
This sequence comes from Charina bottae, assembly GCA_023362775.1. NCBI lineage: Eukaryota > Metazoa > Chordata > Lepidosauria > Squamata > Charinaidae > Charina > Charina bottae. The sequence goes on along the minus strand of JALMGJ010000001.1, from coordinate 79,616,985 downwards.
TAATTTTTTCTCTGGCTGTAAAGTAATGCTTCTTCTGAATTTACTTTGTATAAATTACTATTATGTAAGTAGTGATACTAAATTCCCCTTAGAGTTAATCAAGGACTTCAGTTAGGTTTAGTTGGCAGCCTCTCATGGGTAGGTAAAGGTAAAGGTTCCCCCCGCACAGTTGTGCAGTCGTGTCCGACTCTAGGGGCCGGTGCTCATCTCCGTTTGTTAGCCGAAGAGCCAGCGTTGTCCGAAGACGCTTCCACGGTCATGTGGCCGCATGACGCGCGCTTCTCTCTCATGGGTAGCAGAATGTTAATCTTCAGATATTCTTCCCCGGGGGAATTCTGTTCAGGCGAGACTGATCCCTCAATCTCTCATCCTCTTCCTTCTTCATTGATATTCCCTTCACCCAGGAACCCACTGGTGAAGGAAGAAGACTAGGCATCGGTCTTTGGTCCACCCTGGAAACAATGTTTCTTCAGCAGCTAAAACTGCTTAAATCCATCTTGATTTGTCAGCCATCTTATTCTTCTCCTTCTCCTTCTCCCCAACTCCAACTACAGCTTCCTTCCTGGCAGCAATTTAGCCTGTTTCAATGTCTTCCCCACCCTTTCATGAACAATTATTTCTCTGTGTGGAAACCTTATTTGTTTCACTCCCCGCTATTTCCAGACTGCATTTATCAGCTATAAATACAACTTGTATGTCAGAGAGATTACCTGACAGAGTAGCAGATTGTGTTTAGCAGCTCCTTTCTATCATAGCAGCCTAGGGGGAAAATGGACCTGAACCCTTTCTGAGTTAAGAATATATAAACCACCCAGTCTTTGCCTAAATCTTCAGGGAGGAATGCAGTAAATTTGGATTTTAGTGGCTCCTTTAGTGGGTTCACTGTTTTTAATTTGCATATTCAGCAAGGTCAACTATTAAACTGAACGTAGTTCTAACATTCAATTTCACTTGCTTAAAAATTGTGGCAACCTCTTGACACATAATATATATTGTTATGACTACCGTACAAAGCATTTCCTATGGTGCATTTTCTAAAAGATTGATTTGAAACTGCACCTAAAGAGTAGAAAATATTATGGTAATTTAAAATATGGGATTTTTAATAATAAGTTTTTCATGGCTTGGAAAATGTTATTATTCCAGTCAGTCCTTTACATCACCACACAATTTCTGTCCTTGCTTTTTTCCTCCATTCTATTCATATGAGTTCCTATTATTAAATGTTTTCATAAATGCTTTTGTCAATGTATTTTCTTTTTGGAAGTCCTTGTGAAAATAACTTTTGCTTCATTTACCTCATGCTCACTTTTCATGGCTTTCAATCTTTCTTGCTCACGTTTGCCCTGCAATAATATTTCATAGATCCCAAAATTTCACATGGGATGCTGAGATCAAAGTATATATATTTGTTAGTGCATAGCTAAGAACAAATTGGATTTTATTTCACAACATACATTGCTCTTGTTCATTTTAACTGGCTTTCTAAAGGATTCTGTTGATTTTTAGCAACTCCATAATACCATTAATGCTTTTAAAAATGAAGAGCTGTTTGGAAACTTATAGAATTATTCCCATTTGTCACCAAGGGGGAGTTCACTGATCAAAATGTGAGACCTCTCCTAAATAATATTTCATCAACTTACACACTCCAAATGCTGTGTCTATCAAGGACAGCTGCTAATTTTCTTCTATCTATGACTTTGACAGCAGGAAGTATAGCTAAACCAATGCAAGGAAAATACCACTTGGCTCTTTTGAAAGTGAACCAATTAAACCTTATAGCATAATAGTTAAAGATGAACAGTCAGTTATATTATTGAAATTTGAAGGGTTTTCTCAAGCAATGAAACTGATCTGGGACTGTAAAGCCCCTTGCTACACTAGTACACACAAATGAAGACTCCAAACTACCTCATAATACAGAATGGCAATCAAGGATAATAGGGAAATGGTCAGACTCCTGTCATTTCATCAATTAAAGATAATTCTTTAAAAAAATGTTTTATTATATATAATTTTATTAAAGATTTTGTTAAAAAGAAGATAAAAACTAATACAAAGTGGGAAAGAGAAAAGAAGAAATCAAAGAGTGCAAAAAAAAAAGGGGGGGGGAATTCCTCCATTGTGGGTAGTGCCGAAACTTTCCATCTTTGTGCATACAATAATTTCACTGCAGTTATCATGTATAAAAATAAAGTTCCATTACTTTTTTCTGACTGTTCTGACTGTTTGTCCATCAATCCCAAAAGAAAAACTGGTATCAATTGTATATTAATCTTTAAAATCAGTGTATGTATCCAGAATTTTCTAGCTTTTTTACATGTCCACCAAACATGATAAAATATCCCTTCTTGTTGTTCACATTTCCAAAGTAAATTTGAAGTGCCTTTATACATTCTAGACAATTTCTCTGGTAACATATACCAACAGTACATCATTTTATAAAATACTGTTTAAGATTATAAAACAATGTAAATTTCAATCCTTTCAGCCACATATTTTCCCATTGCTCCATCTGTATATTATAACCGAAAATTTTAGCCCACTTTATCATACATTTTTTCACTTGTTCTTCTGTTTCAAATTTCAATAAAATTTTATACATTTTAACAATTACGTTTTCATCATTTGTACACAATTCTGTTTCAAGCTCAGTCTTACATTGTTCAAAATCATACATTCTTTTGTCTACTTTAAATCTTTCTAATAATTTTAAATAAGAGAACCATTGACAACTATATCTCTCTGCCACCAGTTCTTCTCTTTTACATTTTACATTATTTTATATTCCCCTTGACAAATTTCTAGTACCTCAAGATAAGTTAGCCATTTGTGTTTACCTATTATTTCTTGTCTATAAAATGCTTCTTGTGCTGAGAGTCACAAAGGTGTTTTTGGGCACAACCTGGGTTTGTATCTATTCTATATTCTCAGATGCTGAAGCTGAAGCTCAAATACTTTGGCCACCTAATGCGAAGAGAGGAATCACTGGAAAAGACCCTGATGCTGGGAAAGACTGAAGGCAAAAGGAGAAGGGGACGGCAGAGGATGAGATGGTTAGATAGCATCACCGATGTAATGAACATGAATTTGAGTAAACTCCGAGAGACAGTGGAGGACAGGAAGGCCTGGCGTGCTATGGTCCATGAGGTCACGAAGAGTCGGACATGACTAAACGACTGAACAACAACAAATATTCTCAGTATGGCACATCTAACATAATGATTTTTAAAGTCCACATTAACCTTGAATTTATCATACCACAAATATCCGTGCCACCCAAATTTCATTTCATTTCTTTCTAATTTCAAAAGCCTTCTATTTCTCAGTAACACCTACTTTTTCATCCAAACTAAACCATTAATTTTTATTACAGAAATTCTCCCCAGTAATGACAGTTGTATTTTCTCCCATCTTAACGTATCTTTTTTAAACTTCATTCCATGAATTAACATAGTTATTTTGAATTAACATACAATTCATATTTGTTTTAGTGTACCCAGATATTTTCTCCAGCAAAGGAGATCGTTACCTTGTCGTGGTGTTGGAGCTTGAGCACCTCAATGATGCCATGAGCTAAACCGTGAAGGGACACTCAAGACGGGAAGGTCATGGCAGAGAGGTCAGACTAAATACGATCCCTGGGGAAGTTAATGGCAACCCACCCCAGTATTCTTGCCGTGAAAACTAAATGGATCAGTACAACCAGAGATATGTCGGTATACCATCGGAAGATGGGACTCCCAGGTCGGAAGATGGTCAAAATGCTACTGGGGAGGAACAGAGGATAAGTTCAACTAGCCCCAGATGTGATGACGCAGCTAGCTCAAAGCCGAAAGGACGGCTAGCGGCCGACGGTGCTGGTGGTGAACGACGAATCCGATGTTCTAAAGATCAACACACCATAGGAACCTGGAATGTAAGATCTATGAGCCAGGGCAAATTGGATGTGGTTATTGGTGAGATGTCAAGATTAAATATAGACATTTTAGGTGTCAGTGAACTGAAATGGACTGGAATGGGCCACTTCACATCAGATGACCACCAGATCTACTACTGTGGACAAGAGGACCACAGAAGAAATGGAGTAGCCTTCAAAATTAATAATAAAGTGGCTAAAGCAGTGCTTGGATACAATCCAAAAAACGATAGAATGATCTCAATTCGAATTCAGGGTAACCCATTTAACATCGCAGTGATCCAAATATACGCCCCAACCACAGATGCTGAAGAAGCAGAAGTAGATCAGTTCTATGAGGATCTGCAGCACCTACTGGATAATACACCAAAAAGAGATGTTATTTTCATTACAGGAGACTGGAATGCTAAGGTGGGTAGTCAGATGACACCTGGAATTACAGGCAAGCATGGTCTAGGAGAACAAAATGAAGCAGGACATAGGCTGATAGAATTTTGCCAAGACAACTCACTGTGCATAACAAACACTGTCTTCCAACAACCTAAAAGACAACTTTATACATGGACTTCACCAGATGGTTGACACCGAAATCAGATTCACTACATCCTTTGCAGCCAAAGGTGGCGGACATCTATACAGTCGGTAAAAACAAGACCTGGAGCTGACTGTAGTTCAGATCACAAACTTCTTATTGCAAAATTTAGAATCAGACTAAAGAGAATAGGGAAGACCCACAGATCAGTTAGATATGAGCTCACTAATATTCCTAAGGAATATGCAGTGGAGGTGAAGAATAGATTTAAGGGACTAGATTTAGTAGATAGGGTCCCAGAAGAACTATGGACAGAAGTTCGCAACATTGTTCAGGAGGTGGCAACAAAAAACGTCCCAAAGAAAAAGAAAACCAAGAAGGCAAGATGGTTGTCTGCTGAGACACTGGAAGTAGCCCAAGAAAGAAGGAAAGCAAAAGGCAACAGTGATAGGGGGAGATATGCCCAATTAAATGCAAAATTCCAGAGGTTAGCCAGAAGAGATAAGGAATTATTTTTAAACAAGCAATGTGCGGAAGTGGAAGAAGACAATAGAACAGGAAGGACAAGAGACCTCTTCAAGAAAATTAGAAACATCGGAGGTAAATTCCAGGCAAAAATGGGTATGATCAAAAACAAAGATGGTAAGGACCTAACAGAAGCAGAAGAGATCAAGAAAAGGTGGCAAGAATATACAGAAGATCTGTATAGGAAGGATAATAATAATGGAGATAGCTTTTACGGTGCGTTCAGTGAGTTAGAGCCAGACATCCTGAAGAGTGAGGTTGAATGGGCCTTAAGAAGCATTGCTAATAAGAAGGCAGCAGGAGACGACGGTATCCCAGCTGAACTGTTTAAAATCTTGCAAGATGATGCTGTCAAGGTGATGCATGCCATATGCCAGCAAATTTGGAAAACACAAGAATGGCCATCAGATTGGAAAAAATCAACTTCTATCCCCATACCAAAAAAGGGAAGCACTAAAGAATGTTCAAACTATCGAACAGTGGCACTTATTTCACATGCCAGTAAGGTAATGCTCAAGATCTTGCAAGGTAGACTCCAGCAATTCATGGAGCGAGAATTGCCAGATGTACAAGCTGGGTTTAGAAAAGGCAGAGGAACTAGAGACCAAATTGCCAATATCCGCTGGATAATGGAGAAAGCCAGGGAGTTTCAGAAAAACATCTATTTTTGTTTTATTGACTATTCTAAAGCCTTTGACTGTGTGGATCATAACAAATTGTGGCAAGTTCTTGGTGGTATGGGGATACCAAGTCATCTTGTCTGCCTCCTGAGGAATCTGTATAACGACCAAGTAGCAACGGTAAGAACAGAGCACGGAACAACGGACTGGTTTAAGATTGGGAAAGGAGTACGGCAGGGCTGTATACTCTCACCCTACCTATTCAACCTGTACGCAGAACACATCATGCGACGTGCTGGGCTTGAGGAATCCAAGGCTGGAGTTAAAATCACTGGAAGAAACATTAACAATCTCAGATATGCAGATGATACCACTTTGATGGCTGAAAGCGAGGAGGAGCTGAGGAGCCTTATGACGAAGGTGAAAGAAGAAAGTGCATAAGCTGGGTTGCAGTTAAACCTCAAAAAAACCAAGATTATGGCAACCAGCTTGATTGATAACTGTCAAATAGAGGGAGAAAAAGTGGAGGCAGTGACAGACTTTGTATTTCTAGGCGCAAAGATTACTGCAGATGCTGACTGCAGCCAGGAAATCAGAAGACGTCTACTTCTTGGGAGGAGAGCAATGGCAAATCTTGATAAAATAGTTAAGAGCAGAGACATCACACTGACAACAAAGGTCCGCATAGTTAAAGCAATGGTATTCCCTGTAGTAACCTATGGCTGTGAGAGCTGGACCATAAGGAAGGCTGAGCGAAGGAAGATAGATGCTTTTGAACTGTGTTGTTGGAGGAAAATTCTGAGAGTGCCTTGGACTGCAAGAATATCAAACCAGTCCATACTCCAGGAAATCAAGCCAGACTGCTCACTTGAGGGAATGATATTAAAGGCAAAACTGAAGTACTTTGGCCACATCATGAAAAGACAGGATACCCTGGAGAAGAAGCTGATGCTAGGGAAAGTGGAAGGCAAAAGGAAGAGGGGCCAACCAAGGGCAAGATGGATGGATGATATTCTGGAGGTGACAGACTCAACCATGGGGGAGCTGGGGATGGTGACGGCCGACAGGAGGCTCTGGCGTGGGCTGGTCCATGAGGTCACGAAGAGTCGGAAGCGACTGAACGAATAAACAACAAAACCCAGATATTTTACCTTCTTCTCAATCTTTAAACCCATTTAATTCATCATTACTGTTTGAACTTCTATTTTCATATTTTTTGTTAACATCTTCATCTTCTCTTTATTAATCTTAAACCAGCTAATACACCACCTTCTTTTAATTTGCCCATTAGTATTTCAATTCCCTTTAAAGGATTTTCCAGAACCAACACCAAATCATCTGCAAAAGCCCTTAACGTATAACCCTCTTTTTAAATTTTTACTCCCACAATCGTCTCATCTTATCTTATATCTCTATCCAATATATCAAGAAGCAAAATAAACAAGAGAGGGGACAGTGGGCATCCCTGTTTTGTTCCTTTTTGTATGTCACAGGGAAGGCCTTTGAGGGCTTTTTTTTAAGATCTCCATTAACAATTATTTGTATTTTCTGTGAAGTATAAATCGATCTTACCCATTTTATAAAATTCTCTCAAAAATTCATATCTTCCTGAACCTTGAGCAAGAAGGCCCAGTTCAAATTGTCAAAGGCCTTCTCTGCATCTAAGAAAATCAATGTGGCTTGTTTTTCATTATGTTGCTCCAAATATTCCAAAATGTCTAACACATTCCTAACACTGTCTTTTAACTGTCTTTTAGGTAAAAACCCACATTGATCATCATGAATAAATTCTTGCAAAATTCTTTTCAGACTATCATCTAAAATGGTTGTGAACAACTTGTAGTCATTATTCAATAATAATATCAGCCTATAGTTTCTTGTTAAAGCCAAATCTTGTCCCTCTTTAGGTATTAGTGCTATATTGGCCTCTTTCCAACTGTCTGGCATCTTTTCTCCCTGTGGGATAGAATTCATTGTATTTTGTAAAGGTTGTAAAAGTTCACCCTCAAAACATTTATAATAAGAACCTGATAATCCATCTGATCCAGGCACCTTTCCTAGTTTAATCTTTTTTATAGCTTCAGAAACTTCCCTTGTTATAGGTCCATTCATAATCTGTCTCTGTCCCTTTGTAATCCTTGGTAAATTTTGTTTCTTTAGATATTCATCTATTTTCTCTAGCGAAATGTTGACTCCTTTATATAAATTGGAATAATATTGATGGAATGCTTTTTGTATGGCTGCATTGTCCATTAATACAGTATCTCCCTCTTGTAATTTCAATATCATTTTCTTTTCTTTTTCTTTTTGTATTTTATATGCTAGCCACTTCATCAATTAAAGATAATTCTGACCTTTTGTTGAACACTAGAAATCCTGGGGAAGTAGCTCATATGGTCATCTTGTCTACTAAACAAGTTGCCTGACTTTCTCAAACTGATGCCCTTGAAAAACAAAGTGAATTACCTATGGAACCAAGCTAATGGCATAAATAAGATCCCCCCAGAAGCATGCTAACATCACTGGAGACTTGCTACAGCCAGCACTAGGGTGTAGGTTATGGTTACACAGACACACCACTCTGACCTGTTAGATCAAGAAGGGGATGAAAAGACACTCTGCTATAAAATTAAAATAACAAAAATGGTGATAGATGAAGAGAAGCAAAAGTTAAACAGTCATATTATGAAGATGTGAGGATATAAAGGTTCAGTGTCTGCTTCCATTTCCCAAAGAAATTGATAGAAGGTGATAGGATTTTTAGACTCCTTTGTTTTCTGAAAATATTTCCATGGAAGCACTGATATGTTACTGAGCAACTAGTAATATTGAGCTCTCCAAGGTACTGAAAATGTTTTGTTCTGCCTGAGATTCTGACCTGCCTCCTTTTAGATTAGCTCAGAGCTTTCCAAACTGTGTGTCAGGACACATTAGTGTGTCGGCTGCAGTGTCTGGGTGTGTCGCGGCTGCTGCTGCCTACGAGTCCTGCCAGGATTCCGCGCAGGTCCTAGTGCCTGCCTTGTGCCTTGCTGCCTCCAAACCTGCTGTGGTTCCACACAGGTCCTAGTGCCTGCCTTGTGCCCTGCTGTTAGAGTGTGTCACGAAATGATGCATGTCTAAAAAGTGTGTCACCAACATGAAAAGTTTGGAAAGCTCTGGGTTAGCTTCCTGGAGGTCCTCAGCCTTCTTTGCTGAGGAAGGAAGGAAGAGTCCAGAGTGATACTAAAATGTGTAACAGACATAGCAACTGCTGTCCCTTCTAATAATAACATATTATCAGAAAACAGAAATTCATACGAATCCTGGGAATAAGGTAGAAAAAAAACCTAATGCTTTTTTTGAAGAGAAAGAAATTGAAACATTTTCAAGGCAGATTTTTGCATAGTTCTACTTTTAAATGATCTTTTTTACTCCAGTTCTGGTGGAGCCCTTGAAACTATTTTGGAGCTTCAGATGTTTGAATTCTTTTTCCAAGCCACTCTTGTTCTTATTATTGGTTCTATTCTGGTTCAACTTCAGCCTATGGATACACACTGCTATAAATGAAATGAGTCCAAACACATTAGTGAGCCCTTAAGTCCTGACCTGCACTGTTCTTGTGCATATGCCATTTTGCTGGTCTTTGCACGTTCAGCAATAGGGCTCCATGATCAGGTTTAGTTGCACGTACTTGCACAGTTAACAGTGAATGGGAGGCTTGCATGCTCGTTGTCACTCTCTGGATACCTCCTCTAGTTTAGGAAAAAGTCTCATTCTCTGCATTTAGATTCAGATTTAGTTTGAGATGAGATGGGGAATGGTGCTGGCAGCATTTAATATTGTTCTGCTTCCACCATCAGCAGCAACACTTAAAAAAAAGGTTCCCTGCAGAAGGATTTTCATTGTTACTCCCCACCACTGTGGGCAAATCCCTAGATTTTTAAATAAATTGTTCTCTGGAAATCCCCTTCCTATTTCAACTCTTCCCCAGTACACCCCCAAATTAGGAGCAAAAACCATCTTGTCAGAAAAAGATGAAATGTGAATCCTAAATCTTAGTTTACCCCACTCAGGGTGTTTTTTTTATGAGGAAGTATTCCATAATAGAAACTTCTCACCAGCCTTCTGAAGAGGTAATTCAGAATTATACCACCTCATTATGCATGTTGCATTATGTGCCTTATTATGCCTATTCCCCTCACTGCAAATAATCTGTGATCCCATCAGTCTCTTGGTTTTGCATATTGCTTCCTTTTTTTGTTAAAAGCTAAAAGTCGAAATGTTCATAAACATTCCCTAACAACTCAGTAATTGAACCAATATAATGGAAAGCTGTCTTCAACTAGCTGAAGCCAGAACTTACACTGTAATGGACAAATCAAATGTTGGATCCTACATTTTTGCCTTTTTAATTTTGTCCAAAAATAAGAGTAACTTGGCATAACCAAAGCTATTTTTGCAAGTAACATGTGCTGTACTTACATTTGAAATCTCTGCCTGTAACCATAACCAGTAACCCAAATGCTCCAAGCTGAGCTTAATAAATAGATACATAGATTGTTAAATTGAAGCCAGAAGCATTTTAAAATTGTGCCAAAATGCAATATTATAGAGAAAATGGGAAATGTTATGGTTTGTGACCCCAGCAGGTGATCACTTAATGCTTTCTGTGTCTTTCCCCCCATCAATTTATTGTTGCATTTAGCTTCTACACAGTGCATGTGAGAGATTCAACTTTATATTTGATCTCTGTCAAATATAAAGCTTACAGAATATGTTTTAAGGGAATAAGCCTGAATGGAGGCTTATGCTTTGCCAATGTTAAACTGCATTAAGCAACTGTAGCAGTGAGCACAAATCATCCAATATTTGATTGTCAGAAACATGTTTTCCTATGGAGTACTGCCACTAGCATTTGTGTACAAAGAACCAGACTGTCTAATGGAAGTGGTCCAGGCAGGTTGACATGACAAACCATCAAGCTGAAACTCTCATTATTCATAACACGATTATGAATTATGAATTGCATTTCATGAAGTAGACTTGGGAACATTTGAAATTGCACCAGATGGGAGGCAAAAAGAAATATTTTGATTACTGACTTTCCTTGAGGGAAAGCATCCATAGCTTTATTAAAGACAGTGTAGCACAGCCATTACTAATTTGGCATCTCATAGAGGTGTTAAGATTGCAACAGAATCCTCCTGCCTAGGAATTCTGGGAATAACAGCCCCATACTGTCTGAAGGTGCTAAGTTGAAAAAGCACGATACAGAACTTTTACACTCTTATTATATGCCAGTTCTGTCCCTCATTCATTCCTCCAAATCCAGCTTTGCCCTCCACCCTGTATTGAATCTGAAGGTTTACTCTACAGAATCTGTTGTATTTGTGTCATTTCCCTGTGTGATTTAGAATTATGATTCTACAGGGTCCTTGATCATGTGAAGAATCTACATGAAGACCACAGTTCTCATGGAGCATGGTAGTGGGGGCCAGCTGCAAGGACATAATACAGAAGGGAGCTCATCCAACATATTTTCATTTTTTCTCATATAGTTCCTATTGTGTAGAAATTTGAACCCCCAAACTTGGCTGCTGTCTTGCCTATAAATATCTAAATTTATCATTTACAATCAAAATATATGCCACATGAATCTTTAAAGCCTTAAAAGGCTGAGGGGGAGTGGGGATTGGGAAGGACATAATACTAAAGGAACATTTATTTAAATATTTACATACCTAGACTTCAAGGTCATTAGTTACCTACAGCATATGGGGGTCTGAGGAGGAAGGAAGACAACAAAAGCATAACATTTCCTTACATATGAATGAGGTTTTAGCATCCTCTTGCATTATTGAATGGGAAACACACAAAGCAGATATGAAAGGATAAATCATGTCCAGAGTTAAGAAAGAAGAAAGAAAGAAAGAAAGAAAGAAAGAAAGAAAGAAAGAAAGAAAGAAAGAAAGAAAGAAAGAAAGAAAATCATAACAAAAATGAAACAGAGAAGTAATGTTATTTGTTGACTCACTTTGCTATTCTTCCATTCCCAGATATTTGCAAGTAACTGAAAGAGCTAACTATGAATTGAATAAAGTGCTCTCCACTAAGGCAGACTTTGCATTACCATGTCTGTGTCAGAGGTTTTAGGAATCTGGAGAATTGCAGAGTAAAGATTTGGCTTGGAATTTTATTCTAAAGGTGTGGGGTGATCAGAATACATTTATAATATCTGAAGATACAAAGAATAGCTAGCTCTCCCAGTGGTGTCCATAGAGGTGCATGAAAAAGATTAAGATGGCAGCTGAGGCTGTACAGTAGAAGCTTGTCCCCTTTTTATGGGCAATGCATGTAAAAAAGGGCAAAGCTTCAATCATGCCACCACAGCCATAATTTTTATTTTTTTTACCTTGCTCCATTGTTGCCCTGAGCCCTAACCTGTCTTTCATGCCCCAGTTCCAACTCTGCTGTCTTCCCTTAGAATGCTTCATTATAGTAGCCACAGTTACACATGCTTTTGTTAGAATTGTAATTGTTCAGGATTCTAAAACAAGCAAGGACTCAATATGAACACTGTATTATCAACTGTGGTGTTCATCCTCTTTTTACCCTCCCCTCCCAAAAAAGAGAGAGAGGGGTATTTGTGAGAAAATGAATCAAACCACTTTTTCTCTTTTTAAACAGAATCTTCTGCATCTAGATAATCAACAAAAAATGTGATCTCTACTTTAGTTTTAATCTCTCTAAACCCAGATAACCACAGCTAAAAGCATATACAAGTTACTCTTAGCTCTGTCTATTGTCTATTATGCTGCATTTTTTATTTTGTGATTTAAAAGAATCTGGGTCACAGGATATTCTGTTTAAAAGACAAGCTAAAGTTTTTTTTCTCACTCACTGGTGCCACAGAGTCTGCTAGTATTCAGGTTACTCTTACTAAGTAAGGTATCTCTTTGTACTCTCAAGGTATTTTGTTACCATATATGGTATTCTTGTTTGAATGAGCTGAGTTTGAGAAGTCACATGCTAATTGGTTACTATGGTGATCTATTGCCGGCAAGCAAGATTTAAATGTACAAAGGTCAATCTTTTGTTTAGCCTGCCTGTACTTCTCTGTTTCTTTTACTATTCAAATGAAGATAGTTTGCTGCCTGTGCCTCTATGCAGGTAAACAGATTGTAAATATGTTTCTTGTTTTTTGAATAAATGTAACTTTATTTTTTACTGCAAAAGAATAGTTTATTTTTTTCATCTCTCTCAATGCAAGCTTCTAAAACTCTAAACTCAAGTAAAATTATTAGGTTATGGGCCCAGCTCAGATAAGCTAGAAGCAAAATTATATAAAAATGAGAGATCAGGAAAGAATTTCATTTGCATTTGAAAGGCAAGTGAGAAAAGGCCAGGGAAGACTTTTAGTTTGAAACTTCCTGGAGACTGCAAAGCCATTTGTTTGTCTGTTTGAAGAAGAAGCCTCATGAATTTCAAACGGGAGAGAAATGGCTGCTGCAAGTTACCAAGGTATGCCTTTAGAACATCTTTCAGGCTGTAATTATTTAAACTGGGCTCTGAAAATGGAGAGTTTTCTTCGGAGAGAAGACCTAAGGTCTCCCATAGGTGATGCAACTCCTGCAAATCCTGATCAAGTTTGGGTGAGAGGGGATGAGAGGTGCAAAGCTTTGATAATTTTAGGAGTGGAGGATACTCAGCTCGTGCATGTTCATGGTTTGCAAACTTACAAAGAATTATGGGACTCTTTATGTAATTTATATGTAAATACTACAGCTGGAAGTAAAGTAACTTTAACCAAAAAGCTGTATAAAGCTCATTTACCAGAGCATGGCAATTTACCTGAGCATATCCACAAACTTCAAAAGTATTTTGTTGAACTTCAAGAATGAGCATTGGAATTTACTCCTCCCACAAAAGGCTACATCATTTTGTCTTCGCGGAATGATTCATGGGACACCTTGATCTATATTCTGAAAGTGATCCCTGAAGCTGATTTAACTCCATCGTTTGTCTCTGCTCACCTGCTTGCTGAATGGGAGAAGAGACCGGAAAAATATGCACCATCTCTTCTGGAAAGCTGCAGCATGAAAAGCCAAGAGAATGAAAAAGCCTCGAGTTTCAAGCTTCTGCATTTGCAAGCAAGCATTGCTTTCATTGTGGTTTTCCTGGGCATCTATGCAAGGACTGTGACCAGTTGTTCAAAGGTAAGAAGACTGAAGAGAAGAATAAAGGAACAATGAGAAAGAAAGCTCTGCAGACTTCTCATATTGCACAGGTTGTTGAAAACTGTAATAATAAAGATATTTGGGGGTTAGATAGTGGAGCAAATGGTCATATCTGCAATTGTAAAAGTTCTTTTGCATCTTTGTCTAAAAATAACAAAGTGTTTCCTTGGCTGATGGGTCTATGTCTAAGATCATGGGTTAAGGTGATATGTATCTATCTTGTTTAGTGGAAACTGTTAAAAATGTTTTATTTGTACCAAGTTTTCAATCTAATCTTTTGTCTGTAGCTCAGTTAGTAGCAACTGGATATGCAATAACTTTTAAGATAGATGGCTGTGAAATTAGGAAGGATGGATGCAATTGTGTGCAACTTGTGTTCAGAAGGATTCACTTTACATTTTCCAGAAAGCTTCTGTGAATCAAACTGCAAATGCTGTGTTTGGTAATACCCCAATTCATGACCAGCGTGTTCATTTAATGCATAGGAGGTTTGCTCATGCTAACTTTAAATACATATCACAAATGCCAAACATATGTGCTGATTTAAAATTGAAATCTTGTGATAAATATTAGGATTGTACTGTGTGCAAGGAAAACAAGCTTATAGAGCTCCTTTAAAGAAATTTGCAGATAGAACTACTTCTAGACCTTTAGAAATAGTCCATTCTGATATCATTGGTCCCTTTTATCCTAGTTTTGGAGAAACAAGTTATATTTTGACCATAATTGATGATTTTTCAAGGTATACATTCATCTATCTGTTGAAACATAAAGATGAGTCATTTGAAAAGTTTAAAAGTTTTGTAACATGGGCAAATGGAAAATTCCCAAAGCCTGTATCTGCTTTGCAATCTGACAGAGGTGGAGAGTATTTGTCTACAAAATTTAAAAGTTTTTTGTCAGAAAAAGTGATAGAGCACATTTTGTCTAACCTGTATACTCCTGAACAAAATGGAGTTGCTGAGCATAAGGGCAGAACTCTGAAAGAAGCCATGATGTGTTTGCTTAAAGATGCAAGATTACCATTTAATTTTTGGGGTGAAGCAGTGTCCACAGCTTGTTATGTTCAAAACAGTTTGTTTAATAGTGCAATTGAAGATACACCATTTCATTTGTTTTATGAAGTGAAGCCTAAGGTCAGTCACCTCAGAGTTTTTGGAAGCACAGCTTGGGTGCACATTCCTAAGCAGCTGAGGTGCAAGGGGGCTCCCAGAACAAAGAAAACTATCTTTGTTGGGTATGAACAAAGCCAGATGAGCTACAGGTTCATACTAGGTAATCAATTAATAATTACTAAAAGTGCTTCATTTGCTAAGCAAAATTTGGACAAAATAAACTTCAGTTCTTCAACTGATTTATCCATGGGGGAACAACAAGGTTTTGCTGATGGTGATCTGAGTAAAATAAATAAACCTGAGGAACAGCAAGCTGAACTGTCTGAAAAGACAGAGGTTTCTCAGGAAAATGGTGGGAGTCGGAATGTTAGTCCTGTCCTACCTCACAGGTCTCAAAGGTGTAATAAAGGGGTTCCTCCTTCATGTTATGAAGTGTATGTAGTGAAAGCATTTCACATTCACACAGAACCTGAATCTCTAGAGCAAATAAATGAGATGCAATCTGAAATTGCTGAATGATGGCATGAAGCAATGCATTAGGAATTAGCTTGCATAAAAGAAAAGAAAACCTGGAAATTGGTTAATCTACCTCCAAATGAACATTGTTTGAATTGTAGATGGGTTTTTAAATTGAAAAATGATACAGATGGTAAAATTCAGAAATATAAAGCAAGATTGGTTGCAAAAGGGTTTTCTCAAAGAAAAGATGTGGATTATGATGAAACATTTGCTCCTGTAACAAAGGGTGAGTCTATCAGGCTGCTGTTAAAGGTTGCTGCTATCAAAAAGATGTCTGTGTATCACTATGATATTCAAACGGCATTTCTGTATGGTGTATTGTAACAGAAATTGTACATCCATCAACCTCCTGGATGTGAATAAGGTAAACATCTTGTGTGTGAATTGTATAAGTCCATTTATGGTCTAAAACAAGCTGCTCACTGTTGGAATATTAAACTTGATGAAACTTTGCAAAATTTTGGGTTTGAGAAAGGGATAGCTGATCCATGTGTTTATGTAAAGAAATATAAGCAAGGTTTTATGTACTTATGCTTGTATGTGGATGATTTATTGCTGCTTACTTCATCAGATAAGAAAAGACATGCTTTTGAGGAATGTATGAAAAGTAATTTCACATTGAAACATCTTGGAAAAGTTACAAATTTTCTAGGTTTGGAAATTCACAGAGAAGAAGATGGAAGTTTTCTGATAAACCAAAGTAGTAAGATTAAGAAACTGCTAGAGGATTTTAAAATGCAGGAATGTAAGTCTGTTTCCACCCCCATGCTTCCCGAATTTTTAAAGGAGGAGGGGGAGAAGGGGGAAGCTGAGTCATCACAAGCAGATGGTTTTAGATCTGCCATTGGACGTTTACTATACATTGCCAATAATTCTAGGCCAGATATTTCAAACAGTGTGTCAATTTTGAGCAGATTTGTGGAGAATCCTACATCTGCTGCAACACTTGTATTAAAAAGACTTTTTAGGTATTTACAAGGTACCAAGGATTACTGTTTGAAATTATCTGCTTCTGAAATGGGAATAATTAGAAAGCTGGTGTGATGCAGATTGGGCTGGAGATCTATCTGATCATAGGTCCGTTTCTGGAGCTGTAATTAAATTTGCTGGGTCTACTATTGCTTGGTATTCTAGAAAATAATCTCTAGTGGCAATTTCAACAGCTGAGGCTGAATTCTATGCTTTAGCCCAGATATGTAATGAAATTGTCTGGTTCAAGCAATTATTAAAAGATATAGCAATAGAATTACAGCAGACTGTAACTGTTTATGAAGACAACCAGGCCTGCATTCTTTTAGCATTATCTGAAGGTTGTAGACAGAGAAGAAAGGATATTGACATTCATTTTTATCTTGTTAATGATTTTATTGCCAAGAAAGAGGTCATTTTAAAATATTGTGACATCAAACACATGTTAGCAGACATTTTATCAAAACCACTTGTAGGAGTGAGACAGAGAAATAATTGAAAAATTATTTTTATTTTCAGATTCTTTCTAATCATAAAAAAGGGGAGTGTTGTATTTTTTATTTTGTGATTTAAAAGAATCTGGGTCACAGGATATTCTGTTTAAAAGACAAGCTAAAGTTTTTTTTTCCTCACTCACTGGTGCCACAGAGTCTACTGGTATTGTTACTCTTACCAAATAAGGTATTTCTTTGTACTCTCAAGGTATTCTGTTACCATATATGGTATTCTTGTTTGAATGAGCTGAGTTTGAGAAGTCACATGCTAATTGGTTACTATGGTGATCTATTGCTGGCGAGCAAGATTTAAATGTACAAAGGTCAATCTTTTGTTTAGCCTGCCTGTACTTCTCTGTTTCTTTTACTATTCAAATGAAGATAGTTTGCTGCCTGTGCCTCTATGCAGGTAAACAGATTGTAAATATGTTTCTTGTTTTTTGAATAAATGTAACTTTAGTTTTTACTGCAAAAGACTAGTTTATTTTTTCATCTCTCTCAATGCAAGTTTCTAAAACTCTGAACTCAAATAAAATTAATATATTATCTATCTATCTATCTATCTATCTATCTATCTATCTATCTATCATCTGTCTATTTGTCTATTTGTCTATTTGTCTATTTGTCTATCTATCTCTATCTCTATCTCTATCTCTATCTCTATCTCTATCTCTATCTCTATCTCTATCTCTATCTATCTCTATCTCTATCTCTATCTCTATCTCTATCATCTCTATCTCTATCTCTATCTCTATCTCTCATCTATCTATCTCACTGTTTTAATTTTTTTTATCAGAATGTACAGTATTTCACTCTTTGCTTATTGAAACTTAGTTAACTAGAAGCCATTAATTTGGGCCTAACTCCTGGTGATCATTTGATTTGTTCATTTACCCTTCTTTTACTTCCCTTAGCCTTGTCAAGCATACTTCCCCCCACCCCTCCAGCCCATCATCTGCTTGCATCACATGACCAAATGAATCTTACGTCACTGTAATACCAAAACCAGATAAACATCACATACATTGTACAAATGTATAACATTAAAGAAATTAAATGTTAAACTATTAACTTGCAAATGGACTCCAGAAGTTACTAGCAGACTTGATATATTTGGATCAAGTAGGTTTTATTCATGACAGACAAAGGGCTGACAATTTGGGTTCATTAATAAAACCTGTAACTTTTTGCCTGTGTGTCATCTGCAAATTTGGTAAGTATTCCCTCTACCACTTAATCTAAGTCTTTAAAAAATACTGAATTGTAGAGTGTCCAGGACTAAGCCTTGTGGCAGCTTTCTGGATACCTATCTCCAAATTGATAAAATCACCAATTGAGCATGATTTTTGAGACAGCTATGTATTCACTAATTTTTATTTATTTATTTGTTTGTTTGTTTGTTTGTTTATTTATTTATTTATTTATTTATTTTCTATCCCATCTTTATTATTTTTATAAATAACTCAAGGCGGCTAACATACCTAATACTCCTTCCTCCTCCTATTTTCCCCACAACAGCAATCCTGTGAGGTAAGTTGGGCTGAGAGAGTGAGATATATTAAGCCCAAGTTCTTTAATAGCACTGTGAATTTGATCCAGAAATGGACCCTAGTAAAATCAAAATGATATAAACTTGGTTAATTATTGACCATATTAGCTACCACATTTCATCCTAGCTCAATTTTTTGGATCTTGTTCAAAGCACACCTTGGTTTCAGTATATTGCAATAAAATCAAAGGTAAGATCCTTTTTAATTGTTTATTTTAGAATGAGAATATAAATAACATGCAAAAATATTTTTGAAGGTTTCTTGGTTGAGCTATATATTCAGAAGTGAACAACTCCGTGTTGTGCGCCAGTTACGCCCGTTCCTGGATCGAGAGGCCCTTCGAACAGTCACTTGTGCCCTTGTTATCTCACATATAGACTACTGTAACGCGCTCTACATGGGGCTACCCTTGAAGAGTATCCGGAAGCTTCAGCTGGTCCAGAATGCAGCTGCACGGGCTGTTGCTGGTGCCCCTAGATCGGCACATATAACACCGTTGTTCCATCTGGCGGGGTCCAGGAGGCGTGCCTTCTCTGCAGTAGCTCCCGCCCTGTGGAACAATTTGCCCCCAGAGGTGAGATTAGTTCCTTTGCTCCTGACCTTCCAGAAGAACCTGAAAACCTGGCTCTGCCACCTTGCGTGGGACCAAGGAAGGGATAGTCACTCGTGGAGATGGCTAATACCCTATAGAGCTCCTCTTTTACATTAGATTAAGTAAGATCATTTTACTACCTTTGCCTCTGGATTCTAATCTTGTTTTAACATTTTTATTTTAGATTTTATGTATACTTTTTTGTTTTTGTTTTTACTATTTTATTGTAAACCGCCTAGAGTCCCTCCAGTGGAGGGAGATGGGCGGTGATATAAATTT
This sequence comes from Charina bottae, assembly GCA_023362775.1. NCBI lineage: Eukaryota > Metazoa > Chordata > Lepidosauria > Squamata > Charinaidae > Charina > Charina bottae. The sequence goes on along the minus strand of JALMGJ010000001.1, from coordinate 79,597,652 downwards.
TATAAATAAATAAATAAATAAAAGTCAACAAGAGCCAATGCCTGTGAAGATCATGAATCTTTTCAGAGCATCACCAGTATTTTTCCCCCCAAGATTATAAAAAGATTTCCATTATAGAAAGGTTTGCATATAGAATTTGTTACATGGTTCCATGTTATCAGAGGTTTGAGTTTTCTTCTGAAAGTATATAGTCAAAAAGTATATTGTTACTGAAAAAAAATCTTATTAAAGATTGTTAATGTTATCTGCTTCTTTTAAAATAATTGTACAGCCCTCTCCCTCCTCCCTCCCTCCCCCCTCTCTCTCTCTCATATTTATAGTTTAAATAATGCCAAACAGAATATATGTGTTCCTTCCATGAACTGTTGATTTTTCCCCATCAATAGAAAAAATCCAAACATAAATTTTAAATAAATAAAAAAACAAACAAACAAACAAATAAAAGCATTCATCCTTTTCTGATCAGCTAAAATGATTCACGACACTGCCCCCATCCCTCCAGTTTTCAGTAACAGTCTATATTGGGATTCAAATCACTAGATACATTTCTATAGAAGTGGTTGATAACATGAATGAAAATTAATATATATCAGTGGTAGAAAATAGCATGCTTCGTGCATTGTTCTTAATGTGAGTAGAGTGGAAGATGTGCATAAAGCCTAACTATTATATACGTTCACCAGATGTCATGGAAAATCTGCACAAATGAGCAGCGTCAACAGAGGGTTTTGCACAGTGCCTGATTAATATTCATAGTCTCTGAATTGTGAATTGTGTTAGGGAATATATAGAACTTCTGTTTACTGTAAATCTATCACATATAGCCTGTCAGTACGGAGTGTTATTTTCCACAAAATTAATATATTTGAGCATCACAATATTGTCTTCATCCTTCTAATATATGTATATTTCCTGTGCTGCTCAGAGAATATGTGAATATCTGGTACGTATATTCTCCACATAGCTGTCATTAATTCAAACATACCTTCAACTCATACATTTTAACAACTAGGAATTATACAGGAATTAAGAGCAGTTCATCTTAAGTATCTTGTGGAGACACTTATACATACCATTCAGGTAGTCCAATTACTACTGAGCTAAACCGTGAAGGGACACCGAAGACGGGAAGGCTGTGGGAGAGAGGTCAGACTAAATACGATCCCTGGGGAAGGTAATGGCAACCCACCCCAGTATTCTTGCCGTGAAAACTAAATGGATCAGTACAACCAGAGATATGTCGGTATACCATCGGAAGATGGGACTCCCAGGTCAGAAGATGGTCAAAATGCTACTGGGGAGGAACAGAGGACACATTCAACTAGCCCCAGATGTGATGACGCAGCTAGCTCAAAGCCAAAAGGACGGCTAGCGGCCGACGGTGCTGGTGGTGAACGACGAATCCGATGTTCTAAAGATCAACACACCATGGGAACCTGGAATGTAAGATCTATGAGCCAGGGCAAATTGGATGTGGTTATTGGTGAGATGTCAAGATTAAATATAGACATTTTAGGTGTCAGTGAACTGAAATGGACTGGAATGGGCCACTTCACATCAGATGACCACCAGATCTACTACTGTGGACAAGAGGACCACAGAAGAAATGGAGTAGCCTTCATAATTAATAATAAAGTGGCTAAAGCAGTGCTTGGATACAATCCAAAAAACGATGGAATGATCTCTATTCGAATTCAGGGTAAGCCATTTAACATCACAGTGATCCAAATATACGCCCCAACCACAGATGTTGAAGAAGCAGAAGTAGATCAGTTCTATGAGGATCTGCAGCACCTACTGGATAATACACCAAAAAGAGATGTTATTTTCATTACAGGAGACTGGAATGCTAAGGTGGGTAGTCAGACGACACCTGGAATTACAGGCAAGCATGGTTTGGGAGAACAAAATGAAGCAGAACATAGGCTGATAGAATTTTGCCAAGACAACTCACTGTGCATAACAAACACACTCTTCCAACAACCTAAAAGATGACTTTATATATGGACTTCACCAGATGGTCGACACCGAAATCAGATTGACTACATCCTTTGCAGCCAAAGGTGGCGGACATCTATACAGTCAGTAAAAACAAGACCTGGAGCTGACTGTAGTTCAGATCACGAACTTCTTATTGCAAAATTTAGAATCAGACTAGAGAGAATAGGGAAGACCCACAGATCAGTTAGATATGAGCTCACTAATATTCCTAAGGAATATGCAGTGGAGGTGAAGAATAGATTTAAGGGACTAGATATAGTAGATAGGGTCCAGGAAGAACTATGGACAGAAGTTCGCAACATTGTTCAGGAGGTGGCAACAAAAAAGTCCCACAGAAAAAGAAAACCAAGAAGGCAAGATGGCTGTCTGCTGAGACACTGGAAGTAGCCCAAGAAAGAAGGAAAGCAAAAGGCAACAGTGATAGGGGGAGATATGCCCAATTAAATGCAAAATTCCAGAGGTTAGCCAGAAGAGATAAGGAATTATTTTTAAACAAGCAATGTGCGGAAGTGGAAGAAGACAATAGAATAGGAAGGACAAGAGACCTCTTCCAGAAAATTAGAAATATCGGCGGTAAATTCCAGGCAAAAATGGGTATGATCAAAAACAAAGATGGTAAGGACCTAACAGAAGCAGAAGAGATCAAGAAAAGGTGGTAAGAATATACGGAAGATCTTTATAGGAAGGATAATAATATTGGAGATAGCTTTAACGGTGTGGTCAGTGAGTTAGAGCCAGACATCCCGAAGAGTGAGGTTGAATGGGCCTTAAGAAGCATTGCTAATAACAAGGCAGCAGGAGACGACGGTATCCCAGGTGAACTGTTTAAAATCTTGCAAGATAATGCTGTCAAGGTGATGCATGCCATATGCCAGCAAATTTGGAAAACACAAGAATGGCCATCAGATTGGAAAAAATCAACTTCTATCCCCATACCAAAAAAAGGAAGCACTAAAGAATGTTCAAACTATCGAACAGTGGCACTTATTTCACATGCCAGTAAGGTAATGCTCAAGATCTTGCAAGGTAGACTCCAGCAATTCATGGAGCGAGAATTGCCAGATGTACAAGCTGGGTTTAGAAAAGGCAGAGGAACTAGAGACCAAATTACCAATATCCGCTGGATAATGGAGAAAACCAGGGAATTTCAGAAAAACATCTATTTTTGTTTTATTGACTATTCTAAAGCCTTTGACTGTGTGGATCATAACAAATTGTGGCAAGTTCTTGGTGGTATGGGGATACCAAGTCATCTTGTCTGCCTCCTGAGGAATCTGTATAACGACCAAGTAGCAACGTTAAGAACAGAGCACGGAACAACGGACTGGTTTAAGATTGGGAAAGGAGTACGGCAGGGTTGTATACTCTCACCCTACCTATTCAACCTGTACGCAGTACACATCATGCGACATGCTGGGCTTGAGGAATCCAAGGCTGGAGTTAAAATCGCTGGAAGAAACATTAACAATCTCAGATATGCAGATGATACCACTTTGATGGCTGAAAGCGAGGAGGAGTTGAGGAGCCTTATGACGAAGGTGAAAGAAGAAAGTGCAAAAGCTGGATTGCAGTTAAATCTCAAAAAAAAAACAAGATTATGGCAACCAGCTTGATTGAAGACTGGCAAATAGAGGGAGAAAAAGTGGAGGCAGTGACAGACTTTGTATTTCTAGGCGCAAAGATTTCTGCAGATGCTGACTGCAGCCAGGAAATCAGAAGATGTCTACTTCTCGGGAGGAGAGCAATGGCAAATCTTGATAAAATAGTTAAGAGCAGAGACATCACACTGACAACAAAGGTCCACATAGTTAAAGCTATGGTATTCCCTGTAGTAAGCTATGGCTGTGAGAGCTGTACCATAAGGAAGGCTGAGCGAAGGAAGATAGATGCTTTTGAACTGTGGTGTTGGAGGAAAATTCTGAGAGTGCCTTGGACTGCAAGAAGATCAAACCAGTCCATACTCCAGCAAATAAAGCCAGACTGCTCACTTGAGGGAATGATATTAAAGGCAAAACTGAAGTACTTCGGCCACATAATGAGAAGACAGGATACCCTGGAGAAGAAGCTGATGCTAGGGAAAGTGGAAGGCAAAAGGAAGAGTGGCCGACCAAGGGCAAGATGGATGGATGATATTCTGGAGGTGACAGACTCAACCATGGGGGAGCTGGGGATGGTGACGGCCAACAGGAAGCTCTGGCGTGGGCTGGTCCATGAAGTCACGAAGAGTCGGAAGCGACTGAACGAATAAACAACAAGTCCAATTACTATTAGGGACTGAACCGTCCTGCTGCTATGCCAGCAGAATGGCTGGTATGACTTACATGGTATGTCTTAGCAGGTTTTTCAGCTTGAAAGCCTCACTTCTTTCTATACCGCCTAGGGACTGCAGGGCAGGGGATATGCTTGGGGATATTGTGATGTCATTGGATGGGTGGGGCTGACATTTTTTTCCTGTTTTTTAGGGATGAAATTTCCACCTTGAAAATACCCCCATATGGGAGAAATCCCTTCAAAAGCCTCCACAAATATAAGGTTCCAAAGTGTTTTCCCTCACTCTGGAAGGGGTGTAGGATCTAGAAATGATGGGTGTGTCCATTGGGAGGGGGTGGAATTATTATTTTTTAAACAACTAAAAATCAAGATGGCGGTTGTGTTAAAGCATGGACAAAGGAGTGGAGCATCAGTCATTTGGTTGTGATTACCACCTTGATTTTTTTTAACTCCCTCCCCCCCAATACCCCTAGTACATGAACCTACATTTTAATTATTATGTGACTGCTCTCATATCATGGCATAGGCTTGATTCCATTTTTCGCAGTTGTTTTATTGCTTTCCTGCCTTAAGAACTGCAAGATGCATTTGGAAGATATTGGGATAAAAGCATAATTTGGACCCTTACTCATTTGATAAATTTACACTCTGGGACAAACCTATTTTGAATATGACAGGTAAATCTCTTTTTTTTATTATAGGCAACATGTGATCTTTTAACCTTTTAACCTACTAATCATTTATAACAGAGAAATCAAGTATTTAAATCATTTGAGTTTTCCCAAGAGGAACTTGGATTGCTCAAAATTGTGAAATGGTAATATATTCAATGAAAACATCTTTTGTATTTGTAGTATGATTCATCTGTATTAGCAGCATCTAAAACTTCTGTTACTATCAACACTGGGTAGAGTTCTAGTCAATTCCAAATCTACAGTTCTTTTAAAAAATAAAGAATACCATTATGTAGCTCTTATGCAAGAACTCTAGAATGAAAAGTTGCAATACCCTACATTAACAAAACAATTAGTAAAGTTTTTAAATAATTTTAAAATATTTAAATTTTAAATTTTAAATCATTAAGATTTCTTATAATCTTAAAATGAGATTAATTCAATAAAAGTTTGTATTTCATATTTATTGGTATCTCAGAGGATATTTTAAAAAGGTTGCTTATCAACCTTTTTATTCTGGAAAGGTAAAATAAGTGAATGGCACTTATTTGTATGGACATTACTTACATTGCTGAATGTTTATATACTGTTGATCTTGCACTACTTTACTTTAGAGGGTAGGCAGATTTTGGGGTATCTGCCAAAGTTCATGCTTAGAAGGGGCCTCATTGTAAACTCCTGGAGAAATTTGCTGTTGCTATGAGTTCATTTGCTTGTTCTATGGACCAAACTAAACGAGAGGGAGAGGGAGAGAGGATACAGCTGCCATGTCATTGGATAAGGACTGAAACGTTTCCACTGAGAAAATAGAAATCCAGTTGACATGGTTCAAGCTACAGACAATTCCACCTGGATGACTTGAGAACCTTCATCGACATATTGCCATACATTTTGGGGAAGAAACCCTGAAGTTGGTAAGGAAACTCGAGAAGTTTAAATTTGACTATAAGGATCTGACTGATAGGCAGTGATTATATACTACGGATCATGATGTTGATAAAGAAAAGCAGCTTTACAATAAAAATTCCTTTCTTCTTGTACTTCCTCTTCTTTCCTGAACAACACTGACTGCAAATTCTGTTACAGCAGGTTTTCCTTACTAGCATAATAGTTATATCACTTGCCTTCTACAAAAAAGGTCCCCAGTTTGGAAAAGTGATAAAACAATGCACTGTGGACTTATTAAAAACCAAACCAAACCCCATCCCAGAAGAGAAGTAGGCAGCTCAGAAAAAGAAAAATAATAATAAAAAAATCCTGTTGGGCTTTGAACCAGGGACATTCAAGGTTGGGAACAACTGTTATCACCACTACGCCAGTAAAGAAAACCTACTACATCAAGCTCCGCAGCCAGTGTTACTCAAGAAAAGCAGGGACAATCCAGTCTCTACTAAGCAGCCAGTCAAAGTGCAGCAGCTGGCCCAGGAGAAGGTTCTGTACAGCAGGCAAAAGAGATAGCAGAGCTCTGAGCCAACAGAAAATGTTTCCAGAGATCACCTTCCTGGTGGGCAGGGGCTGACAGTGCCGCTGGTTCTTCCATGCCTGTGGTTGCTGGCCAGTAATGGGGATGGGCCAACCTGGTAGTGCGACTAAGCCCTTATTTAGTTGCTAATCTGTGGCAACCTTTGTACAGCCTTCACCGAGAAGCATAAATCTCTTAGGTTGTTCTCAAAGGTTGGGCAAGCGGTTTGAATATCCTTGAAGTTTAAATTTTCCTGATTTAAAACACTGTAATGAATCTGATTTTCTGCAAGCTACTTTTTATGGCTAGGAATATCAAACAGATTGCCACCAAGTGACATGAGGGGATAATCTGTTTCTCATTATTCATGATCAGACAATGATCCATGCATCCATATGAATCATTTAATCAACCAAGTATACAACAGCTCCTCCCCACATTTTAAAGAATCAGTTTATCATTTCATTTTTGCAGGTTATGTTAGTTTGTTTCCGATGAAATTCATGAGGAATTTAATTCTTTTACTTCCCTAAACAAGAACTAATCTATCCTGGCAGGGTAAGGAAGGGATTGGATGGTATGCATTGTGTGGTGGAGTTCAACCTGAAACAAAAATAAGTTGATACAAAAGATTTTAGGTTTGGTTCAATTTAAAATTGTGTATTTTATTATTATTATTATTATTATTATTATTATTATTATTATTATTATTATTATTTCAACTTGGTGCTGGCGTGGGAAGTTGGGGAGAGGGAAGTTGTTTTTGTGGGAAATCTATTAACCTCCATTGATGATGAGATCTTACTGTTATTTAAAATTAGGAGGCAGAGTGTTTTATCTTCTTTTCATAAAGTAACAAGACTTAACAACATGGGTGGTATAGCTGGAGACAAACAGCCTAGTGGCATTATCATGGGTTGCTGAATGGCCCCAAGGGAACAGTTGGTTGTCTCATTGTCAGAAAAGATTTACTAAAGTATCGGTAAAATTACAAGAGAATGGAGTACTTTAGTTCTATATATCTTCCAAGATATTTTTTGCCAATGTCATTTTTTTTCTACAGTGGTTTTTTACCAAATCATCAACCTAATAAATCCAAAGTGCTGAAATAACTATTATCTAATTTTACAGCCTTGCATTGAGTGCATCAATTCACATGATCAGTTCAAGTATCAAATTATACTTGAGACAGAACTCTGTCATGTCTGGGGCTGGCTACAATTGCTCTCATTATTTCTCCCTGCAAAAGTCCTCAATAGCTTCATTGGAACATGCATTATTTTGTTCACCAAGGACAATCTTACAGTCAAAATGATGTATCACATTTCCTGAATTCTCGATTTTTTTCAAAAAGGCTTTGCTCTGAAAAGCCAAAATACAGATTTTATACTTCTATCCCAATGCGAAAGGAATAAATTTTAATAAATCAACATGCTTCACAGAAGGGGTGGTAATGGCTATGGGTGTGTGTGGTGAAAACAGAATTTTGCCTTAGCAACTCTATGAGATTCCTAGATTTTACTTATTTCAACACCAGCAAAACTGCTACTCTTAAGTTTTAAAGGACTCTGGGGTTCAAGGTTAGGTAGAGAGAAATCATTCATCATGTTTTATCACAAATAGAAAAGAGCACCCACGAGACAGAGAGGGTGAGTGTGTTATACAATTCCCGCATAAAAATGGAAGGAAGCTCTATTTTGTAATGATTAGAAATAAAGGTGGTAGCACAGAATAAATAAGACATCTCCACCACAGCTATCTTTTCTACAGTTTCCAAATCACTACATACTTATATTAAGTACCATTTTAACCCTTAGGACTGATGACAGAACTAAGGCTGGAATTGGTTAAATAGTTTTAATATTATACATATTCTGACTTAATTTCTTCTTTCTGTCCCATTGTGACCCCCATGTTAATTAGGAATCCTTCTGAAAGTGTAGTTTGTTTCTTCTGAAGTGTTATTAGAACCAGATGAAATGGCCTTGTATGTAGATATTTGCTGGTTCAGCCATATTTATTGTGGTCTGCATAAATGTTTGTGCTTTTTATCTTAGTACACTTACTAAAACCTCCTACTGTGTTTCCAGAAAGGAGGGGGAAAGTGACTATTTGCTTTTGGTACCCCTTTCCTCCATTCCAGCTTTTGCTTTCTGGGGACCAGAGTGTAATTCTCTACCCTGATTTTCATCAGATATAGATCTTTCTAAATTCCCTTAATTGCCAGATCATAGCTCTCCTATTAACTGCTCTTTCTCTTTCTCCTTCCCCCCCAGATTCTCCCCCTTTAGCTGGCTGTTTTGCCCAGTGCTGAATCCCACTTACCTATCACCCCTTTACGAGGACCTATCTCACCTTGCTGATTTTGAAAAAGCTAAGTGGGTTTGGATCTCTTCAGTATTTGGAAGGGAGGCTACCAGGAAATCCCAAGGCTCTTGACTTGATCGGGGAAGTTTTAAAAAGCCACCATGGAGGAAAGAGGAAGGAGCTGGGGGCACAGGAAATGTTTTCTTCATGCCTTCCTGTCAAAAGATGGGCATTTGTTTATTTATTTATTTATCATACTTATATAGCCTATATATTTATATAGCCTATACCTGTGATGGACTATAGTAATGCAGCAGGTTCTCAAGAAGGAGGGAGCACATTCCAAGGAGGGGGGCAAGACCAGTAACAACACAGCCCTGAGTTGGACCGTGGGAAGTTTGCTTGCAGTCTTTTCACACAAAAATGCACTCTTACCCTGGATATTCATTTCAGTAGGATAATTTAGGACTGTCTGGGGAATCATTTTCTTAACAATTGGGGAAGGGTCAGACTGTGACATCCTTACCAAACTACTGCAAATCACCCAGAGTTTATTCTTGCCATAAAACACTCACAATAAAATAGAACAGAGTGAAAATCAAACATTAAGCATGGAGTGAAAAATCTCTGCTTGATGAACACTTGGCTATACCTGATAAAAAATCTAAATGATCAGGCAATTACTTTTAGCATCTTATTTTGTCCTCAGGATATACAGATATAAATCTCTATATACCAGTCTATATCTAGTCTCTCTATATGTTGTTTATTCATTCAGTCGCTTCCGACTCTTCGTGACTTCATTTCTTGCTTTATTTCCTGGAGTATGGACTGGTTTGATCTTCTTGCAGTCCAAGGCTCTCTCAGAATTTTCCTCCAACACCACAGTTCAAAAGCATCTATCTTCCTTTGCTCAGCCTTCCTTATGGTCCAGCTCTCACAGCCATAGGTTACTACAGGGAATACCATTGCTTTAACTATGCGGACCTCTGTTGTCAGTGTGATGTCTCTACTCTTAACTATTTTATCAAGATTTGCCATTGCTCTCCTCCCAAGAAGTAGACGTCTTCTGATTTCCTGGCTGCAGTCAGCGTCTGCAGTAATCTTTGCGCCTAGAAATACAAAGTCTGTCACTGCCTCCACTTTTTCTCCCTCTATTTGCCAGTCGTCAATCAAGCTCGTTGCCATAATCTTGGTTTTTTTGAGGTTTAACTGCAACCCAGCTTTTGCACTTTCTTCTTTCACCTTCGTCATAAGGCTCCTCAACTCCTCCTCGCTTTCAGCCATCAGAGTGGTATCATCTGCATATCTGAGATTGTTAATGTTTCTTCCAGCGATTTTAACTCCAGCCTTGGATTCCTCAAGCCCAGCACGTCGCATGATGTGTTCTGCGTACAGGTTGAATAGGTAGGGTGAGAGTATACAACCCTGCCATACTCCTTTCCCAATCTTAAACCATTCCGTTGTTCCGTGCTCTGTTCTTACCGTTGCTACTTGGTCGTTATACAGATTCCTCAGGAGGCAGACAAGATGACTTGGTATCCCCATACCACAGTCAAAGGCTTTAGAATAGTCAATAAAACAGAAATAGACGTTTTTCTGAAATTCCCTGGCTTTCTTCATTATCCTCTGCCTTTTCTAAACCCAGCTTGTACATCTGGCAATTCTCGCTCCATGAATTGCTGGAGTCTACCTTGCAAGATCTTGAGCATTACCTTACTGGCATGTGAAATAAGTGCCACTGTTCGATAGTTTGAACATTCTTTAGTGCTTCCCTTTTTTGGTATGGGGATATAAGTTGATTTTTTCCAATCTGATGGCCATTCAGTCTATATCTGGTCTTTGTCAGTATCAAATCATTAATTCATTCCAACTAAGTTCCATATGGCTCCATAAAATAACAAAGCTAAATTGAAGCATATAAACAAATTTTAAAAAACCCATGTTTGGTTTCATAGATAACTTTTCCCAACAGGTATTTTGTTTAATATATAGTAAAGGTAAAGGTACCCCCCGCACATTTGTGCAGTTGTGTCCGACTCTAGGGGCCGGTGCTCATCTCCGTTTGTTAGCCAAAGAGCCAGCGTTGTCCAAAGACACTTCCACGGTCATGTGGCCACATGACACGTGCGGAACGCTGTTACCTACCCACCGAAGTCGTACCTATTAATCTACTTGCATTTGCATGCTTTCGAATTGCTAGGTTGGCAAGAGCTGGAGCTAGTGCGGGAGCTCACTCCGCATGCAGGGCTAGGGATTCGAACCTCCAAACTTTGATCTTCCGATCGACAAGCCTGGCGTCCATATATTCTTTGTATATATATTTTTCGCATATTTTTCCTAGTGCATGCATTTTTATATAGGAATTTTCCAAATATGCATTTTGGTATGCACATTTTTCAAATACATACATTTTTATATCCAATCTATCAGTTGAGAAATATTTCAAGACAACAACAGACTTCTTGAAGTCCATTCCCATTTGGACAGTAAACAATTCCATTTTGGAAGATCACACAGTTTCTTTTAAATTGTGTCAGATTTGATTTATTTGATACCTCTGTTTGACCTTGATGTGATGAGCTGCACCTATACTGGTACAGCAATGATTAAAATAAAATGTCCCTTTAGTTGAGCCTTGATTCCTTATGACAACACATACATATCCATGTGGTTTTATTGGCAAAAATATGAAATTGTTTCATCACTGCCTCTTGGGGTTTTGTTTATCTTTTGACTTCCCAATATAGTCTATAGTCTTGGGGTTTCCTTCTGGCCTACCATCCAAGGGCTAACTAGTTTCTGCTTAGCTTTTTCAAGATCATGCAAGGTGGGCTTAGGTGCTGCCAGCTGCTGGGATGCATAGCAAAGGGGTAAACACTAAGACAGATTATCAAGAGGGCCGGATGGGGGACAGCATTACTCTGTCCCATTTGACATCTAGAGATGCAGTCTACAGTATGTCCACATACTCCCCTTGGACACTCCCCAGTTACTTCTATAAGATGATGTATGCCCTTCTCCCTGGCCCATATAGATGCTCTCCCTACTAGGGTGATAGCTGGTCAATATGCTACCTTTCCATATGAAGATCAAGTAAGTATTTGTTTGAACACAGAGGTTGAGTCTGTTTCACACATCCTTTTAAAATGCCCACTGTACTCACAGTGGCAATCACAGCTAATTTATCTGCTCTTTAGTCTGATAAACTCTAGCCATTATGAGGAGGTTAACGTATTCTTAATAAATGACCAATACTCAGCTGTTTCAAAGGCAGTAGCAAAATTTTTATTTATAGCCTTAGCTTATAGAAACCATTTGGTACCTTCAATGAAATGTTAACTTTATAGGGTTCTTCCTTTTATATATGTAAGTACTGTTACTTATGCATGTATTAATGGAGTGCTGTATTTTTAAATTCTGTGACTTGGTCTTGGACTGTAAATAAATAAATAAATAAATACATAATGGCCACCTGCATATGCCCACACTACTTGGCCAAATATACAGTAAGAATGTGTGAAGTTGGAAAGAACGTGTTGTAAGCCATATTGTTAATTCACGATTATCTTTCACATTAAGATTGCACATAAAAAGTTAGGGTAACCAGTTTTAGTAATCTTATGGGACAGTTTAATTTTCCATTGGCCCAAAGGCTGGCTGTATATATTATTATATAATCTATTTTTGTGGGTGGTGAGGGATTTATATATAGAATGCAAAGAGAGATGTAGCACTGAAGTGTACTGTTTCTATCATAATTTTAAGAAACATTTAAAAAAAATTTCTACAAGTGAAAATGTGGGCACTTGGCCATATCTTCATTAAAATTTAGTAGACCCACTTGGACAGATAAATTGTTTCGGGAACTAGACAACTGAACCAGGCCAAAGTTGCTATAACTCTGGAGTCCTATACACTTCACAGATTAGGCTACAATGCAATATTTCCATTTTCACTTCCTTTGCCATTTTAACAGCTATTGGCCATAAATAGTTTCACATCTCTGTAGCTATCTCACCCTTTCAATCCCTTTGCCATCTATATTTGATTTATGACTATCATAACTTTAAAAAATGAATAGAAGTACAAAGGTACCTAAAGAAAAATAGATACTAGGGCAGGTGACTGAAAGAGGGGGAAATAGGGAAATTGAAAATGGTAGGCCAAACTACAGTAGCTTTGGTGATTTGATCCAAATTCTCCTGGTTTGGTTTCTACTCAGTGCAATGAGAAGTTACAATAGAGAAAATGTGCATGCATATTTGTGTGTGTGTGTGTGTGTGTGTGTGTGTGTGTGTATAAACACACACACACATACATTATATACTGTGGAGTCCTTGGTACTCTCTGAGCTTTGTTGTTTTCTTGCAGATGTTTCATTGCCAGGCTAGGCAACATCTACAGTGAGAAAAGGGAATGGGACTTGCTCTCTGTTTATATACCATGGCTTGTCCTGCTTGTGTTGGTGGGGGTGTTGTTCTAATCTTTGATTAGATTAATACCAAGATTAACACCAGGATTAGCACCTTAGGAACAATCAAACAGCACAATATACCCTAATCAAGGAACTATTAACTCAGTCAATCAACCAAGTAGCAAACAACAGCCCAACCAAGGAACTCCTAAGGGGAGAACAACACCTCCACCAGCACAAGCAGGACAAGCCATGGTATATAAACAGAGATCAAGTCCCACTCCCTTTTCGCACTGAAGATGTTGCCTAGCCTGGCAATGAAACATCTGCAAGAAAACAACAAAGCTCAGAGAGCACCAAGGACTCCTCAGTTCAACACTGAGCTACAAATATTCTCTTCGATTGGTACGTTATATACTGTACATATGTGATTAAATGACAAATCTCAAACTGGAAGGAAACTGTGCTTCATTATGAACGTAGGCAAAATGTCTTCCTAGCCTTGTTGGCTTGGAGCTAATCATTATATACTGTAAGAGTAAGAAGGGCTTAAATTAGGGTAGTTGGGTATTGTAATTAATTATAGCAATGCTGAAGCTCTAAATATTTTTATTTAGCTCAGCTACCCAGAAATTATATGGCACAGCTGACTGGCTCTCACCGTGAGTCCTGGGCTTCAGGACCAGGAGGCACTTATAGCATAAGTAATGAAAACATGATTTGGATCTGAATGGTGAAATGCCCCTCTCTAGACCTCATAGGAGGACAGCCTGTTAGTCTATACTGACACAAAATCAGTATAGTCCGGCATCTGCTGAATTGAGCTGTAGCTCACAAAAGCTTATGCCCTTGAATAACATTCATTAGTTTGAAAAGGTGCTACCACTCCTGATTTTTCGCCTCTCTCTAGATGTCTATCCCAGCATCCAGTTTGGAAAAAATAAAAATAAAATGATATTCACGTGTCCCTAACCAAGACAGCTAGCCTAAGAGGGTTTATTTCTATTTAGGCATTATAAAATATTAAGTCCGGAGGGGACAGAGGGACAAATGTTCAGATCTATGTTGATGGGCAAGGTGTGATAAGGAACTATAACTTTTCAAATTAAAGTTTTCTTCCCCTAGGAAAAATATATACATACATATATACATAAACATATACATAAGTCTGTATACATACACATACACATACACATGCACATGCACATGCACATGCACATACCACATACACATGCACATGCACATGCACATGCACATACAAACTCATTCAGGGTATTTTATAAATCCTTTAGAATTTAGTAGTATTTTGACTGTATTTTATTGTCATAATGTGGCAGAAGTTATTTGATTTTTCTCTCCCTTATTATATGCTTCTCCATCATTCTGAAACCTTTTTGGTTGCCAATGCTTCCTAAAATGTACAAGCTTCAAGGAAGATTTCTCTCTTCCAAATGAAGAAAAACATTGGAAGCTTGGGAAGTCAAGAAGGCAGCAGATCACTGGAGAAATGAAATGAAATTCACCCACGTTCCCATGACCACCTCTTAAATATAGCCTGAAAGAGCTCAATGCTGAAGACGCTCAAATATATCTGACATTTTCTTAGAAGAACACAAGAAACCAGAAACCAGTGTATTCCTTATCTAATAAAATGAATGAGAATGTTTGAAAAAAATGCACAAGTGTGCAACATTACAATTTATCATCAGATCTTCTAACTCAAAAAGAGGAGGCTGGGGGTAGAAAAACTGGTTCATTCCTCTATACATTGATTTTTATAATACTAGAATAGGACTTGAATAGGGACTATACCTACTTCATCTTTGGTTTCTTTATGAACTGAAAGGTTCCTTTGATCCCAGACCCTTGCCTTTGTTTTTGCATGTTGATGATTTTATCATGAGTTAATGTTTAATTCATGTTGAACTGATATGCTAAATGGCAATACTCAAAGAGAGAGCTTTTTCCCCCTGTAAAATCAAACCACATTCATTTGAACTCCATATGAACCACTTCATCCTTTTGAAGTTGAAAATATTAATGAGAATATCAGTATTAAGAAAATGACACACTTAGTCACATTCATTATCTCATGTGAGGCTTTTATGGGGAAGCATCTCTCATGAAAAATTTACTATGTTGTCAGGAAACAGGCAATATCCCTGTCTTAATTGTTAGGCATTTTTCAGTAGGGAAACAAATGTCTAATTGTTGTCTTGAATTCAGGTTTTCATTATCTAATTTTCTTCATGCATCTATTCCTAAAAGTTCCTTTCCTGATAGTGGTAGCTTTGATGCCCACTGCTGTATGCATAACTATTTTGATTCTTAGACAAACGTGAAGAAGGAATGTATTGTCGAAGGCTTTCACGGCCGGAGTTCAATGGCTGTTGTGGGTCTTCCGGGCTGTGTGGCCGTGTTCTGGAAGTTGTGGTTCCTAACGTTTCGCCAGCATCTGTGGCCAGCATCTTCAGAGGGCAGGAGCACAGATAGAAGCAAAATCTCTGTGCCCAGGTAGAGTGGCAATGTTCTATTTGTAGAGCTAAATTATAGGAGATTAGGTGGGGTTTTTTGTTGTGTTGAAATGTTAACGAGTGGCTGATGATCCATCTGAATTGGATCCTACAGGCAAATGGCTATTCCAAGAATGAAATAAAAAGAGCCATCAAACCAAGAAAACAACATCCAACTGAAGAAAAACAGCCCCACACAAACAAAGTATTCCTGCCCTACATCAAAGGAGTCACTGACCGCATGGGAAAACTGATGGAAAAACACAACTTTCAAACAGTCTTCAGACCCACCAGAAAAATACAACAAATGCTAAAATCAGCAAAAGACAAAAGGGACCCCCACACCGCTGCAGGAGTATACCGCATACCATGCAGCTGTGGACAAGTATACATCGGAACCACAAAACGAAGCATTCACACCAGGATAAAAGAACACGAAAGACACTGCAGACTACAGCAACTGGAAAAATCTTCAGTAGCTGAACATGCTCTCAAGCAAACGGGACACAAAATCCTATTTGAAAACACAGAAATACTGGACAACACCAAAAGCCACTACACCAGATTATACAGAGAAGCCATTGAAATTCACAAACACCAGCACAGTTACAATAAAAAAGAAGAAAGTTTAAAAATTAGCAAAACCTGGCTACCAGTCCTGAAAAACACAGCCTGCAAAAGGTCAACGAACTCAGTCCAACCACCAGGACATGGGAATACTTCTCACAATGAACATGCTAATCACGCTCATCAGCCACTCGTTAACATTTCAACACAACAAAAAACCCCACCTAATCTCCTATAATTTAGCTCTATAAATAGAACATTGCCACTCTACCTGGGCACAGAGATTTTGCTTCTATCTGTGCTCCTGCCCTCTGAAGATGCTGGCCACAGATGCTGGCGAAACGTTAGGAACCACAACTTCCAGAACACGGCCACACAGCCCGGAAGACCCACAACAGCCAGTGAAGAAGGAAGATCACGGACAATTGATTATGAGCAGGAAGATAGATTTGATGGCCTTAATCATCCCTTCTAATTCTATGCTTCTGTGATAAAGTCATGTTCAGAAGTTGTACCATTGCCTTTAAACTTCTGCATTACCTAGAAGCTGAACACTTGAAACTATTGCAAAGAGGTCATTGAAATGGTAGCATTTTGTCTAATCTGGTAGGAAGTTCTCAGAACATGCTACATAGCTCACAGTGTCAAATGTTGTTTACCACTTTCTAGCTTCCCTTTAGACTGAACCTATGGAAGGACAGATACTGAAGCTGAAGCTCAAATACTTTGGCCACCTAATGCAAAGAGAGGACTCACTGGAAAAAACCCTGATGCTGGGAAAGACTGAAGGCAAAAGGAGAAGGGGACGGCAGAGGATGAGATAGTTAGATAGCATCACTGATGTAATGAACATGAATTTGAGTAAACTCCGGGAGACAGTGGAGGACAGGAAGGCCTGGTGTGCTATGGTCCATGAGGTCACGAAGAGTTGGACACAACTAAACAACTGAACAACAACAACAAATGGTCCTCCTCCTCCTCCTCCTCCTCATATGCTGGTTTATTGCATGCAGATTTTTTTTTAGTCTGAGAAAGTCTCCAAATTAGAACTGCATTGAAATCATGAAATGGAATTTCATCTTGGGCAATAGGGGGGGAATTTTTAGGAATTCGTTCATTCATTCATTCATTCATTTATCCAACTTCTATCACCACCCATCTCCCCACAAAAGGGGGACTCAGGGCGGTTTACAACGAAGTCAGCAATTAAAACATAAAATACAATATAACAACCCTAAGAAAAAATAAATTAGATATAAATATAAAATCCAAGAGGCAATGAGGTCATATTTAAAAGAGCTCAATGGCACAAGCCAACCCCAAGAGGAGCTACCTTTCCCATCCCAGGTGAGGTGGCAGAGCCAGGTCTTCAATTGTTTCTGGAAGGTCAGGAGTGTGGGGGCCTGCCTCACCTCCAGGGGCAGAATGTTCCAAAGGGCGGGTGCCACTGCAGAGAAGGCCTGCCTCCTAGACCACATCAAGTGAAATTCCCTTACAGACGGGATCCGTAGCATGCCCGCTCTGCATGACCGAGTGGGGAGGGTCAATGTTCTGGGGATGAGATGGTCCCTCAGGTAACCTGGCCCCATGCCATTTGGGCCTTTAAAGGTGATAACCAATACCTTGAATTGGACCCAGAAGCAAACTGGTAACCAATGCAGCTTGTGCAGCAGAGGTGTCACATGTGCCGATCTTGGGGCACCAATAACTGCACACGCAGCCGCATTCTGGACCAGCTGAAGCTTTGGATACTCTTCAAGGGTAGCCCCATGTAGAGTGCATTGCAATAGTCTATATGGGAGATGACAAGGGCATGAGTGACTGCACGGAGGGCATCCCGATCCAGGAAAGGGCATAGCTGGCGCACAACACGAAGTTGCGCAAAGGCCCTTCTGGCCACAAGTGCCACCTGCTCTTCGAGCAGGAGTCGTGAGTCCAGAAGGACCCCCAGGTTCCGCTCTGAGTCTGAATGGGGTAGTGCCACCCCATCCATATCTAAGGATGACAACTCCTTGGATCCAGAGGCGCCATCAATCCACAGCCAATCCGTCTTGCTAGGGTTCAGCTGAAGCCTGTTGTTCCCCATCCAGACCCCCGCAGACTCCAGGCACTGAGAAAGGGCAGCCACCACATCACTTACCTCACCCGGGATGGAGATATATAATTGAGTATCATCACCATATTGATGATACCTCATCCCGTGTTGACGGATGATCTCACCCAGTGGTTTCATGTAGATATTAAATAGGAGAGGGGAGAGAACCGAACCCTGCGGCACGCCACAAAGCAGGGGCCGAGGGTCGGATCTCTCATCTCCTATTACTATCGATTGGGACCAGCCTCGGAGGAAAGAGGTGAACCAGCGTAACACTATGCCGCCCACCCCCAACTCCCGGAGCCATCCCAAAAGGATACTATGGTCGATTTCATACGTATTTGACAGTAAAAGTACAAAGTTATACTAATTTTGTATGGAAAACCAATCCTTCAACAAAACAATTTTCTTTATCTTTTTTAAATGGAAGAGGAAAATACCTAGCCAAAACTCAGCAGAGTGATGCTATATATTATTATTGTCAGGGCATTTTTGTTGGAAAAACAGTTAACTGTTTTGCTAAGCTTTATTCTAAGCATAAAAACAACACAAAAGAGGCACCTAAACAAATACAGGTAGTCCTCGTTTAGTGAACACAATTGAGACCAGCAACCCAGTAGTTAAGCGAAGTGGTTGCTAAGTGAAACCGCAACTGTGCTTATGATCTTACTTTAGCTTTCCTTTGCTTTACAGACCTGTGAAGGATTGGTTTTAAAGTTACTTTTTCATCACCATCATAACTGAACAGTCACTAAATGAGGCAGTTGCTTAATGAGGACCACTTGTAGTAAGTGCTAGGATTGTGCAAGGAGTACCCACCCCATTTCACAGCCAGTTTCTGTGATCTGGAAATAGCCTAATTCAGTTTTTATGGACCAAGGAATTATCTTTTCCTCATGGGCCTTCCTTCCTTCCTTCCTTCCTTCCTTCCTTCCTTCCTTCCTTCCTTCCTTCCTTCCTTCCTTCCTTCCTTCCTTCCTTCCTTCCTCCCTCCTTCCATCCTTCCTTCCTTCCTTCCTTCCTTCCTTCCTTCCTTCCTTCCTTCCTTCCTTCCTTCCTTCCTTCCTTCCTTCCTTCCTTCCTTGCCTTCCTTCCAAAGGCAAAAAGGATGATGTGAAATGCTTCACATTGCAGCTATATTTAACTTTTGAACCAACTATCTGAATAACTCTGACAGATGCAAACTTCACTTAGCCATCTCCAGCACATGGCAGGGAAATGGTGGAGAAGAGCAATGTACAGATGGGAGAAAGCTGCATGAAAGCCACATGAAAGTGGGAATGAGGGTGATGAGGGGGAGTCACAGTTGCCCTTTGCAAGAACAAGTACAATCTCAAGAAATAGCTCAAAGGTCTGGTTGCCAGTAAGGCATGACATTAAACAAAAGGATACAGTGATCTAATATCCCTCTCTCTCTCTCTCTCCCTCTCTCTCTCCCTCTCCCTCTCCCTCTCCCTCTCCCTCTCCCTCTCCCTCTCCCTCTCCCTCTCCCTCTCTCTCTCTCTCTCTCTCCCCCCCCCAATGATTTTGCCACCCATCAAATGCCTGGAATTAGGGAAACCAGTGGTTGGAAGGATCTCTCTTATAAAAAGAAGGGAGACTGATTTACATTACGAGATCCAAAGAAGTAAAATGGACTAAATTCACCTTTAGGGAACCTTTGATTTGAGAAGGCAAAGTTTTGAATAATTTTTAATAAATCAACTTTGTGACCTCTGAAAGATGTCTGTTAAACATCCCCAAATATCCCCATTTAAAACACAAGTAAATTACATGACTCCAATTAAAAAATAAGTCTGAATTAAGAATTAGAAAATCAGTCTTGAAATGAAGGGGTCAATTAACCAGGCATTCTACTGTAGACATTTTAAGACAATAAAAAACACATTATTGGTGAGTAAAAAAAGGTAAAGGTTCCCCCGCACATTTGTGCAGTCGTGTCCGACTCTAGGGGCCGGTGCTCATCTCCGTTTGTTAGCCGAAGAGCCAGCGTTGTCCGAAGACGCTTCCACGGTCATGTGGCCGCATGACGCGCGCGGAACGCTGTTACCTACTCACCAAAGTGGTACCTATTAATCTACTTGCATTTGCATGCTTTCGAATTGCTAGGTTGGCAAGAGCTGGAGCTAGTGCAGGAGCTCACTCTGCACGCAGGGCTAGGGATTTGAACCTCCGAACTTGTGATCTTCCGATCGACAAGCCTGGCATTTTACCCGCTGAGCCACCATGCCCCCTTATTATTTATTTATTTATTTATTTATTATAATTTATTTATTATTGGTGAGTAGGGTTACACTAAACATTTGAAGGGGCACTTTGCAAAGGGCTTTGGAATAAGCAAAACACCTCTTCTTGTAGTATGGAAGTAGCCACAACTTCTAGAAGCTTGGTGTGGCTGCTTCAGGGGCTTTCACATGCACATGCAAGCAGATACACTACTCTATGGTAAACATAAAATTTCACCAGTGGCCCCAACAGAAGTGTTGTCTATATACCTTTAGTAGAGTCTGCTACAAAAAGGATTGAAGTTATCTCTCCTTAATAGTCAACAGTCAAAGGAGGAGAGGATTTCCTGTGTTATCGTTGGAGGAGAACCCCCTTGCCAGTTAACATAAATGGTGGCAACCTACCAAATTGGAGCTATACTGTTGCCCCAAGAAGATACCCCTTGGTTCCTCTTAGCTTATAGCTGGTGTGAAAAAGGGTCTGGGAGTGTCAGATGACTAAGAGGAAGGGGTTAGGGTGGGAGGACGTGAGCCAGGGAATAAAATGCCCACCAGTTGCCATTTCTTCTAAAGCTTCTTCTTGTTTTTCAGGGAGCCATTGTACAATGGAAGCTATTTAACTCTATTTAAAAGAAGCATTTTCTTTCTGTAGACTTCACTGTACTGATCTTCAACCTCTCGCTGAGGGGTCAAAGAGGGGTAAATGCAGCATAACAGAGTTCCAATGACAAAAAGGATGATGTTAAATGCTTCACACTGCAGCTATATTTAAAAGTAAATTAAAAGGGGTTATCACACAGTGATTATATCTTAAGAGAACAAAAATAATTGCTAGTATATAAAAGCTAAATTGGATTGTATTTAAATATATGTAAATTTGATTGAACTTGAAATTTAATCTCAAAAGCTGCATTTTAATTCAGTCACATGTACCCCATTTCTCCTTTTCAGTCAAAAACAAATTAGTTATTTGGAGATTGCAGCTGATTGATTTTGTTCAGAATTTTAGAAGTGGGCTATCAAGTTTCAGGAATTCTTTTTGTTTTCCAGAAGGCTAAAGAGTTATAAGTAAATATTGGGTGCCACTGCACAGTTGCTGCCACAAAAAATGAAGTGCTTCCAGTGCAATGAATGTGCAGGTTATGTCCAGTTTTTTGTCTGAAGTTTTAGAATCATTTTGCCCTTATTTAGTTTGGGCCACATAATTCAAACCATAATGTAATATTAGCAGGTATCTAATAATGAAAAATCTGCCTTTCTCAAATAACCTGGGCTATCAAATTAAACATTTTTTTTCAACCAGTCATTAACAAGATGGACATAAAGATTATTATTATTACTCTGCTTCTTCTTGAAACAAAGGTGTAACTGGAGCATGGCAAAAAGGTTCAGATGATGATGATGATGATGATGATGATGATGATGATGATGATGATTTTGGGAAGGTGTTTCTCCGCTCTTATTGCATCTGCAGAATGCCGCCCAATGGCCCTGTTTAAGATTGCTAGATCGCTTCTGGGTCAGGTGGATTTGGTGACCCATTTACAGGGCTGGTCAGAAGAGTTTGCTGAGCATCTGCAGGACAAAATCACTCAGATTCATTCCAAGTTAAACTCTAAGCGTGCGGCACAATCTGGGGAGATGCCAGAGGTACGTACTTACCCTGTTATCTGGAACAGTTTGATCCTGTTGGGCCTGATGAAATAGACAGGATCCACTGGATTTTAAATGCCACCACTTGCCATCTAGACCCATGTCCCTCCTGGCTAGTAAAGTGAGCCCGGGAGGTCACATGTGGTTGAGTCCAGGCGATGATTAATACATCTTTGGGGGAGGGGGTGTTCCCAACAGTCTTTAAGGAGGCACTGGTGCACTCCCTCATCAAGAAGCCTTCCCTGGACCCCACTGTTCTAAACAACTTTCGTCCTGTCTCCCACCTTCCCTTTTTGGGAAAGGTGGTTGAGAAGGTGGTGGCACTGCAACTCCAGAGGATTCTGGATGAAATGGATTATCTAGATCCGTTTCAGTCAGGTTTCAGGCCGGGATATGGGACAGAGACAGCATTGGTCTCACTTATGGATAATCTCTGGTGGAAGCGGGATAGAGGTAGTGCATCCATCCTGGCTCTCTTGGACCTCTCAGCGGCTTTCAATACCATTGACCATGGTATCCTTCTGGGGCGGCTCAGGGAGTTGGGGGTGGGTGGCGTAGTTTTGCGCTGGTTCACCTCCTTCCTCCAGGGCCGCTCCGAATCGGTGGTAATAGGAGGGGAGAGATCTGACCCTCGACCACTCTTGTGTGGGGTGCCGCAGGGTTCGGTTCTCTCTCCCCTCCTATTTAACATCTACATGAAGCCGCGGGGCGAGATCATCCGTCACCACGGGATGAGGTATCATCAATATGCGGATGATACTCAATAGTACATTACCATCCCGGGTGAAGTAAGTGATGCAGTCAATGCCCTTTCTCAGTGCCTGGGGGCTGTGGGGGTCTGGATGGGGAACAACAGGCTTCAGCTGAACCCTGGTAAGACAGAGTGGCTGTGGATTTATGGCCTCTCAGGTTCCAGGAAGTTGTCATCTTTAACTCTGGATGGGGTGGCCCTGCCCCATTCAGATTCAGTGTGGAACTTGGGGGTCCTCCTGGACTCACGACTCCTGCAGGTGGCAGTTGTGGCCAGGAGGGCCTTTGCACAACTTTGGGTTGTGCGCCAGTTACACCCCTTCCTGGATCGAGAGGCCCTCTGAACAGTCACTCATGCCCTTGTCATCTCCCATATAGATTATTGCAATGCGCTGTACATGGGGCTACCCTTGAAGAGTATCCAGAAGCTTCAGCTGGTCCAGAATGCAGCCATGTGGGCAGTCACGGGTGCTATAAGGTCAGCACATGTAACACCACTGCTCCGCAAGCTGCATTGGGTACCAGTTTGCTTCCGGGTCCAATTTATTGTAAACTGCCCAGAGTTCCCCGTTGGGGGAGATGGGCGGTTATATAAATTAAATAAACAAATAAATAAATAAATAAATTCAAGGTGTTGGTTATCACCTTTAAAACCCTACATGGCATGGGGCCAGGGTACCTGAGGGACCGTCTCATCCCGACTACATCTGCCCGCTCCACCCGGTCATGCAGAGAGGGCATGCTTCGGACCCCATCAATAAAAGTATTTCATCTGGTGGGGTCCAGGAGGCGTGCCTTCTCTGCAATAGCACCCGCCCTCTGGAATATCTTGCCCCTGGAGGTGAGACGGGCGCCCTCGCTCCTAGCCTTCCGGAAGTCTTTAAAGACCTGGTTCTGCTCCGTTGCTTGGGATGAAGGAGGTAATAGTTCCTCCTGGGGGTAGTTAGCCCGTGATATCCTCCTTTTTAAGATCCTACCATCCTCTGGATTTTCTTTATTTATTATTATATTGTATTTTAAAGCATATAGGTTTTTAATTTTAATATTATTGTTGTAAACCACCCAGAGTCTACTGCTGTAGAGATGGGCAGTGATAAATCTGAATAATAAAATAAACAAAGGTGAATAAGTGCTTTAAAATGTTAATTTATGAAAGAAAAGATACCCCCCAGACACACAAAAGAACACATGGATATAACAATAAAGAAAAACAGTACTGAAAGATTCAATGCTCTGTTAAACTGTATGCTCCTTCTTGGAAATTGTTAGAAATCCTTGTGACTAAATTATGAATTCAGGAGAAATGGAAAGTGAGACAAGCATATAAAAGGAACAACAATACAACACCTGGAGAAATGTTGCACCTTTGGCAGAAAATATTCCTATTGCTAATGGCCCTGGTCATACTATTATCTTTTATCTTTTTATCCTTATCTTGAGTCCTGTTGAAATCAGTGCAATTTATATTTATATAGGTATGTTTGGGACATGGTTGTAAAACTTACCTTGTTGGATCTAAAGCCATTCATCTTGTCCAATATGCAAAAAGTTAAAGCAATATAACTTTTAAAAGTATTCCAGTTATAATTTGCATTCAAATGTACGTTTGCAAATCCAACTCAGCTTGCTACAGTATTTGGCTGATTTAGCTGGTTAAACTTTGTTGTTGTTGTTGTTGTTGTTGTTGTTGTTGTTGTTGTTGTTGTTTGATATAAATATTTGGGCATAATTCCACCCCCAGCCATGCTCTCCCAATTAAAGCAAACTGACCTAACCTATTACATTCTTGCTCTAGCTGGCTGTTAGTCTGGTGCTGAATCCTATGTCTGAGATCTTGATCAGATCTAAGATGCCATGGTCACTGTGTTCCTCTCCCCAAGTGGTGTAGCTGCTGCAAAACATTTGGTTTCCATGGGCTGTGTTGTGCACATCTGCTCATTTTGTATACCACCCAGGGATTTTGGTGATGGATGTACTAAAAATCAAATCAATCAAGAAGCCAGAGAGAGAAGCCATAAACAAACCTATAGTGAACCATGGCTTTCCTCTCTGACTTCTTTAAACTGGAATTAGGGCTGTGCAAAGATTTGATTTGGAAATTCCATTCAAAGCGTATTCAATCAAATCTCTGCATTAAATTGACTTTCTGAATCCAATCAATAGAGGTTGAAACATGACTTGTAAATTAACTAAACAATTTGCCTCAGTTGGCACAAAGAATCTAGAGGCTTCTCCTTTCTCAAGGAATCAAATAGTTAATGATACAATACGACCTGAAATTTTTGGAATTGAAATAAAAAATCCAGACAAGATTTTCAGTTTAATAAATTATATTATTATTATTATTATTATTATTATTATTATTATTTCCATCGGGACTTGGGCCAGTTGCTCACTCTCAGCCCTAGGAGGCAATGGCAAACCACTTCTGAAAAACCTTGCCAAGGAAACTGCAGGGACTTGTCCAGGCAGTCTCCAAATCAGACACGATTGAACAGATTACAAAAAAAAATGTGGAATGGGGTGATTTGGAATAGTTATAATTCAGTAAGGACAAGACAATGTTGTCTAACTGACTGTATGTCTGCTGAACTGCACCTCTAGCCACTTCTAGCTAAGTAGGCTGAATGGTATTGCACTGACAAAAAGTGATGGCTTTTTTATTGCATTTATAGGTGGTTGTTCATGTAATACTTTTGCAGAGAGATGGAGTATTGAATTCAAGAAACAACAGGTGAACTTTGTAATCAGTTACCCCAGGGCCATCCAGAGGGGCAATTAAAGACATCTAAATACTGGGTGTGACCACCAAAGCCCCACTCTTTCACATACACAGAAACAGAGACACAGACACGCAGACACAGACACACACACACACACATATATACAGTATATATAAAGATTTATTTAAAGGAAGATAAAAACTAATACAAACTAATATAAAGGAAAAGGAAAAGGAAAAGGAAAAGGAAAAGGAAAAGGAAAAGGAAAAGGAAGGAAGGAAGGAAGGAAGGAAGGAAGGAAGGAAGGAAGGAAGGAAGGAAGGAAGGAAGGATGCTAAAAGTGTAAGAAAGGGAAAAAAAGAAAAAGATAAAAGATAAAAAGAAGTAGCTTCCAGTTTTCTTTACAGCAGTTAAGTACAATTATAAATTTACTTCTTACTCAATGGTTACAACATAAATCTCTTCTTTCTATAATCTATCCAGTCTAATCATCAAAACCATAAATCATAAGTTCATTTTTTTCTGTTTCATGCAAAAAGTCAATAAGGGGTTTCCAGTCAGCAAAAAGCATATTGTCTTTTCCCTGATCAAAGAAGTCAATTTAGCCATCTCAGCAAGTTCCATCATCTTTACCAACCATTCCTCCATTGTGGGTAGTGGCAAATTTTTCCATCTTGGTGCATACAATAATTTTGCTGCAGTTATCATGTACAAAAAAAAAGGTTCCATGACTTTTTTCCCAACTGCTTGTCCATCAATCCCAAAAGAAAAACCTCTCGTCTCAGTAATGCCCCACACTTTCTAATGTGCATCAAATACACTAGGCACATGTAAAAAGGCTTTGATTGCTTGGTTGAGCCTGTCAATATGATGTCATTGACCATGCCTGTGAATTCCCTTGAGTTACCTCATTGACAGCCATTTGGATGAATGATGACATTGTGGGCAGAGGGA
Organism: Charina bottae; assembly: GCA_023362775.1. Lineage (NCBI taxonomy): Eukaryota > Metazoa > Chordata > Lepidosauria > Squamata > Charinaidae > Charina > Charina bottae. The sequence goes on along the minus strand of JALMGJ010000001.1, from coordinate 79,571,040 downwards.
AAACAAAGGAGATGGAGAGACAGATTTATATATACAGTATATTAATTGTTGCTGCATCTTAATCTTATTGTCGCCCAGGATCTCTTTCCATTTTGGCTCTATTGATTTGTGTGTGTGTGTGTGTGTGTGTGTGTGTGTGTGTGTGTGTGTGTTACTCTGTTAGTCTGATTTGTGGCTCAGTCCAGCTGCACTGAGGAAATTCCACTGTGGAAACATTCTTAACAAGTGATAAGCTAAAAAACCTGGCACTGAGTTCTATGAAATCTGGCATAGTTAATCCCTTCGTAATGGTCTAGCATGCCTACAAAAATCATCCTGTTCTGGTAAGATGAATAAATGTTTTGGGGAAAGGTAGGTTGGGCTATTTTCCAAGTCAAAAATTTGGTTGTGAAACAAGTCATGTGGTCCTTGCCCAGTTCTATTTTCAGCATTTTGTTTGCAGACTATGAACTCTGCTGTGATGGAGGACAGGATATTTGGTGTTCCATGAAATCAGAGAATTTGTGATTTAATGGAGAATAGTTATCTAGATAATTCTGTTTCTGTTCACTGTGTAATTATATACATATATAAAATTCCCTTCTCACCCCTACCAGAGGCCTGGGAGTTTGAGGGTTCTGCGCAGTATCTTAGCTGTTCCTAGCATTGTACACTTTTGGACAGAGAGCTCTGATGTTGCTCCTGGGATCGGTTGGAGCCACTCTCCCAGCTTAGGAGTCACATCCCGAGTGTTTCTACCACCACTGGGACCACTTTGGCCTTCACTTTCTACATCCTCTCTAGTTCCTCCTTCAGACCCTGATACTTCTCCAGCTTCTCATACTCCTTCTTTCGGATGTTGCTGTCACTTGGCAGCAATACATCTGTCACCACTGCTGTCTTCTGGTCCTTGTCTACTACCACGATGTCTGGTTGATTGGCCAGTACCTGCCTGTCCATCTGGATCTGGAAGTCCCACAGGATCTTAGCCCTGTCATTCTCCACAACCTCCTGTGGAATCTCCAATCTGGACTTGGGAGGGTCTAGCCCAGTGATGGCGAACCTTTTGGGCTCAGTGTGTCAAAAATTCAGTAAATACCTAACTTGAATCTGCTGGTCACACCCCCCCCGAACAAAAGAGAAACAATTCTTTAGATATTCATTTATTTTTAAAAAATATAATTGAATTTTGGGTGGCCCAAAGGGTAGAGATGGAAATGTTGTGGCTATGTTCTGATAATATGCTAAGTCAAAATCAAGCAAACTATATTATAGCTTACCATGAAAGATGTCACGACGCCATGTCAGCTGGGCATTTTGGTTATTTGAAAACCTTGCATTTATTAAGGCGGCAATTTTGGTGACCTTCCCTATGTAAGGATGTGGAGGACTATGTGGCCAGCTGACCATTGTGTGCCATGGCAAAGAGAGTGGGGGGCAAACCCAGAGGACTGTTGCAGAGTGTGGGAAGCCCTACCCACCGTGGAAGCAGATCTTTCAAGTATATTTCATCTTAAGGTTTCTGGGATGTACAATCTATCCCCAATCCACCACAAACCTTGCTTCTCTTCCAGTTTTGATTTATTGGCCTGTAGCCAATCATCTTACTTCAATTTGGCAAGCAGTTGTTGTTGTTCAGTCGTTTAGTCGTGTCCGACTCTTTGTGACCTCATGGACCATAGCACGCCAGGCCTTCCTGTCCTCCACTGTCTCCCGGAGTTTACTCAAATTCATGTTCATTACATCAGTGATGCTATCTAACCATCTCATCCTCTGCCGTCCCCTTCTCCTTTTGCCTTCAGTCTTTCCCAGCATCAGGGTCTTTTCCAGTGAGTCCTCTCTTCGCATTAGGTGGCCAAAGTATTTGAGCTTCAGCTTCAGCATCTGTCCTTCCAATGAGCAGTCAGGGTTGATTTCCTTTAGGATTGACTGGTTTGACCTCCTTGCAGTCCAAGGGACTCTCAAGAGTCTTCTCCAGCACCACAGTTCGAAAGCATCAATTCTTCGGCGCTCAGCCTTTCTTATGGTCCAACTCTCACAGCCATACATTACTACTGGAAAAACCATAGCTTTAACTATACGGACCTTTGTTGGCAAGGTGATGTCTCTGCTTTTTAATATGCTGTCTAGGTTTGCCATAGCTTTCCTCCCAAGGAGCAAGCGTCTTTTAATTTCATGGCTGCAGTCACCGTCTATGGTGATCTTGGAGCCCAAGAAAATAAAATCTGTCACTGCTTCAATTTCTTCCCCTTCTATTTGCCAGGAAGTGATGGGACCAGATGCCATGATCTGGGTTTTTTTAATGTTGAGTTTCAAGCCAGCTTTTGCACTCTCCTCTTTCACCCTCATCAAGAGGCTCTTTAGTTCCTCTTCACTTTCTGCCATTAGGGTGGTATCGTCTGCATATCTGAGGTTGTTGATATTTCTCCCGGCAATCTTAACTCCGGCTTGTGATTCATCCAGCCCGGCATTTCTCATGATGTACTCTGCATATAAGTTAAATAAGCAGGGTGATAATATACAGCCTTGTTGTACTCCTTTCCCAATTTTGAACCAGTCGGTTGTTCCATGTCCGGTTCTAACTGTTGCTTCTTGACCCGCATACAGGTTTCTCAGGAGACAGGTAAGGTGGTCTGGTACTCCCATCTCTTTAAGACTTTGCCACAGTTTGTTGTGATCCACACAATCAAAGGCTTTAGCATAGTCAATGAAGCAGAAGTAGATGTTTTTCTGGAACTCTCTTGCTTTTTCCATGATCCAGCGAATGTTGGCAATCTGATCTCTAGTTCCTCTGCCTCTTCGAAACCCAGCTTGCACTTCTGGTAGTTCTCGGTTCACATACTGCTGAAGCCTAGCTTGTAGGATTTTGAGCATAACCTTGCTAGCATGTGAAATGAGCGCAATTGTACGGTAGTTTGAACATTCTTTGGCATTGCCTTTCTTTGGAATTGGAACATAAACTGACCTTTTCCAATCCTGTGGCCACTGTTGAGTTTTCCAAATTTGTTGGCATATTGAGTGCAGCACTTTAACAGCATCATCTTTTAGGATTTTAAATAGCTCAGCTGGGATACCGTCTTCTCCGCTAGCTTTGTTGTTAATAATGCTTCCTAAGGCCCACTTGACTTCACTCTCTAGGATGTCCGTCTCAAGGTCAGTGACCACACCATTGTATTTATCAGGGATATTAAGATCTTTCTTGTATAGTTCTTCTGTGTATTCTTGCCACCTCTTCTTAATCTCTTCTGCTTCTGTTAGGTCCCTGCCTTTTTTGTCCTTTATCATGCCCATCTTTGCACAAAACTTTCCCTTGATATCTCCGATTTTCTTGAAGAGATCTCTAGTCTTCCCCATTCTATTGTTTTCCTCGATTTCTTTGCATTGTTCATTTAAGAAGGCCTTCTTATCTCTCCTTGCTATTCTCTGGAATTCTGCATTCAGTTCTTTATATCTTTCCCTTTCCCTTTGGCAAGCAGGTCACTCTGCAAATCCCCTTCCACCGTCCAAGTTGGCACTGACTTTTGGCTCCTCGTGACTGCTTACCATGATGTGTAAATTCAGCTGGTATTTGAGTGACTGTGTTTAAAACCTCTTAGGAGAAAATGCAGTGTGAAGAAAATCAATGTACGTAAATTACTAAAATATGGTAGTAGTCATCCATGATAATTGCCATTTAAAGTACATATGATATGAGAAATACCTTTCATTTGCTGGTATCACAAATGCCAGAATGGTTCTTATATGCCCATGTTTCCTCTATATTCTATATTTCTCAATAATGGGTAGTCATTGTCAAATATCACAGGTAGCAGAAAAGCTATCCAATCCAATAAGCAGTCACAAAAAGAAGGCTGCATATGCCACATACAGGTTGTGCTTAGAGCCATGCTGTAACATTTTAGCACCTGAGTCAGGAAGCTCAAATGATATCCCCTTGTCCCTTTGCTTGTGCCCAAGCTTTGAAAGATCTCAGTTCTGCCTTCTTTTTATTCCATATGGTATTGCTTTGCTACCTACCTTGGTAAAGAATGAACGGTTTAAAATACTTTGTTCAAAAACTATGTTATTTTATTTATTAAGTAAATTTTAATAGCCACCCATCCAACCAGTGGACAGCAGTGAACAAAGATCACTGTGCAAAATCCAGGTCAATTAAAAAAAAGTGAAGACCCTTATAAAAAATCTCATCACCAACATGTCCTCCACACAAACTCAGAGCTGCATTAACATCCTAACCCCAGTGATGGGGGCAAGCCAAGTCTTCATGGCCTTCTGCAAAGCCAACAGGATGGGGTCTGTCTGTATTGGGCGGGGAGGAGAGAGGAGGCTCTTCCATTAGGCAGGCATTATGACAGAGAAGCATACTTCCTAGGATGCATCAGGTGATACTATTGAACTGAGAGGATCTGGAGCATACCCATCCTTTCAGATCTGGTAAGACTGGTAGAAATCATCAGGGATAGGTGGTCCCACAAATAACCTGGCCCTATACTATGTAGGGCTTTAAAGGTGACAACCAGCACCCTGAAGCCTACTGGGAGCTAGTGCAGCTCAAGTACTAGCAATGTTATGTGGACATACCACAGTGTACCCAATACTGTACATGCTGCTGAATTTTGGACCACCTGAAGCTTCCAAATGCTCTTCAAGGCAGGGCCATTTATAGTGCATTGCAATAATCCAATGGGAAGGTGACTAGGGCACAGGTGGCTGTGCCATGGCTGCAAAGATTTGAACTGCTTCCTAACAGTCTACAGTCTGGGCTACTTCAGGCTTATTGAAATGGTTGCAAGAATGACTAATCTTTCCTGTGTTATTATGGAACATTGTTGTTTATTCGTCCAGTCGCTTCCGACTCTTCATGACTTCATGGACCAGCGCACACCAGAGCTTCCTGTCAGCCGTCACCACCCCAAGCTCCCCCAGGGTTGAGTCCATCACCTCCAGAATATCATCCATCCATCTTGCCCTTGGTCAGCCCCTCTTCCTTTTGCCTTCCACTTTCCCTAGCATCAGCTTCTTCTCCAGGGTATCCTGTCTTCTCATTATGTGGCCAAAGTACTTCAGTTTTGCCTTTAATATCATTCCCTCAAGTGAGCAGTCTGGCTTTATTTCCTGGAGTATGGACTGGTTTGATCTTCTTGCAGTCCAAGGCACTCTCAGAATTTTCCTCCAACACCACAGTTCAAAAGCATCTATCTTCCTTCATTAAGCCTTCCTTATGGTCCAGCTCTCGCAGCCATAGGTTACTACAGGGAATACCATTGCTTTAACTATGCAGACCTTTGTTGTCAGTGTGATGTCTCTGCTCTTAACTATTTTATCAAGATTTGTCATTGCTCTCCTCCCAAGAAGTAGACGTCTTCTGATTTCCTGGCTGCAGTCAACGTCTGCAGTAATCTTTGCACCTAGAAATACAAAGTCTGTCACTGCCTCCACTTTTTCTCCCTCTATTTGCCAGTTATCAATCAAGCTGGTTGCCATAATCTTGGTTTTCTTGAGGTTTAACTGCAACCCAGCTTTTGCACTTTCTTCTTTCACCTTTGTCGTAAGGCTTCTCAGCTTCTCCTCGCTTTCAGCCATCAAAGTGGTATCATCTGCATATCTGAGATTGTTAATGTTTCTTCCAGCGATTTTAACTCCAGCCTTGGATTCATCAAGCCCTGCATGTCGCATGATGTGTTCTGTGTACAGGTTGAATTGGTACGGTGAGAGTATACAACCCTGCCGTACTCCTTTCCCAGTCTTAAACCAGTCTGTTGTTCCGTGGTCTCTTCTTACTGTTGCTACTTTGTCGTTATACAGATTCCTCAGGAGGCAGAGAAGATGACTTGGTATCCCCATACCACCAAGACCTTGCCACAATTATTAATTAATTAATTAATTATGGAACATGAATGCATTTTATTGCCTTCTGCTTGGAAAAGCTGTGTTGTCCACTAGCAGCCATTATAGGAAGTGTTAGAAGTATTCCAGAGCAACAAAAGCATTTGGGCAGAGTGGTTCTTTTTTGTGCATATATATTCCAGAACACCTTTGGAGGTGAAGTTGCTGAAGAAGATGTTGAAAGAGCTTTCAGTTCATCACCCAAATCTCTCACATCATTGTAGCACATTATTTTTTCTCAACACTGCCTCCAATGCCCTGCACTGTTGCTGTAGGTCTTCTCGGGTTCATCAGAGAGTTTGGGAATATCATATAACATCCCATATAAACTACTGTGTTCTTTAAGCTGAAGGAAACATTATTCAACTGACTATATTGCACATTCCAGCACCTGGTTAAATAATTCAACTTTGTATTGTCATTTGCAGTCTCTTATGGGAATATCCTGTGCTTCAGAGACACTTGAATTCTTGAATGGGTGGAAAAAATAGCCTCAGGGTGAAATTCTTCTACCAAGTTCTGTACATACTTCATAACATTTTCAAATCCCTCTTCTGACTGGTAAGGTTGTAGGTATGACTTTGTTTGGACCAGTTGTTCCAATGCTTCAGATATATCAAGGTCAATATCTGGAGTTTCTCGCTTACAATTTTTAATCCAAACCGTATGTCAAACTACAACTTTAAGTCACCAGAAATGTGAAGTTGTGTATCTTTCTGGGGATTTCATTTCCCTCTCCAATGTCAAAACATTATCCTCCATAATGACAACTAGTACATTAACTATTTCCACAATTTTGGGTTTAATAGGCTCTATCACTTCCACTCTACTTTCCCATCATGTTGCACTCATTGATTTCAGTGTCAGAGAGGATGTTCTAAGATGATGCTTCAAAATTCATCATCAATGAGTTAATGTAGAAAAAAAACACAGATGCTTGAATTATATTTGAAATAATTCATCAGCCTCACTAGAAGATAGTGAAGCATTACTGACTACCCAGTTTAGTGAATGAAAAAGTACATGTGACAAAAAAACGCTTGAGGGTTTAAGTCTTGGATCCATGTCTGCCTTCCTCTGTGTTATTTCCTTTCATGTTAGCACCTTTATCATAGCCCTGAACTCTCATGTCAGGTAACACAATTCCCATATTTTCCAGGTTTTTAAGAAGCTCATTTGTCATACTAGCTCCTATAGTGTCATCAATGTCAATAAAGTGTAGCAAGTGCTCTCTAACAGTAACGATTGCATGGACATTTTCACTTTTTTCTGTTGTTGTTACAAAATGTACCATTAAAGTAATTTGTTCTCTATGGCTGGTGTCAGATGTATAGTCTAGAATAACAGTGTAATTTCTTGCTGACTTCAGGTCTGCCACAATCTTCTATTTGACTTTTGGTGCTAGTAAATGTGTAATCATATTTTGAATCATTTTTCACAGGTGTATAGATTTCTTGGGGGGATGACTCTTCTCAGATCCTCCTGGAGTACAGCAACAAATTCAGCCCTCAGCTACACAATTTTAAAAAGATTCCATTGCTCCAGCTGATCTGGAGTGCTACACAGTGCTACATTTTAGGAGCAAGAAATCTTACAATGGCAATTAGCCTTTTTGAAGCATTTTTCCTGTAAAGATATTCTGATGCAATCTTCTCTTGATACTGATCACCTACAGTATGTTAGCTTTAATCTCAGTCCCATTTTAAGCATTTTGCACCTACCTATGTAATGTTATCTGGTGATCTGCTTGCTTCTCATGGCATGGCAGATTTCCAGCCAGATTTTTCCAATCCACTATTCATGTAAAACCCAATGTGGTTGGAAGCTCATTGGAAGGACAGATGCTGAAGCTGAAGCTCAAATACTTTGGCCACCTAATGCGAAGAGAGGACTCACTGGAAAAGACCCTGATGCTGGGAAAGACTGAAGGCAAAAGGAGAAGGGGACGGCAGAGGATGAGATGGTTAGATAGCATCACCGATGTAATGAACATGAATTTGAGTAAACTCCGGGAGACAGTGGAGGACAGGAAGGCCTGGCGTGCTATGGTCCATGAGGTCACGAAGAGTCGGACACAACTAAACGACTGAACAACAACAACAACTTCCTATTCCTAAATGTGGATTCATGTTAAAAAAAATCTATTAGATATTAGACCAGTGTTTCTCAACCTCAGCAACTTTAAGATGTATTAACTTCAACTCCCAGAATTCCCTAGCCAGCATGCTGGCTGGGAAATTCTGGAAGTTGAAGTCCACACATCTTAAAGTTGCTGAGGTTGAGAAACACAGTATTAGATTATTATTTCACTGAAGCTTGTGCTGCTTTGTTTTCTTCCTTCTTGACTCCTCTTCTGCTTGCCTGTTATACAGCTTGTGTCTTCCTTTCTCTAGTGCAGCTCTCTACTGTCTCTGTACATCTAGAGCAGGGAGAATACATCTGCACCACCAGCAAATGCAATTTCCTCTACTCTGGACCTAGACCTACTCTGCACCTCCATCTTAGTCTGGCACCTAAGGCGTTCATCTCAGTTCCTCTAAGGCCACCCTGACTGAACTTCTGATTATTATGGCTGGTGGCCACTGATAGATGTATTCTCTGTGTGTTTCTCAAACATTCCTACTAGACCTTCCTTTAGTATGCCCACTTCACGACTTGGCAACAGACAAATGTGATGAGAATTATCCACCAGAAAACTTTTTCCAGCTTCTCAGCTATATAGATAATCTAGAGGGCAAAATTACCTAAACAGAACAGCATATACTCTAAAAACCAAACTGGGAACCATACTACATACAGAGAAATACACTTTGGCCTCCAAGAATGATTGATTGACTGGTTTTTATATTATTTCCTATTATAGATAATTACTAGATCAGCTTTACACCAGGGGTCCCCAACCTTTTTGGTGCCAGGGAGTGGTTTCAAAAGATGATTTTTCCACTGGGGGGGTGGGGTTTCTGGGATTTCCATGGACCGGGGGGGCAGGGTTTGTGGGCGGGAGCCAATCATGCGCACCGGGGGGTGAAGTTTGCGGGCGGGAGCCAATCACAAGCACCGGGGGGTGGGGTTTGTGGGCGGGGGCCAATTGCGCAGAGGGGGGCGGGGTTTGCAGGTGGGAGCCCCGCAGCCCAGTTCGTAACAGGCTGCGGCCCACAGGTTGGGGACCCCTCCTTTACACAATTATAACACTGCAGTAACACAAAATACAGACAACAGATTAAATGAGTAGTACAACATAAAGTAATGTGGCTTCATATGAAAATATTTTAGAGCAGAACTTCTGCTTATTCTCTACTTGTAGAAAGTGTTTCATCCATGGGAGATTTTTTTTTAACATGAATCCACATTTAGGAATAGGAAATTGCCTATCATCAAGTCAGACCATTTTTTATTTATTCTGATTGGCTGCAGCAATTCAAGGCAAAGCTGGCCCTACTGTTAACACAATGAGGGAAAGATGGAAAACCACAGCCAGGCTTCAATCCATTATCTTTCTAACCTGGTATCTGTTTCAGGGCTTTGCTCTAAAACAGAGATAGGCTATGTGTGGCCCATATGCAACCCCAGAACCCATTTGTGCTTGACCCTAAAGTAGGTGGGGGGCAAAATATTACAACATTCTGGATTTTAGATGGCACAATTTAGGCCTAAAGTATTGATTTTGGCTCCCAAACATGCTCCAGTAAAGAACAACAACAAAGAAGTTCTGAAAATGTTGGCCCTACTCAATGAGTGATGTCATAAAACCCTCTACAAAGAGAGAACTAGGAGTTCCAAAGTAAATGTCAGGGCCAGCCCAAGAACAATGGCGAGTCAGTGCATTCAAACCTCCAGTTCTTTATTTGCTCTTACCATATAAACAGAATCTTGCCAGACTAAAGCTACTCTAACTTTCCTAAGCACAAATAACCTGGGAGACTCTAGGGCGGGGTGACCCTGAATCTCTTTGCTTTCCCACCAACGCTCTCCAGACTGCTGAGAGTTCTCTTATCTCCCTGGAATGCGCTCCTTCCTTCCTGAGAACCAGCAGCAGCGCTGAAATCCCCCAAATCCCCCACCTTCAGGGACACATTCCATCACAGTAAAGGACTAAAATGATGTGCTGTTTGTAGTATATGCCCAGCCTAAGTGTTTTCTTTCAAGATGAGATGCTATGGCTGTCACTACACTATGATTTACCTGGAAAATGTCCTGAAGAGTGGGCATATTGATGAGCAATGAAGTGGGGGGGGGATGAGTGGCAGTGGTAGAAGTAGAAGCAAAACACAACAGCAAAGGCTCACTTGCCAATGGGTAGCAAATCCTACTTAGCCAGCCTGCTTCAAGGTTTCAGAACTTCACTGTGCCATATGACCCTTTTAACTGGAGATGCCAGGGATTGTCCCTAAGACCTTCAGCATGAAAAAGTTTGGTTCCTCAGTTATTCCCTTGCTATTTTGCTACCTTGTATTCTTCCACTTCATTCTATCCTGTATAGAGCATCCTTTGATTATACCAACTGGGGTTACTTTTGGTGGAAATGTGGATAAGATTGTAGAGTTATTACTACATTAACTGAGCTGGGATGAGGTTCTATATTTCTTCTTCTTGGTGATCACTCATAGCCGAGTAAGATTTTCTTCCAGGGGTAAAATCTTAACAATGGATCCGTAAGTGGCTGTAAAGGCCACTGGATCCGCACAACCTCCCACAATGAGGGCATAGGTTTCCAGGTGGAAAACGGTCACGATGAGGGTTTGCTTGACGTGCCTTCCTTTTAGCTTTTTTCTCCCTTTTGCCCTGTACTCGTGCTTCTTCAAAGTCCATAGCGCCTTTAATAAAGGCTGACCTCCAATTGAAATGCTCATGAGTTAGGGCTTCCCAGTTCTAAACGCTGATATTAAATTTTTAAAATTAGCTTTGAGAGTATCTTTGAATCTCTTTTGCTGTCCATCAATATTCCATTTTCCATTGTTAAGTTGGGAGTAAAGTAGCTGCTTTGGAAGATGATGGTCAGGCATTTGAACAACATGGCCGGTCCAGCGAAGTTGATGTTGGATGATCATTGTTTCAACGCTGGTGGTATTCACTTCTTCCAATATGCTAACATTAGTCTGCCTATCTTCCCAAGTAATTTGCAGAATTTTTCGGAGGCAGCATTGATGGAATCTTTCAAGAAGTTGGAGGTGGCATTTGTAGAGGATCTCCTCTTTGGGATGGCTGGTGCCATAGAGCCCTTTTAAACACAAGTTTGTCGCCTCTTGGATTTTATATTTATCTTTTTATATTTATGATGATTGTATTTTGTGTTATTTTAATTGTTTGACTTGTAAACCGCCCAGAGTCCCCTTTGGGGGAGATGGGGAGGTGTTATAAATTAATTAATTAAATAAATAAATAAATAAATAAATAAATAAATATTTTATAGGCATACAATAGGGTCGGTAGTACAATGGCTTTGTAAACTAGCATTTTGGTCTCCCTGCGAATGTCCCAATCCTCAAACACTCTACGCTTCATTCAGAAAGCTACACTTGCAGAGCTCAGATGATGCTGAATTTCAGCGTTGATGTCGGCTTTTGTAGATAGATGGCTGCAAAGATAAGAAAAGTGCTCAACATTTTCTAGTAGCACACCTTTAAGCTGGATTGATGGCGCTGCAGAGGGATTGGTTCGAACTTGCTGGTAAAGCACTTTGGTTTCTTTTAATGTTAAGCGAGAGGCCGAGCTTTTCATATGCTTCTGCAAAGATATTTAAGATAGTTCAAAGATCTTCCTCTGAATGTACACAGACAACATTATCATCAGCATATTGAAGTTCTATAACAGAAGTTGTAATTACCTTATATTTGCTTTCAGCCTACTAAGATTAAAAAGCTTTCCAACTGTTCGATATGTAATTTCTACACCAGTAGGAAGTTTCTCTTCAACAAGGTGTAGAATCATAGTGATGAATATAGCAAATAAGGTTGGAGCAATATCACATCCCTGTTTAATGCCGGATCCCACTTTAAATGGATCGCTTTGAGAGCCATTATTATTCAGGATTGTTGCCATCATGTCGTCATGGAGTAGCCGCAAGATGTTCACAAATTTATCAGGGCATCTGATTTTCAGAAGGATGGTCCAGAGAGCAGTACGATTTACAGTATCAAAAGCCTTAGTCAGATCAATAAACGCCATGTACAGAGGGCAGTTTTGCTCCTTGCATTTTTCTTGGAGCTGTCATGCAGTGAAGATCATATCCACTGTCCCCCTGGAAGGGCGGAAGCCATTCTGGGTTTCAGGGAGGATGTCTTCTAATATAGATAGGAGACGGTTTGCGAGGATCCTTGCAATGATTTTTCCTGCCATAGCTAGAAGGGAGATGCCTCGATAGTTTCCACAGTCTGTTCTATCACCCTTTTTAAAGAGAGTGTTAATTATGGCATCCCTAAAGTCTGCTGGAATCTCCTCCCTTGTCCAGATTTTTTCGATGAGCTTATGAAGTTGTTGTGTAAGTTCAGGCCCACCTTCATTAAAAACTTCAGCAGGAATCCTATCAGGTCCACTAGCTTTGTTATTTTTCATTTGATTAGTGGCTTTACTGACTTCCTCCAAACTAGGGGGTACTGCAAGGTGATTTCTTATTTGTTTTTGCGGGATTTGCAAAAAGACTTCATCAGCCACAGTAGAGTTACGATTAAGGAGATTGTAGTAATGCTCTTTCCAGCACAGTGCAATAGACTCTTTGTCCTTTAGAAGTTTGACAACATCTATTGAGCGTAAGGGATTTGTGCCATAGTTTGTTGGTCCGTAGATGGCCTTTACGGCATTAAAAAAGCCCCGTGCATCATGCGCATCTGCAAAATGTTGGATTTCTTGGGCTTTTTTAATCCACCATATGTTCTTAAGTTCTCTAGTTCTTCTTTGGACTTCTGCCTTTGCACTGGCATATACTTTTTTCTTAACGGCACAGTTAATATTTTTTGCCATATCTGGAAGGCTTTCCTTTTCTTGTCAATAATATGTTCAATCTCACTATCATTCTTGTCAAACCAGTCCTGATGTCTCTTAGTTTGGTATCCGATAGTTTGTTCACAAGCTGAGATAATAGAAGTCTTCAATTTAATCCAGTGTTCCTCAACATTTTCAGGAAGTTCCATAGGTAAATTTTCCTTGAGAGTTGATTGAAAGCAAGCGCATTTAGTAGAATCTTGAAGGGCCAGTGTATTCATTTTACGCCTTGGTTTTCTTCCTTGGAGCCTATGATGAGGGACAATCTTTATGGTCATCGTGGATCAAATTAATCAATGGTCTGTCCAGCAGTCATTGGCGCTTGTCTGGTGAGAAGTACATCATGGCGATCTCTAGCACGGACAATTATGTAATCTAAAAGATGACAGTGCTTTGACCATGGGTGCTTCCATGATGTTTTAAATTTATTTTTCTGGCGAAAGAGTGTGTTAGTAATGACAAGGTTATGCTCTGCACATTTAGGCAGAAGTAAGATTCCATTCATGTTGCTATTGTCAACTCCTTCTTTCCCAACGATCTCCGGCCACAAATCAAAGTCACGCTCAACTCTTGCATTGAAATTGCCCAGGAGGATAATTTTATCTTCCTTTATGTCTATGAAGGTTCTCAGTCATCCAGGTGGAATTGTCTGTAGCTTGAATCATGTCAACTGGATTTCTATTTTCTCAGTGGAAACATTTCGCTCCTTATCCAAGGAGCTTCTTCAGTCTGAGCAAAGTTAGTAAGGGAATCCTTAAATAAATATCTTCCTTTAGTATCTCTGATAAGATGGTGTCCAGCTGGGTATAAAAATTTTCCTTGATATCCTCATCTGCATCTAGTGCTGGTGCATAAGCACTTAGAATAGTTGCTTGTTGGTTTTTGGTGAGTTTTATTCAGAGAATTGAGAATAATTTGTTAATGCCAGTGGGAACAAGACAAGAGCTTCACAAGGTTGTTTTTGATTGCAAAGCCTTCCCCATGTATTCGTCATTCTTGTTCAGGCAGTCCTTTCCAAAAGAAGGTATAACCTCCTTTTTCTTCCTTCAACTATCCCTCTCCTGCTCTTTGAGTTTCTTGGAGTGCTGCTATATCAATATTAAAACGACTCAGCTCCCTTGCAATAATGGCAGTCCTACGTTCAGGGCGTTCACTATCTATATTGTCTTGCAGTGTCCGTATATTCCACGTTCCAAAATTCATATGTCTTTTACGACTGCTATATGGTTACCCCACTGGACATGATAATCCAGTCAGGGAAAAAATGAGGCAGACTATGTTTAGAGCATATATATATATATATATACTATTCTATATACTATTGCATCATCTCCTTGCAACAAAACAACATATAAACAAAAAGGAGGAAAAAGACCTGCTAGCAAAACCTTTTAACAGTTTTGATGATGTGAATATTAACTGTGAGCTGAAAATAAAGGTCAGTTAGGCCTGAATTTCCTTAGACACAATACATTGTAACCCCCAAATGCTTCACTTAATTAGGTTTCCACTTAGGATGAGAGGCAAATAGTTGGTCCCTCCTTTCATAGCTTGTACCAAAATACACTGAAGATTTCAGTTGGCACAAGACATACTGAAGACATTTAGATATATCCCCCATAGTTTTATTCCCCCAAATGCCTTTACAGTGCACACTTACTGAGGAGTAAACCCCACTGAGCTCAATGGGATTTAGTTCTGTACATCATTGATTAGGATTGCACTACCATAACCTGAGAAAAAGGAAATTTTTTTAATGTGCCTGAACATTTGGTGGTTATTACATGGATTGCCTGCATGAATTAGGTTTCCCCCACTTCCAAATAAATGGCTCTCAATTCAGATAGAACATTCTCAATATTCTCCTTCCACAAAGGCTATTATCTGGAATCTATAAAAAACTTTTTTTTTTGTTAGTTATAACAGAGGCAATGGGAGAGTAATCTACCTTACTTGGAAATCTAAGAAATCATTGAATAAGGTCAAACACAGCTTTGGTCCTATAAGAAATGGAAGTAATTGCAGTAGTTTACTGGCCCTATTGTGTATGATATATGAACGCATAATCCTCTGTAGCATAGCAATCAATTGAGCCACTGGTATAGTAGATGATTGCCCCAGCCAGCATAACTGGCATCTATACAATAAACTACTGAATGCTGAGGGAATTGTTATAAATCATTGCTATGCTTATTATAAAAGATTGGCATGTGCTAGTAGAAAGTCAATTAGACTATTGAGTCTCTGAACTCATCTTACAGTGGCCACACTCAATCACAGCTTAAGTTAACTATTAACCATTAACTAACTCAAAAGAACTACAGCAATCCATACCCCAATTTTCCAAATTGCTCAGTTCACATTGCACTTAATTTCTGTCTGCTTTAACATCAATGTGATTCTGTGAAATAATTCAGTGAGAACCAGTGTGTTGCTGCAGCCTAAGAAGTAGGGCTAAAATAATTTTTATTTCATTTCTCCAGGCTGGTATCCTCCAAGTGTATTAGATTAGAACTTCCATAATTTCAAGATAGCATGGCTAATGATCATGTATTGGTTAGGAATTACAGTAGTTCAGCAACTCTTGAAAGTTTATGATAGGTGTCATGTATGCTTCCAGAAAATGAAATCAGTAGACGAACATTTTGCAGTTCTGCTTCTTACTCTTGAACGGAGATTCTTGACATATCAGATTGAGTGTGGGTCATGCCCACCCATGAAGTCCATTTAGTCCAATAACTACACTAATCTATAGTTAAAAGAAAAAAATAAAATTATGTGGCCAAAAGTATAATTGTACGCTACTTGCCACATTCTTTAGGCTTGATGTGGAGCCACTTGTTGGTTATGATTGTCCAACCACCTCTCTATCTTTTCTTTTATAAAGCTTTATTAATTTTTTCAACATATATATAAAATACATAAAAACTAAAGAGAATGAAACAAATAATACTACAAGAAAAAAGAAAACTAAAAAAGTGTGAAAATACAGAGAAGACTTACATAGTGGCTTCCGACTTTCTACAACAAAGATATATATAACTCATTATCAATCTCTTACTCTAATTTAAACTAAGATAAACATTATTTCTATAAAGCATTTCCATCTCTATATGACATTCTCCTCTAAAACAAACTCTCTCTCCCTCTTAAAAAAATAAAAAAAACATTTTCTAACATAATTATTCACCTAATAAGCAAATACTCAAATATTATCCTACTTCACTAAAATTTTACTCCTCTCTGCCTACTAAAATAACAAAAAATAAATATTCTACATTTGGTTAATGTTCTTTCACCCAAGGTAAAATCATTATCACCAAAACAAAAACATCAGTCTTAACCTTTAAGAGACCATCCTGATAAACACATTTAAACGATTATCTGACTTCAAAATAGACAAAGGCATTTACATATCTCAGTATTACACACAAAGCTTTCCCCTTACAAGTCTCAAATTCAGCAGCCAGCCTTGATTCTTGGCCTCGATTTTCCAGGAACACAGCCAATTGTATCTCTCCCTTTGCGCCCGAAACTCTTCTTTCTTCAGAATCAAAGTTAAGTCTCCACAGCCCAATTTTTCACCCTTCACTTTTTGACTTGGAAACGTTAATCCTCATTTTCTTCTTTAAAAAAGGAGCACTACTCTCAAAGTAGTTTTCACTCTTGTCTTCTTTTTCAAGTTGTTGGTAAGTTTTAGACTCCACAAGTTCTAGGAGACAATCCAGGGTTTGGGTAACATCAAGATAGAGTTCTTTAAAGATCGCTTTCATTTCTTCCATGTCTCTCCACAGTGTGTTATCAGAGGCAGATAGCTCAAAATTCAACTCCGCAGATTCAATGAGTTTTGGGGCATGATGGCTCAGCGGTTAAGATGCCAGGCTTGTCGATTGGAAGGACAGCAGTTTGAGACCCTAGCCCCGCATGACGGAGTGAGCTCCCGCACTAGCTCTTGCCAACCTAGCAATTCAAAAGCATGCAAATGCAAGTAGATAAATAGGTACCACTTTGGTAGGATGGTAACAGCATTCCACTCACGTCATGCCAGCCATGTGACCATGGAAGCGTCTTCGGACAGCGCTGGCTGTTCGGCTAACAAACGGAGATGAACACCGGCCCCTTGAGTCAGACACAACTGTGCAGGGGAAACCTTTACCTTACTTAGATTCAACAAAGTAGATAAATCTTTTATAATCCTCAAAACATTAAGAAAATGGCAACAAAACAGCAAAAATATTTAAATCCCAATATTAGAATTTAAATATTAAAAAAGCCAACTTTCCAAATTAATAAATTCCAAAAATAATGAAAATCACCAAGAGCTTTGCATTTCTTTTTTGCAAAAGGCCTCTCTTTGGTAACAAATAAACAAACAAACAAAAAGACCCCTTGGTGTTTTAGAAATGGGGTGGCAAGATTTAGCGTCCGTTTTACGGCTTCGGTGCAGCCCTGAACTTGATGACATCTGCACCTCCCAGCATTCTCAATCATGGATTGATCACAGGGACTCCATTCCACGACCCCTCCTCCCCGCAAGAAAATGCTGTCCGGAGAACAAAAGGGATGATTTCCTGGATTCTCGTTACCTGGAGAATTCTTCAGGCTGCAGGGACCCAGCCTGTGCCCAGAAATGCTGTGCCATTGGTGCTGCTTAAAAAAGCAGTACTGCTCAGTCTGCCATTCCCCACAGGAAGCCCCACCTCTCTATCTTTTGACCAGTCTACATTTTGCTATTTTCTCTACTAGGATCTCATGGGACACTTTGTCAAATGCTTTGCTGAAGTTCATAAACATTGTGTCCATCACATTCCCCTGTTCAGTTAAACTGGTCACACTTTTAAAAAAGGTTACATTTGCGATAGTGCTGCATGAATAATACTTATGACTGATCCTCGAAGTTCCAGCCATTGCAGTGCCCCTGCTGTCACGTGATTGCAATTTGGGTGCTTGACAACTTACGACGGTTGCAGCGTCCTGTGGTTACATGATCGCCATTTATGACCTTCTCTGCCAGCTTCCCACAAGCAAAGTCAATGGGGAAGCTAGCAGGGAAGGTTGCAAGTCGCTCTGGTAGAAAGCAGGGAAGGTTGCCCCTGGCCTTCCTGTGCTCGTGCCACACCATCCATCCCCTGGCCTTCCTGAACTCACGCCCTGCCATGCCATCCATCCCACAGCCTTCCTGCACTCGTGCGTAGCCTGCACCAACCCTCCTAGGGCCTCCCCTGGCCTCCCCCTTGCAGCACCCCCCACCCCCCTGTGGCACCCTACACTCTTTACAAGGGACTCCTGCTGCTTCATGCCTAATGACCCGGGAATCTTGGGGCTACAATGGCAACCAGGACTGCCGGGATTGTTCTTGCTAAGCAATGCAGTCATGTGATGTCACGCTATATGACCGCATCGCTTAGGAATGGCAATCCCGGTCCCAATTGCCATCATAACCCAAGGATTATCTGTAGTTTGTCATGGCTTGTTCTTGATAAATTTATACTGGCTCCTGCCAAACACTGCATTGTTTTCTAAATGCTCACAAACCAAGTGCTTAATAATCCATTCCAGCATTTTGCCCTGTATGAACATCAAGCTGACTGAACTGTGGTTACTTAGGTTCTTTTTTTCCATCTTGATGAAGACAGGAACAACACTGTCCCAATTGAAGAGAACAGCCCAATCAAGGAACTACTAAGGAGAGAACAACACATCCACCAACACAAGCAGGACAAGCCAGGGTATAAACGTCTGCAAGAAAACAACAAGGCTCAGAGAGCACCAAGGACTCCACACAACACTGTCCTTCAGTCTTCTAGGTCTACAGACGTTTTTCATGTTTTCTGAAAGATCACAGAAGGATGATATCCTCAAGCTTCTTCAAGACTCTTAGATGTAACTAATCTAATCCTGGGGACCTACATTCATTTTAACTCTATCTCTTCATTTACTTTACATTTCCACTCCCTGCTTTTCTAAGTGGTTCTGCTTTGATCCATTGGAACATAGTTCCCCTCTGAAGGAAAAAGAGAAGTAAACTAGGAATTGAGGACTTTTATCTCTTCCTACTACCTGTAACCATCCTGCCATCTTCTCCAAGCAGTGGGCCTTCCATTTTCTCCTTCTTACTAATGACATAGCCAAATAAGTATTTTTCATTGATTTTAACTTCCTTTGAAAGCCTACATTCCTTTAGCACTGCTATATCTCTTTGATTGATATCTCTGACTGTTTAAATGGAATCTGGTACTCTAAAAAGACAGGATCACAATAGATTCTGCTGCAAGTATATAGGATTTCATTTACTCTGAGCAGGTGGCAACACCTGACTGATCTTGTCCAGACTTAAAAGCTAAGCACAGTTGGGCCTAGTAAGTACTTGGATGGGGGAGCTCAATATAAAATCAATGAACTGGTTAAATCGCAAGAAATTTGCCTTTGAATTAGCAATATTACTAAATTGAAATGGTTTCCTTCTTCCTACTTCCTATGGGGTAGGAGTTAAGAAGAAGGCAAGAACATCTCTTTTAAAATCTATTATATGAAAAAATACCTGCCAAACTAATTAGGAAGGGAGTGACTCCTTTTAATCAATTGGACATACGAATCCATCCAATTGATTAGTTAAGTCCTTTCCACACAAAACTACATC
This sequence comes from Charina bottae, assembly GCA_023362775.1. Lineage (NCBI taxonomy): Eukaryota > Metazoa > Chordata > Lepidosauria > Squamata > Charinaidae > Charina > Charina bottae. The sequence goes on along the minus strand of JALMGJ010000001.1, from coordinate 79,551,557 downwards.
AATTCCACTTATCTTGTTTAGAGTAAATGGAGGCAATGTGACATTTTTGATTCTCCTGGATCTCTCAGTGGCTTTTTATATGCAAAGTATAAAATTCTTTTGAATCTCCTGCTATGGTTGAAACTTGGAATGTGGCCCTATGTCAGTTCCACTCCACCCTTATGGGAAGGTTCAGAAAATGGGTTATGAGAAAATTTGGGTTTTGGGGGGTACCCCAAGGCTCCATCTTGCTATCCACACCATCATGATCACTCTCTTCTTTCCATCTTCAGGTACCAATAGAAATAGTGGAAACCTTGAACATGTGTTTGGAGATTGTGTTGGTATGGATGAAAAAAGAAGAAATAGAAGCTGAACAGGTTCAAGAGAAAAGTGTTGTGGAATGGACTAACCTGTGGATCTTGTTTGTGGCCAGAAGTGCTTTTAATTTCAGTTACACATGCCCTGGTTATATACAGGAAGTATTAGAGCAGAGCATTCCAAACTGTGTGTCGCGACACAAAAGTGTGTCGCCACACACAGTCTGGTGTGTCGCCACACAACCCGGAAGTGCTGATCATCATCAGCGCTTCCAGGTTTTCCCGCGGCGACACACCAACTGCAGCGCGCAAAACCCGAAAGCGGCAGCAGCGCTTCCGGGTTTTTTCGCGCTGCCACACTTCTGGGTTTTCCCGTGGCGACACACCAACGCCGGTTGGTGTGTCACCGCGGGAAAAACTTTGGAAAGCCCTGTATTAGAGTAATGCACTTTACATGGAATTGCTCTTAAAAATGTTTTGTAAAATACAGTTGGTGTAGCATGTAGTAGGCAGAATACTAGACAATCAAAGTACATTATACCTATTTTGTGTCAGCTTTATGGTCTGTTTATTTGTTTCTGGGTCCAATTTAAGATGCTACTATTATTTGGGAAGACCCTAAATGGTTTAGGACCAGGATATCTAAAGGGCAATCTGCAACCATATGAGTCTACCTAAGTTTTAAAATCAGTCACCAAAAGCCCTACTAATGAGTGCCAGAAGACGGCTGCTTCTCTGGTGGCTCCATATTTTAGGAATGACCATCCTAAACAAGAGCATGTATTTTATAGACTTGTTTATTCCATTCTGCCTGTGATTAAATGTTAATATACTGTGCTTTTATTTAAGGGGTTATGGGCTGATATTACATTTTTATATATTTGCCATCTTAATGATTTATGTATTGAATATTTGGGCTTTGATGTTATATTTGTGTTCTTAATTCAGTTGTAAGCTGCTTCATGATAGTTTCTACTCTGATAAATGCTGATAAATCTAGGACACATTAAAAAATTGCCCACCTATAAGTACAAACAATCTTGTTATACAGTATTTTGGTGGCTTTGCTAAGTGTATGGACAATCATTGTAAATGTTATATATCTTCCCTACTACATTTGATGAGATGATTTTTCATGCAATATTGTTAAGTATTTATTTATTTGTTTGTTTGTTTGTTTGTTCAATTTATCCCCCACCCATCTCCCATACAAGGGACTCTGGGGGGGTTACAACAAATAAAATTTAAAAACTGTACAAAATATCTAAAAACACAACAAGCATCAAATAAATAAAGTCCAAGATGGATTAAGGACCACAGAGTAGATCATGGTGCTACGTGGCCAGCCAACCCCAAGAGGCACTACCACCTCCGTCATCCCAGGCCAGGCGGCAGAGCCAGGTCTTAAGGGCCTTCTGAAAGGCCAGGAGTGAGGGGGCCAGTCTCACCTCCGGGGGCAAGATATTCCATAGGGTGGGCGCTATCGCAGAGAAGGCACGCCTCCTAGATCCCGCTAGATGGAATTCTCTTGTTGAGGGGGTCCGAAGCATGCCCTCTCTGCATGCACGGGTGGGGCGGGCCGACGTTGTCGGGACGAGACAAAGGTATTGTTAAGACAACTGATGATGAGGTAAAAGATGTCGTAGTGGGCAGACCTCTCACCGAAACACTTAGACATTAATATAGGAAAATTGAATTAATTATAGAACGATCTGATAAATGTATGACGATTCAACCAGTTTCCTCAGAATGAATTCAATTAGGTCTTTTCAGGTTGTTAATGATGCTATTGGACATTTGAAACCTGTCTACACTGAAACACCTTGTGATCAAATCTAAGCCTCTCCACCCTTTCCATTTTAAAATTACTTAACAGAGCTCTGGAGGGGAAAGTGGAATACAGTGTGTTCAATTTGTTCAAATAGCACAGCCTTTCCTTGCCTGGTGGCCTCCAGATGTATTGAATTCTATCTCCCATAAACCCCAACCAGCGACAGGTTGGAAAGAGTTAAAAGAGCATATAAAGGCTGTTTCAAATACCATGTTAAACCTGAAATTTACAAAACACAATTACTGTATTCATATAACCATAAATAAGTAAACCATGTTATGATTACATTGATGGTCTGGTTCACATAACATAGTATGTCTATGGTTGGGTTCTCTTAACACTGTGACCCATAAACTTTTCAACCTATTTTAATCTCCTGTAGAATACTGACAAGATTTAGATACATACATTCTGAAACAAAGTCCTTGAGAGGGTTCAGGGTGGCCTGAGTAATTTGGACAAGTATCAGACCTTTGGGTATTTTGAGCAGAGGATCTAGATGCACTCCTGTTTTGACAATTAATGTTGCGATTGGAATGTTTCAAATAATCTTTAATACCAAGACACAAGCAAAGGTAACAAACTTAATTATTATCTAAACCAGTCTTTTCAACCAACTCCTATAATTTCTCAGGCAGCAAGGCCCAATTCAACATACCTGAAGGACATCAGGTTTGGGAAGACTGTTCTAAATTTTAAATATTACTTTATGTATTACTTTATTACTTTATTTATTTTACTCCTAATGTGCCCAATATCTGAAATTCTTTTAATAGCTTATACAATTAAACATTGACAGAATCCACACATTGCTCTTATCCATACACCATTCTACCTCTAGTGATTTACAGAGTCTTCAGAGCATCACCCAGCCATCATTGAAGTGATATAAAGCCTGTCCTCATTACGGTTATTTTGCACAATGATGATTAGATCGCTTTAGAAGACACTTTAAGTTGCTAGTGGAAAAATGACCATAATGTGGTTTGCTTGCTTTGGGATTTATTGCAAACTATGAATGTGCCACTGTGGCTCAGTCAACACACCATGTTCAGCATTATGTGTCAAGCAGATATTTGATCCTGTCTAAAATATGTCCTTGGGATTCCTCTACAGCACCCTTTCTCAACCTTCTGACCCTGGAGGAACCCTTGACATATTTTTTCAGGCCTTGGGGAACCCCTGCACATTCAGGCTCAAATAGAGACAGGAAGTTACAAAATTATTGTATTCATTTCATATGTAGGACTGTATATATTTATATATAAAATTCCCTTCTCACCCCTGTGGGTGGTATGTGTCTTCCTCAACCTCGGGTCCTCTACCAGAGTCCTGGGAGTTTGAGGGTTCTGCGCAGGATCTTAGCTGTTCCTAGCACTGCACTCTTCTGAACAGAGAGCTCTGATGTTGCTCCTGGGATCTGTTGGAGCCACCCTCCCAGCATAGGAGACACAGCCCCGAGTGCTCCTACCACCACTGGGACCACTTTGGCCTTCACTTTCCACATCCTCTCTAGTTCCTCCTTCAGGTGCTGGTGCATCTCCAGCTTCTCATACTCCTTCTTCCTGATGTTGCTGTCACTTGGCACTGCTACATCTATCACCACCGCTATCTTCTGGTCCTTGTCTACTACCATGATGTCTGGTTGATTGGCCAGTACCTGCCTGTCTGTCTGGATCTGGAAGTCCCACAGGATCTTAGCCCTGTCATTCTCCACGTCCTTCTGTGGAATCTCCCATCTGGACTTGGGAGGGTCTAGCCCACATGCTGTGCAGATGTTCCTGTACACAATGCCAGCTACTTGGTTGTGCCGTTCAGTGTATGCTGTTCCTGCCTGCATATTACACCCTGCCACTATGTGTTGGACTGTCTCTGAGGTCTCTCTGTACAGTCTGCACCTTGAGTCCTGTCTAGTGTGGTAGACCAGTTCATTGGTTTGAGTTATAGTGGTAGTAGGGATTGTTGTGAGGGCTCTGTTGGCATCTTCTAGCATACTATCTGATGGTACTTCTCCACTGAGCCTTGGTAATCGGTCTTGAGAGTTGACTGTAGCTAGTTCATCCATGATCTTTTGCCTCATATCAGCTGCTGTGCTCTGTAATGGAGGGGGTGGCAGTGACATTCCAGCTTCAGGTGTTGGCTGCACCTCCAGTTCTTCTGATAAAATATGTCCTTGGGACATATTTTATTATTTATATTGCTTTGGGATTTATTGCAAACTATGAATGTGCCACTGTGGCTCAGTCAACACACCATGTTCAGCATTATGTGTCAAGCAGATATTTGAATATATATATATATATATATATATATATTTATTTATTTATTTATTTATTTATTAATTAAAGACGGGATAAAAATTAATTAAATAAATAAATATATGCATTAACAATGTTCTTAAACTAAAAATAAAGAATGCAACTTACCTTTTTAATGTGAAGTTGCCCGAACTTGAGATAATTTTTTAAATAAATCGTGATCTTCCAGGGAACCCCTAGTGACCTCTAGCAGAAAACTAGGGTTCCATGGAACCCTGGTTGAGAAACCCTGCTCTACAGAGTCCTGTTATCTTTAACCACACCAGATCTTTGCTTTGCATTAGCAAGCTTAAACCAATGTGATGATGCCCACTGGCTTGTATGTGTTTCTCCTCAGGACTTTCCAACTATAACTCTTACTATATTATTCTTTAGTCTTCCTCATTTCTCTTGGTTTGTTGGCAGGAAGGGTCAGCTTGTGTGATAGGTTTATGAGGTACCTATTTCACTATAAAAGTTATTCCTCTGTGACTGATATCCGTTATCAATCACATTCCTGTCTGTTACGCTGTAACTCTTGTCAGTTCCGTATTATGCAATAGCCGTTTTCTATCTTAAAAATGGGGTGGAGTTCTTTATGCAGGAGAAACTGAGTCCAACCATTTTGCCTTCATTCCCCCCACCATCTCTTTGGGAAAGTGATTTAAAACAAATTCTCCACATTTAAAAGGGACATGCTCAACCAAATGTTGAGATGAATAAACTAACAGAGGGAAAGGAAGTTTAGAATCAGGCCTGTCAATACATGGTACAATTACAGCACCTCTGATAGTTTTCAGTTCATGTACATCCAGGAGAGAAAAACCCATAACTTCCTGTTCCTGTATGTTCTCCAGTGAAATCTCTCTCACCTTTAGGAAGGTTTTCTTATTGTTTAGCTGAAATCTTCCAGGTAATATCCAGCCATTGCTTTTCTTTCTGCTTTCTTTATCTACAGTATATACAAATTTATTTCATTTTCTGTTTGACGAGCCATCACATATTTGAAAACCATCTTCATATTTCCCTTCAATCATACCTTTACAATATACATACATACATACATACATAAATACATACATGTGTGTGTGTGTGTGTGTTTTAGTGTGCAAGTGGCGATATAAAACTATAAATGTACATATGCATTTATAGCTATGCTGATGTAATTTTATATTAAAGATACTGGAGGACTGCTACATTTGATTCTAGAAACTAGAGATGGACATTGGATTTAGACAAATCCAGAGGCAAACCAAGGTCATTTAGACTTTGTCAGCCATTCAAAGCCTTGGGGCAAAGTGGGGTGCATTCAGTTTTGCTTCGGTCTACATCTGGACCTTCATGGCATTCTGGTCCTGACCTGTTCCTCCCAACCTCCCGGGAATTTATTTATTTACTACTTAAATTTATATGACCACCCATCTCCCCCAACAGGGGACTCTGTTTTACAGAAGGGAATCACAGGGAATCACAGAAGGCATCTTAGAAATACTCTCATACAATTAATCAGGGAGAGAGTAAGAGGAGCAATGGGCAGTGAAATGTGCCTTTCCAGCACAGAGTGTGCCTAGTCATATACAGGTTCAACTCAATCCCAGAATCACAGGAGTGGGTTGTGATTTTTTAAAATTATTATTATGATTTACTCCATGTGGCTTTGCTAATTCTCAGTCAGCATACTTGCACAGGAAGCCTTACCTTTTATCTGAGCCAGCTATAAATGGTTTTGGTTTACTGCATTAAGTGAATTTTTAAATTTAATTATTGAATTAATAGCTCCTCCCTATGCACAAGCTCTTTTTATTTTCTTGAGCTTTCCTTCATCTTTGAAAAAGGAAGAACAATATTAGTTCTTTCTCTCTTCAATCAACTTCTTGTTTCCAAACCTTCTGTTAATGTTGGGTTGCATCATCATCATCATCATCATCATCATCATCATCGCTCCCATAATCTCCCTCTTTTGTCTAGCTCTACTAGTGAGCTTATGAATAGTATTCTGTCTAGTCAGTTGTGTTTTGTGCGGTCATATACTTATTATACTTATATACTATCATATTTCAGTGGTGATCTATGTGTGTACATATTACGTGGGTATATTTCATGCAATCACTATAATCTTTATTTTGATGCACAATACAGTGCAATTACATTTAGTGAAACAGTCTTTTTCTCTTAAACATTATGAAGTTATAAAAACCCAAATAATCCAATTATTATTTCTCCTTCTCCTCCTCTTTTGACCACAAGTGTTCTCACTTATAACCTGTCCATTAGACCCCTATGTGTCACATGGCTACAAATAGGCTGACCATATTTCCTTGGGGGGAAAACGGGACCGAAACCTACCCATGGCTCACCAGACAAAGTGGGTGTGCGCACGCACATGCGCGCAGGCGCGGGCGTGCTTCGCAGCGGGAACTTTAAAAAATGGGACAAAATGGATATTTTTCTTAAAACAATGGGACGGTCAGGAATTGTTTAAAAAATGGGACTGTCCCGTTCAAAATGGGACGTATGGTCAGCCTACTACAAAAGTGTAACTAATCTGGGTCTTACTGCTCCTGTTCCATCTGCTTTGGGTGCAGGTTTGTCATGGCTGTATTCTGAATATAAACTTCATTCATATAACTATGTTATTGCATGCTTTTAGTTTTAATTTTTGACTATTGTGTATTAGTTTTAACCCAAATAAAGTGTTCAGAGAGTTGGATGCCACTCAAAATTGGTTGGTTGGAGCTGCTTATAAGCCTTGTAAATAAATACATGAATAAATAAGTTGGGGGTTACTTGTCTATCTTCTCTGGGACCAGAGAGAGCCTGGAGCATGTGTTACATTTGTGGCATAATCCCTTCAGTGTCAAAATCTGTGAATCCCACAGTGTTAAGAATCTCTGTGTAACAACTTTCCTTTTGGAAAACTCCCTCTTACTATCTGTCCAAAAGCTGGTATGGTTGTTCCCAGCAGAAGATCTTTGACTGTTTCAAGTAGCAGGAAGGCTACTGTCCTTGATTTTTCCTTGCCTAATTTAGGAACAGATAACAACTAAACTTTCTATTTAATGCAATGGAACTCTTCCTATGGTCTCAGTAAGATCGATATATATATACATTCCAGGAAAACAAAACAAGGCTCCCTGCAACATGAAAAATATATATCTCATTAGCACAGGAGATTTTTCTTCATGAAAATTTCATTTAGGTATTTGGTCTTTGTTCTGTTAGTCTCTCTCTGGAACAATTCTGCTCATATTTGGCTTCTTATTTAATAACTGCTATTGGTTGCTGTGACTCCCACACACAAAATGGCATCATGAAGGTACCTTAAGAAACTCAGAAAATAAAATCCTTTCAATATATGTTTCTGCAATGAGTTATAATTTTTGCCATTGGGCCACCAAAAGTAACACTAGGCCGGTAATCTTAAACTACACTTGAGAGTTACTATGTGAATTCTGGAAATTGTGAAAGGAAGAAAAATATGTTATATATATTCTGAATAGTTTGTAAATCAAGATCCTGTCACAAACATTTAATGAGAAGATTTGCGGTTACCTCTACCTTCTTTAAAGCCATTTTCTCCTGCTATCTTTCCACTTGAAATTCACTGTGAATACCTCCAAATCTTTTCTGCAGGGTCATCCAAGCCAATGGAGTAGAGCGGAAATGTGTTTGTTGAGGGAGGAGTATTGCTTTGGGGAGGAGGAATCTGCAGTCCTGATTGAGTGTGAAGATCATCATAGGAGGTCATGCTGTGTATGCCACAACTGGCACAGTGTCATCTTGAAATCCCTCACAGATGGGCCTGCTTTGTAGTGGCTTCTCTTCTCCAGAATGATCTCCCTGCATCCGAAAAAACTGTGAGGTATAGTACCTATTATTATATCTTTTAAATACTTACTGAAGACCTATAGTTTCACCTATGCCTTCTCTGGATGAATGACATGGGTTAATGGTTTTGTTTTGTATCCTTCCTCTTGCCCCTTTTTAAATGAATATGCTTTAATCCTGTTTTTTTTTTTGTATGAATTATTTTTATTGCAAACCACCTCAAGATGCAACTTCAAGGAAAGTGGTAGAGAAAGATATTAAACAGCAAACAAACAAATAATCAGTGCCATTCTGTCAACTGGTAGACACCACTGCTGGATTCAGCCAATGGGAATTTTATAACATAGGGTTATTTGTTTCACGTCTAGTGGAAGCCTAGATATATCTGTTCATTATTCTTATGATTGGAAACAGGGTTCTTCTCAGTATCTGTGAGACCTTAGCAACTGACCTTTCATTATTATCAGAAACTGGAAGTGAGATAAATGAAAATGTGCTTTTTGGAGCAGTAAAACACTTTTGATATAGGTGGCAATATGTGATCTTCCATACTGATGTATTTATTACTGTGATTTGGCAATTCTGAGATCTGTATCTTTCGCTACACTTCCATTAAGACTGTGCTACGATGAACTTACAAAAGTGTTGGTTTGGTGATAGGATATAAATTCAGTGAATGAATAAATACATTAATTGTACTGAGTGTCACTGCACTGTAACAATTAAACTGGGGAAATTCACATTCAAGTCCACATTTGATTTTTGAGCTCATTAGATGACTTTGAGCTAGCCTCTATCTGCCGACTCCAGAAGATTACTGTTGTGAAAATAAAATGAGGGGGTTCTCCATGTGCACTTGCTTGGGGAAAGGTTGGATCAAAATGTAATAACAAAATAATAAACATGTCATATATATTGGCATATGCGAATTAAAGACAAGGGACATAAAAATCAGCTGCAGAAAAACTAGTGTTATTTGTTTGGATTTTAAAGGTCAGATGCAAATATTTGAAGATGATTAATAAGTGATACATCTTACCATGCACATGTAAACATTTAAATAAACCGCACTTCGCCAATGGAGACAACTGACAGCAATCAAACAGCACATTAATTTGTACTCTTGGCTCAAGGGTGAGACAATGCCATTTGTTTGGGGTTTTGGATGTAACACAACAGCCATTATTACTGTATGAACTAACCCACTCGACACTTCTACAGAGGGAGGAAAGCTGGCTTCCTTATTCCAGCCAAGCAGCAGGGGATTCTAGGTACATTAGGCAGAATGCAATTATCCAACTTGGACCAAGGCCAGAGCACAGGAGATAATATTTTCAATCTTCAGAAAAGCCACATGGGAAGCCTAATGAGGAATTTTTTTATCAACATTGTGGACGCCTGCCTTTTGTAAGAATGGATACTTTACAGGAAAGGAAGTATTTACATATATTCTCTGTAGATCAGAATGTTTTTTTTTAAAAAAGAAAAGCATTGTAAAAATGAGGCATTGGTTTGATTTGTATATCTGATTGTCTGGATGCAACTCATATGTGCAGAAACCAGCCTTCAGATGCAACAGATGCTGCAGACATCCCACCCTTGTCAGAGATAGAGAATAGTTTACCTAGCAACAGAAACTTATACAAACTCTGGAAATACTTTCCTTTGCTTTAGGTTCCTTTTCTCCCCCTTCATTTAAAACTTCTTTTGTTTATTTGCCTCTTAAATGAAACCAACAGCCAGCGTAGGTTCCAAAGTAAACCTAAATAGAATGGAATAAACAAGGCAAATGTGTGTTTCTGGAGCTTTCATCTATCAACATCAATTATGTATTGAAGAATTAACTCACTAGCAGATATCTTTTCTCCCTTCAAGAATTCTTTACAGTTCAGTCAGAACAAAAAAGAGATGCTTTAGAAAAGTGGCTTGGTAACTTTTTAACAACTCTGTTTTGGGAACACAGCTAAAAATGTACGAGAATTGTGCGAGATGTATCCTAGATTGTAATGGAGCAGTTATTATGCTCAAGGGCAATGCTTATAGCAGAATGCCCATTTGGTATTTCAGCTTGAGTAAAACTGAAACGGATGGTTGAGGAATTCTGTTCCTAGCATTTGCTGAGTGAAGGAGAAGCTTAGAGGAATCTGTGTGAATTTTTGCCAAGTGAAATGGTTGTGAACTATTAAAGCGGAATCTGTTATGGCACAAATGGGTATATAATTTATGGAAACCAGTACTGTCGATCTCAAAATATTTCTTAATTCAAGGATTCCATTAGAAATATGTATATTTGGCAAATATTTGACAAATACTGAAAATAAAAATTTATATGATACTCGCATAGTTTGTTATATTACTAATATAGCTATGCAGATCAGTTGACAAAATGTTTCCCTTGTAAGCAAGGTGCTGTTCTAGATCTGCTCCTCAAAACTGTGAAGTTGCTACAACTCCTCAAAGGCTGAGTACAGCAGCTTTGAGGCCATTTCAAGATCTTCTGGGCATGCCTGGAATGTTTGGAGTCAAACAGATATCATACATTCTTGGAAATTTTCTCAAGAGTGTATACATTTTTCCTCCAAAATTTTGATGGAGAAGTACATTGTAAAATTTGAAAAAGTACCAATATTAAAGTATAATTAAGTTTCAGTTTGAGTATTGGTTTGGGAAGTATGACATGGTAAGTTTGCATTAGAAGGCAAAACAAACTTATTTCTTTCCATAGCTTCTGGAAACCTGTTTGTAATGTTTTTCCTCAATAACAAAAAAGTGAGATTGATATGAACAATATGTTTGAGAAGGATCTGAAATTATTGCTAAGTTTTGCAGTTCCTACTGATGGATCCATATTTGCTATTGTCTATTATCTGGCTCTTTGCAACAGCTATGTTCCTTCCAAAAGACGGCAGTTATGAACAGTTACCAGCCTTAATCTTATCTACCTTGCATTATTGTAATCTGCTTTTATATAGGGATTTCTTGAAAAGTGTTCAGAAGTTAAAGTTGGTGAAATTACAGTGGCTAGAATAATTATTAAAGTTCTTATAAGTAATGAGATAAGGAAGAATACATGTCCCACGGGTGATGGGTGCACGTAGAGGTTAAATTTATAAAAGTATATGATTAATTGTTTAATTGACCTATTGTATGTTGTGTGTTAATATTGGTTGTGTCTGTTTTGTATATCTTTTATTTTTCTTAATAAAAAAAGAAATTAAAGATTTATTTTTTTGATTTGATTTGATTTGATTTGATTTGATTTGATTTGTCACTGCCATCTCCACCCACTGGAGGGACTCTGGGTGGTTAAAATGCCATTTTAAGGTCTTAGGGAAAAATAAATGAGCTTTCAATTCGTTTCAATGCTCCCTCTCTTTTCTTAAACAATTGCTAAACTTAATCACTGTTTTGTTATGTTAACTCATCCTTTAGGCAGCTTTAATTTACTTCTACTTCCTGCTCTTAGACTTCTAAATTAGAGAGGATAGAAAGAGATAAAAAGAACTATTTTTTCCTGAAGACTCTTAGAAAGCTAGAACTCTGTTTATACTTCTCTCTGTTATTCTTGGTCTGTATTTTCCAATGCAGCTCCAGCTCTTTTACCAGCCAGTCCACTAATCCAATCTTTCTTCTGGAATCTGCTCTCTCCTGTGAGGTCCTTCTTTGTCCATTCCTCCTTCCTATAAGAATCTTCTCTCCAACTCTGTTGCCTGCTTTTCTACCTTCAATTACTTCAGCACCCTGACACTTGATAGACATACAGTATTTCTAGTCTATATAGAAACATAGCACAAACACAGTAACAAACCATTGCCTGACAAACATGGCTGTGCCATGGGTCCCCCCGTGTCACCCATTGTTGCCAACCTCTACATGCAAGAAGTGGAGAAGAAAGCACTCAGCACGTTCCAGGGAATGGTGCCCACCCACTGGTTCAGGTATGTGGATGACACCTAGGTTAAAATCAAGGCCCAGGAGGTACAGGCTTTCACAGACCATATAAATACCATAGACACAAACATTAGGTTCACCAGGGAAGACACCAAGGACAACAGGCTGGCATTCCTAGACTGTGAAGTCCATATTGGGACCTGTTGCAAGCTAGAAATACAGATCTACAGGAAATCCACACACAGAGACCAATACCTGATGTTTGACTCCCACCACCTACTGCAGCACAAACTAGGAGTCATCAGGACATTGTCCCACAGGGCAGAAACCATCCCCACCTCCATGGGTGCCAAAAAAGAAAGAAAATCAGCACCTGAGGACAGCACTGAAGACCTGTGGATATCCAAATTGGGCCCTCATTAAATCTAAAACAACAGCAGACAGAGCTGAGACTCAGAATCAACAGAAGAACCTGGTCATTCCTTACATGGCCAGCATGTCAGAAAAGATAAAATGGATATTTGGCAAACACAACATACCTGTAATGTATATTTCAAACCCACCAACACACTGAGACAGAGGCTTGTACACCCTAAAGATCTAACACCAAAACATAAGAGGAGCAACATAGTATACGCAATCCAGTGCAGTGAGGAGTGTTCTGAGCTCTACATTGGAGAAACCAAACAGCCTTTACACGAGAGGATGGACCAACACAGGAGGAGCAAAACCACAGGACCAGAATCAGCAGTTTACCTTCATCTAAAAGAAAAAGGACACTCATTTGAGGACATTAATGTTCACATTATGGACAGGGAAGATAGGTGGTTTGAGAGAGGGTTTAAGGAATCCATTCATGCCAAAGTGGAAAATCATTCCTTCAACAGAGGCGGAGGCGTCAGGCACAACGTGTCCCCCATTTATCATGCTGCTCTTTCATTAGTCCCCAGGAAGATTAAGACCACTTCACAAGTTCACCAGCAAGGCCACATTTAATAATCCACTTGAGGATGAATAAAGGTTTTAGGAGTAAGACATCCTAAAGACTATCTACACCTCAATTGCCCAATTAACAAGCCATTCGGGTGTAAGGTCACACAGCCACCCTTGAAGACATATATGGGGTCCCCTCACCAATTTTTGCCCAGACTGAAGAAGCTACTTGGACAAGCAGTGAAACATTTCAACCAAAAGAAAGAAATCCAGTTGCCATGATACAACCTACAAACAATTCCACCTGGATGACTGAGAATCTTCATTGACATATTGCCTGACAAAGTTGTCCCTTATAAATTTTGCACTAGAAGGCAGGCACACACCAGCTTATAGGTTTCTTAATTAAACTAAGAACCTTCTAGCTGTCTATATGCCACATTTTGTGCAGTCTGCAAACAGATAAAATTCTAAGCTTGAGACAAACTACAACCCCATCTTGATGGAGTTTTGAAGGTTAATAAAAGAACTCCAAGCAGCTAACAACAATCTTGCAAAGTCGAAGCGTGAACCAAAAAGGACCTGATCATTAAGCTTAAGTACGTTCAGAAATAAATTCAGTCTTAATACAGTAGTTCCAACACATCTTAATCATGGCAGCCCACCTTGCCAGAAGGAGGGCACACACATCATCTGGGCTTCACCTGGAAGCTAGTGGCATGTGGGAACCGCCCAGGGTCCCCGACAGGGGAGATGGGCGGTAATATAAATTTAATAAAATAAATAATAAATAAATGTGGTTTGAAAGTGGAGGTCTTTGCAAATGGCCTTTGTCACTGTCAGATCATTTTCTGGTCAGCTTGTGCAGTTAGATACTGCTATTGACCTCTGCAAGGGTGAGGGACTAGTTAAAGCAGCCTACCCAAGGAATCTTATCAATGCAGTTATTTTCAAGAATGTTAAGTGATGTAAAATAAATCAAATATTTTGAGTGTGAGTAATTTACCATTTGAGGTTCCTTCAGTTAAAATTTCTCACAATCCCTATGAATTCTAATCCCTTCGTAGCCATTTATGGCTTGTTCAAGGCCTTGCAGATTCACTGTTCTGAATGGCTACACATGTCATATTTGTGTTCCAGTAGAACAATATGGCATTGCATTGAAACAAAGGCCTTTGCACTGATCCCTAATTTGTTTGCATAGTGAACCATAGAATTGGTCCATTGGTTCTACTGTGCAGGGACCTCAATTTAAAATTTAAAACCCACAGTAAAGCACAGAGACTCTGCAAGAGTAAGAGCATAGGTCTATTAATTTTACTAGCTATATTGCTATTGGCACAGTTTTCTTGTTATATGGAAAGCATTCAGGCGCAGCTCAGATGGGAGGCTAAAGGAAAGCTTTTAGCAAGCTGCACCTTGAAGCTGATAATGTACAAATCCATGTCCAAAACTTTCTTCAGGCAAAAGCACCTATTGAGTAAGTGCACAGTAATTGAAATTAAAGCTGAATTCCTGCTGTACTGAACAGAGTTCATAGAAGACTCCCAGATTACAAAGTTCAGCTTTGAGTGTCATTTTGTAAGACCTACTGTGAAGCAATTAGTTGGATCCTCCAATGTAGTAAGAAGGAGGAGCATTATGCATATTGCTTCCCTCTAATTTTATCTTGCCCTCTTTGGGGAAGGAGACAAAGTTGTTGCATGGCATTGTATCCTTTCTCATTCATTAGACTGGTCAAATGTTCTCTGTTGGCATGAGTGGGGACCTAGAAGAACCCAGGAGAGTGTCTCCATTAAGGGCAAAGTCTTCTCTGTCATGAGTTGGGGTGAGTGGGTGACTCATGAAAATGAAAATATCTCTGAGCTCCATATTCTTCCCCAAAAATATTGAATGACAAATCTTTTCCTAATTTCTCTCCTTGCATTTCATGGAGATGAATTGGGGGAAATCAATTGGCAAATCTTGGGTGGTATAAATGGCTATAGAAATAATCCTGTCTTTGATGAGGACAAGAAAAGTTGTCATTTTATTTTTCCTTGCCTCATGCTGTATGTGAAATAGTAGATAGACTTTCCTATCTACCTTTTCCTTTTCCAACAGTGGCAGTTGTGATGTTGCTGCCCTGCCATCAGCATGCAGAGATCAGTGGGGCACTGAAGACAGCTCATAATATGGCAAAACCAGGTCAAACTATTTCACAGAATCTATTAGCACTTGTTTTTGTGCCATCTTATCCTGGGAATATATAGAACTGTGATTGTCTGATAGCTCGTAGTTAGACACTGACCCGCTCCATAGTTTCTATAGAAAGGACAATGGGTTCCATAATTCTAATGCCAGCAGCAAGCAGAAACAGAGCTTAGGATTCACCTGACCTTGCCAGGCTTCTTAAACCTTCTGTTAGGCAAAACAGAGGCTAGAATAACATCTCTCTGGTTGAGGACATTTCCACACTGGTGACTTACACCATCTCACAAGGTCATCAAACCATTACTGTACCAATGAAACAGTAATGAGGACATGCTTTATTCACTTCAAGTGAATATAGCAAGGTGATACAGTGAAAATGATCAAAGTCACTAGTAGGGAAACATGTTCACTTCCATTTGCACTGAGCTCTCCAAGGTCCTTACAGAGTCACGTTCTGCCTGAGTTCAATCCTTATTTGTGGTTCTTTCATTTTGCACGAATGCCCATTCTATAGGCAGATTCCTTGGAACCCATCACCATGATAGAATAGGCAAGACAAGTTATGTATTAGTACATAACTTGTACTGCTAGTATGGCACTGCTAGTATGTGGATGTGGATGTGCGCTGATAGTCACTACTTATTCTTTGTCCCAGAAACTAAGATTCTGTATGGAAAGAATACAACTCCCTAATTGCATGAACTGCATTCATAAATAACCCGCCCAGAGTCCCTTGCATGGGAGATGGGCGGGGAATAAATTTGAATAATAAATAAATAAATAAATAAATAAATACATTCTGTAATGTCCTTGTGATGAAGCCTAAATCTCTTTGATAACACTGTAATTCATTAGCAATCAAGTCCTCTCCTGCCTGCCAAGGAAGCATGGTGGCTCAGTGGGTAAGACACCAGGCTTGTCGATCGGAAGATCACAAGTTTGGAGGTTCTAATCCCTAGCCCTGCATGATGGAGTGAGCTCCCACACTCGCCCCAGCTCTTGCCAGCCTAGCAATTTGAAAGCATGCAAATGCAAGTAGATTAATAGGTACCACTTCGGTGGGTAGGTAACAGCGTTCCGCATGCGTCACGCCGGCCACATGACCGTGGAAGCATCTTTGGACAATGCTGGCTTTTCAGCTAACAAACGGAGATGAGCACCGGCCCCTAGAGTCGGACACGACTGCACAAATGTGCGGGGGGAGTCTTTACCTTTTACCTCTCCTACCTGCAAGGGGTTTCCCAGTTACCCAAGATCCTAATCAACATACTATATTATTTTGATCCAATAGATAAATGGAGCTTCTGGTGCAGCACATGCCCAGAAGTCCCATTCATTGAGGTGAGGCAGCCAATTAAGCCAATTTGGTTCCCCTTTATGCTTCAGTAAGTCAGAATGCCTTGACATCATCAAAGCAAAGCACCTTTCCAAGGCAAAGCATGCCAACAAAAAAGGAGTGAGACCACTTCGCACACTCCTATTTGATGACTCATATCACCTCGATTTGAAATGTTCATTCAATTTGAAGAATCAAGTCAATTCAATCTGAAATATCAAGTGAAGTCCACTCAAGTCAAATGATTTATTCTGTGTCTTTTTTCCCCCCAGTGCCTCCATCAGCTGGAAAGGTATTGTGATTAGCATCATGGGATAAGCAATTGGGAAGTGGGAAGTCTTTTGATGGGTACAGAGGGCTCATTGGGCATGAGATTAGATGTGTGACAAATTTCAAGATTCCCATACTCTCCAAAGGATATCTTCTGTTCTTCATGACAAAATGTTGAAAATCATAGCCATAAATGGTCATTGTGGTTTTCTAGCAATGCAGTTAGATTTTAAACTTGGCTTGCAGCCCCATCCAGAGTACAGTCGTGGATGCAGTCAATAGCAAAGTGGCCTAAGATCATCTCCTGGGCTGATGGACAGTCTGGGCCAACAGCTTTGACACTGATCATTGCAGCATCTTTTCTTCTTTTTGCAGTCAAAAGGTAATTCATAGTTACCACCACTAATATTCTTGTTTTGATTTATGGCATAATTTTCTGCAACACAGAGGTAATTATTCCCAAGCAATACATACTGCTATCTCAAGGGAGCCTCCATAAGACTATTAAATCCAGCATCTAAAATTTCATAGTTGACTGTCCATTAAATACTCTATGTTGTTGTAAACCTACAATCACTCAGTGTTTTATCTCAGACATGATGTGAAACCAATCTCTTTTCTTGCAATCAGTTATATAGAGATGCTAGTGATAAGGCAAAGTTCCAACAAATAAATAAATAAATAAATAAATAAATAAATAAATAAATAAATAAATAATCAGAATCTTTGAAATGTGAATCTTTGTTATTTAAATCTCTGGAGATCCTCATAAGGCTTGCATAGACTGCTTTATGTTTCCTAACCATTAGCATTCATCACTGAGTTTGCTCACCCTGATCCACTCTTACCTCATCTCAGGGGCAACAGTGAAGAGATGCAGACTTCTAGATTTATCCACGGCCCTTGGGTCAGCCCTTTGAGGTAGCCTGATCAAGAAATAGGCATGCCAGAGATTCCAGGAATGTTCTTTATTGTTAGAATAACAGAAACTTGAAAGCCTGCTCAAACTTCTCTGTGTCACATCTTGTACTAAACAAAATCAAGGTGGGGTTATTTTGAGCTTCTTTCTCATACTTCCCTCTATCTCAGGACGGTGTAAACTTTTCTGCAAGTCCCCCTGTTATGTCTCTCTCATACCTTCCTCAAAGTCAGCTCTACATTCCTTTACACCATGAGCCATTTTAGAGATAGGTAATTCATCCAGAAGGGTCTCCAAATGACCTCAGAGATTATTAGTGATGGCAAGCTGCTATGCAGGCTGACTGGTCAACCCACACCATTCTAAAGAAGTAACTTCTTTTAGTATGAAGGGAGGTGAGCTGCACCATTCAGGTAGTAGCTTTATGAGAAGATGCCCAATACTGGGACTGGAGCAGTCCAATGCACTAGTTGGAATGGTGCCTTCTTACAGTGAGCTTCTAATTACTTACAGATCTGATGCACATATTTCTTTTCTCCTAGTATAAATGGTGTACACCCTTGCCACACAAACTAGCCAGCTGGTGCTCTGTGTTGCACTTTTGATAGAATGACAGTGCTAATGATTGATAGTGTGGGCAGTGGAATAAGCAGTAACAGCGGATGTATGGATGAGATGGCAGTGGAGGGGGAGGAAGAGATGGCAGGCACTGTAGTCATTAAGTCTATGAAGGTTCTCAGTCATCCAGGTGGAATTGTCTGTAGCTTGAATCATGTCAACTGGATTTCTATTTTCTTAGTGGAAATGTTTCGCTCCTTATCCAAGGAGCTTCTTCAGTCTGAGCAAAGTTGGTAAGGGAATCCTAAATATGTTTCTAGGTAGCTGTGTGACCTTACACCTGGGGGCATGGTTATATTGAGATGTTATTTTAAGTCCTTTTATTATCTAAAGGAGGATCGTTAAGATCACCATGCTGCTGTTGAGCTTGTGAAATGGTCTTAATCTTCCTAGGCACAGAAGACAGAGCCGGGAGAAAGATGGGAGAAAGATTGTGCCTGAGGCCCCCACCTCTATTCAAGGAAGGATTTTCCAAGTTGGCATAAATGGATTCCTTGACCCCTCTCTCATTCCCTTACCAACTTTGTTCAGGCTGAAGAAGCTCCTTGGATAAGGAGCGAAACGTTTCCACTAAGAAAATAGAAATCCAGTTGACATGATTCAAGCTACAGACTGTAGTCATTAAGGTTACAAGATTGTCTATATACCCTTGTGGCAGTGTGCCTTATTTCTTCCTTTATTAGCATAGCCTGGGAACCCTCCAGATGTATTTTCTTGAACTCCCAGAATTCCTCAGCTAGCAGAACTATTGATGATAATTCTGGGAGTTGAAATCTATATATCTGGAACATGCACACTTTGGGGAAGGCTGTCCTATAGTTAGTTAGTGATTTGATTTGATTTGATTTGATTTGATTTGATTTGATTTGATTTGATTTGATTTGATTTGATTTGATTTGATTTGATTTGATTTGATTTGATTTGATTCTGCCCAACTCCACATGACTCTGGGTAGCTCACAAAACACCAAAACAATATAAAAACAATTTAACAAAAGCCAACAAAATAGAACCAGACTCGGCTTCTGTTGGGAATGGCGGACTGAATGGCTGTGCCTGTGGGTTCAGTGGGTGGAGCTGACAACACAGTAATTTTTTTCAGGCTCAGGCAGGTTTTCCTGAAGCACAGAAACATTCTCCGGATAAAGGAGAATACCTGGAATCATCCCATCTGCCCTCCGGACGGCTGCTTTCAGCCAGAAGATCACAAACAGTGTTCGCATTTGACTGGTAAGAGTCAGCTGGGAGGTGGGGACGTCATCATTTTCCAAGCCACGCTGTAGCCTTAAAGGGACACTAAGACTGGCCACCCCATTTCTAAATCACCAATTTGTTTTTTTTTTTAAGTATATGTACCCCAAGAGAGGCTTTCTACAGTGAGGAGAAGCTGGTTCTCTTGGTGCTTAATGTTGTTTTTGGGATTACTTTTTTAAAAAAAATTAAGTTTTGGATTTCATTTTCCTTCCAAATATAAAGGATTGAGAGTAAACAATTGTCTTCCTGTTATTATTTCTGAATTAAATTCGAAGATATTAGCATTTTCCTACACATTGAATCGGCTGATTTGAACTTTCAGTTTTCTGTTTTCACTTTCCCTTGAGAACTGTCTGCTATCTCACTTTCACTTTATGTAAACACACTCCAGAACTCTTCCATATCTTTGACTTTTGCTGGTTAAGCTCCTAGGGGGTGCCATAATCTACTGCGTGAGACATGGAGGATTTCAAACAGATTCTTTCTGACTTCCACCAAGATTTTAAACAGATTTCTTCTGACTTTTATCAAGCTTTTATGCAAGATATCCAGGACATTGTGGAAAATATGAGATCTAAAATGTGCCATCAGGTTGGGGATGTGGTGGATGAAATTGAGGAATTCAACAGCGACAGAAATGTTTCTTCTAAGAGTGAGATTGGGATTTTTATCGAGATGCTGCATGAAGATGGGATAGTGGAGTTGGAGAAATCTAAGGGAGAGAGTAATCTGCAAGCCATAAGTAAAATCAATCTTCTGGTGGAATGCCATGAAAAGAACCTGAAATCTTTGAGGGGGGCAGTTGGGCTGTTTGATTCTTTCAAGAGGAAAGCTCTGCGCACATTGTGAGGATATGTAACTGCTCTGGTTTATTTTGAAGTGGGATAAGGGTTGAAGAATGTTCATCTGGTTTGCTTTAAGGATTTGATTGATGCTATTTGCTTTTAAAGATTTGGATTTACTGTTTTGAATTGTCTGTTTTTTGGGTTTATTAAGATTAAAATTATTAAAACTGTTGTATTAGGGTTAAAGAATGTTTATCTGGTTTGCTTTAAGGATTTGATTGATGTTATTCCCTTTGGAATATGGAATTACTGTTTTGAATTGTCTTTGTTTTTGGGGTTTATTAAGATTGGGATTATTAAAATTGTTGTATTATTAAGTATAATATATATTCATTCATTCATTCATTCATTCATTCATTCATTCATTCATTTATTTATTTATTTATTTATTTATTTATTTATTTATTGGATTTATCACTGCCCATCTCCACCATGGTAGACTCTGGGCGGTTTACAATCAGATTATAAAAAGTTAAAAACCTATACATCTAAAATCTACTATAAAAAAAATCCAAGAGATGGTGTGTTCTTAAAAGGAGGATATTACTAAGCTAACCACCCCCAGGAGGAACTATTATTTCCTTCATTCCAGGCAAGGCGGCAGAACCAGGTCTTTAAAGACTTGCTGAAGGCCAGGAGCGAGGGTGCCCGTCTCACCTAAGGGGGCAAGATATTCCACAGGGCGGGTGCTATCACAGAGAAGGCACGCCTCCTGGACCCCACTAGATGGAATTCTTTTAGTGATGGGATCCAAAGCATGTCCTCCCTGCATGATCGGGTGGGGCGGGTGGATGTGATCAGGATAAGACGGTCCCTCAGATACCCTGGTCCCATGCCATGTAGGGATTTAAAGGTGATAACCAACACCTTGAATTGGACCCGGAAGCAAACTGGTACCCAATGCAGCTCACGGAGTAGCGGTGTTACATGTGCTGATCTTATAGCACCCAGAACTACCCATGCAGCCACATTCTGGACCAGCTGAATCTTCCGGACACTCTTCAAGGGTAGCCCCATGTAGAGCGCATTGAAGTAATCTGTATGGGAGATGACAAGGGCATGAGTGACTGTTCGGAGGGCCTCTTGATCCAGGAAGGGGCGTAACTGGTGCACAACCTGAAGCTGTACAAAGGCCCTCCTGGCCACGACTGCCACCTGCTCCTCGAGCAGGAGTCGTGAGTCCAGGAGGACCCCCGTGTTTCGCACTGAATCTGAACAGGGCAGTGCCACCCCATCTAGAGTTAAAGATGTCAACTTCCTGGAAATCGAGTGGCCATCAATCCACAGCCACTCTGTCTTACCAGGGTTCAGCTGAAGCCTGTTGTTCCCCATCCAGGCCCCTACAGCCTCCAGACACTGAGAAAGGGTGTCAACTGCAACACTTACTTCACCCGGGACGGAGATGTACAACTGGGTATCATCAGCATACTGGTGATACCTTATCCCATGGTGATGGATGATCTTGCCCAGCAGCTGCATGTAGATGTTAAATAGGAGAGGAGAGAGAACCAAACCCTGTGGCACCTGACACAAGAGGGGTCGAGGGCCAGATCTCTCCTCTCCTATTACCACCGATTGGGAATGGTCCCGGAGGAAGGAGGCAAACCAGTGTAAAACAATGCCACCCACCCCCAACTCCCTCAGTCGTCCCAAAAGGATACCATGGTCGACGGTATCGAAAGCCGCTGAGAGATCCAAGAGAGCGAGAATGGATGCACTCCCTCCATGTTGCTCCCGCCAGAGATCATCCATAAGCATGACCAATGCAGTCTCTGTCCTATATCCCGGCCTGAAATCTGACTGAAAGGGGTCTAGATAATCCGTTTCATCCAGAATCCTCTGGAGTTGCAGCGCCACCACCTTCTCAACCACCTTTCCCAAAAAGGGAAGGTGGGAGACAGGGCGAATGTTGTTCAAAACAGTGGGGTCCAGGGAAGGCTTCTTGAGGAGGGGGTGCACCAGCACCTTCTTAAAGACTGCTGGAAACACCCCCTCCCCCAAAGATGTATTAATCATTGCCTGGACCAAACCACATGTGACCTCCCAGGCTGACTTTACCAGCCAAGGGGGACACAGGTCTAGATGACAAGTGGTGGCATTTACAATCTGGAGGATCCTGTCTACTTCATCAGGTCCAACAGGATCAAACTGTTCCCAGATAACAGGGTAAGTACGTACCTCTGGCATCTCCCCAGATTGTGCCTCGTGGTTAGAGCTTAACTTGGAATGAATCTGAGCGATTTTGTCCTGCAGATGCTTAGCAAACTCTTCCGACCGGCCCTGTAAATGGGTCACCAAGCCCATCTGACCCAAAAGGGATCTAATAATCTTAAACAGGACCGTCAGGCGGCATTCTGCGGATGCAATAAGAGCGGAGAAATAATCACATTTCACCACTCTTACCGCCACAAGGTAGTTCCTAATAGTGGCTCTAGATTGTGTCCGGTCAGATTCAAACTTTGTCTTCCTCCAGCGGTGCTCCAGGCATCTCTTAACCCTCTTCAAAACCCTCAACTCCTCCGTAAACCACGGGGAGTGACAGGTCGAATGAGGCAAGAGAGGTTGCATAGGCGCGATCCTGTCCAAGGCCCCGACCGCCTCTTTATTCCAGGCTGCGGCCAAGACCTCCGCTGGACCGTGCCGCAGATCTTCAGGTATAACCCCCAGCTCCCTCTGAAACCTCATTGGGTCCATAAGTCGCCAGGGGCAGACCAATCTAATAGGTCCAGCCTCCCTGAGGAGTGGGGCAGCACAAGAGAGCCTCAGGGTCCCCAGGGCATGGTCTGACCATGACAATGGGGACAGATCTTACTCTCCCCTCAGATCACATTGCCACTGCTCTGACAATAAAACTAAGTCCGGCGTGAGACCACTGTCCCGAGTCGGGTCCCAAATAATCTGAGACAGGCCCATGGCTGCCATGGTAGTCATGAACTCCCGAGCCACCTCCGAAGCCCGTCCCAGGGACTGCAGATTGAAATCCCCCAAAACTATGAGTCTGGGGAACTCCACTGCCAACCCCGAGACGGCCTCTAGCAGCTCAGGCAGAGAGGTTGCTACGCAGCAGACAATTTATGTGTTTTTTAATTTGATTCTTATTATAGTAGACAGAAATGTACAGAAGAGTGGTAGGAAGGGAATAATTAAATAGGTGTTATCTTTTGGAGGGGAGAAAGATGTTTAGGAGGTTTGTATGAACTGAAGAGGGTTAAGGGGAGGAGTAACTGAACTTAGTGATTTTTATTATATGTTAAAGTGGAATAACTTATAGAAATAATGTGATGTTTTGGTTTAATATAGAGTAAGAGATTGATTATGGAAATTTTTGTATATCCTTGCTGTTAAAAGTCGGAAGCCACATCTTTTTGTAAATATGAAAAAAATTATCTTGTGTTTCCGCACCTTTTTAGTTTTTTTATTTCTTTTTAGTTTTTTGTTTTTCTGTAGATTTTATTCCTCTTCTGAAACTTAATAAAATTTACTATAAAACATTGAATCAGACTCAGACAAAAAAAGAGATAAGAGCAAGATTGCAAACTCAGCAAACCCCCAAACATCCCACCCACAATTAACATACAAAAAGGGGGCACCAACCATTCTTGCTCAAGGCTTGAGAGAACAGCCAAGTCTTCATGGCTCTTTGGAATGCCAACATGGTGGGAGCCATCTGGATCTCAGGAGGCATCCCATTCAGAGGGCAGACACTGCCACAAAGAAGGAGCACTTCCTGGGTTCTGGCAGGAGAAATTATTTAATTGAAGGAACCTAGAATGTGCCAACCCTGTCAGCTCGAATTGGCCAGGCAGACACCATGGGAGATAGGTGGTCCCTCAAATAATCAGGCCCTATGCCACGTAGGGCATTACAGATAATAGCCAGCACCTTGAATCGCACCCAGAATCACACTGGCAACCAGTGCAGCTCATGGAGCAGAGGTCTCACATAGGCATACCAAGGCATGCCCATAATTGCCTACATTGCTGCATTCTGGACCAGTTGAAGCTTACATGTGGTTTTCGAGGGCAGGCCATATAGAGCACATTACAATAGTTGAGCTGTGAGGTGACTAGGGCATGAGTGGCTATCTGAAGAACCTCCCAATCCAGAAACAGATGCAACTGGTACACCAGATGAAGCTATGCAAAGACCTTCCTGCCCACAGCTCCTACCTACTCATTGAGCAGGAGTTATGAGTCATTGGAGACCCCCAGATTGCATACCACCCTTGAATAGGGAAGTGTAGCCCTATCCAATGACAAAGATGGAATATCCCCAGAACCAGGTGGTCCCAAAATCCACAGCCACTTGGTCTGGTAGAATTGAGTTGGAAATGGTTCTTCCCCGCATAGCCTCCAGGCACCAGGACAAGACCTTGACAGGCTCACTTGGCCAGCCTGGGATCAAAAGATAGAGTTGGGTATCATCAATGTACCAATGGTACCTAACTTCAAAATGGTAGATGACCTCACCCAGTGGGTGAATGTAGGGGAGGGGAGGGGAGAGAGAGTCGAACCCTGTGGCATCCCATAAAGGAGGGGCAATGACTTCTCCCTCTCAACCAACACTGACTGAAACTGGCCCTGAAGGAAGGAAGAGAGCCACCATTAAAACATTAATGGAAGCCTTCCTGTAGCCCTCTATATGGCTCCCCAGTAAACTAGAGAAAGGAAAAGAAATATGCAAGTTCAGAGATTGAGTTTAGTGTTTTAATCACCTTTTTTGGTTCACAATCGGATCTCAGTAAATATTGGCACTGTCAGTACAAATAATGATTTTATAAGAATAGGTATTTTTTCACCACACTTCATTCAGACTCATTTCAAATGGGAGCAAAGAGGAAGATCAGCCACTGAAATTGACCATAATCTCACTTGAATTTTGCTTATATAGTTTAAACTATATCATATACCAACAGAAAGATGAACTGTTTTATTCCTTTTTACAAAAATTACTGTTTTCAATAACTTTTCATTATTAAAACTTATTGGTTGCATATTCATTTTTGGTGGACTTTATGGGACTTTTGCTATATAGAAGTTGAAAAGCTATTGGTGTTTTCCAAAAGCTGAAATGATTGACATTCAATTATTTCCTGACTATGGTCAGATTAGAAAACAGGCTGAATTTGATCAATAAATATAAAACCCAGATGACTCTGGTTTCTGCTCCAGAACATTTTTGATGATGATGATAAAGATGAGATGATTCCTCAGATGAGCAGTTCCATCTCTTTCCCACAAGCATCTTACAGTCAAGAAGGAGCTATAAGGTGATTTTATGTGGCCATCCTGTGACCCCCAGCTTATTTATTTCTTTAGTATGCTATTCATTAATTGCATTTTACTTTTTTTTACAGTTTTTTATTTTTAAAACATTTTTAGAAACCTGTAATGAACCTAGAGAATTTTGGCCATTGGGCACATTTGTAATAGACAAAACCAACAAATATTTATTATTACATTTATAATCTGCTTTTTTGTGTGTATAAGAACCACTCAAAGTCATCTTCTTGTTGTTGTTTATTCGTCCAGTCGTTTCCGACTCTTCGTGACTTCATGGACCAGTCCACGCCAGAGCCCTCTGTCGGCCGTCACCATCCTCAGCTCCCCAATGGTTGAGTCCGTCACCTCCAGAATACAATCAATCCATCTTGCCCTTGGTCGGCCCCTCTTCCTTTTGCCTTCCACTTTCCCTAGCATCAGCTTCTTCTCCAGGGTATCCTGTCTTCTCATTATGTGGCCAAAGTACTTCAGTTTTGCTTTTAATATCATTCCCTCAAGTGAGCAGTCTGGCTTGATTTCCTGGAGTATGGACTGGTTTGATCTTCTTGCAGTCCAAGGCACTCTCAGAATTTTCCTCCAACACCACAGTTCAAAAGCATCTATCTTCCTTCGCTCAGCCTTCCTTATGGTCCAGCTCTCGCAGCAAATAAAAAACAAGATATGAAATGTAACTATGAAAATTGGTTGTACTGTAAGCCGCCCGGAGTCACCGTGTGTGAGTTGGGTGGCCTTATAAATTTGTTAAATAAATAAATAAATAAATAAATAAATAAATAAATAAATAAATTAAAATTGGTATCAGGAAAATAATGGTTAAATAACGAACAGTTAAAAGCTTGGCGACAGGAATGAATGTTTTGCCCTTTTCCTGAATATTGGGGAAGTGAGGGCCAAGCAGATCTTCTAGGGAATGCAATCCATAGCCTGGGAGCCATATCAGAGAAGGCCATTTCCTGCATACCAGACAAGCTGAGTTTCTTACAACCAGGGCAGGCGCAGGGACATTCAAAAGGATCTCTTCTGCTAATCTAAGTAATTAGGCAGGTTCATAGAAGAGGCATAATGACTTGATTTGTTTATTAGATAACACATATATTTTGTTAGTTACTGTACTGAAATGTCCCTGCTATATTTACCATTACTTTGATTCTTGTTATTATTAAATAATTGGATTTTAATCTAGAATTACCATGAGAGGCTTTGGATTTGCCATGGTCCCAATGAAGGAATTTAAAATGCAGTGGATGGAATTCTATGCACACATCTTCCTTTTCTCACAACTGTAAATTTTAAAGATGTCTCCACTGAAATCAATAGGGAGTTTTGAAGAGGCCGCAGTCTGGAAAATGCCCATATGGGAGTAGGAGACAAGGTGATCTTTAATAACACCTTGTTCTTTTTAGCTTGCTTTCTCTTTAGATCTCTTTATTGATTTTAGTTGTATCATTGTACAGTTTTGCACATTAAAGTAAAGAAAAGCTTTCTTTTAAATTGCAGATGTTTAGCATTCACTGGGCAAGTTCCAAGATTTATATGCCAAAATTTGACCTCTAAACAGATTCAGCCCCACAACGTTCTGAAAATGTAGAACTGTAAAATCACTTGTAGACCAAATCTCACTCCTGCAAAGCACTTTGTTCCTGTTCTGGAACAATATAGAAAGGTCTCATGTCTGCTTTATAACATTTTTCACCCAAAGCCAAAAAAAAAGCTATTGATGTGCAACGTCAATGTTTTGTACATGAATGACATGTATGAGGGCATATTTGGCATCCAACAACCATTTCAGAAGTTCTCTCCTTTTCCAATGATACTCAGGTACAAAAAGATGGAGGGAAAGCTCTCAAGAACACCGGAATAATAGTAGGAGCTCAAACTGTATGCATTGGATGGCATCACAAACACAGGGAGCAGCATCCAGAGACACTGGGAACTACAGGAAATTTAGTCTTATGGTTCCTTACAACTTAGGGTACTGCTGTAAGCATATGGCTCTATTGCTTATTCCTAGAGTCTTTGGAGCTACTATGAGTATTCACAATGGTTGGGGGGGGGGGCTAATCTGTATCCATACTTTTATCCTACTTCCAGTTGACTGCCATTATTCAATTGTGGAAGAAAATTTGTACACTGAATCCAGTGTTGAAAAATTATGTCATATGATGACTGTAGCAGCCCTCAGTGGCTTATGGCTCTCTAGCAGTCTGTCATATACACCCCCAGCCAGATATGTGGGGTCCTTTTTTTTTTTTTTTGCTGATAGCAACCTTGACAGTAGTAGAGAGAGCATAGGTTTTCATAACTTTCCCATGGGAGAGAGGCCTGTTACTATGCTGGAAAAAAGGAGGAGGAAAAAGCTGGAGCCTAAGAAAAAGACTTCTGGGAAGAAGAAGGATAAAGGAAAAATGGAGGCGTAATGACTGGCAGGCTAGGCAGTTTTTAACAGTTGAAGATGTGTTTGTTTGGGGGGAACTTGATGTCTCCTGAAGTGGAGCTGGGTAGATTATAGGGGTGCTGCTCTATGCTGCTTATTACACACAGAGAACTTCAGGTATAGACTCAGGTATTTACTGTAATCTTCAACTGAAGTAAAACAAAAGTCAGTTGCAGACTATAAATCCAGCTTAAAGCATACAGAAAAACATAGGTACAAGAGCTTACTTTTCCAAGAGTCAGAAAAGAGAAATCACAGGTTCAGGGAGGATCCAAGAGTAGTTGGTGTCTAGCCCACAGGTCAGCCAGGTAATCAAAACATTGCACAGTTTCAGGAAGGGAGGTGGAACACTATTTGCCACAAACATCCAGTCAGACAGATGGTCTTTTTTCATAGCTCTAATTGCCAGCTTTACTAATTTACTGAGTCACACTTCTTTCTTTCAAGTAGATGATACTCTCATTGCTTCCCTCCTCATAATTTGTGATGTGTTGCAAGTCTCTGGGTGAGCTGACCCAGCTTGCCCCTGTTCTCTTCAAGGGACTCTTTTACTGATACACTCATTTCCATTGATACAGTACCAGCAGCACAAGCTGACACTCTGGTGAGTTTTTTCAGCTTCCAAATCTGAAGAATCAGACTGATCCCTAACAGGTGTCATGGGACAAATCTACTTGATGAAGATAGCTTCTGGGAAAACAGAAGAGAGAGGTAGATCACATCTTGCCAGCCAAAGAAAGAGTGACAACCCAAGAGAAAAGAGCCAGCATAATTAAGTCCCTTACTTATCTCTAAGTAGGAAGTAGGGATAGGAGATAGAAGTAGCAATGCTCATATGTAGCCATCAGTCTAGACTACACACATACCAAGTAGACTTTACCTTGGGGAAGTGGGAAGCTTTATTTTGCTAATAGAGAAGTTATTAGATTAGAAACATAAGTATATATTAGTCAAGTCTCTGTTGATCTTACTGTTTTTTGTGGTTTTGTTGCTGCTTCTTAGATACTTAGCAATAAGAAAGATGAGAGAGTGAAGAGAAAGGAGTTTGGCTAAGCTGCTGTAATGAAACACTACCTAGAAATTAATCTTGTTTTGCTTTATTTCTCTCTTTATAAAAGAGAGAGAGAAAAACCACACAGGACTGTTTTCTGTGATGTAAGTTAGATCAGGTCCCATGAACTCATAAAGCCTTTGTGGTAATGACTATAGAATACCTGGGAGGCAAATGGTGATGAGATTTAAACATAGGATTATATATGTTGAGTAGACAAGAAACAATATTTTATTAATCAGCTGAAGATCAAAGAAGAGAAATATTTTAAAGCATTTTATAAGAAATGTATGTAGACTGAATAGGAGTAGATCTACACAATCCAGTTTGGACTGATAGACGCAACTCCAGAAAAGGCATGTGTGCAAATGGTGGTCTTTCATGGGAATAATGCAAAGGCAGAGTCAGCCATAGGATTACACAACTTCACACAGTGGCCTAGAAGCTCACCTGCCCATGTCATGAGATGGTTGAAATCTTGCAAGACTAATCATATCTCTCAGGATTTTAATAGATTGTACAGATCTTGGCATTCTCATGTGAGGACTTGTGCAAGAACACTGACATTTAATGAGATTTTCAAATTTTGTGAAATGGGATTAAAAAAAATATTTGGAGGAGTTCAAATGTACAACATGAGAGTCTGGTCAATGCTGTGATGCCTTATGAGTGCTACATTGAAAACACCTTACAGTAAGAAGGGGTGATGCTCTGTGGGTATCAATAAACGTCTGGGAAAGAAATTGGTGCCATGGATGATTCCAGGGATGATCATCCTGTTTTAATTTACATAATCAGTAGAGACAGGGCAGTTTGCATTTTCCAAGATGTCCATCCATATTGACATATCAGAAGTTGAATGGTTCCTTAAGCATATACACTATAAAAATATCACCTAGCAACATGCGACCTGCAGTTCAATTGTTGCCAGGCATTTAATGTGACACACACTGATCAAGAAGACAAAATGTTGTGCTTAAAATTATGTCAGCCTACCCTGTGATTGGTTGCATGTCCAAGCTTTGCACTGAACTGATTAAAAAGCTTGGGGGATTTTTAAACTAAAAGTAGCTTAGCAGCTTTTAGACTTTGTGGCATGTTGGGAATGAATGCCCCTTTTGTAATCTCTATGAAATTGAACATATTGGTAGTAAGTTCTCAAGTGATTAAAATGTTCTTTCTCAGCTTTGTAGTTGCTGCATTTGTATACTTGTCTGCCCAAAACAGATCAGCTGACAGCTTCTCACAGCACAGAGTATAAAGCAAAGTAAGAAGTATTAACATTAACATTAATGTTAATGTTAATGTTAATATTAACATTATTAACTTATTATTAATGTTAATGTTAATGTTAATATTAACATTATTAACTTTGAACCAAGATGGCGATCGGGAGCGGCCGCCGCTGAGCGCTGCTCCGGGAGAGAGGTTCCTGGTCTCCTGAATCCCACCCTACCCTGCCTTTTTGTTACCTGGAGGTGTGGGTAGGGGATTTTGTGAGGTTCCCTCGGCTTTCATTTCTAGACCGAGGTGGGGAGATGGCTGGACCCCGGGTGGAACAGCAGGCGACGAGGCGGCGAAGCGGGGCAGCAAAACGCGATGGCCGTTTGGAGGAGGAGAAAACGGCGAAACGCGGTGCTTTTCCCTGCGGGCTTTGGGGGCTCGGGCGAGCCCATTGTGGACTGGGCGGACTCCCAGTGATCCCTGGTGACTCCTTACTATCCTTACTATTCGGTCGAAGACGCGCGGCCCCTTGGCGGCCCTCTGGTGTAGTGGAGGAAACGGCGGAGTGGCAGAGTATAATCAGAAGCCTGTGGGCCTTGCGGACAAGTACTCCACTATATTTTTGGGAACTTGGGGCCAAAACGGACTTTGACGAACCCCCGCAACTATTAATGGACCTGGCGAGCCCCAGAGATTTAATATACACTGGGGGCTTGCGAGACCTTGGCACTACAACAAGACGGGAGAGCAGAGCAGCGGAGCGTGCTAGGTCTTAAGGCACACCGACTTGGACGATCTTTTGGTGGGCCTGGTGGTCTTTAACTGTGGGGGCGGGGGTCTAAGGGGGGACGACGGGTTCAGGAATGGGGGACCAGCCATAATATCCCCCGGAAATCAACAACGGTGGAAGGTTTTTATTGGACTTTTAACTTTCGTTTAACAACTAAGAGGAAGCCCCCATCTGCACCCACATTTATTTATAGGCGGCAGAGACTTTTTAGGGTCCCTGTAGTGTGAATGTGGCCCCCCCTGGATGTGAGAGAGTCAGGGGGGAGTCCAAGATTGTGTGATAGTATGTATGAGTGCCCACACCTGAGTGAGAGACAGGTGGTGGGCAGGAGTGGATGATATCTCTCTGCGACCAGTGAGAGTGGTTGTGGGGGGACATTGTAGGTGTGGTTGTGGTGGTTAGGCCCTTTTAGTGCCGAGAGCTTAGGCTGGTGCGCTGGGGGGGCCTACCATCACTAGAAGTTGACTGAGTTTGAGAGATGTGTGCGTGTGGGAGGGGACCCGTGTTTCAACCTAGGGTCTTTGAAGGTCTGGGAGTGGAGGCATCTGGACCTGGAAGCTCTGGGGGTTATGGAGTGGGCTGCCCTATCGAAGTGGTGATGGGCCGGGGATGTTATGACGGGAACTGGAGGGTGGGCCATCGTTGGGGAAGACGCCCCCGGTGTTTATTACCGGTGGCGTGTTCCGGCCCTCCACGTTCATACCCAGGTCCTGGTCAGCAGATCCTTGAGGGCCCCGGTTTCCGGCTGCTGCTGCTTAATGCCAGGTCTGTTAACAACAAGGGCCCCCTCATATGTGATTTGATCACGGAAGAGGGGGCAGACCTGGCATGTATCACCGAGACCTGGCTGAGCTCGGAGGGGGGGGTAGCCCTCTCTGAAATATGCCCAGCCGGGTTTCAAGTGTGGCACCAGCCGAGACTCAGGGGCAGGGGAGGAGGGGTGGCGGTTGTAATTCGAGAGTCTCTAGTGGCCTTCAGGGGCACTGCTCCGCAAGTGGCCGGTCGTGAGACCCTGTTTTTCAAGTTGGGTTCTCGAGAACAGTTGGGAGTGTTGCTGCTGTACCAGCCTCCCTGCTGCGTAGCGACATCCCTGCCTGAGCTGCTGGAGGCCGTCTCGGGGCTGGCGGTGGAATTCCCTAGGCTTATGGTTCTGGGGGATTTCAATCTGCCGTCCCTGGGACGTGCCTCGGAGGCAGCTCGGGAGTTCATGACTACCATGGCAGCCATGGGCCTGTTCCAGATTATTCGAGACCCAACTCGAGACAGTGGACTCACCCCGGACTTAGTTTTCTTGTCGGAGCAGTGGCAGTATGCTCTGAGGGGAGAGTTACATCTTTCCCCTTTGTCATGGTCAGATCATGCCCTGGTGACCTTGAGATTCTCTTATGCCGCCCCACTCCGCAGGGAGGCAGGACCCAATCGATTGGTCCGCCCCCGGCGACTAATGGACCCAATAGGGTTTCAGAGGGAGCTGGGGGCTGTACCTCAGGATCTACTGCACGCTCCAGCGGAGGTCCTGGCCGCAGCCTGGAATAGGGAAGCGGCCGGGGCCTTGGACAGGATCGCGCCTATGCGGCCTCTCTTGCCACACTTGACCCGATACTCCCCTTGGTATACAGAGGAGTTGAGGGTCTTGAAGAGGGTTAAGAGACGCCTAGAGCGCCGCTGGAGAAAGACAAAGTCTGAATCTGACCGAACACAAGCTAGAGTCGCTGTTAAGACCTACCTTGTGGCGGTAAGAGCGGCGAAACCTCAATATTTCTCCGCTCTTATTGCGTCCGCAGAATGCCGCCTGACGACCCTGTTTAAGATAACAAGATCTCTGCTGGGTAAGGTGGAGTCTGTGACCCACCTACAGGGCCGTGCGGAAGAATTTTCTGAGCATCTGCAGGATAAAGTCGCTCAGATTCGGTCTAAGTTGGACTCTAAGCGTGTAGCACAGTCTGGGGAGATGCCGAGGGAACGTCTTTGCCCGGTTATCTGGGAAGTTTGATCCTGTTGGACCTAAGGAAGTGGACAGGATCCTTCGGGTTGTAAGGGCCACCACATGTCATCTGGACCCATGCCCTTCCTGGCTGGTACAGGCAGCCCGGGAGGTGACATGTGGTTGGGTCCAGGTGATGGTTAATGCATCTCTGGGGGAGGGGGTGTTCCCAGCGGCTTTTAAAGGGGCTTTGGTGCACCCCCTCCTCAAGAAACCATCACTGGACCCTACTATATTGGACAATTTTCATCCTGTCTCCCACCTCCCCTTTTTAGGGAAGGTGGTTGAGAAAGCGGTGGCGTTGCAACTCCAGAGGATCCTGGATGATACGGATTATCTGGACCCCTTCCAGTCAGGTTTCAGGCCGGGATATGGGGTGGAAACTGCATTGGTCGCGCTTTCAGATGATCTCTGGCGGGAGCGGGATGGAGGGAGTGCATCCATCCTAGCTCTTCTTGACCTCTCAGCGGCATTCGATACCATCGACCATGGTATCCTTTTGGGACGGCTCAGGGAGTTGGGGGTGGGAGGCGTAGTTCTGCGCTGGTTCACCTCCTTCCTCCAGGGCCGTTCCCAATCGGTGGTAATAGGAGAGGAAAGATCCGACCCTCGCCCCCTCGTCTGTGGGGTACCGCAGGGTTCGGTTCTTTCCCCTCTCCTATTTAACATCGACATGAAACCGCTGGGTGAGATCATCCGTCACCATGGGATGAGATACCATCAATATGCAGACGATACTCAATTATATATTTCCATCCCTGGTGAGATAAGTGATGCAGTGGCTACCCTTTCTCAGTGCCTGGAGGCTGTGGGGGTCTGGATGGGGATCAACAGGCTTCGACTGAACCCTGGTAAGACGGAGTGGCTGTGGATTGATGGCTCCCGTGGATCCAGGAAGTTGTCATCTCTAGTTCTGGATGGGGTTGCACTACCCCATTCAGACCAAGTGCGTAATTTGGGGGTTCTTCTGGACTCACGGCTCCTGCTCGAAGAGCAGGTGGTAGCCGTGGCCAGGAGGGCTTTTGCACAACTTCGTGTTGTGCGTCAGTTACGCCCTTTCCTGGATCGGGAAGCCCTCCGTACAGTCACTCATGCCCTGGTCATCTCCCATTTAGACTATTGCAATGCGCTCTACATGGGGCTACCCTTGAGGAGTATCCGGAAGCTTCAATTGGTCCAGAATGCGGCTGCTCGTGCAGTTATTGGTGCGCCTAGATCAGCGCATGTGACACCTCTGTTGCGACAGCTGCACTGGGTGCCTGTGTGCTTCCGGGTCCAATTCAAGGTGTTGGTTATCACCTTTAAAGCCCTACATGGCATGGGGCCAGGTTACCTGAGGGACCGTCTCATCCCCATAACGTCGAACCGTCCCACTCGGTCATTCAGAGAGGGCATGCTACAGATCCCGTCCGTAAAGGAATGTCACCTGACGGGGTCTAGGAGGCGTGCCTTCTCGGTAACGGCGCCCACCCTTTGGAATATGCTACCCCCGGAGGTGAGGCAGGCCTCATCGCTCCCGGCCTTCAGAAAGAACTTAAAGACCTGGTTCTGCCGCCTTGCGTGGGGGCAGGGGGGGAACAGTTCCTCTTGGGGATGGCTGGTGCCATAGGGCCCTTTTAAACATCCAAACATCATACCACCGCATCTTGGATTTTTATACTTAATTTTAATATATTAGAGTGTTTTATTGGGTTGTTTTAATTGTCGGATTTTAATTTTTGTGTATGGTAAACCGCCCAGAGTTCCCTTGCGGGGAGATGGAGCGGTATATAAATTGAAACATAAATAAATAAATAAATAAATAAATAAATAAATAAATAAATAAACATTAGACTTCTGAGAACTATAGTCCAACATATCTGTGCAGTGCCAGACTGAAAATTATGTTCTATTTTATATACAGTAATTATATATGAGAGGTTGAATTTGGGTTTACCTTTAAGGAAATCTACATTTCCCCCCACCCAAAAAAATTATCTTTAAAACAGGAGGTTCACTTTAGATAAGCTGAGAATAGAGTAAAATATTTATACACTGCTCAAAAAAATAAAGGGAACACTGAAACAACACAATGTAAGTCCAAGTCAATCACACTTCTGTGAAATCAAACTGTCCACTTAGGTAGCAACACTGATTGACAATCAATTTCACATGCTGTTGTGCACATGGAATAGACAACAGGCGGAAAGCATAGGCAGTTAGCAAGACATCCCCAATAAAGGAGTGGATCTGCAGGTGGTGACCACAGACCACTTCTCAGTTCCTATGCTTTCTGGCTGATGGTTTGGTCACTTTTGAATGCTGGCGGTGCTTCCACTCTAGTGGTAGCATGAGACGGAGTCTACAACCCACGCAAGTGGCTCAGGTAGTGCAGCTCATCCAGGATGGCACATCAATGCGAGCTGTGGCAAGAAGGTTTGCTGTGTCTGTCAGCGTAGTGTCCAGAGCATGGAGGCGCTACCAGGAGACAGGTCAGTATATCAGGAGACGTGGAGGAGGCCGTAGGAGGGCAACAACCAAGCAGCAGGACCGCTACCTCCGCCTTTGTGCAAGGAGGGACAGGAGGAGCACTGCCAGAGCCCTGCAAAATGACCTCCAGTGGGCCACAAATGTGCATGTGGCTGCTAAAACGGTCAGAAACAGACTCCATGAGGGTGGTATGAGGGCCCGACGTCCACAGGTGGGGGTTGTGCTTACAGCCCAACACCGTGCAGGACGTTTGGCATTTGCCAGAGAACACAAGATTGGCAACTTCGCCACTGGCACCCTGTGCTCTTCACAGATGAAAGCAGGTTCACACTGAGCACATGTGACAGACGTGACAGGGTCTGGAGACGCCGTGGAGAACGTTCTGCTGCCTGCAACATCCTCCAGCATGACAGGTTTGGCAGTGGGTCAGTAATGGTGTGGGGTGGCATTTCTTTAGGGGGCCGCACAGCCCTCCATGTGCTCGCCAGAGGTAGCCTGACTGCCATTAGGTACCGAGATGAGATCCTCAGACCCCTTGTGAGACCATATGCTGGTGCGGTTGGCCCTGGGTTCCTCCTAATGCAAGACAATGCTAGACCTCATGTGGCTGGAGTGTGCCAGCAGTTCCTGCAAGACGAAGGCATTGATGCTATGGACTGGCCCGCCCGTTCCCCAGACCTGAATCCAATTGAGCACATCTGGGACACCATGTGTCGCTCCATCCACCAATGCCACGTTGCACCACAGACTGTCCAGGAGTTGGGGGATGCTTTAGTCCAGGTGTGGGAGGAGATCCCTCAGGAGACCATCCGCCACCTCATCAGGAGCATGCCCAGGCGTTGTAGGGAGGTCATACAGGCACGTGGAGGCCACACACACTACTGAGCCTCATTTTGACTTGTTTTAAGGACATTACATCAACGTTGGATCAGCCTGTAGTGTTCTTTTCCACTTTAATTTTTGAGTGTAACTCCACATCCAGACCTCCAGGGGTTGCTTACATTTAACTTCCATTGCTTTTTGTGTGATTTTGTTGTCAGCACATTCAACTATGTAATGAACAAAGTAATTAATACGAATATTTCATTCATTCAGATCTAGGATGTCTTATTTCAGTGTTCCCTTTATTTTTTTGAGCAGCTTATTTTATGCGGTTTTATTGTATTTTAATTTTTTAGCTATATTGTAAACCACCCAGAGTCCCTCTTTTGGAGGGAGATGGGCACTGGCTAAATTTGATAAATAAATAAATAAAATAAATAAAAGAGGAATAGGAGTTTTTTCCTATGTAATCAACCTTGATAGAAGGTAGTCTTCAATTGAAGGTCATCTTCCTTTCAGGGAAATGCAGTCATTAGAATATCATGCCACTTACCAGTGGTGCTGGCTAATCAACCCCCCATCTCAGCTTCCATGAATAACTGCATAATCAACTTTTAATCCAGTTATTTGTATTGCAAAAGAAGAATTTAGGGATAGAAAATAGTTCAATTTTTCAGTCTGGCACTGCACAGATATGTTGGACTATAGTTCTCAGAATTCTTAGCCATTGACATAGTAGTGTCATTGGCTGATCGAGTCTAATGTTAATACTTCTTACTTTGCTTTATACTCTGTGCTGTGAGAAGCTGTCAGCTGATCTGTTTTGGGCAGACAAGTATACAAATGCAGCAACTACAAAGCTGAGAAAGAACATTTTAATCGAGAGCTATAGTTTCACAAATACTTCCACAAAGACTGCAGTGAATAAAACCTGGGACACAGTGTAGCAAAACTTACCTATTACCTACAAAATTCCCACAAAAAAACAGAAACTCATACATGATGGTTACAGATGTTCTTCATACTATTGTTTTTTAATAAGAATTTTATTATGTTTAAGAAAGAGATAAAAACTACAAAAAAGCAAAAAACTACAAAAGGAAAAAAAGAAAACTAAAAAAGTGTGAAACACAAGAAAAAAGAATTTTAAAGATTACATACAGAGGAGACTTCCTACACTGAACAGCAAGAATATACACGAATTTCTCTAATCAATCCCTTACTCTATATCAAACCAAGATCACATAATTTCTATAAATCCTTCCATTAGCACATATACAAATCACTAATGCAATTGCTCCTTCCACCTATCTATCTATCTATCATCTATCTATCTCCATCCATGATCTTTGCCTCATATGAGTTGCTGTGCAGGGGTCTACCACACTAGACAGGACACAAGGTGCTGACTGTGCAGAGAGGCCTCAGAGACAGTCCAACACATAGTGGCAGGGTGTAAGATGCAGGCAGGAACAGCATACATTGAACGGCACAACCAAGTAGTTGGCATTGTATACAGGAACATCTGCACAATGTATGGGCTAGACCCTCCCAAGTCCAGATGTGAGATTCCACAGAAGGACGTGGAGAATGACAGGGCTAAGATGCTGTGGGACTTCCAGATCCAGACAGGTAGGTAGGTAGGTACTGGCCAATCAACCAGACATTGTGGTAGTAGACAAGGACCAGAAGATAGCGCTGGTGATAGATGTAGCAGTGCAAAGTGACAGCAACATCAGAAAGAAGGAGTATGAGAAGCTGGAGAAGTACCAGCACCTGAAGGAGGAACTGGAGAGGATGTGGAAAGTGAAGGCCAAAGTGGTCCCAATGGTGGTAGGGGCACGTGGGGCTGTGACTCCTAAGCTGGGAGAGTGGCTCCAACAGATCCCAGGAACATCAGAGCTCTCTGTCCCGAAGAGTGCAATGCTAGGAACAGCTAAGATACTGCGCAGAACCCTCAAACTCCCAGGCCTCTGATATAGGACCCAAAGTTGAGGAAGACACATATCACCCATAGGGGTGAGAAGGGAATTTTTTTTAAAAAAATATATAAATTTCTAAATCAACTTCCCTCCCCCATAAAACAACTTCCATTTACAGTAATTATTTCCTTCCTATCACTATTCTATATATTTCTGTCCACTATAATGAAAATGAAGTTATATAATATAAATTGTCTGCTTTTATAATTAATAATACTACAATATTCTTAACCCTATTAAACCTAAAAATCAAATAATTATTATTATATCTTATAGATATCTAATAAATCTTGCAAATCAAGCAAACCTTTAAAAAATTCCCAATAAATCTTAATCCAAGTCATTAAAAAGAAATGAGATCATAATAACCTCATTATCAATCCGATTATACATTCTTAAATTTTTACACCAGTTCAAAATAAACTAAAACAGTTACATATCTCCCAATTACACTCAAGGCATTTTTCTTATAGAAATCAAAAAGCCCAAATGTCCCCCTTAAAAATTCAAACCTCTCAGTAAAAAAACTCCCACAAAACATATTCTCTTCTCTCTCATAACAATCCTTCAGAAAGACATAACATTTCCCCAGAAAAACAAAACTCTTTATAATCTGCAGTTCAGACTGTTGCTTTAACCCCTTCAACACCAAGATGTCATCTTTGCCTGGCATTACTTCAATGTCACTGACAACAAGAACATCTCCATCTTTGCCAAGATCTTCTCCCTCCATAACATCTATACCTATGGTATAACAAAATTAAAGCAAATGTAGCATTCAATCACCATCCCATTAGGAAATCAATTATAAGAATTTGGAATAAATATAAAAACACAATCGTACCAAATATACCTCTTTGGATTTCACCACATGAAGCTTTTACACGGTACGGAAATTTAAATATAGGTAATTGGATAACATATAAAGATTTACTAACTTTTGAGGGATCAAATTAAAATTTAAAATCAAGAGAAAATTTATTAAAAGATGGAATACATTGTAATTGGTTTTCATATGCTCAAATTAAAGAACAATTCAGAGTGGATAATAAAAACTTTAAATTTAAAGAAAGTGCGAACAATTGGGACATTGTCCTATGGAAAGATAAAGATCATTTAATTTCAAAAATGTATAAGATATTAATTTCAAATAATTCGATAAATATAGAAAAAAAGAAATGTATGTCCAATTGGGAAAAAAATTTACAGTAGGTCACAAGATCCAATTTGAAATCTGGGAAAATATGTGGCTAAAAGATTTAAAATTCACATTGAACTATAATATGAAAGAAAATTTCTACAAAATGATGTATAGGTGGTATTTAACGCCAAACACTCTGTCAAAAATGAACAATAGATTGTCTAACAAATGCTGGAAATGTAAAAAAGAAGTGGGTACTTTTTTCCATCTTTGGTGGTCTTGTAAGGAAACAAAAAAAAATTGGTTAAAAATACATCAAACAATATTGGAAGAAAATATAATTATTGAACCAGACATGTATTTATTAGGATTTTTAAAACCTGAGACACATAAGAAATATGGGAAATTACTATTTTATTTAATAATTGCGGCTAGAACTATATTTGCTAGACATTGGAAAGAGGATTGTATACCCACAATTGAGGAATGGTTATTAAAAACAATGGATTTAGTTCAGATGGCAAAATTAACAGATTTATTAAATGATAAGAATCAAGAAGAATTTAACTTATCCTGGGACCCATTTTATAGATACATAGAAAAAACTCAAAAAATACAAATAGTAAATTCAATGTAAATAAGACATAGAATTGTATAAATAGTAAATATAATTAATTATACAACATGTAAAATTTATTATAGAAATTTTTGATGAGAAAGTAGGAAGTCCATTTTATTTTGTTGTTTTGTTATTTTTTGTTTTGTGTTGTTTGGTTATAGCTAAATTACAAGAAAGAAAGAAAACAGGAATAGGGGACTACAGAAAGAAGAGAAGGTTAGAGCAGGTATAAGAAGGGAAAGATGAGATCTTAGAAGGTACAAGTATGTAGAGAGGAGTAGGAGAAAAAGGGCTAAAGGTTGAGGGTTAAAAAATATTTAAATGCATTCAGAAAGTGGAAAGTTAAATAGAGCGTTTTGGTTTTGTTGAAGAAGTCAGAAGTATGGAAGAAAGAAAAGAATATAGAGTTTGAAGAAGGTGTTAAGAAGAGAAAATAAGAAGCAAGGGTAGAGGGAAGGGCTGTACTATATTTAAAGGTATTTAATATATTAATGTATGTACTTAGAAATTATATAATATAGTGTATGATGTATAATATGCGTTGTATGTTGTATTGTATTATTGTTGATTTATGTGTATGTAAATGATGTTTAATAAAATATTTAAAAAAAAAACTCCCACAAAACATATTCTCTTCTCTCTCATAACAATCCTTCAGAAAGACATAACATTTCCCCAGAAAAACAAAACTCTTTATAATCTGCAGTTCAGACTGTTGCTTTAACCCCTTCAACACCAAGATGTCGTCTTTGCCTGGCATTACTTCAATGTCACTGACAACAAGAACATCTCCATCTTTGCCAAGATCTTCTTCCTCCATAACATCTTCAGCCAGATGGTACACTTTAGAAATACTCTCTTCCCCAATGTCCCATATATTCTTCAGAATAGCTTGACAACACTCTGAAAAAATCTCTTTAAAGGACTGCTTACGCTTATGATGAAATCCCGAAAAAACCTCCCTAAAATCCTCCATATTTCAGGCACTAGATTATAACACCCCCAGATATTTGATTCACCCTAGATAGGAGTTAATGAGTTAATAAGTTGATACAAAGTTTCCAAATGAAATTGAAACAGAAAAAGGTGCACTAACAAGCAGATCTTGAGGAAAGTGAACAGAAAAACTAAAAATTAAAAACAAGAAATCCAACATGTAGGAAAATATTCAATCCTTCAAATTCAGTACAAAAATAATAACAGGAAGGCAATTATTTACTCTCAGTCTTCCTTAATCCTTGAACGGGAAAGCAAGCCAAAACTGTTCTGTTCGGAGTATGACCACCAGAACTTTGTAGAAAATAGTTTATTAATAACAACTATTTACAAGTATTAGTCCATGAGAACAATTGAAAAGTACTGGATCAACTGGATACACTTGGAGATAGGCAGCTAAGTGGTAACACAACTAAAGTTCAGCAGCAAGTGACACAATAGTCCTGGATCAAAGATGCTAGGTATCTGGGTTGACTAGGAGACTCAGGTTCAATTCTTGGGATCATTGGAAGTAGTGCTGGCAAGGCTGGGTTGGTTTTTCTGGAACATTGCATTGGAACTGCGAGGTAGGCTGGACTGGTTCCTCTAGGACACTGGACTGGAGCTGCAGGGTAGACTGGAGTGGAACCTCTGGGTTACAGGATGGGAACTGTGAGGTAGACTGGACTGGCTCCTCTGGGACACTGAATTGGAAGTACGATGCAGACTGGGCTGGTTCCTCTGGGATACTGGACTGGAACTGCAAGGCAGGCTGGGCTGGAACCGTAATAAACAGAACAGGAGTGGCAAGGCAGAACAAACTACCACCACTAGGTAGTGCTGCCTGTATGCCCGACAGGTTAGGGTACGCTAAGCCAGGAAGCCCCCAATGCCAGAATGTGGTGACACGAGACTGACGCGACGAGCCGCACAAGGGTAAGCAAGGTACTTAGCTGTGGCTGCAGAGCGTTGCCTTGAACAAGCTGGTGAATGCTGCAAAGTCAAAAATGCCAGCTGACAATCTCCCAGAATGACTGAAGCTCTCTCGCTGGGGTTTTCTGAAAAACTACAAGCTAACGTTCCAATCCTTCTCGATGCTGCCACGAATTGGCCTTCTGCCACAGCTGGGGTGAATTCAAAAATGAGTTGAAGATCCGGCTCCGATTCTTCAGCGGTGACAGGACGAGGCTTCTCTGATGATTCTGGCTGGGCTTCTCCTGAAGACGCTGTACGGTCTGTAGAACGGTTGTCCCCAGCGATTGGGTGCTTGCTCTTTCACCCTTTTATCTTTCTTTCTGCACGCCTTCTCTCCTTGGGAGCCAATCGGAGCTCCCACTGCTTGGCACGCTTTTCTGCCCACTTTTCTCTTGCGCTGATTGGTGCTGAACAAGGAAGTGAGTCAGGAGCACCACTCAGCTTCTCAGGATTCTCCCGCACTGCTGGGTCATCTCTGGGTTTGTTGGTCTGCACCTGCTCCTCTGGCGTCTCTGAGTCTGGCACCTGCCTATCATGAGATCGATCACGAGCATTGCACTTTTGAATCTGTACCTGTTCATCATGAGATCTTGTCGGTTGCAGCACAGGGTAAGTTTTGTTTCTCCATTTGGTTTCTTTTTCTTCAAAATTAGAGTCAGAGTCACACTGGACTCTGACAAAAACTTTAAAAGATTTTTAAAAGTAATTGAGAAATAATGATAAGCACCAAGAGAGTCTGTTTCTTCTTACTGTAGAAAGCCTCTCTTAGGGTTCAAAACTGAAAAAATATATATAAATTGGGTGCTTTAGAAATGAGAAGGCAGGACTTACTGTCCCTTTAAGGGCTGCAGCGCAGCTCGGAAATGATGAAATCCCAGCCTCCCAGAGAAGTCTTTACTGTCGATCACCCACGCTGTCCACAATCTCCTGGCTACAACTCGCCATACAGAGGACGAATGGGTCGATTCCAAGCTTTTTCCTTAATCCAGAAAAAAGCTCTGGGCTACAGGAGAAACAGCCTGAGCCTGAAAAAACTGCCACGATGCCAGTTCTGCCTGTGGATTTTGCGGGCACAGCTTCTCAGTCCGCCATATTCTCACCAGAAGTCCTTCTTCATGCTAGTGTTGACATCAGTGCACTCAGCCTAGAGCCAAAGAAACCCCCAAAATTGAAATTGAACACCATTTCCCCAG
Source organism: Charina bottae (assembly GCA_023362775.1). NCBI lineage: Eukaryota > Metazoa > Chordata > Lepidosauria > Squamata > Charinaidae > Charina > Charina bottae. Next base: position 79,508,103 of record JALMGJ010000001.1, on the reverse strand, counting down.
ATATTTTTCAGGGGTGAGGACCCTTTGTTGCATCTCTTTCTCACCATGTATCTTTCATGTCATCTATGATGGTGTGCCTAACTCATGAGCATTTCAATTGGAGGTCATCCTTTATTAATGGCGCTATGGACTTTGAAGAAGCACGAGTACAGGGCGAAAAGGAGAAAAGAGCTAAAAGGAAGGCACATCAGGCAAACCCTCATCATGACCGTCTCCCACCCGGAAACCTATGCCCTCATTGTGGGAGGTTGTGCGGATCCAGAATTGGCCTTTATAGCCACTTACGGATCCACCGTTAAAATTTTACCTTTGGAAGACAATCTTACTCGGCTACGAGTGATCGCCAATGAATGAATGAATGTGAGTATCACGTTCTGTTTGGTTTTCTAGATCTTGACTTCCCACTCATTATATGAATATATTTATATTTTTATGTATTAACTATGCTATTACTCATCAAGCTCCATCTCCCCTGGATAAAAGCTGAGGGATCTAGTGATGATGATGATGCTATCCATTCAATCATGTCCAATTCTTAGTGATTCTATGGACCAGTAAGATCCCATTAAACACTGTGTTTTGGTTAACATCAGATTTTGGTTGTGGTTTAGGGCTATTCTAGTCATGCTTTGTGATCCTGATTTTTATTCTATATAACTTCAATAAACAAACAAACAAACAAATAAATTTCATGATGCTGATCTCAGCTAGATGGGTTTGGTAAAAGTAAAAGCTATTCTGAACCCTGATTTCTGAGCAAATGTCTGCTTTACTTTACTTTGCTTTTCTTAGCACAGTTAAGAAGACTACTAGTATGACTTGGCCAGTAAATTCCCATTAGACTCCAATACTAAACCTAGTGGTACAGCTACCTCTGTAATCTATTTGGCATGATAGGTGAGTCAGATTGTGTTGATTATGTCTCCATATATGTATTATATGGGTATTAATTTAGTATGACCAACATCATAAATATTATAGTGCAGCCATTCCTACAGTATAACAAAGGATATTTTGTTTAATACATATGAGATTGTTTCACATAAATTTATATTTGCAGTTTGATCTACCCACTTTATATTACAATCATGGCAATTAGGCTAGCACACTATATTAAGAATATTCAATCAATATGGAACAACTAGAAGACATAACTGAATAATGTTTGTTTACATATCTTCAAATTTGGTGCATCTCCAACATAGGAAGGTAATCAAGAATGTTAGATGGGAGTTTAAGAATGGGGAAGAACATATTATTAGTTATCTGCTTTAAGGATTTGTACCTGAAGGATTCTGCTCCAATTTGCATTGTGATAATTCAGTGCCCTGCCAATGTTACTCCATAACAAAAAGTCATTTGCTGAGGTGAGTGGCTACAACTAACTAACTACTGTAACTAACTAACTAACTAACTAACTAGGGCATCACTGCAAAAAAAGTGTCTCCTTCCCAAGCAATGCTCACGAGGTCCTCATGGATTAAATGGATGCATGCTAAGAGTTGACACTGATCTGATGACCCATAATCAATCAATATGGAGAATACATTCATTCATTCATTCATTCATTCATACATTCATTCATTCATTCATTCATTCATTCATTCAGAGGCCACAAGTTGCTATATCTGCCAATGGTTGGATTAAAGCTACAGACATGTGGAAAACTATAATTCTCTTCTGTTTTATTCTCCACATTATTTTCATGCATTTAAAAATAATGTCCTCTTTAAAAATCTTCTTTTCTGAACCAGTTAAAACACAAACCCCAAAATCCCTAAATCTGAATGTTTACATTTGCAACTTTCACTAGCCTATGTAACCAGTATTGTAATTTTCTACGAAATATTTTTTGTTGATTTTTGCTATGTAAATGTTCATGTGTAGGCTTTTTAAAAGAAAGTTTTTCTAATGTTAGCCCTTTTAAAAAAACAGCTACCCCCTTTCTTTTGTATACAACTTTCAGAACATATGTTCTTTTTCAAGCATATTCTTTATAAACAGATGTTTTGCTTGTGCAGGTTTTTGACTGGAGAAAGAAGAGTGCTAGTGGGTTCCACTCACTGTGGCATTTTAGAGAGTTTTGAAATCTCCCAAAGAAATATGTCGATTTCTAATTATAGTCATTGCTATCACACACTTCTAATACTGTGTTCTTTCTTGAATCCTCTTGACCAGAACTGACCATTACTCTTCATCAGAAGTTTTCACTAATGTCTAAGTGGAGGTCAAACAGTCTCCTGCGGCTTTCTCATAATATTGTTACAATAATGGAAGCCAGCATGTTCTTGGCTTCTGTTGCAATAACTCATATTTAGTTTGTCATCTACTGTCTTATTACCAGATGGCTGCAAAAGTGCCCAAGTTCTGCATTACTTTTTTCTTTTAGATTTAGCATTTTGCCAACTTCCTTGTACTCCCCCAACCTACCCCCAGAGGACCAATGTATGGCTTTAATAAATTGGAGAAAGGTGTTTGCACAAAACATTTCTTCCACATTCTCAATTCTCTACTATTGTTTTGTAGAGAAAGGGGTTCTGTTTCCTCTCCCCAAAATTTTCTGGAGTGAAAAATGCTTTACAACGAAAGTAAAACATGATTGTGGAATCCTAGTAACTCCTGAGTTTTTGACTGAAGATTTGATTGTGGAATCTGAGACTACATTTAAAAAGTTGTTGAAATTTGGACAAGTGAATTGTCTCCCTGTTGCTTGAATGGTTATAGTATATGCTTGTGGGTTGTTTCCTGGCTGACTAAATGGCTCCATGTAAGGTGATTTTTTTCTTTTTTGTAAACTGAAGTGTGAATTATTGGCTAGTTTCTTTTTGAGTCAGGCTGTCTTCAATATACTGTGGCTTTCAAATTTCCATGAAATTATTCCCATATCATCATTTAACCAAATGAACTTTTGGAGAAAAGATGTTTTTCTCCATGCCAAGAAGAAATGCCCTGCATGTTGTATGTCAGAAATGAGAAACCTGGGACCCTCAGATGTTTCTAAGCTAGAAGTTAGAGGATTTTTGATAACTAGCAATGCTATAGTTCTGGAACATTTGATAGATCCCCTATTATATACTAATCTTCCCCAAAATGGGCAGTCTCCAGACCTGTGGATTTCAATTCCCAAAATCCAACAATGTCCATAAGGAGCCAAATGAAAAACTACAGGAGTGGAGGAGGAGCATGTGGTGAAAGTGGAAGGATTGATTGACAAAGAGCAAGCTCCTTCACTCATGCTACAAGGGAATGGCAGTGCTGGCAGTGAGCGGCTATGGCTGGCCCATGGAAAAGACAAAAGGATGCCCACCCCCCGTAATATTAACAGTAAAATGTATGGCCATGGAAAACCTCTTGTTAGCAGCAAAAAGTCTGTAATGTACTCCTTGGTAGTAATACCAGCAAATACAGCTGGCAGAACCTGTTCTTTGCTTAAACCAACCTTCTGTGCAGCACAGTAGTGCTTTTTAAAAAGGGGTAGACTTTTAGTATTCTTGTGAAAGAATACTAAACCCACATATATATTTTGTTGGTATGTGTCTTATTGCTCAAAGGAATGTAGTCACATGACAAGTCTCAGAATCACTTAGTTAATTGTCCTGCAGAGTCAAGAGTTCAAACTTCCATTGTTTCCCAGGTTGTAGAGATTAAAACCTTCTGAGAGTGCCTTGGACTGCAAGAAAATCAAACCAGTCCATACTCCAGCAAATAAAGCCAGACTGCTCACTTGAGGGAATGATATTAAAAGCAAAACTGAAGTACTTTGGCCACATAATGAGAAGACAGGATACCCTGGAGAAGATGCTGATGCTGGGGAAAGTGGAAGGCAAAAGGAAGAGGGGCCGACCAAGGGCAAGATGGATGGATGATATTCTGGAGGTGACGGACTCAAGCGTGGGGGAGCTGGGGATGGTGACGGCCGACAGGAAGCTCTGGCGTGGGCTGGTCCATGAAGTCACGAAGAGTCGGAAGCGACTGAACGAATAAACAACAAAAAAGAGATTAAAAGGTCAGATAGGTTAACTATCAGTAACCTAGATACAAATGTATAAATTAGCATGTGTTTTGTTTCTGCTCCTTGCATTCAAGCTTACCTTCCTCTTGCCTGCTTGTCTGTTCTCAACCCTGTGTGTGTGGGTGAGATTGAAAATATGCTTTTCATATTTATATAGAGATTTTTAACTCCAGAGATCTGGATGTTATTGTTTCATGTTTTCTGTTATATTAATACATCTTCTTTTTGATAAGTGCCTGGCATAATTTCTAATTTCTCTAATGCTACTCGCTTCTCAAACTCTGCACATGCTCCAGAACACATATCCAACATATTTTAAGGAGCCTCAGGCAAATGTCTCTGCAGAAGTCAGGTATACAGAGTCTCTCCTGCACCTCCAGCCAACATGCCATGAAGGGCAGTGTCCAATGACTAGAGAGGAGGGAGCATGTCCGTAGCAGCCTAACGTGTCCAGTGGGAGCTGGGCAGATCCAAACTCCTGACTGCATAATCAAGCCCCTTCTTGATGTGTGCTAGTTTGTGTCCATGGCAAAATCTGAGTTGGGCAAACAGGGCAAACACTTTAAGACTGGAACAGCTAACGATAACCTGAAGCTGTGGGAGTGAGATGAAGGCAACTTCAGTCATGGCATATAAAAATTGGTTTGGGGGCTATGTCCATGCTGTGGTTAGGGAGATGTAAGGAAGAGCCTATATGCCACACTTCTTTCCTTACATGGTTGGCAGCTGTCACACAAGAGTTGAAAATTACTGGAAAAGGGTGTACATTCAACACACATGAATACAGCATGGAGATAATTAATTCTATTCCAGTCCTGTGAAGGATCAGTATCCCAGGGAGGCATAGAAAACTCCAAGCACGAGTTAAAACCAGGTAAATTAGTCACTCTGGAATAGAAGACTTTCTGTATAGGATGATTTTTCCGTTTGATAACTAGCCTTGATTTGGTTAGATAGCCCATCTACAACTGCATGTAGCTGTCATGTTAGGTTGTAAGTTTTAATTATTAAAGAAAACTCTGACTCCACTGTGCACAGCATAATTGGGTTTCTTAATGTATGATGAAACAAAAGTAAAGGCTGTTATATTCGAAATGTTCCTGATTCCATCATTTGTATAATTAGTAGGAGCAGGAACATCCCCAACGCGAGAGAAGAAAAGATCAAAACTATCAATAACAGTAAGTGTCATAAACATAATTGTAGATATTCAACTCAAAGCCCTTCCTGAACTTGCTTTACTGTGGTCATCTAATTCTAAGTCATTCACAAATTACCAGATTCTGGCCTAAGAATTGGGTGCGCTTCCATTTTGTATCTTTATGAATTAGTCTGAGATTCCTTTTTCTTCTTCCTTACTTGGGTTCTTATATCCTTTTGTGTTGTGCCTTTCTAAATTTGAGGGCATGGATTGTTTTATCAATCTTTAAAAGCTGCTGTAACCGATTTTTTTTCCAGTTATGAAGTGGGCCCTTGACCTATGAGCATACAACAGTCTTTCCTAAGGTACTGTTCTCTAGTTATGCTGGACGATGGTTTCTGAAATTCTCAATACACATGCTAGTGAGGAATTATGGGAGTTGAATTCCAACACATAGGAAAGCTGGTATACAGGTTTTGCAAAAAAGCCAATGAATATTTTTCAAGCACAGCTGGAACAGGCAGCCTATGCAATCTCAATTCCTTCATGCTCTACATGTTCAGCGTAACCCTTGTTGCAAGCTATTGAATTGCCACTGATACAAGCATAATTGACTGATACCATCAAGAAAGAACTTATCTTATCCAGGATGATCTATCCCCTGCCTGGCCCTTCAGGTCTGCCAATGGTCTATCCATTGCTGCTGTAATGAATCCAACACAATCCAATTGATACCATCAATACCATTAACTACGCAGAAGTAAAATTGAGCTAAATTGAGCTTATTCCAAGGAAAACTGGTGCAAGATTATTGCTGAACAGACCAGGCTTATATTCATTGAAAAAGGCAGCAAATCTAGACCAGATTGATTTTCGATTATGTTCTTTCAAGTCAGTATTTACTCTAAATGACAGAGGCAGAGCTTCTCCAATCAGCTGTCCCCAACCTGCCCTTTCAGATCCTCCAATAGTTCATCCATTACTGCTCTAATTAAGTCCATCTACTTTGCTGCTGGTCATCTTCCTCTAATTTATTTATTTATTTATTATTTAAATTTATATCACCGCCCATCTCCCCTAACCGGGGGAGTCTGGGCGGTTCACAATAAAATCAATAGTTAAAAATATAAACATGAAATATTTATACTGGTAAAACCAGCATAAACAGAATAAATAAGTGTAAAATCCAAGGGCTAATAGATCTCAAATAATAGGGAGGGCACTATGGCACCAGCCACCCCCAGGAGGAGCTATTGCCTTTTCCGTCCCAGGCAAGGCGGCAGAACCAGGTCTTCAAATTCTTCCGGAAGGCTGGGAGTGAGGAAACCCGCCTCAGCTCTGGGGGCAAGATATTCCAAAGGGCGGGCACAACTGCAGAGAAGGCCCACCTCCCCGCTAGATGGAATTCCTTTGCTGATGGGGTCTGTAGCATGCCCTCTCTGCATGACTGGGTGGGGCGGGTTGATGTTATAGGGATGAGACGGTCCCTCAGGTAACCTGGTCCCAGGCCATGTAGGGTTTTAAAGGTGACAACCAACACCTTGAATTGGACCCAGAAGCAAACTGATACCCAATGCAGCTCGCACAGCAGTGCTGTCACATGTGCCGATTTTACGGCACCAATAACTGTCCACGCGGCCGCATTCTGGACCAGCTGAAGCTTCCGGATACTCTTCAAGGGTAGACCCATGTAGAGCACATTGCAATACTCTATATGGGAGATGACAAGGGCATGAGTGACTGTTCAGAGGGCATCTCGGTCCAGGAATGGGCGTAACTGGCGCACAACCCGAAGCTGTGCAAAGGCGCTCCTGGCCATGACTGCCACCTGCTCTTCGAGCAGGAGTCGTGAGTCCAGGAGGACCTCCAAGTTCCACACTGGTTCTGAATGGGGCAGTGCCACCCCATCCAGAACCAAAGATGACAACTTCCTGGATACTGAGGGGCCATCAATCCACAGCCACTCCGTCTTACCAGAATTCAGTTGAAGCCTGTTGTTCCCCATCCAGGCCCCCACAGCCCCCAGGCAGTGAGACAGTGGTGACGGATGATCTCACCCAGTGGTTTCATGTAGATGTTACAGTAAATAGGAGAGGAGAGAGAACCAAACCCTGTGGCACCCCACACAAGAGGAGTTGCGGGTCAGATCTCTCCTCTCCTATCACCAACAATTGGGAATGGCCCTGGAGGAAGGAGGTGAACCAGCACAAAACTACACTGCCCACCCCCAACTCTCTAAGCCACCCCAAAAGAATACCATGATCAATGGTATTGAAAGCTGCTGAGAGGTCCAAGAGAGCAAGGATTGATGCACTCCCTCCATCCTGATTCCACCTGAGATCATCCAGAAGTGCGACCAATGCAGTCTCCATCCTATATCCCGGCCTAAAACCTGATCTAGATCAGGGGTACCCAACCCTTTTGGTACCAGGGACTGGTCGTGGAAGACAATTTTTCCACAGATTCGGGGTGCAGGGTTTGCAGGCAGGAGCCAATCGCATGGACCGGCGGGCGGGGTTTGCAGGTGGGAGCCAATTGTGTGGACCACCACAGCTCACCTGCTGTGCAGCCCACTTCCTAACCGGCCGCAGCCCACTAGTGGGCCACGGCCCACAGGTTGGGGACCCTGGTCTAGATAATCCGTTTCCTCCAGAATCCTCTGGAGTTGCAACACCACCACTTTCTCAACCACCTTTCTCAAAAAGGGAAGGTGGGAGACAGGACAAAAATTGTCCAGAATAGTAGGGTCCATGGATGGTTTCTTGAGGAGGGGGTGCACCAGCACCTCCTTAAAGGCAGACGGAAACACCCCCTCACTCAAGGATGTATTAACCATTGCCTGGACCCAACCACAAGTCACCTCCTGGGCTGTTTATACCAGCCAGGAAGGGCATGGGTCTAGATGGCATGTGGTGGCATTTATAGTCCGGAGGATCCTGTCCACTTCCTCAGGCCAAACAGGATCAAACGGTTCCCAGATAACAAGGAAAGTACGTTCCCTCAGCATCTCCTCAGACTGTGCGTCACACTTAAAGTCCAACTTAGAATGGATGTGAGCAATTTTATCCTGCAGATGCTCTGAAAATTCTTCTGAACGGCCCTGTAAATGGGTCAGTGAGTGTACCTGACCCAAAAGAGATCTAGTAATCTTAAACAGGGTCATCGGGTGGCATTCTACGGATGCAATAAGAGCTGAGAAATATTCACGTTTCACCACTCTTACTGCCACAAAGTACACCTTAATAGCGGCTCTAGATTGTGTTCGGTCAGATTCAGTCTTCATCTTTCTCCAGCAGCACTCCAGACATCTCTTAACCCTCTTCAAAACCTTCAGCTCCTCCGTAAACCATGGGGAGTGATGGGTTGAACATGGCAAGAGAGGTTGCACAGGCGTGATCCTGTCCAAGGCCCTGGCCACTTCTCTATTCCAGGCTGCAGCCAGAACCTCCACTGGACAATGCAGCAGGTGCTTGGGTATAACCCCCAGCTCCCTCTGAAACCTCATCGGGTCCATAAGTCACCGGGGGCGCACCAGTCGAATGTGTCCTGCCTCCCTGCGGAGTGGGACAGCACAAGAGAATCTCAGGGCCACCAGGGTGTGGTCTGACCATGACAATGGAGACAGATGTAACTCTCCCCTCAGATCACATTGCCACTGCTCAGACAAGAAAACCAAGTCTGGAGTGAGACCACTGTCTCAAGTTGGGTCCCGGATTATCTGGGACAGGCCCATGGCTGCCATGGTAGCCATGAATTCCCGAGCTGCTTCTGAGGCATGTCCCAGGGATGACAAGTTGAAGTCCACCAGAACCATAAGTCTGGGGAAACTCCATTGCCAACCCCAAGATGGCCTCCAGCAGCTCAGGCAGGGAGGTTGCTATGCAGCAGGGAGGCTGGTACAGTAGCAACACTCGCAACTGTTCTCGGGAACCCAACTTGAAAAACTGGGTCTCACAACTGGCCACTTATGGAGCAGTGCCCCTGAAGGCCACTATAGACTCTCGGATGACAACCGCCACCCCTCCTCCCCAGCCCCAGTGTCTCGGCTGGTGCCACACCTGAAACCCGGCTGGGCACATTTTCGAAAGGGCTACCCCCCCTTCTGGGCCCAGCCAGGTCTTGGTGATACACACCAGGTCTGCCCCCTCCTCTGCAAGCAAGTCACATATGAGTGGGGCCTTGTTGTTCACTGACCTGGTGTTAGGAAGCAGCAGCCAGAGACTAGGGCTCTCAAGGATCTGCTGTGCAGGGCCTGGGTTTTAACTCAGAGGGCCGGAACATGCCACTGGTAACAAACACCTGGGGCATCCTCCCCGAAGATGGCCTTCCCTCTGGTTCCCATTATAACATCCCCGACCCATCACCACCTTGATTGGATAGCCCACCCCATAGTCCCAGAGTTTCCTAGTCCAGTAGCCTCCCCTCCTGGACCTCCAGAAATCCTGAGTTTAAATAAGGGTCCCTTACCACACGCATCCATCCTTTCACACTCAGTCAACCTTGGGCGATGGTGGCCCCCCCAGTGCACCAGCTCTCGCTCTCAGCACTGTTGAGTCCCAACCACCGCCCACACACCCACTGTGTCCCCCCTCAACCTCTCTCACTAGTCGAGGAGGGGCACTCCAGCCACTCCTACCTACCACCTGTCTCTCACTCAGGGGTGGGTACTCTTACATACAATCAGACAATCCTAACAGCCTCCCCGTGTCTCTAACCTATGGGGGGAGAATCACATTCACACCAAGGGACCCCTAAACCCTCTGCCACCCTAATTGGATGGGAGTAAGCAGCCCTCCATTTTGTCCCCTGGGTCTCTTGCAATCTTAAAAACCAGGGGGATGTTACCCCAAAATTGTTCCACCTGTCTTCCACCCGGGACCCTCCATCCATCCTCAAGCAAGCAGGAGGCTTGGCAGCCTCCAAGGCCAACGCCACCCACCAAAGTCTGCAACAGTTCCAGCCGGGAGGCTCCACCCACGAGGCCCACTGTCCTCCACCGCCTCGGCAAAGCTGCCCGGTCCATTAGGGGTGTCTCCTGGGGGGCTGCAGGGGTCTGGGAGGCTGTCCTCCTCACTGCCAACGGCTGCAGAAGAACTGCAACCACAAAGCAGCCACGCTCTGCCGCCGCACTCTGCTGCTTGTCCCTCAGCCGGGAGGCTCCACCCATGAGGTCAACTACCTCACCAAAGCCGCTCAGTCTGCCAAGGCCACTGGGGGTGCACCAGGGTCCAACAAAAGTCCACTGGGAGCCACTCAATCCACGCGGGGTTCACCACCGCCGCTGCCACTGCTGTAAAATTTTTTCGCTTGCGCTACTCCGCACTGCTCCGCCCGGGGGAGACCAAATGTCTCTCAACCCCCCGCATAGATCCCAAAAGTCAGGGGGAACCCACCAGAATCTCTCTCCTCTAGACCCAAGCCACCAAGATAGGGTCAAGGGCTCACGGGGGGCTCACGGAGACCAGAATCCTCACGGAGACCAGAATCCTCCTCAGAGCGGCGAGCAGAGATCAACGTCTGCTCCCTGTCACCATCTTGGATTTTCAAAGCTTTTTTTCTTCTCTTTCTTTCACATTTCTCACCATTGTGGACTTCTTGAGGGAGCTGGGTCTTCTCATAATGTGTACTTCAACACCAAAATTCAAAAGTGTCAATACTCTTTCTATTCTCCTTCTTCAAAGTCCAAATTTCTGTTCCATAGAATATTTTGGGGGAAACCATTGCCTGCATGATTCTTATCTTTATATGTATAGACTTATCACAGATTCTGAATATCTCTTTCAAGGCCTTCATCACTACCCTATCAAGTGCTAGTTTGTGGTGTATTTCTTAGCTGCTGGTTCCTTTACTGCTGATAGTTGATCCTAAAATGCAGATGCTATCCACCACTTCCATATCTTCATTGTTACTTCTAAGGGTGGTTATTGTACCCGTTGCCATTAATTTGGTCTTCTTTATATTTAATTGTAATCCCATTTTTTCACTGTGCTCCTTGACTTTCATTACAGGAGCTAGTCAACCAAACCAAGAGACAGAATGCACAAATTTATGCTCGCTAAAAGTTCTTCAGTTTCAAGTGAACTGGATTGGCAATATGTAGTACTTTAATTATTAGCACAAAGATGCAAGTGTTTGAAGCTGGCAATCTTAGGTTTCTCACTTTATTCTCTCTGTTAGTATTTTTACTCCTGGTTAATGAGTTTCTTGACACCTTCTCTTAATACGTTCCTGTTTAGTTTGCCCTTAGAGATCCAATGCTAATTTCAGGTTTTCAGAATGGAAAAAATTGCCATGACTGCTTCTTGCAAGCTAACTGACCTGGTGATTACTGAAAAAAGCAATATAGGCCCACTGCATTCATTGTGTTAATTAATTTAATTGCTTCATTAAGATGACTTGTGCCAGGATACTGGATGTGAAGCCACGCTACTTCAGGCAAAAGTTCTAAATTATAATACAGGAGTTGTATGATAATGACTTTCCAAATTAAAGGAGATAATTAGACAAATACAAATATTATTATGTTGAGAGCTTTCTGAGTTCTAAGGGAATGTAGAAACTATGATAATTGGCTAATTATACTAGCCACAATTCAGTGCAGAAACACACTGTAGAGTTCAACTGGAACAGTTAATTCCACTGATGCAGCTTCTTAGGTCTGAACTGAATACCAGTGTTGTGGAAACCATAGCCAGAGTCAGTAGCTTGAATCATGTCAACTGGATTTCTATTTTCTCAGTGGAAACGTTTCGCTCCTTTTCCAAGAAGCTTCTTCAGAGGGGTCAAAGAGTCCATTTATTCCAACTTGGAAAATCCTTCCTTGAATAGAGGTGGGGGCCTCAGGCACAATCTTTCCCCTATTTTCCTTCCTGCTTTGTCTTCTGTGCCTAGGAAGATTAAGACCATTTCACAAGCTCAACAGCAGCATGGTAATCTTAACGATCCTCCTTTGCATGATAAAGGGACTTAGAAATAAACATCTCAAATAACCATGACCTAGCCCCAGGTGCAAGGTCACACAGCCACCCTAGAAACATATTTAAGGATTCCCTTACTAACTTTGCTCAGACTGAAGAAGCTCCTTGGATAAGGAGCGAAACGTTTCCACTGAGAAAATAGAAATCCAGTTGACATGATTCAAGCTACAGACTGTTCCACCTGGATGACTGAGAACCTTCATTGACATAGCCAGAGTCACTTCTAGTTTTTAAAGGACCCTTGGCAAACTGCTTGTCTCGGCTGCCTGTGCTATTGGTCCCTTGTATAATGACATGTATAATTTCCCGCAATGCCTGAGAGCACCTCACCTAGTGTTGTTCCAGGGCATTGTGGGAAACTGAACCAAATACTTTATCAGCTAAGCTCGGAGCCAAAGGCCCAAGATAAGCTTTAGTACTAGTATGCATATGTGCATAGGTTTATTTTGCATTTCCTATATTCTGCCTCCTTGACAAAAAACTATATGGGATGTTGGAGATGCCATCTGTGAATATTGAGCCTTATTAATAGTTATTATCAGAAAATAAGTCCTGCTGGGCCACTGTAAATGAGCACCAAGTCCAGTATTCTGCCAGTCTAAAGACTCTAAGTAGTTTAGAAACAGAAAATGAAGGAAACACCTTTTTATAATATTGCTTGTTTCCAGTTTCTGAAACTGCCTGCTTCTGAATGTATCACTTCTATTTAACTATCCTGGCTAATAATTATCAATAGGCCTAACTTCCACAAGTTGATATCTTTTATTAACTATATCAGAAATATAGCTGCTTTGCTAATCATGCATGTGGTGATTTCCAGAGCACAAGAGGACAATTCCCTGCCCCAATTAGCTTTCAGCCTAATATTTGATGTGGAGAAATAGGACAGGAAGGAAGTGGAAAATGAAAGGGAAGGGAAGTGATATGCAGTTGTTTCAGATATGTGTGGCTAGGTTAAAATGCTTTCTCACGTTGGTCCAGCTACTTATCTATCCAGCCAAATATGTTTGTTGTGATTGGCTGGAGAGTCTCCAGAGTCTAATGCAGAATTTTCTCACATCAGTATCTACCTGACACTTAACCATGAACATGCCTTGAATCCATCTGGAACTTTCTGTATAGAAAACATGTGGCTCTATTGCAGAATTATGAATTTTTCCACTGGGTTATGCTTTGCACAAAGAAGCACTAAATCTGTATGACCTGAAACTACTGCCCATGAATTTTTTACACTGACTCCAAATTCTGTAATTTGGATAATGAAATACTTCTCCTCCTCTCCCTGTTTCTCTTCATGCCATTTGTGAAACCATAACTTACATTATTTCAGTATGTACCTGACATTTCTGCCAGCAGAGGATTCAAGATGGCTAATACCCTAAAATAAAACACTAAAGAAATAAACAGTAAAAGCAAATGAAAGTATTCCCAGACATTTTTCTTTGTAATCTAGACTGGAAACAGTTAATCCCAGGAACAAGAAGCTGGGAGCTCTGATTAATAGTATGTATTGGAAAGAAAGTTAAGGTTGCAACACAAGAATCCCAGTGAGAACCTTCATTTCAAATAAGACAACTTTATATAAGCAATTTTATGGCAGCAAAACTCTGGCCTATTTCAGGGCAAGGTTGTGTCTTATAAGTGTAAAGCCAGGCATGTAAGCCAGGCATTCTGCTTCTGTTATAGTTTTAAATTACTCTTGCTGAAGAGAAAAGTCTGGGCTCCTTTCCTGAAGAAGGAGTGTTTGAGAAGTACAAACTGCAAGGCAGTGTATCCCATTGTTCAGAAGTGACGAATGAGAATGCTAACACATCTCCCATCTATCTTGTTTTGTTAAAGCTAAACATACTTGGTTTTCCCATCTTTCTGAATAAGGCTTACTTCTAATTCAGTGTTTCTCAACTGTATCAACTTTAAGATGTGTGGACTTCAACTCCCAGAATTCCCCAGCTAGCCATGGTGGCTAGGGAATTCTAGGAGTTGAAGTACACACGTCTTAAAGTTGCTGAGGTTGAGAAACACTGTTCTAATTCCTTGGTCATTTTTGTTGACCTTCTTTGGACTTGCTTTAATTTATCTAAATATGTCATAAAATGAGGAGTGATTTGGAAATAATAATAACAACAATAAATATAGCTAAAAGATTTGCATCAGTAGCCACATCATACTGCTAGCTTATATTTAGTTTGCAATCAACTCCTATTCCAAGAACTTTTTGCAAGTACCATTACAAAACTAAGTATCACCTATAACCATCTTATTATTATGCATTTCATTTTTTGTTTCCCAAGTGATTAACTTTGCACTTGTCTCTGTTATTGTCATTACCTTACTTCAGCTTATTTCTCCAACTGATCAAATTCATTTTGAATTTTATTTCTCTTTTAGTCTTTTTAAATAAAAAATAACAAATAACAAAGTAAAAACCATAAAAAAGGAAATAAAGGTAATAAGGAAAAATAGTAAATAGTGAAAAGAGAAATAGAAATAGAAATAATAGAAATATAAAGAAAAGGAAAAGACAAATTATAAAGAAGCGACTTCTGATCATCTTGACAGCAGTTATACATACATTTACAGTATATTTTGCCCTCTGTCTCTAAAGTTACACCATAAATTCCTTCTTTCCATAAGCTACCCTTTCTAATCTTCAAACCCATAAATCACAAGTTCATTTTTCTCTTTTTTCTGTAAAAAGTCCATAAAGGGTTTCCAGTCACTGATAAGTGTAGTTGTTCATATTTCTCTAATCAAACAAGTTAATTTTGCCACCTTTGCTAGTTCTGTCATTTTCACTAACCATTCCTCTGTTGTGGATATTTCCATTTTTGAGCATATAATAGTCTCACAGCAATAATCATATATAAAAATAATCTTCCTATTTCTCTCTTTTACTATATTAGCTTCCCAATTTTGTATCATCAAGAAATCTGATAAGTATTTCCTCACTTTCTTTATCCAAATCATTTATGAAAATATTGAACAGTAGAGACTCCAGGATTAATCCTTGTGGCAGCCTAGTTCACACTTCTCATTCCAATAAGCAACCATTGATATGCTCTCTTTGAGTCTGATTTCAGCCATATGCACTTAACTGTCACCCATCCAATCCATACTGAACTATCTTGCTAGTCGGTATGTCAAATTCTTTGCTGAAATAAAGAGACAGTGGTAAGGTTGTGGTTTGATATCAAGGCATAAAGTATTCTAAGCATGCCCTGGGTTTAGTGCACAAAGGGATTACAATACCACAAAAGAAATAGCAACACTATTAATATTTATTAAAATATTTTAAACATCACCAATCAGTAGGTAACATTTCTCAGCCAAGCCTATATTCTTTCTATACTATAGTCAAATACAGCCTGGACACATTGCTATTTAATAAAACATACGGACAAGATAGGAGATATGCTGACTGCGTAATTTATCCATTAAATTATATCTGTGACTGATCTATTTACTCAAATAGTGAAGAAGACAAGGATATAGCCGGAAAATTGTTCTTGAAGCCTTGGTGTAAGAGCTAGTTCCCATAAGAACCAAGACTGCAAATTACAAATATTTTTCAATACTGTGGGAAGTTTTACTATAATCCAAACAAGGCAGTTTGACATTTAAAAAAAATGTATTATGATGGGAATTCCACAACATTTAAACATTTATATACCATTCATAAGAGACATCAGAAAAGTGAGAAGACTAGAACACCTCCTTGCCAGCAATCAACACCCAGATAGGCAAAGATTAACACCAAGATTAGCACCAGAGGAGCAATCAAACAACACAATAGACCCTAATCATGGAACTATTAACTCAGTCAATCAACCAAGCAGCAAACAACAGCCCAACCAAGGAACTACCAAGGAGAGTACAACACCCCCACCAACACAGGCAGGACAAGCCAGAGTATATAAACAGAGAGCAAGTCCCACTCCTTTTTCACACTGAAGATGTTGCCTAGCCTGGCAATGAAATGTCTGCAAGAAAACAACAAGGCTCAGAGAGCACTAAGGACTCCACAATTCCACAACTACTTTATTTTCTACTATTTATTAATGTGCTTGTTTATAGTTCATAATTTTCAAATGTGTGTGTGTATCATGTTTTGTTTGTGCATCCTAATATATGAATAGGTGTAATGTTCTTAACTTCACTGTCCCAATAAACACTTCTCCATGCAAAGCATTGCACAATAGTAAAAGTTTATTAAGGTTACATGTAAGTCAAGACATAGGTTAAGACCTGAATGACCATTTCCGCCAAATAATTGAAATTTGACTTCTTCTTTCTCCAAGTGCCAGCCCCTCCAACCACGAGTCATTGTCCATCTCCTTTTCCCACTCCTCAGCATGCCCCTCTTGGCCATGCAGGTGTGCGACCTTGACTCAGTGCCAATAAGCTGTAATGGTCCGGCGCGAACAGTCTGGCATGAAGAATGGAATACCCCTTCCTTTTCGGTGTGCTGTCTCTGGCTGACACATATCTGCAAAAACCCAACTCGCAATAATGGCAGGAGACTCAAAGAGGTCCTGACAATAGGCCTTATATATGCTTGCCTTTAGCAGTCTCTGGCACTGTAAATTACAACTCCTTTCATCATAAAATGATATTATTTTCTCATTGGATATCTGAAATTATTGAAATGATGGCATGCTTGCAAAATAAAAAGTTTTTTTAAAAAAAAGAAAAAGAAGTTTACTAATTTCTCTGCCAAAGAAAGAAAAAATTTCTCATTTTATATTCTCTCCTAGATGGACTTTTGTAAAGCCATATCATAAGGAAATTTCACTATACTTTTTTATATTGTTCTATTATCTAAAGAATAATAATCAGAGGTAATGAGAAATGTGTGCACTGAAAAGCCCAGGAAATCCATGTAAAATGTTTCAGGAAATTACTGATGAAAGATTTTCTCTAGCAGATCAGCACACAATGACTAAACCTTAGTTGGGACAAAATTAATTAAATTATTAATTTAAAAGCATGACATTTCATTTTTTAAAAATTTAATTTAATTTGTATTGATTATTGAATATATACTCCATCTTTCTGTTTGTGTAAACATCAAGGTAAGGTAAGGTAAGGTTTCCTGTTCCAGTCGTATCCGGCTCTAGGGGGTGGCGCTCATCTCTGATTCTCGGAGCCAGCGTTGTCCATAGACGCTTCTGTGGTCATGTGGCCAGCATGACTAAATGCCAAGGTGCACGGAACGCTGTTACCTTCCCACCGGAGTGGTACCTATTTATCTACTTGCATTTTTACGTGCTTTCGAACTGCTAGGTTGGCAGGAGCTGGGTGAGAACGGGAGCTCACCCTGAAACATCAAGGTAACTTACAACAATTAAAAAAAAACATGCAAAATATAAAACATAACCATAAAATCAGTACTGTTACTTTCTCTTCTGTCATGTATTCATCATACGCAATATATATAGTACTGTTAAAATCAAATCAAATGTTAAAATAAATTTTAATAAAATATCATTAACATATCCAACCATTAAAAACTATGTGCATTTTTATTATTGCTCTAAATACTGGGAAAGGAGAGGGCAAAATCTCTCCTTAGGGAGAACATTTCATTGCCTGAGAGCCATACAGGAGCCTCTCATGTGGACCAGATTGCTTGCCTGCCTAGCTGCCTGCCTATCATCTCTCTCTCTCTATCTCTACACAGCATTCACTTAGTTTTAAGAATGGAATTCTTGGCCACAATCCAATACATCTGAAGTCCCTGTGAACAGCACAGAATCTCTATACCTCCATGCCTCTACATCTCTGTACCTCATGCTGAGTTCTCAAGTGTTACAGGAAAAGCAGCACCTAGCCAACTTTGGATGATCTTGAAAAAGCTAAGCAGGGTTGGACCTGATTAGTACTTAAATGGGAGACTACCAGGAAATGTGAGAGCTTAGATTACATTAGGAATTAAAGCATGCGCACGCACACACACAAAAAAGTTTAGAAGAAGGCAATAGCAAACCACTTCCATATTATTCCCGGGAAAACAATACCAAGAGTTGAGCTTGACTCAAGGGAGACTTTGCTTTTTACCTTTATTCAAAGTAGGATGAGTTCTTTCTCAACAGAGTACAGTCATCTCACCACACATCCGAACATTTCCTACATAGCCACCAGCCAATAGTGCCTAATAGAACTCCCAGAAATTGAGGATCCACGTTTTGCATGGTGGATGGATAATGAATAATGCTCGGCAGTCAGGCAATCAAAGGACAAGGCCATGATGTTCATATGTCCTGCTCTGGGAGCTAACTGGAAGGACCAGTTGGGCTTTGAGAGTAGACTATACCTCTGCCCTCTGCGTGATGTATTGAACTTCTAGCCCAGATTTCAATAGTGCCATCACTGATTTTCAGATATTACCTATCATAGAATGATTCTGTCTTTACCCCATAAGGAAGACTGGACTGAGATAAGTAAATGCATAGAATTAGGAACAATAATGGTTCGTGACTATTTTTAGAAACCATTGCTAAGCGTCCTGACTAAGGGAAGAGAATGAGGTATTTATCCAAACATAAGGGATTAAGAAGTACCAGGACTGGTAGTAGAACACCATGCAAATGCTTTCTGACTGATTTGTAGAGAATAACATTCCATTCAGGCCAGTAAGATCATCATCTACCCCGAACGTTTCAGTTACCACCTTCTGGTGCCTTCTGGTTAGGATTCATCATAATCCACTAAATATATAAAATAAACCAGAATACAGATGTATCCCTAAATCAATACTTTTAGAATTCTGCAAGGAATGTAAAGCAACTTAAGGCTTTTTCTCTCTGATTATCTGATGGCTGATATGATCCTCCTACAAATTTCTAAAAAGGGCTTGATGATAAAGAAACAGGAGAACTCCGATGGAAGTATTCCATGGAAGCTAAAACTGTCATTCACAAAATCACATTCCTCTTTCTCCTGCAACAGTGTGTTCTGTGGAGAACTTGCAGGGAAAAATGCAGTAATTCATGATTCTGATTCTGCATTGTACAAATCTCAGAGGTGAACTGAAGAAGATTGCTTTGATGAAGCCCTCATCAAAATAAAGCTTGAATCTCTCTGAGGCATCCTGCTTTGGTTCTAGATTCAGGCTTCATTAGTAGCAATGAATACCCTCCTTCCTATTTGATTGGTCTGACATTTCAACCTTTTTTCAACATTAGCAATAGGATACTAAAAGTGAGTAGTCTGCCTTAGGGAATCTATCTATCTATCTATCTATCTATCTATCTATCTATCTATCTATCTATCTATCATCTATCAATCAATCATCTATCTATCTATCATTATCACATTTATATGGCCACCCATCTCACACAAGGCGACTGGGTGGCATACAACAATGAGGTAAAAACAATGAATAAATAAAAACAATCATTATAAAAGATAAAGTGATTATTAAAAATATTATCACAAAATTATAAAATCGCTATAAAATATACCAACTCCGCAGAGAGAGCATGAATGTCAGTCATAGTGGAGCCATCTAAGAATGTCTCCTGTTCCAAAGACCCCCAGAATTGAGGCAAAGAGTGCATGGCACAACATCTGTCCTCCAACCTTTCATTCCTGCCTCCCATAATTAGTTTCCCGAGGCTGCTTCTTCACTATGTCTGTGATGGGCTGGCGATTTCCCTTGGAAAGTGCATATTAACCTTGGGTTAGAACAAGGGCATATCAGAAACAGGAAGTGAGGTATTGCCTGTTGGCAGGTGAAGGTAATTTTGTTTCCCCCACCACCAATCATACTGCTCATCATGGACACCATGAAGTAATATTGACAATGATATAGATAGATGTAGATGTAAATATAGATGTAGAGAATAAAAATGAATCCACCTAGATATTATTCATATTTTTTTTAAAAAACTTTTTGCCTGCTTAATTGCCTTCCATCAATGTATCATTTGCAAACTATTTTTTAAAGAAGAAGGTACAAAGTACTAGAGGTGCTGTGTAAACCTTGCCTGGATGGTGGTGAGCAAGTTTATTTATTTATTTGTTTGTTTGTTTGTCGAATTTCTCTGCCACCCATCTCGTATACAACAACTTTGCCGGCTTACAGATAACAAAATGACAGTCAATAAAAACACTACAACATAGCTTTCCAAACTGTGTGTCGTGACACTTTAGTGTGTCGCAACACACAGTTTAGTGTGTCGCAACACAACCCAAAAGCGGCGGCAGGGGCGTGCACAGCGGTGTGCCATCAGTGCTTCCACGTTTTAGCGGAGACCGCTGCCGCCGCCACCATACACACCGCCGCGCCCCCCCCCCCGCACCACCGCCACTGCCGCCGCTGGTGTATCACCAACGGCGGCAGTTTGGAAAGCACTGCACTACAATATAATATCAATAAATGTATAAATACACATAAAAAAAGATACAAGTATAAAGTTCTCTTAAACTGCAAATTCTATCCATTCAGTTGAGAGAAGTTGTTATTTCAAAGGCATCACTGTTGGTACAGTGCATTAACTAGTTCTACCTATTTGCTCAAAAGGTTTAAAGGTTCGGTTGTTCCTCTCAATACTCTCCTAATAGCTTTTCCACTGACAAAAATAATATCAGGGCATAGATTGAATTTAGGACTTTATATCATCATAAATATTGCATTTGTAAGATTGAATTAGACAAAATTGAATTAGACAAATACAAATCATTCTTGTATTAAAGGGCAAAGGAGAGAACAAACACAATAAGGTTTTAAATAAGATTTGTTCCCATGTATATTTACTTAGAAATAAGGGCAGTTTGAGGCAATGTTTTATACCACTCCAGTATTGTGTCTGTGCCTGATTGTTCTCACAATATCATCTATTTTAGGAATGTTCTGAGCTGAATGTTCTGAGCTGGAGCAGTTTTAAACTTGAAACTGCTATTTTTATTATTCCAAGTTCAAAACAAAACACACATGTTCTATAGTTGGAACAAAACTTGGCCATTTTGCACAGTTTTATTGTGAGTGCACTGGACTGTTATGTATGACTTAGACTGTATGGGTCTAGAAATAGAGTGCTGGAACAAAATAGGAGTTATTTAAGCACATGGTCCAGAGCTGAAGAACCACTGTGAACTTTGATTTCCTGTTGGACAGGGCAGACAAGACTGCTGCAACTGACCTCAGAACTGTTTACACTGCAAAACTTTCACTAGTTTTATGTTGGGTTGATTTTGCGCTGGTTTTTTGAGTTTTGTTATTTGTGTGCACTCCCTGCATACTCTCATGACCTACTGATGTTGAAATTCATTGTGCATTTTAAACTATGAAGACTTGTATATCGGTTTGGATGGGTTTGTTGGGCTTTGGTGTGCATGTTCTTGTATCCTCTTGGCATCAGGCATCAGTGCAAAAATAGAATTGCAAAACATATGAATTGGTTTGGATTGGTTTATTGACCTATGATATGTACCCAATTTGTGCATACTCTAGTGCCCTCTTGAAAATGATGAAAACTTGGTACAAACTTGTTGCTCTTACCTAAACTTCAGAAAATTGGCCCCAAAATTGATGTAGCATGATGCAACTTGAAACTGATTTTTTTCTCTTTTAGCTTACCTGTTTCATTGGTGCAAATTGAGTACAGAGCAATTGGTGTGTTGCTGTTTGTTGGTTTTGTGTATTGTGTGGCTGTAGAAAAAGTGTAGCTACTTAATTCTTGCATTTAAAATACCATTAACATTTAAACAGGGGAAAAAAATCTCTCAGACTCTCAGGCACTACAGACCAGCAAAATGTGCATTTGCAAAGTAAATGGAAAAGTTGCAAAAGTTAATCACAAATCCCTAGTCACGTGTGGTACTTTTACCACTTTTTATATTAAAAATGCTTTTATCAGTCTATCTCAGAGATACCTAGTTAATAGTGCCCTGATATGGTATATCAGAGCTTTCCAAACTGTGTGTCGCGACACAAAAGTGTGTCGCCACACACAGCATGGTGTGTCGCCACACCACCCGGAAGCGGCGGCGCGCGTGTGCACGGCGGCGGCGGCAGCGGCGCGGTATCAGTGTTTCCGCGTTTCAGTGGAGGCTGCCGCCATCGCCGTGCATGTGCACATCGCCGCACGGCCCCCCCGCACCGCCGCTGCCGCTGGTGTGTCGCCAGCGGCAGCACTTTGGAAAGCCCTGTGTTATATGCTTATTCTTGTACAGTATGTGCATGGTGGAAGTAGGTGAAAGTATGCTGTTCCCCTTGCCTTAAGCTTTGATGGCATTCTCCAGTTCCTTGGGGAAAAATGATCCAGCCATTTCCTAGCTATTGGGAAATAAATATATATAAAATATATGTCCAGGTCAACATTAACAGAAATATTAATATGTACATTTATGCAAATAATCAATTAATTGCTACACTTGTTATGGTTCATATGATTAACTAAGATTTCCCTAATCAGGTTATAACCCCAATTTTTTAACCATGATGTGCTTTTTACAGTACTATGCAATGGTTGATAGTAATAGTTTATTAATACACTTAATTCTTTTTTTATAAAATGTTTTGAAGCATTTTGAAGCAATACTTATAAAAAGAATATGAAAAATAGAGTTGTGATGTCTAAATTTATTTATTTATTTATTTATTTATTTATTTATTTATTTATTATTTGGATTTATCACCACCCATCTCTACCATGGTAGACTCTGGGCTGTTTACAATCATATTATAAAAAGTTAAAAACCTATACATATAAAATCTACTATAAAATAAATTTAAAAAATCCAAGCGATGGTGTGTTCTTAATAGGAGGATATTACTAAGCTAACCACCCCCAGGAGGAACTATTATTTCCTTCATTCCAAGCAAGGCAGCAGAGCCAGGTCTTTAAAGACTTCCTGAAGGCCAGGAGCGAGGATGCCCGCCTCACCTCCGGGGGCAAGATATTCCATAGGGCAGGTGCTATCGCAGAGAAGGCACGCCTCCTGGACCCCGCTAGATGGAATTCTTTTGTTGATGGGGTCTGAAGCATGCCCTCCCTGCATGACTGGGTGGGGTGGGTAGATGTAATCGGGTTGGGATGGTCCCTCAGGTACCCAGGTCCCATGCCATGTAGGGCTTTAAAGGTGATAACCAACACCTTGAATTGGACCCGGAAGCAGACTGGTACCCAATGCAGCTCACGGAGCAGCGGTGTTACATGTGCTGATCTTATAGCACCCATGACTACTCGTGCAGCTGCTCGAGTACATCAACATGCCCATTGTTCATTTACAAGAAAAGGAAAAGGACTTCCGGTGGGAACATGGCCGACAGAGAAGCTGTGTCCGCGGGCTGCGGGAAGAGGTGGCATTGCACACATTTTTTGGGGGGGGGGCTTAACAGGCTTTTGTCTGGAGCCCAGAGCTTTTTCATGCAAAGAAAAAGCTCGGAATTACCCCATTTGTTCTCCTAAACGCCGTCTTGCAGCCTGAGAACCGCAGTTCACGACGATCTGGTAAGAGACGATGGGAGGCGGGGGATGCCATCAATTCCTAGCCGCGTTTGCAGTCTTAAAGGGACAGTAGGTCGGGCCACATTTCTAAATCACCCAGTTTATATATTCTTTAAGTTTATGTACCCCAAGAGAGGCTTTCTACATTAAGAAGAAGCAAATCTTTTGGTGCTTATAGTTATTTCTGGATTAAATTTTTAAATTTTAAAAAAAGTTTTGGCTTGTTTTCCTGTTTAAAGACTAAGGAAGACTGAGAATATATAATTACCTTCCTGTCATTATTTTTGTACTGAATTTGAAGGATCGAGTATTTTCCTACACATTGGATTTGTTGTTTTGAATCATCAGCTTTCTGTTCACTTTATCTGGGATCTGTTTGCTAGTGCATTTTCTCTTGCCAATTTCAATATAAGGGGAAGAAGCAATTATTTAGTGATTTATATGTGTGCTGGTGGATTGAATTATAGAAATAATGTGATCTTGGTTTGATATAGAGTAAGGGACGAATTATGGAAATTGCTATATATTCTTGTTGTTGAAAGTCGGAAGTCACTTCTTATGTAATCTTTAAAATTCTTTTTCTTGTGTTTTTTCACTCTTTTTTTCTGTTTGTAGTTTTTTGCTTTTTTGTAGTTTTTATCTTTTTCTAAACTTACTAAAATTCTTATTAAAAAAAAATAAAAGGAAAAGGGAGGCAAAAAGACCAGTTATAAAGATTCCTATTATTAACACTTCTTATTTATGAATGTAGTTTTGTAAGGGCTATTTCTGTTAAATATACATAAAATTTTAACTGTTGCAGCGCTCAAAGAATGGCCTATGAATAGGGTTGTTAAACAATATAGTGTATAACTACAGTTTATTACAGCCCTAATCCAAGATGGCGATCGGAAGCCGACATCGGTTGCTGCTCCGGGGGGGGGGAGATTGTTTAGCTCCTTGAAAATCGTTGGAGGCTCTTCTGAACCCCTGAATGGCACTTTCCATGGCTGGGGAATTGCTACTGGCGGGTTTTTACCTGTGTTGGGGGTTTAGCCCCCCCTGGACGGAGCGGTGGGACGTAACGGACTGCGAAGGACGACGCGAGGCTTGCAGTCGGTCTGAGCAGAGTTTAACAGTGTTTTTTTTGAACAACGAGGGAAACCTCTTGCTGTTGAGAAGCCGAATACGGGCAACCCTGGAACCTGAATAGGATGGCGGTGCTGGCGGGGGCAACGACAACAAACCCCGACTAACCCTGATCCGGTGAGCCCCGGGATTTGCCCTGATAGTGGGACAGATTCTGGGCGGGTCGTTCACCATAGTAGAAGCAAATTTCATCTCTGCTGCAAAAGAACTCTACAGGGGGTGCACAGATTCCAGAGGTGTAAAAGACTGACCTCAAAATTGCTTGGACGCTGGCCCTTAATAGATCTTTTGGGTATAAGTTTTAACAATATAACGGACTTTTCTGTAGCTTGAATCATGTCAACTGGATTTCTATTTTCTTAATGGAAACGTTTCGCTCCTTATCCAAGGGGCTTCTTCAGTCTGAGCAAAGTTGGTAAGGGAATCCTAAATATGTTCCTAGGTAGCTGTGTGACCTTACACCTGGGGCTAGATCATGGTTATATTGAGATGTAATTTTTAAGTCCTTTTATCATCTAATGGAGGGTCGTTAAAAACACCATGCTGCTGTTGAGCTTCTGAAATGGTCTTAATCTTCCTAGGCACAGAAGACAACACGGGGAGGAAGATGGGGGAGAGTTTGTGCCTGAGGCCCCCACCTCTATTCAAGGAAGGATTTTCCAAGTTGGCATAAATGGATTCCTTGACCCCTCTCTCAAACCACCTATCTTCTCTGTCTAAAATGTGAACATTAATGTCCTCAAATGAGTGTCCTTTTTCTTTTAGATGAAGATAAACTGCTGACTCTGGTCCTGTGGTGTTATTTCTCCTGTGTTGTGCCATCCTCCTGTACATAGGTTGTTTGGTTTCTCCAATGTAGAGTTCAGAGCACTCCTCACTGCACTGGATTGCATAAACTACATTGCTTTTCTTATGTTTTGGAGTTTGATCTTTGGGGTGTACAAGCCTCTGTCTCAGTGTGTTGGTGGGTTTGAAATATACAGGTATGTGGTGTTTGCCAAATATCCGTTTTATCTTTTCAGACACGCCAGCCATGTAGGGAATGACCAGGTTCTTTCGTTTACTCTGAGTCTCAGCCCTATCTGTCGCTGTTTTAGGTCTGGTAGATTTAGATTTGGTGAAGGCCCAATTTGGATATCCACAGGCCTTCAGGGCTGTTCTCAGGTGCTGATTTTCATTCTTTTTGGAATCCATGGAGGTGGGGATGGTTTCTGCTCTGTGTGACAATGTCCTGATGACTCCTAGTTTGTGCTGCAGTGGATGGTGGGAGTCAAACATCAGATATTGATCTGTGTGTGTGGGTTTCCTGTAGATCCCTATTTCTAGCTTGCCACCGGTCCCAATGAGGACTTCACAGTCTAGGAATGCCAGTCTGTTGTCCTTGGTGTCTTCTCTGGTGAAGCTAATGTTGGCATCTATAGTGTTTATATGGTCCGTGAAGGCCTGTACTTCCTGGGCCTTGATTTTGACCCAGGTGTCATCCACATACCTAAACCAGTGGGTGGGCACCGTTCCCTGGAATGTGTTGAGTGCTTTCTTCTCCACTTCTTCCATGTATAAATTGGCCACAATGGGTGACACAGGAGAACCCATGGCACAGCCGTGTTTTTGTCTGTAAAAGTCACCTCTGTATGTGAAATAAGTGGTGTTAAGACCACTTATTTCACATACAGAGGTGACTTTTACAGACAAAAACACGGCTGTGCCATGGGTTCTCCTGTGTCACCCATTGTGGCCAATTTATACATGGAAGAAGTGGAGAAGAAAGCACTCAACACATTCCAGGGAACGGTGCCCACCCACTGGTTTAGGTATGTGGATGACACCTGGGTCAAAATCAAGGCCCAGGAAGTACAGGCCTTCACGGACCATATAAACACTATAGATGCCAACATTAGCTTCACCAGAGAAGACACCAAGGACAACAGACTGGCATTCCTAGACTGTGAAGTCCTCATTGGGACCGGTGGCAAGCTAGAAATAGGGATCTACAGGAAACCCACACACACAGATCAATATCTGATGTTTGACTCCCACCATCCACTGCAGCACAAACTAGGAGTCATCAGGACATTGTCACACAGAGCAGAAACCATCCCCACCTCCATGGATTCCAAAAAGAATGAAAATCAGCACCTGAGAACAGCCCTGAAGGCCTGTGGATATCCAAATTGGGCCTTCACCAAATCTAAATCTACCAGACCTAAAACAGCGACAGATAGGGCTGAGACTCAGAGTAAACGAAAGAACCTGGTCATTCCCTACATGGCTGGCGTGTCTGAAAAGATAAAACGGATATTTGGCAAACACCACATACCTGTATATTTCAAACCCACCAACACACTGAGACAGAGGCTTGTACACCCCAAAGATCAAACTCCAAAACATAAGAAAAGCAATGTAGTTTATGCAATCCAGTGCAGTGAGGAGTGCTCTGAACTCTACATTGGAGAAACCAAACAACCTATGTACAGGAGGATGGCACAACACAGGAGAAATAACACCACAGGACCAGAGTCAGCAGTTTATCTTCATCTAAAAGAAAAAGGACACTCATTTGAGGACATTAATGTTCACATTTTAGACAGAGAAGATAGGTGGTTTGAGAGAGGGGTCAAGGAATCCATTTATGCCAACTTGGAAAATCCTTCCTTGAATAGAGGTGGGGGCCTCAGGCACAAACTCTCCCCCATCTTCCTCCCCGTGTTGTCTTCTGTGCCTAGGAAGATTAAGACCATTTCAGAAGCTCAACAGCAGCATGGTGTTTTTAACGACCCTCCATTAGATGATAAAAGGACTTAAAAATTACATCTCAATATAACCATGATCTAGCCCCAGGTGTAAGGTCACACAGCTACCTAGGAACATATTTAGGATTCCCTTACCAACTTTGCTCAGACTGAAGAAGCCCCTTGGATAAGGAGCGAAACGTTTCCATTAAGAAAATAGAAATCCAGTTGACATGATTCAAGCTACAGAAAATTCCACCTGGATGACTGAGAACCTTCATAGAAATATAACGGACTTTGCCTCGCTTCCCAGAAGAACGTTTCTGGCTGTGTCGACCATCTCGGTAACGCAACAGCTTTACATATGGCTGAAGATAGAGGGACATACCCTGAGGAACCAGTAATCAATCCTAGCGTCTGGCAGAGTTTAAAGATCTCTCTGCCTGTTCTGAAAACAAAACTGTGGGCGCAGCAATGCCTTGATGATCTATTGAGCGTTGCTACAGACTGGCAGAAGCATAGTAATGCTATCAGGGTTTATGGACCACGGATTATTAAGATAAGCCCTATGAAAGCTGGCTAAACATTTCTAATCATCCTAACTACCCTATATATAGCTAAGATCATCGGGATCCCTCAACTGAATGACAGTCTCCCTCTCAGGAGTGAGAGGCATGGGAGGGAGTATTGGGTTGAATGTAGAATATGAGTGCACTCATCCCCCTGAGTGAGAGACAGGGGGGGGAGGAGTAGTGTATGGAGTGCCCCCCTATAGACCAGTGAGAGAAGTCGATGAGGGGGGCACAGGAAGTGAGTGGTTAATTCTGTGAGTGGTGAGTGGGCCCAGCCATTGCCGAGAGCACGGGCTGGTGCACTGGTGGGGGCCCATCATCACTTGAATTGAGTGTTGTAAGTCTGTTGATTGAATGATGGAGGGTTTACTGAGTTTATCCAGGAATCTCGGGAGTCCAGGAGTGGAGGCTAATGGACTTAGAGACGCTGGGGGTCATAGGGCTGGGCAGAATATTGAGGTGGTGATGGGTAGGGGATGGTATGGCGAGAGCCGGAGAACAGGCCATCGTAGGGGAAGACGTGACCGGTGTTTATTACCAGTGGCGTGTTCTGGTTCTCCGTGCTCAACCCAAAGGCCTGGTAAGCAGACTCGTGGTTGCCCTGACTTTCGGCTGCTGCTATGCAATGCCAGGTCGGTTAATAACAAAGCCCCCCTCATACAAGATCTGATTATAGAGGAGGGGGCAGACCTGGTATGCATTACAGAAACCTGGCGGGGCCGGAGGGTGGTGTTGCTCTCTCTGAGATATGCCCGGTCGGGTTTCGGGTTTGGCACCAGCCGAGACTTCAGGGCAGGGGAGGAGGGGTGGCTGTTGTCATCCGGGAATCTCTAATGGCCATCAGGGGCCCTGCTCCACAAGTGACTGGGTGTGAGACTCTGTTCTTTAAGTTGGGCTCTCGGGAACAGTTGGGAGTATTGCTACTGTACCAGCCTCCCTGCTGCGTAGCAACCTCCCTGCCTGAGCAGCTGGAGGCCGTCTCAGGGTTGGCAGTTGAGCTCCCTAGGCTTATGGTTCTGGGGGACTTTAACTTGCCTTCCCTGGGACGAACCTCTGAAGCAGCACGGGAGTTCATGACCACCATGGCGGCCATGGGCCTGTCCCAGATCATTCAGGACCCAACTCGAGACAGTGGCCTCACCCCGGATCTAGTTTTCTTGTCAGAGCAGTGGCAATGTGATCTGAGGGGAGAACTACATCTTTCCCCTTTGTCATGGTCAGATCACGCCCTGGTGACCTTGAGATTCTCATATCCTACCCCCCTCCGCAGGGAGGCTGGACCTATTTGATTGGTCCACCCCCGGTGACTGATGGACCCGTTAGGATTCCAGAGGGAGCTGGGGGTTATACCGGAAGATCTGCTGCACGGTCCAGCAAAGGCTCTGGCTGCTGCCTGGAATAGAGAGGCAGCTGGGGCCTTGGACAGGATCGCGCCTGTGCGGCCTCTCTTGTCCAGTCGAACCAGACACTCCCCCTGGTTTACGGAGGAGTTGAGGGTTCTGAAGAGGATTAAGAGATGCCTAGAGCGCCGCTGGAGGAAAACAAAGACTGAATCCGACCGAACACAATCTAGAGCCGCTATTAAGGTCTACCTTGTGGCGGTAAGAGCGGCGAAACGTGAATATTTCTCCGCTCTTATTGCATCCGCAGAATGCCGTCCGGCGGCCCTGTTTAATATTACCCAATCCCTTTTGGGGAAAGGGGAGTCGGAAATCCATCTGCAGGGCCGTGCTGAGGAATTTTCGAAGCATCTGCAGGATAAAATCGCTCGGATTCGCTCCAAGTGGGATTCCGAGCGTGAGTCAGAGTCCGGAGAGATACCCAGGGAACGTACTCACTTGGTTATCTGGGAACAGTTTGATCCTGTTGGACCTGAGGAAGTGGACAGAGTTCTCCGGACTGTAAATGCCACCACCTGTCAATTAGATCCATGCCCCTCCTGGCTGGTGAAAGCAGCGCGGGAGGGGACTTGTAGTTGGGTCCAAGCGATGGTGAATGCATCCTTGGGAGAGGGGGTGTTCCCGGCAGCTTTCAAGGAGGCGCTGGTGCGCCCCCTTCTCAAGAAGCCATCGCTGGACCCTACTATACTGGATTATTTTCATCCAGTCTCCCACCTTCCCTTTTTGGGAAAGGTGGTTGAGAAGGTGGTGGCGTTGCAGCTCCAGAGGATTCTGGATGAAACGGATTATCTGGACCCCTTTCAGTCAGGTTTCAGGCCGGGTTACGGGACGGAAACTGCATTGGTCGCACTTATGGATGATCTCTGGCGGGATCGACATGGAGGTAGTGCATCCATGCTCGCTCTTCTTGACCTCTCAGCGGCATTCGATACCGTCGACCATGGTATCCTTCTGGAACGGCTTAGGGAGTTGGGGGTGGGCAGCGTGGTTATACGCTGGTTCGCCTCCTTCCTCCGAGGCCGGACCCAGTCGGTGTTGATTGGGAGCGAGAGATCCAGCCCGCGGGCCCTTCTTTGTGGGGTCCCACAGGGCTCGGTACTCTCTCCGCTCCTTTTTAACATCTACATGAAACCGCTGGGAGAGATCATCCGACACCACGGGGTGAGGTATCATCAATATGCCGATGATACCCAGTTGTATATCTCCATCCCGGGTGAAGTAAGTGATGCACTGACCGCCCTGTCCAAGTGCCTGGGGGCTGTAGGGGCCTGGATGGGGAAAAACAGGCTTCAGCTGAACCCTAGTAAGATGGAGTGGCTGTGGATTAATGGTTCCTTGTCTTCTGGGAAATTGTCATCTTTAATTCTGGATGGGGTTGCACTACCCCAGACAGATCCGGTGCGTAACTTGGGAATTCTCCTGGATTCATGACTCCTGCTTGACGAGCAGGTGGCAGTCGTGACCAGGAGAGCTTTTGCACAACTTCGGGTTGTGCGCCAGTTGCGCCCCTTCCTGGAACAAGAGGCCCTTCGAACAGTCACTCATGCCCTGGTTATCTCTCACATAGACTACTGTAATGCGCTCTACATGGGGCTACCCTTGAAGAATATCCGGAAGCTACAACTGATCCAGAATGCAGCTGCGCGGACTGTTTTGGGTGTCCCAAGGAGGACTCACGTAACACCTTTGCTGCGCGAGCTGCACTGGGTTCCAGTTTGCTTCCGGGTACAATTCAAGGTGTTGGTTATCACCTTTAAAGCCCTACATGGCATGGGACCAGGATACCTAAGGGATCGTCTCATCCCCATCACTTCATCCTGTCCCACCCGGGCATGCAGAGAGGGCATGCTACGGATCCCATCGGTTAAGGAGTTCCACCTGGCGGGGTCTCGGAAGCGTGCTTTCTGTGCTGTTGCCCCTGCCCTTTGGAACATTCTGCCCCTGGAGATCAGACAGTCCTCCTCACTCCTGGTCTTCCGAAAAAGACTCAAAACCTGGTTTTGTCAATATGCTTGGGGTCAGAAGGAGATTGGAGATACTTAGAGATGGCTAGCGCCTTAGATTCGCTCTGAGGGGCCCTTTTTATAACTTAAGAATACTCTGCCTCTGGATTCTATTTTATTCATTATATTTTAAATTATGGTTTATTACGTATGTTTTTATTAGAAATGTATATCAATGATTTTAATTCTGTTGTAAACCACTCAGAGTCCCCCTTGGGGGAGTTGGGCGGTGATAAATCCAATAAATAAATAAAATAAATAAATAAATAATCCCCTTTGATTGCATCAATCAGTTTACACTAAAGCTCACATTTTTCAACATGGTTTAAACGAGTAGCTTCACAAACTTCTATTTTTAAGTGTCATTATTACATTTGGTCTGTCTTTTCATATGATTCTAATCAAATAAGGCATTTTTACCAAGAAACCAAAAGTCAATATCTCTGTAATTACTACACAAATTTGATTCAACACAATTAACCCAAAATTACCTTTAGACATTTAACCACTTTGTCAACAGAAATTATGGCATGAATACTGTACAGGCTTTCTCCAGCCTGGCACTTTACTGATGAGTTGTGACTTCCACTCCCTGAATTCTTAGCCAGAGTAACAAAATGGACTGCATGTTGTTTAACATTTATTTCCTTACCCATATACTCTCAGCTTGAATTGTATTGGTATTTACTAGAACTCATTGTCAACTACTGCTATGAAGTCCTTAAGTATATCTAGTGTCTCACTCTTCTACTTCCTGAGCTATCTGCTTGTGTTTTCAGAGTAGTTATTAATGGAAGTTAGAAGATAATTCTTCCTGGAAATGGCTGGTGTCTTTATTGGTCCATCAGTCATAGCTAATCATTTCCAGGGATACTGGATTCTCTTTAGCTGATCTGAAGTTGCAGGGTAAGAATCACCTTGGCCTTGAGGTTACATTTGCATTTTGGCATTGTGATGCAGCCAAGTTCCCTTTCAGGTCCTTTTTCTGAGTTTTATCACTTCAGACTCCCTGTGCCTAAGAGAACAGGTATGCTCTTCACTGTACTGGTGCCAGTGATGAATATGTTTGTTTCTGGGGTGATTGAGTGACTGTTCTGGCTTCCTCATCCTTTGCCACAAATCTGTTAAGTAGTCATCTACAATTCCCATGTTAGTATATCTTTCCCATTGTGAATGGTGCATTCATTTCTCTGCAAGAGTACTGATAAGCCATTTCTGGTTAGACTTTTCACTGAGCATAATAAGTCTTCTTTTAGATTAAATATGTACAAGAGATTTTCAAAATCATTATGCACTCCATGGTTGGCTAGAAGCAGACATGTGTCTAGAGAAAAAAGCATGGTTCTCATCCTAAAGAGGCATCGTTTGCCCTGGTGATCTCAGAATATAATCAGAACTTATTGGTTATGGCATTGTTAAGTCATGTGATCTATTGTATTTATGGTGGTATTATTATTATTCCTAGATTTCTATCTAAAAAGAGGTTCAAGACGAGTCTTGGAAGGGTGAAGAAGCCCTTATATCATAATGGGATGGGGAGAATATGGTTTAGGGGAAGCAAGTGAATAAATTATGCCCAGGAAGGAGGCTGTGCTCCTATTTGAGACTACAGAAATTTCTTTTTTAAATATATATTGCAGTATCATTATTCACAAGGGCATTTTGGCAACATTTTAAAATGAAACAGCATCCAGAAGAAGCTGTTTGGGATAGCCAAGAGTCATGGGTAAGTTGTCCATAATGTAAGTATAGTTGTGAATGATCCCTGAAAGTCCCGTGACTTTCATTGGTTTGAAGAGTTACACAGTCTCTGGGAAGGGAATTTACTTGCCTCTCCAGAGTCTGACAAACCCTCACCTAACATGACTTTTTAACCCAGAAGAATGAAAGCAGGCAAACATTAGGTGCGATCTTTATTATAAATGTGAATAATAACTAGTGGTAACTATATCATTCTGCTTCTCAGACAATGCCCGTGTTACATTGACTCAAGTAAGGAATGTACGTCTCTGTATTTGGTTTCCAAAATGGGGCCTTTCGCCACTGTGGAATAAAAATGTTTTCACTTGTTCTCAAATTGGTAGGAAACTACCAATTTTTGGTAGAAAACTACCAATAAGTGCTGCTTGGATCTCATCTACTACTAATCACCTGAAGCTTAAGAGATTTTATATAGCTTGAGGCTGTCATGGGTGGAGGGGGGACACAGTTTTAACACTGATACAGATAAGGATGGCTTCAGCCTGCCTCACGTTTGGAATAAAATGAAGGCAATAAGATGGCTGAACAAAGATGTTTGGGGGACATAATTAGGTGCATGGTCCAGACAAAAATCAGTTTGATATTGAAATTGAAAATAAAATTAATTAGAATGGAAGAAGTTTCATTGCCATTTCATAGAGAAATTATAGAAGCTAATAGGGAGATAAAGATGATATCCACAACTGTTTCAACAGGGTCAAATCTGGCTAAAATTAAAATACTTTACATTCGTAGAGCAGTCAGTCTGGGAGGGTCCCAAGCCAACCTGCCTAGGAAAATGTATGTGTTTTCACTTCAATAATTGACTTATATGAAGGTAATATTGTGGAGTAATATTTCAATTCTGCAGTGATTCTTGTGCTTAAAACAAACATAAATATTATTTATACATTGTATGGTTATTGTATTGGGAGAAGAAGGCCTGTTAGCTGGGTTATCCTTGAAGGGAAATCTAATAAATCACATTTCTTCACATAGACTTAAAATTGAACTGAAACATTTTCCCCCCTCAAAGCATAGAGTGTAGCAGTACCAAAAATGCCTCACTCTTTTTGGTGATTTTTTGAGAGATTGCAATGAAAGAGTCAAAATGACTGACTATTAAGGCTGGCTTTATCCTTCCTTAAGATGATGATGCTTGCTTTCAGAGATAGCAGGAAATCATTAATTGTAGTGGTTCTATGTTGCTATCCCATTTATGATGTAATTTTGATTGCATCAATCACTATCCATGTGATTGATGCAGGGAACCTCACCCTCTTTCTTCATTAGGTAGACTTTACTTGCCATTAGTAAGATTATCATATTGTCAGACATAATTAGCATTCTGTCATCATCCCACACACTACTATGCAGTCCCTGATTGAGTAGGATTGTTGTGGTAGGAAGAATAAATGGCATGAAAACTTTGCCAGAGAGAAGAAACAGTCATAGTGAACACTCTCCACCCCTGCAAATCATAGTCTGTTTCTGTTTCTTTCTCTTCCACTGCTGAAAAGCAGATTTTTTTTTGTCCTGAAAATCAAAAGACGTGAACATTGACAAAGCTCTAATTCTGACCAAATGAAATGCAGTTTCTAGGCAAGCATGATGCTGTTATAATTGAGGTATCTGATGCATAAGATAGAGCCATTCTTTAGACTGCTATTCAGTGGAGATCAATGCCTCCAAGGGCAAGAGAAAGGAAATTATAGGCTCTTTCAGTCATTTTCTTTGCTACATCCAGACCTGTTGGATATTATAAAGGAAGGCAGTTTGCCTAAAGCAAAGCAACTTGAACGTTAGCATCAGCCTATAAGGTGATACAGTGGGTCAGCTATTTCAAATGCTCCCTTCCCCCCCCCCCCTTGCTGGTCTAGCCATTAGATAAAATGAGTTAAAGGAAAGAGCTGAAGCAAACACATGTTTCATCTTGGACCAAAACCACTCCTCTCATTTCTCTCCAATTATACTTAAAATATACTGTATGTTTAATAGCTAAAGAGATTCTAAAAGAAATTTTGGAATATGGCTAAGATGGCATGCAATGCAAAGAGTTTTTTAAAATGGAATTTGGATGCTCTGAATATCAGTTGCAACCTCACAATTACAACAATTAAAAAGGAAAAAGTACTGCTGAAATGATCCCTGTTTTAGGGAGTTTCCATGGTACCAGAGATTCTCACTGAATCTCACTGACAACCCTGAACTTGGGCTAATCAAAGAAGCTCTTCTCAACACACAGCAACTGCCAAGACTCTAATGTCAAGAAATCCATAAAAACACAATCATTGCAAGTTCAAGTGATCTCAGCTAGTAAGTATATTTCATTTTTTCCCCTTCCCGCTGTTCAAAGTTGTCAACAACCAGCTATTAAATAAGTGTGCTTGCTCTGTCTGCCTGTCTTGGGAAGCTTCTTCAAGGTTCACTCAGACAAAAAAACTAGAACTCTGACCTTTGGGGAAGTGGAACACAGGGCTAAGAAATTATTTGTACATGTGGTTCAAGAAGCAGGTTTATCCAGGTCTTTGACCAAAAGGTTGATATCACTGGAAGAAAGCAAGGACAGGTCTCAAATTTAGAATCAGCAGGTCAGAATGCTACATAAACCTCTTACCCCAATCAACAATGCAGGATAGCATGCCTATTTGGAAAAGCACTGAGCAAAATCATATCAATATTCTGAATATGTGTCCTTACAATGCTCACTTCATTGGCCATGTTTGCATATGTGTTTCTGAAAAGTTAAGCACCAGTCTGTTATTTTAAACCAGAGAGGAAAAAAAAACATGTGAAGGTGGGAGAAGACATTGAAACACATCTTTTGCAGAAGGAAGGGCTGCAATGGGTAGGGTAGTGACATAATATGTCCCTATTTGGGGGGTGATGAGTAGTGTTTCACTTTTTTTCATTATTCCATTGAAGCCTACTTGAGGACTTACACTACAGTTTTCACATGTTTCTCACTGTAAAATGGGGAAAATTCAAATACCATTCAGTTTGGACAATTTTGATCTAAGAAGGATCCAGAAATAGCTTGAAGGAGCTGCATGCAGTCCTACATTCATACATACAGACATACAGTCCCCCGGTTGGGGGAGATGGGCAGTGATATAAATTTAAATAATAAATAAAAATAAAAATAAAAATAAATAAATAAGTGGCCCGTCCTTGCTTTGTAGCACGAATGCATCAAATTGCAGCTTACAGCTGTATCACTAGATATTAGTTGTGTGTGGGACAAGATAAGCTATTGTCAGTGGCACCTTATTATACTGCAATATCTAGTAGGACAGTGCAAACCATCCAATAGAGGACCTTCACAGACAGACAAAGCACTGCAATGATTGGGTATTATAGCTGTCACTCATAACTGCTAACACTGGGTACCTCTTCTGAGTTTAAATTCCAAATGGAGGTTGGAGAGAGATTTGGGAGATGTTGATAGAATTACAGTTCTGAAAAAAGCTCAGGGTGCCAGCCCAAGGAAGTTCCCCAATAGTCAGAATCACTAGGGCAGGAATAGATATTTATTGCCTGGAAAGGCAAAGAGTCACAGTCTAAGGGTCATCCTGTTGGAGACTTAGAAGACTATTCTAAAGAAGCTGCTCCAAATGGCAATCTCAAGGAACCTTGTTTGCAGCCTTATATAAGGATATATAAATTATATAATAAAAGTTAATCCATTCCAATGAATTTATTTAAACATTTCTGAAAAAAATAGTGACTTTATGGTTCTATACCTTCACTCAGTCTATTGCTTCATAAATACATATCTGTAGCAGTGTTATTTGCAAGTGCACCCAGTTGCTTCAAAAGTTGCTCTGGCTGTTTCAGAATCACTTCACTTTAAAGGATTTGCAGAGCCTTCCTTTTCATGCTTTTCCTAATCTAATTGTTTATTTACCAATTTATGTCTAGTGATGGATATTTATTTATTTCAAATTGTACAATAGCTTTACATCAATATCAATATATGCATTTCCAAAGGAGATTAGTTCTTCTAATATTTCCGATCTCTGGCATATCTGTATAGTATCTTATTTTACATCCTCCTGTTGCTTTTTGGAGGCCTTTTAACCAAAGGAAGGCAACAGGAGAGTATGATTTAACATGCTATATTTTACGATCCTTCCTGTCCTGATGTTATTTTAATTTTTTTTGTAAAAATAATGCAATATGAAAGAAAAGTGTGTACATTAAATAGTGATTATAAAGTGAAGAAAGTAACTAAATGTAACAACAAAAACTCTAAACAGAAAGAAAGATCTATATAATAAGTATAAATACCTACATGGAGTTATTTATTTATTTATTTTTATCCCACCTTTATTATTTTTATAAATAACTCAATGCTGCAAACATACCTAATACTCCTTCCTCCTCCTATCTTCCCCACAACAGCAACCCTGTGAGGTGAGTTGGGCTGAGAGAGAGTGACTGGCCCAAGGTCACCCAGCCAACTTCCATGCCTAAGGCGGGACTAGAACTCTCAGTCTCCTGGTTTCTAGCCTGTTGCCTTAACCGCTAGACCAAACTGGCTTTTAAATAATTCTTAATTAATTCAGTTGTTAAGATTATCATTAAATCTAAACTATATAGCAATAAACTGTGCCGTTTTCTCATTTTTAGAACACAAAGACTTTTCAAAAATAGATAACAAACTCATATTCTGGATCTATTTTTTAAAATCAAGAAAATGTCTTTCTAGTTAGGTAGGATTACCTTCCTTGCTCTACCCCAGACTCCATAGAGCCAAAGCTCTTTATGACATGACAACCTGACCTGATTTTGTTGAAACTGTGGCACTAGATACCAGGCAGAGGAATGGAACATGATTTCAGCTGCTTGTCTTCTGCATGTAAGGTAGCTGGAAATGAAACTGGCTGAAGAAAACTCTGGAATTCAACCCTTCCTCCACTTTGGTCACAGAGATGGGTAGGAGTTATGTTCAGATTGCAGTTAACACAGACCTTGATTGGTGGATTCTCTGCTGCTTTTGCTCTCCCTTCTGTGGGCATGTCTTTTGAGGATTGATGGAGAAAAAAAGCTCTTCCTGTCACTTGGGTGGGAAGAGGAAACTTGGCAAAGTATTTGCCAATTTCATCCATTTTTTAAAAAAAAATAGCCAGCATTTTCCTTGTCTCAACCTGTGAAAGAATAAAAACAAACAAACAAAAAAACCCATAAAGAAGTAATCAGCATTTCACTATTCCATATTTGAACCTGTTTTGTTTTATTTTGAAGGGCCATCCTTGCATGGGCAGGCGTTCAGCTCTGAGTGGCTGTCAAAGGCAGAGAAGAATAGGGGTCTCAGAGCACATACCAGCCAATTGGAATAGAGGTATTTGTGTAAGATAGAATTGTAAAATGGAATTAAGAACATCAGGTGGACTTGACTGCCCGGCTTGTGTCAGTGGAGAAGGAAAACACCACTTTGGATGCAGATCCAGAAATCTTGGGTGGAGTTGCCTTCCAAATAGGCTAGGAGCAAGCTAAAGATGACATCATCTGTTCCTGCCCTCCCAAATCAGTAGGGGGCCTGTCCTCCTGCTGGGACAAGCAAGACGTACATATCTGCCCCAAGTTATGGTTACTCACCTGAAATACTTTATTTATTTATTTATTTGAATAAAGTACAGATACACTTTGCAGCGAATCAACTTAGAACTAGAAGCATCTCTTGCAGATGGCTGTGGCCTTTCCTATTATGTTACAGGTATCTGTGGCCCTAATTAATCTGCTGTAACTATAAGCAATTTATTTCATTATCACTATGCTGTTTACAATTTATTTCATTATCACTATGCTGCTTTATGTTGTCTTGTTTTAAATGATAACTGAAAACATGCTTGTGCTTCAGCTTTTCAGGGTAATAACACTTCCTGAACTTTACTGCCTTTTCCATGAACTTTTAATAACAAGAATAAATTGTTATTGTCTGTTTTTGCCGAAGATGGTTTTCTTCTTCTTTTTACATACTGTCTCTGGACTGTTTTAGGAGGAAGAGCAGAATAAAAATAAAATTATGTTAATGTCAATGTTAATAATGATTATGGTAATAATCGTAAATACAGGTTGGTCATGCAGTTCAGCAGTTATACAGGTTGTAAGCCAATTTGGGTTGTTTGCTAGAAGGATTTATAGCAAATGGTTTCACAAATACAAACTTAACCTTGTTTTGATTTGTTTTGGACTTGTCACAAAGCCTTAAGATGATTTATGTCCTTATTTCATTTGCATATATGCCACTGTATAAGAATTATTGACCTAAGAGACAGCAATTTCCCAGGGCTACCTGGCATTACAGAATGTGGTTTATACATTTATTATTTTTTACCACTTACTTTATCTACAGCTTGAAGGCAGTGTCCATTAGAAATCTTTAGCTACTCTAAGATGCCAGGCTTTGAATCAAATTGATGCATCTGTCATACTTTGCTCCAGCTAGTGTTTTGAGCTGTGTGTATTCAGTTTAGAGGAAGCTGAATTAAGATGACCACATGGTATATCCTTTTCATTAAGACATTGTTTCTGGAGGGTGTTCCAGAAAACAGAAGCTTTATGTCATCTCATTTTGGCACCTTGTCTAATACAGTAAAATGGAGAAGGGAAATCACTGTATTTAGTGACACATGGACAAAAGGTTTGTTGTCACTAAAGTTATATGGGCTAGGTACAGGCAGGAAGGGAATTCAGTATGCAACAAAATGTAAAATATTACTTCTCAAAATGCGATTTTTCAGTTGTAGTTGGTTATTAGATCTAGTAATTTGATATCTAGCTTGAACTAATTTTTGTCCTATCTTGTCCTCTTCTTTTAATCCTGTTGGATGGTTTTCAGTCAATTTAGAGGTGGTTTTTAAAAGAAAGACTTCAGTGGAGTCCTTGGTGCTCTCTGAGCCTTGTTGTTTTCTTGCAGATGTTTCATTGCCAGGCTAGGCAACATCTTCAGACTTGCTCTCTGTTTATATACCCTGGCTTGTCCTGCCTGTGTTGGTGGGGGTGTTGTACTCTCCTTGGTATTTCCTTGATTGGGCTGTTGTTTGCTGCTTGGTTGATTGACTGAGTTAATAGTTCCTTGATTAGGGTCTATTGTGTTGTTTGATTGCTCCTCTGCTGCTAATCTTGCTGTTAATCTTTGCCTATCTGGTTGTTGATTGCTGGCAAGGAGGTGTTCTGGTCTTCTGGCTTTGCTATTGTCTCTTATGAATGGTATGTAAATGTTGTTTACCTCTATGTGTCTGTTGATGGCTGCTTTGTCTGAGTGCCAAGCTTCCAGGAATTCTCTAGCATTTTTGGATTTGTCTTGGTTTAAGATGCTCACAGTTTCCCAGTTGAAAGTATGGTTAAGTCTGTCCATGTGTTGTGAGATTAAGGAGTTTTCATCATGTCTTCTAACATGATGTTCTAACGTAACTGTCTATTAGTAGTTTCTGAGATGCTTCTGATGTATGGCAGTGTAATCCTTTTCATAGCTTCTGTTGGTTTTGCTCTGGTGGGTTGAGTGGTCAGGCACTTTTTGATAAAGTTGCGTGGGTATCCATTTTGCTGGAAGATGCTATACTAGTGGTCTATTTCCTTTTTCTTGTGTTCTGGGTTGCTGCAGTGCGTTTGTGCTCGTCTGAATAGTGTTCTTACACAGCTCCTCTTGTGGGAGGTAGGGTTATTGCTTTGGTAGTGAAGCACTTGGTTAGTGTGGGTAGATTTCCGGTAGACTTGTGTTTCTAGAATGCCATCATTTCCTCTACTGATGATGATGTCCAAGAAAGGTAGTATATTGTTGTTTTCTTCTTCCCTTGTGAATGTTATTCCTTTGAAGATGTTGTTGATGGTTTTCATGTGTTTCCTCCAGTTGATCCTTTTTTATTATGATGAAGGTGTCATCTACATACTGGATCCATACTTTGGGTTGTATGTGTGGGAGTGCTATCCTTTCTAGACGTTGCATTACTATCTCTGCTATGACTTCATTACTATCAGACAGAGTACTATCTCTGCTAAAGACTTCAGTCTTATGGATTCTTCCTTTCACTGGGATTTCATGGAGTTAAAATTGATGTAGTTTTTGATGATTCCAACAAAAATTACCATCAATGTTGTTCCTAATTACCTTAGTCTTGGGGGCATTAGGAAAAACTTTGTGCCCGAACTCTCTCTTTTCTAGTCCTGAAACAGCAGAAAGCCTATACATTGACTCAACATTTTCAGTCATACTTCAAGGAAGTAAAGATACGAGAGAATAGTTTAACTGCTACAGTTAGATGTGGTTAGATGTGGCTGAAAGCTGCAGACTAAAGCCAGCACTCAATAATCTGCAAACAGCCTAAGAAAATGGACAAATATATAGTCAGAGAATTGGAGTAGATTTAAAATTACCCCAACTAAGCAAACTATCACTAAAAAGAAATAAAAGATCTTACGAGTGATTCCCTGCTCACAAAGATTCTTAAACTTTGGCTTTGAATTCTTAGGACCACTTGCATGAAATCTGTATTTTCCAGGTGCTTGCTTCCCATAGGCAACTCTGAAAAGAAATAACTTCTTAACTTCCTCTTCTCTGAATTCCACCCCTTGCCACTCATTGGAAAGGCAGTTATTCTCCACAAAGAGAGTCCTGAAGAGATCTTAGGTAGCCAGCTGGCCATCCAAAATTAAGGGTCCTTTTAGTCAGTCCAGCTCTTAAGAATATTTTGTTACACTGAGCTATAGTTCTGATAGCTTACCACATGGCATCACTCAGCCCAGAATTACTAGGAATTAGGCTTCTGTTTAACTAAAATTGGAAATTTGAGATTTGAAGAGGGCTTAATGCAATCCAAACCAACACTTGAAGATCCAAGGGCAAAGTGATTTGGTCTGAGATTAAAAAAGAAATAAGCCTATAAGCTATAATGTGGAGGAATCAAGCTGTCTGCAGCTGCTTAATGTTTTTGCAAAACAGAATAAAAATAGCAGGGATGACAGAGTCTTTAGAGGACATTAAATGAATGAAAGAATTGTTTATTATGGTCATAGATCAGCATAAGCAAATTCCAAATAGAAATATAATTCCCAAATACAAACAGATTAATAAAAATCAGTAAAAATGCATATAAACATAGTGAACAAATACAGATAGTCAACTGGATAAACAACTACAACTAAAATGGATGATCAACAAAATCAGATGAGAAATATCTAAGAGCTACTTAAAGGAAGTTTGTGCTGTATTGTGCAGACAATGGAACAATATTCAGGAACATTCAGCAAAACAGAATCAGATTCATCTGATAGTAACTACTGGAAGTAAAAGCATCAGAGTGACTAGGGTGCATAGCTAAAAAGGTAGATAATGACTCCTGCTGAAAATCAGCATAAAACAAGCCATATAATATAACATGATCTAAAGTTTCAATTGTTCCTTCAGACAAGGGACACAGA
Organism: Charina bottae; assembly: GCA_023362775.1. Lineage (NCBI taxonomy): Eukaryota > Metazoa > Chordata > Lepidosauria > Squamata > Charinaidae > Charina > Charina bottae. The sequence continues at coordinate 79,465,525 of JALMGJ010000001.1, read as the reverse complement.
CTCTGGTCAGATGGGTTGTTCCAATATCTCCCCTTTGTAACAGCTGTTAGGAAGGCATTGAATCTGGTCAAAGATAAAGCCCTTCTGAATTTGGGGATGGTTATATGGCTAAGGTACCTAGCTGCATGGAATGGATGAGTAAACCAACCCCAAAACAAATGTCCAAGCAAAACTAACAGGTCCATTGTATTTCCATGTCCATAGCATACTGCTTAAGAGTGGCTAATGCACATTCATAGCCTGTCTGGAAGATTGTAGCCCATTAAGAGTCATTAAAAAGAAATCATGAAGTGTCTGGCTCCAGGAAGATTTAAAGAATTAAATTAGAGGAGCCAGACCAACCAGAAGAATAACTTATGCCTATAAGAAAAGTTGTGAATCCAGGCAGTTGTTTCAATTTTAAGTAAACCAGGTTCTTGGTGCAACACTACATGAGGAATATAGCAGGGAGCTTGTAATGTAGATGGACCTTAAAAACTGCACTTATATCTTTACAAGGGCAAGGAATGAGCTGTAAGGGACTAACTGAACTTCAAAGAGGAATTGAACATGGACCTTAGCTGTGAAAACTTTAAGCGTTGCAGGTACAAACTGAGCTCCTTTGGAGAAGTGGAAAAGTCGTAGAGCCAGATACTTACTTTCAAGGGCTTCACCACAATATATACTGTATATTTTAAAATATTCTCCCTAAACCTTGTTTAAAACACAGATCGCACAGATGAGGAAAGAGAAGCAGAGCAGCTTTCAGACTGTTCACCAATGAATTTCTTATATATGCCAGATGTTACATGGTATTGACTTGCACTTGTAGGGTGGTGTGCTTTGCTGACTCCAATTATGGGGGCTTGTGGGGTGCACAGAGGTTTGGTATAGCTGGCTGGCCACTTGGCTCCTCCTGGAAAGGATTCCCTCTTAACTGGTATCAGTGGAATAGATTAGGCATCTTGGCCTTACTCTAGGATTAGCCTGTGTCAAAGCTGTGGTTGCTGGTAATGCTCTATGTTTATTGGTTAGCTGAGAGAGCAGGTGCATGATATACAATGCCACAAAGCACAGTGAAACTGGTGTTTGTAACTCCCCCCCCCCATTTTAAAAAGCATTAAAGATTTGTACTCTTACCTGGGTTAGCCTAGCACCCATTCATTGCCTTCATGCAGGATTGAAAAGTAAAGTTTAAACCAAGAGTGTGCACCGGACTAGTCAGCAATGAGTTCATATTCACAGTGCATGGAAGTGTAACTTTTCTTTAACGTATGAGAAAGCCAAGCTAAGGCTTGTGGTTAGCCATGTTAAAAAGAGGTAAATGAAACCCAAAATAATGTTAGCCATAACAACCCCGCCCAAAAAAGGTCTGATAGGCAGTGAACTTAATAATGTGATTCCTTTGCCTTTCCTCGTGTTAGAATCTGAGATCTCACCATTAAGTACCCCTGCCTTCTTCATGTATGAAAATGAAGTTCCAAGATTGTATATTGCCTGCAACAACTCCAGAAGCAGTGGGGGGTGCAGGGTGGGGGGACAAAAACAACCATTGAATCTGCAAAGCACATTGCACCCACCTGATTTGATTCACAGCATGAAAGCAGGTCTCTGCTTTGATTCATGAACCTGCTTTAATGGGGTGATTCAATTGAAGCTCTGTCAAACTGATGCATCCCTTCGAAGCTTTGCACACCCCAGCTGGGGATAGATCTGGTAGCTTTTGACACCTTCTTAGTGTATATTGGTTTTCTTCAGAGGAAGAGCCTAACTTTAAACCCAAACTGCAACATGAACACTATTTATTTACTTAGTCAATTTATATAGCTGACCACTTGACATTCTACACTCCCCCCCCCCCCCCCTATGCTTTTCTCCTTCTTTGTAGGGAGGTTTGTAGTTTCTGCATTCTGTATTATTTTTATTCTGCATGATTTTATCCTGTTTTTACATTATGCATTATATTTTTATAAATATTGTAAAGCACTTCAGTGGTATATTTATTGTTATTGTCATTAAGTTTTATTTCCTTCCAGTCCTACTTTTTTTTAACAGAAATTCTAAAATTCTCTTAATTCTTAATTCTGTTTCCCATAGTATCTGCCCAGCCAATTCGACCTTGCAGAGTTGGTGCGCTGTGGGTTGTTTCAATCAAACAACGTAATCTATTGGGACCTCAGAAGTGTTCCTTCTCTGTAGCAGCACCTGCCCTCTGGAATGAGGTTCCCCCTGAGATCTGGATGGCCCCCACTCTGCTGTTGTTGAGAAGAGCTGTGATGACCTGGTTCTTCACCCAGGCCTTTGGCGAGGGAGATTGAGACCCCTCACTTCATTCCATCCGCTCTGTCATTCTTGCCATCTTTTATCTTTTATCCTTTTATTGGTTTTATTGTATTTTTTATTCAAAGTTCAATATATGATGATGATGATGATGATGATGATGATGATGATGATGATGATTCGCACAGTCATCCAGATGTTTAGACTGTATTTGGCATTTTTACCCACCTATTGAGTCCTTCCCAAGGACCTGGGATAGGCAGATGTTGTTGTTTAATAACATTAAAGGTACCGTCACAGGATGTACAGTAAACTGTTCCAAGTAAAGCTGCCTTTTGCAATTGACTGATGGTGATTTTGTCAATGCCGATAGTGTTCAAATGGTGCTCCAGATGTTTTGAAGTATGGTTTCAGTGGAAAGACACTAATTTGGGCCAGGTTGTTTTGCCTCAAACATCTCACTATAAATGAAAATAGTTAAGAAAACATTGGCAAGAATGATTGCTAGCAAAATCTGCCTTAAAAAGCTTCTTTTTCTTTGTTCTTTCCCCAAGGCTTTGTTATACAGACTCTGGAGCTGCACACATTCTTTTTCCCATGGTTGAAGAATTACTGGTCTTCCCCATTGGACCACAGCACTTTACCATAGTCACTTAGAGGCATCTGTTTTACTCCATGTGAGCATCCAATAATTTCTATGGTTTGGACTAAAAAAGAGATGCAAATTTTAAAAACTGTTTTTTTTCCTCATGTGCAAAGTACCATTTTAGATTCCAAAGCATGGATGAATTTTGAGGGGAAATTGTATTTCTTATATTGTTATCATGCATTGTGAACTAGGCAAGTGGTTAAGGTCTTGGACTGGCATTGGAGAGACCCAGGTTCAAGACTTCTCTCAACCACTGAACTTCAGTGGGTGAATTTATTTGTCATAGCCCAACCAACCTCAGAGGGTTGCAGTAAAGGGAAAAACAAAAAAGAGGGAACACTGTGAATGTTAACTTGAGCTCCTGAACAAAAGGCAAGATATAAATCTAACAAGCAAATTAACAATAAACCTTGACAGATATGAAATGGAATCCAAAGATTATATATATATTTTAAAGAAACAACACTAATCTATTAAAATTCTCTTAAGATTTATTGGATGTTTCAGCTGACCATATCTCACTTTAGGGAAAATAATCAGTGAAAATATGGATATATGCTGGTTTGCTAGCCCCAGAAATTCTGTGGGGTTTTTTGCCTGAAGATGAACCATAAATGCACTGAGAATGTTATTTTGTACAAGAAGTCATTATAACAATTAAGAAAGATGTAGGGTAAAAATGCCTAAACTAGACTAATCAAGTTTTCTAACAATATATTTACCACACTGACCTCTTACGCAGGGTAAGCAATCTGTAGCCTCAAGAATTCACCTCTAATCCTCTGCAAAGCTTTGGTTCGGTCCCTCCAAAAGTTGCCATCAATGGCTAAGAATAATGCAACAGGAGAGAAAATTATTCAATATGTACATGTAACCTTATCAAATGTATTGAATTAAGTTTAATAAAATTAATATTTGTCTTAGCTCCACTCACTTTGGAGAATATAGACCTAGTATGCCACCCAAAGCCACTTCACCACTACATAGTTACATGCTCAGCCTTCTAATATGAGGGCCCAAGCAGTTGCTTCCCAAGGCACTGTGAGCAGCCCACCACTGTTTCCTTAGTACTATACTTAGACTCACAGAGCTGCAAAAGCCACTGTGGCCATCAAGTCCATCCCATTGCTCAAATGCAAGAATCCAAATTAAAGTTTCCCAACAGATGGCTGAAAAGGAACTAAACACTTCACTTGGTAGATGATTCCACTGTCAAGCTGCTGATACCATAAGGAAGGGTTCCCCCTCCCCCTCCCCCCAATACTCTATCAGAATTTGATATCCTGTAACTTAATCCATTGTTATGTACTCTGCACCCTGGAATGATAGAAAACATGTCTTAACCTTCTGCTATGTGGCATCCTTTTGGGTATTTGAAGTGTATCACCATATCCCTTGCAATAATTTTTTCTCAAGACTAAACATACCAATCTCCTTCAAACAATATCATAGGACTTAGGTTCTAGTCCCCTGATCATTGTTTTTGCCCTTCTCCAAAAGTATTCCAGTTTCTCTAAAACTTTCTTAAAATGTAGCACCCATAATTGGACAAAATACTTGAGGTACGATTTGACCAAAGCACACTAAAGTGGAATTATAACTTTATGTGATTTAGAAATTATGTCTAAAATTAAATTTTATCACACTGCTGATTTATGTTCAGTTTTCAGTAAATTATTATTCCAAGATCTTTTTCATAAATCCAGTTACTAAGCCAGGTATCCCCATTTTTTACTTGTTCATTGACTTTTGCTTGCTAAATTAAAAACTTTGCAATTGTTTCTGTTAAATTTAACCCTGTTACTTTTAGCCCATTTATCTAACCCAGGGGTGGGAAACGTCAGGCCCGCGGGCCGTATAAGGCCTGTGGGGCTCCCGCCTGGAAACCCCGCCCCTTCCACACGATTGGCTCCTGCCCACAAGCCTTGCCCCCCAGTGCTTGTGATTGGCTCCCGCCCGCAAACTCCGGCCCCTGGTCCACAGAAATCCCAGAAACCCCGCCCCCCACTCCCCTGGTCCCCAGTTATAAATATCCAAATGGCACTTGGCAGAAAAAAGGTTCCCCAACCCTGATCTAACCTATTGAGAATTTTGAATTCTAGTCCTGCAGTTTAGAGTATTATTTATCTCACCAAATTTTGTGTCATCTGCAAATTTGATAAGGATTCCCTTCACCTTTTCATCTAAGCCAGTAAAAAATATATTGAAGAATATGGGATCAAGGACAGATCCTTGTGGCATCCCACTCAATAGCTTTCTTCAATTTAATGAGAAACCACTGATGAGCACTCTTTGAGCATGATTTTCAAGGCAGCTGTGTATTGTCATGCCATCCAGCCAACACTTAAGTAGCTTGCTAATTAGCATGTTCTTGGGGTACTTTGTCAAATGCTTTGCATCTACAACATTCCCACAATCTATTAAGGAAGTTATTGATTTTTTAAAAAAAAATGAGATAAAATTCTGATAAGATTTGTCCTTGAAAAATTCATTATGACTTCTGGGCTTCTGGGTGGAGGAAAATGGTAGGCTGACACATCTCCGAAGAGCAGGGATGATGCTGAGGCAAAGAACTGCAACCAGGTGGCAAGCCCGGACCAGCAGAGCTTCTCCAGACAAGGAGAAGGCAAAGAAATCACCCATGTGCTCTCAGGAAGGCAGCTCCTCATGAGGGTCCCTGCAGGCACCTTGTGAGTAGAGTGCCAGGAGCTGAGGAAGAAAGAGCAAGCTCACAGCCTCAAGTGGAGCCTGTAAAGGACACTGGGTCTGCCTGTCAGAGTCCAGCCTGACTCTGACTCTGAGCTAGGGGAAAATGAAACCCGTCAGGGAAACAAAACTTATCTTGTGCAACAATTGGCGAAGGGAACTCGTGATGAGCAGGTGCAGAATATTGAAGCTTGTGCTGAGCAGGGTCAAAAGGGCGAAACTCGTGACCAGACTTGTGATGAGCAGGTGCAGGAAACCGGACCCAAGAATGAACCAGCAGAGCGGGAGAATCCTGAGGAGCTGATTGGTCCAGAACCAGGAACAAGGTCAAGAGCACCAATCAATGCATGAGAAAGACGGGCTGAGAAGCGCGCCAAGCAGAAGGAAGCCTGATTGGTTCCTGAGGAGAAAAGGTACACAGAAAGCAGAATAAAAAGACGCCAGCGCAAGCACCCAATCGCCGGAGACAACTGTTCTATTGAGGTAACAGCTTCTTCGGGAGAAGTCCAGCCATAACAGTCTTCAGAGTCCTGCCCTGTAGCCACCGTGGAACCAGAGTCAGAGCCTTGCATCATTTTGGAATTGAACCCAGCTGCTTCAGGGTCTCATGCTGCTCCTCTGCCAAGGGAAACGGGATCTTATCTTGCAGTCTTTCAGCAGACCCCAGCCAATCGCGGTCTCAACGCTTCAGTTCAGCCTTGCTTAGCCACTTCAGCCAAGTTTCATCCTGCACCCTTAGTCGAGCAGCGTCCTGCCAATTCAGCTAAGTTTTATCAGTTCACTCCGGGGCAGTCTTATTGTGCTGGTCTAGTGCAGTCACGCCTCATTGTTCCAGAAGTACCTTGCCTTGCAAGTCCAGTCCAGTATTGTCCTGTTGTTACAGAAGAACCTTGTCCAGGAAATCCAGTCCAGCCTTGCCTTGCAAGTCCTGTCCAGTATTGTCCTGTTGCTCCAGAGGAACCTTTTCCAGTGGATCCAGTCCAGCCTTGCCTTGCAGTTCCAGTCCAGTGTTGCCCTGTCACTCCAGAGGAACCTTGTCCAGTGGATCCAGTCCAGCCTTGCCTTGCAGTTCCAGTCCAGTGTTGCCCTGTCACTCCAGAGGAACCTTGTCCAGTGGATCCAGTCCAGCTTTGCCTTGTAACTCCAGTCCAGTCCTGCTCCAGTGATTCAGAAGAGTCTAGCTCAGTGAATCAAGTTTAGTCCTGCAGATCCAGCCAGCCTTGTATCATTGCTTCAGAGGAATTTGGTCTACTCAACTTGTTGTGAACGCTAGCCAGTGTTACTGGAGAGCTGCCAAGCCTTCAAGTGCAACCTGCCTTGAAGTCCAGTTGATTCAAGTTGATCTACAGTTATGTGCTTAAAAGACTTTTGCCTTTTGTAAATAGTTTTAATTGTAAGTAAAACTATTTCTTTAAAAAGTCCTGGTGGTCTCATACTCCGAACAGGACACTGCCCAAACTCCACTTTCTAAAACACATTTGGATTATAATTATTTAAACACTATAGAGATCTTCAGAGCAGCAGAGTAACTAGAACTCCTGGTGAGTGTTCCTATGACCCAGGGCATGAATAAAGGGAAATGGAAAGAAGTACAAGGATTTAAAAATAATCTACAGTAAAAAGCTTGCTAAGAGTTTGGACTATGAAAACTTTAAAGGGTTTAGCTGAATTTGGACTTTGCTTATTTTAAAGCATTTTTGAATTAATATATTGTCGAAGGCTTTCACGGCCGGAGTTCAATGGCTGTTGTGGGTCTTCCGGGCTGTGTGGCCGTGTTCTGGAAGTTGTGGTTCCTAATGTTTCGCCAGCATCTGTGGCCAGCATCTTCAGAGGGCAAGAGGGCCCTCTGAAGATGCTGGCCACAGATGCTGGCGAAACGTTAGGCACCACAACTTCCAGAACACGGCCACACAGCCCGGAAGACCCACAACAGCCATTTTTGAATTAATTAAACAAACAAACTAAATAAATAAATAAATAGCACATACCTTTGTGGGAAAGAGGACTGTCTGGGTTTTCCAAGAGAAATGATTGGGGAGAAGGGAATTTATATATAGAAAGAGAAATAATAGAAATAGAAATATATAAATCCATGTTGCCTTCTGATAATTACTGCATTGTGTTCAAGGAGCTTGTATCCACTTTTGAATTTTCCTAATTATTAATGGCTGATTGACTATGTTTCTATCAATCTCAAGCTTTATTCCTGTCTTTTTGTTGTGCCCTTCACAATTTCTATAGATTTTTGTTGCAGACTGAACCAAAATAAGAATTGAGTAGCTCTGCTTACTTCCTGCATATTTACATGCCAGGCTTGGCTGAAAACATTTGTGCATCTATCTCTTAGAAGTTCAGCATTCATTTTAACCAGAGGTGAGCAATCCACTGGCTGTGAATCCAGGGTCGCAACTAGGGGGGGCAAGCGGGGGATGTGCCCCGGGTGCCACGCTGGGGGGGGGCACCAGAATGACAACACCTCCCTCACCAACCCATGGCGGAGGGGCGCAGAATCCATGTTTGCCCTGGGTGACACAGACCCTAGTTGCGGTCCTGTGTGAATCACCTATAGACCCTAAAATCTCTTTTGGCAGGGGCCTTCTGAAATTCTCCCACCAAATTATCTGACATGTTTTCAGTAATGGAAGCATACATTCTCACATATTGAAATATATTCTATGCTTTTTTCCACCTAAAAGGGAACAACATGACAAAAAGCCCAGTGTCCTAGCCTTGTCCATTTGCATGATGGCATTGCCTCTTTGCCCTACCCTTGGTGACCTTTTGCCTCCCTCTCCTGAATATAGAGAGAAAAGTGAAGCTTAATTGCTGATAAGGTACCTGCCTTTGATTCTAATGGTCAAAGAGAATGTTTCAGTGACAATATCTTCTTCAGAACTAAGTGCAGCTAACGCAGTCCATGTTATGATACATCCTATTCTCTCAGATAGGCTCTTGCTAAATATCTCATTAATTTTTTATTCTCAACAACGCAGCTTTGTAATAATATTAATGGTCTGGAAATGTTCTGATGATCAGAGTGCATTTGATGATATGAGCCTGATGTCAGTCCTTGGAAGTAAATTTAATACACTGATTCTCTTGGAGGTGGAAATTAGCCAAATTATCAGCTGACAAGTGCATCACCTTTTCTGTCTTTGCTTATGAGATTCCCTCTCCCCCCCCCCCCCCCACACACACACACATTTGAGACAAATTAAATCAAGGAAAGGCTCTTTGCTTAGCAAGAGAGTACATCACTTTGCCTACTGAAAGTTGTAGATTCAGTCCCTTATCGCATTCTGAATAGCAGTCCAGGTTGCAAGGCTCAAAAGTCCACTTGTTTGGGACACGGTCATGGTGCACCTTCTCAGGCCGCCGAACAGGCCAAATGGTCTGACACAGTTTCACCTGTAGATAGATTGGTATGCATTGAACTGATCTCCAAAGCATTTCTCATGCATCATTCTGGCTGACTGTTAGATAAATCTTCATGAGTAACTACTGTTGAACTAATTTTCTTATTTGGATGGTAAAAATCTAGCTAACAGAAGGGAAAATATGGTAGGGATGGTAAATTGATGTTTATCTATAATTTCAGTCCAATAGAAATCTCATGCAGAACATAGCTCAGACACTCTGTATCAAATAAAACATCACATTATACATAAGCTGAACTGATGTTTGGGAAAACTGCCAAAAGACTGGGAAATTTTCCACTTGCAATAGCATGGCAGCCTCTTTCAAACCAACTATTAAGCAGCAGGAACACATATGCACTTCATCGCCTTTTCTTTTACAAGGAGCTGACACATTAAGCTCTTTGGAATAGTATTCATATTTTATCAGCTGTCCCCATACTAGTTCTTTATTTATAACCTGCCCCGACTTTTTTTTACTCATGCACACTGCCAAATTTAGGAAGGAGACAATGCAAAGCCCTTTTAAGAAGAAAAGTCAGCCCATAAATTTCATTGCACTTTTTAGCCTTTACCAGCAGCTTTATAGATCTTGTCACCTCATCAATTATTCTTAACTTTGCAGCAGGCTTCCACAACATGTGAGCCAGAAAGTGATGTGCAACCTACATTTTTATTATTAAAATTTATTAGACTGCTTTTTTGTCTCAAGAAGAGTTCTGACAGGAGTAAGCAATATTTGAAAGTACAATAGGAATTTATAAAAGAATAATTTCAAGTCCCCAATTACAAAAATGTTTACAATATTATAGAAGATAAAATAAGCAATAAAATTATCAATAAATTAATAAATTATCATAAATCATAAAGAAAAGTACAGAAAATAATAGTTTTACCAATCATTAGTAAGGTGGAAGATACTGTGCTGAAGCCTCTATCTCATAATATGATGGTTCATCAGAGGATCCAATAACCATCCATGTTTTTCTGTCACATCAGGAAGGCAAAATAACACACTTTACAGCCCTCAATAATTATGCAGACCTAGTTTGGTATATGAGAAAGTCAGCTTGTGTAGCCCCTGCATTTGAAGAAACATAGCACAGATATCAAAAGTTTGCACACACACCCAAAGATGGGTCACAAAACAAATGGTGCATTGAATATTAGGTTATTACCCAAGTCGCTTTGCATTTCTCAAATTAATCCATTCATCTATTCCCCCCCCCCTTTGACAGACTGTCTTTAATAAGAAATTTGGAAGAGACACAGATGTTTGAGGGAGGAAAGGTTCAAATTAATTAAAAATCATAGGTGTTCCTTGGCTAATGTTATATGTTGTGTATCTCCTGAAAGGTCAAGTTGAATTACACCAGATTTGTGCTGGTGCAACACAGACTAAACCTTGGCATTTCTCCCTGGAACATATGAAATGTCAACAAACAGTATGAAAAATGATCAATGCTCTGAGAGCATAGGTACCATAGGGTAAGCTATTTTACTTGAAGATAAATTTGTTTAAAAAGAAGTTTATTCTAGAATCAGGAGGATTCAAAGATATACCTCTTCTAAAAATGAGGAGTGTTTGGAAACACCCTTATAGGATCTTTTTCCTCATCCAAAATATTCACTGATTTTAGAATTCCTATCTACTTAGTACTGCTTCTGAAACGAAGCTGATACAGAAGAAAATATAAAATATTACCTTATCACTGATTTCTAAAGAATAGGCTGAAGCAGGGCTTAGTTCTTTCATTTCATTCATGGTTATCCCCTCTCCACATCATCATGTATCTACTGTATGTGCCTTAATAAAATACACACACATATATCCATTATGCTGTTCCATTTTCTGATAAGCACATTCAAAATGATGAAAAGGAGTAAGAAATAGTAAGCCAATAAATTAAAGCCATGAAATAAGAAAAAGAAATATAGTTAAACATTTTTGGTGCCTTCAAGTCAATCCTGACTCTAAGCAACTGCCTGGACTAGTCCATGCAGTTTTCTTGCCAAGACTTTTGGAAATGGTTTGCCACTGCAGATGTTTGAGGGAGGAAAGGTTCAAATTAATTAAAAATCATAGGTGTCCCTTAGCTAATGTTAAATATTGTGTATCTCCTGAAAGGTCAAGTTGAATTACACCAGATTTGTGCTGGTGCAACACAGACTAAGCCTTGGCATTTCTCCCTGGATCATATGAAATGGTTTGCCACTGCCCTATTCCTAGGAGTTAGGAGAAAGAATGACTGGCCGAAAGTCACCCCGCTGGCTTCATGCCTAAGGTGGGACTAAAACTCACAGTCCCCCGGTTTTTAGCCTGGTGCCTTACCCACTACACCAGGGCTTTCCAAAGTGCCGCCGCTGGCAACACGCCAGCGGCGGTGCGGCGGCGGCACAGGGGCGCACATGCGCGGCGGTGGAACAGGAGGGCGTGCGGCGGCGTGTGCGCGCACAGCGGCGGCGCAGGGGGCGTGCGGCGGCACGGGGGGCGTGCGGTGGCGCGCGCGTGCATGGCGGCGGCTGCCGCTGCCACCGTGCACGCGCGCGCCGCCGCTTCCATGTGGTGTGGCGACACACCACGCTGTGTGTGGCGACACACTTTTGTGTTGCGACACACAGTTTGGAAAGCTCTGCACTACACCAAACTAGCTCTCTATAGTTAAAGCTAGTTTACACCAAAACCAATCCTTATAGCACTCCAAACTCCATCCTGTTGTTGCATACAGCAGGTTCCTATATTGCCTTTTGTTCTTTAAAAGGCTGTGTCAGATTTTTTTTCTTCCTGTCAATCCATGCACTCTTCCTTCATAAACTAATTTTGTAATTAAATCCTCATTCATTCTTCCTACATGATCAAACCATGTCAGTGTAGTTCTTTCATACCAGTTATTCACTTTTGCCATCAGTTCAAAGTCATTCACCACTCATTTATTTTTTTATTCTCTTCTTGTTTTGACACACATGTTAAATTACCCATTCCCACCTTGTTTAAATTACTTTTATATTTCTGCCGAACTCTCACTTCCTTAAAACAAAGTGGGCAGAAGCCATTTTGCTTCTTTCAATAAACACTCCTTCCTCACAACAGGCATCATACTGTACTACCCACCATCTTTCTACCAGCATCTTAAAACCTCTCCTTCTATTTTCCTATCTTCATATACTTCACCTAGGGTTTTTCTTTCCATTGATGTGTAATTTACAGTCCTGCATATAATTTTCCCTGTCAAACACAACTACGATTTTTGATACATTCATTTACAGAATCACACTCCTTATTGCATAAAGTGTTGTAACACATTGGGGTAGCCTTTAAAATAAATAATCTAACATTCATTGCAAATTATTTGGGTTCTCACTCGACAATACAGTATTGTCTGCATCCAAAACCACACTCATATTCAAAGGGTTTTATAGGTGATAGCCACTACCTTGAATCTCTATGGGGATTAGTGCTTTGTATTTATGATTCTTCCTCTGGACAGACTGAACTGTTTCACAGCTCTTTATCAGGTGGTTTCCAATAAGGCTGGGTCATACTGAGAGGCAGCATTTGTAGTATTTTTAATTCACTTTGAAAGATAGAATTTTTACCAGTCTCTTTTGAATTAAGTAAATTGGGTGCTTGGGGTATGTGTCACATTACCTTACCTCCGGTCACAAACATTCCTTCCTTTATAGCAGCGGTCCCCAATCTTTTTGGCACCAGGGACCGGTTTCGTGGAACACAATTTTTCCACGGACTGGGGGGGGATGGGCAGGCCAAGCGGGCCATGGGTGGACCATGGGCAGAGCTTGATGGGCAGGCCACGCGGGCCATGGGTGGGCCATGGAGAGAGCTCAATGGGTGGGGCATGCAGGCCATTGGTGGGCCATGGGAGGTGCTCGATGGGTGGGCCACGCAGGCCATGGGCAGGCCTTGGGCAGGCCATGGGCAGAGCTCAATGGGCGGGCTGTGCGGCCTGGTTCCTAACAGGCCATGGACCGGTACTGGTCTGTGGCCCAGGGGTTGGGGACCCCTGCTTTATAGTGATCCCCTGATCTCACAACACTGTAAAAAGAACAGGTAAGAGAAGGTATTGATTGGACCAACATTTGCCTTCACCCAATAAGATTATTTCATTTTATTTTTTAAGTCGCCAAAAGATAGCGTGTTATCCTCCTTCTCCCTCTAAATGGGACAAACCTGAAGTACAGCAAAACCTCTGTATAGCATTAGACTCTGTAAACCCCTGGTTATAAGCAACAGTTGCTATGACTTTTGAACGATATACTGTACTCATTGTTTGTGAAAGCAAAGCAAATTTTGGAGAACTTTTTAACAACCCATTATATTTTTGCGGGATTGGTCACACTTCACAGAAATTACAGGTAAGGCGTAGAAGAAAAGAACAGGTTATATTTTTGATGACCATATATGTTGTAGAATAATTTATTCCTTCATATATTTAAACCCAATAAGGAAAACAAGCAAACTTTATAAATTTAGACTGTCAACATTTAAACTTTTGAAAGTAAGAGTTCTGATCTTCTTATTTTATAAAATAAGCAAAAATAGCAGATTTAGTAGCTGTTTTAAAAGCAGAAGCTGATTCCTCAGAAAAATAGTGATAATGAGGACCTATTCAATTATATAATTACCACTAATAGCAATAATGCCATTAAATAACACTGGGTTGTTATTTCAGAGATGCATTTTCATTTGTGGAAAAGCCTTTGATCTATTGGACACCTCTGCTAACAATTTGGGCCAATTCTCTTTTCCCTTTCTGTCCCACCTTCCATTTTGCACAATGTTTTACAGCCTGTTTCCCCCCTTTGTAACTTGCTGGAACTGATGGGAGTTTGGGGAGCCTGCATGGAAAGACAAATTGGTGAAAATTGCCTGCCCAGCTCTTTCATTAGCAGAGGTATCTGCTAGTTCAAAAGCTTTTCTGGGAATGGAAGTGCATCATTGGATTAAACTCATTTATTCAGCAGCAATTGCACAGTACTCACGACCGAGCTGTAATAAAATCTCTTCCCAGCAAAATGAAACCGCCCCTTAAAAAAAAATACTGAAAGTTCATTGTATTATATTTTTATTTTACTATTGATTGGGGAAGGTGAGCAATCCTTTTTACATTAGAATTGTCAACTAGATAAAAAGGCAGGTGGGTTGGTTTCAGCTTGTGAAAACTAAGTTCCATATCAAAGGTTTGTTTGGCGCATGCTGCATTTCAAAGGTGAAGCTCAGAAAATGTCTCTTTCTCTTCAGTCAGAGGACTGTGTTTCAAACAGCATCAGCAGTTTGCTGGGTATAGGATCTGATTCCTCACTATATATTGCTGCCATGCATCCCACATACATGCATGCTAATTAAAAAAAAAGATGGTAATCAAAAACTGAAAGGAAATGGCTGTAAAATGTGGAAATTCATCTTATTTATTTTTTATTTATGTGAGCATTTGCCATCCTCATTCCCAAATGGGAAAGTACAGCCAGCACCATGTATTGCAACACCTCAAAACTACCTAAAACTACAAAACATGCATAAAAAGCTACTTAAAAAAAAGTAATAAAATACACAATGAGAGTAGCAAGATAAGGGACACTGAAACCAAATTTGCAAAAAAATTACAAATTCACAGTATTTAAAAAGTTGCATGGCAAAGAGAGAAGAAAAAACATGAGAATTATCCATGGGGGGTAGGTGGGGATCAGAAATGTCAAGATGGTTCCTGCACAGGTGTGATTGAAGCCCCTCTGCCTTTTACATGAATAAAAGGTGTAGGGTTTCAAATCAAGCAGTTGTGGCTGTCATTTTGATTTCTTTGATCCCCCATTGCAGATGCCCCTGAGTAATATGGAACCACAAAGCAAGGCAGCAAAAGAGGAGTGTAACCAGTCTGGCCGCCTAATGGTCATAACCAGAACATTGAATGGGGTTCAGTTAATATATGCGGGTCTCTTCAGTTAATATATGTGTGTCTCTTCAAATGCTTACAATCTAGAATTCAAGAAAGTGGAAGTAAGAAGGGGAGATAGGAAGGCAAGCAACAAGGAAGATAATAGTGTGTTTGTTTCAGTTTCCTGTGTTTAGGTTTAATTTCTGAAGGATATGAAGACTAGTGCTTTGGGCCAAAAGTTAAACAGAAGAAGTACCGGGGGTGGGGTGAGGTGGGGTAAAAATGATTTTATTTCCAGACTGGAAACCAAAACCATGAGTGTTAATACTACCTTTATTGTAAGGTTACAGTAACAGAATCTTGCAAGTCTGAAAGCACTCCCCCCCCTCCTCTGCCTTTACTTTCCAGAGAACTAGGGAGGGTCCCTTCTGAGAAGCTTTCTCCACCCCAACATAGTCTAGGCTGTGGCTCTTCCTCCTGACTCCCAAGGTTATTCTCACAGCCATTGTTCTTCACAAACAAACAAATAGCCTGAAAGCAATGCCTCTTGTAATTTTAAAATTCAGCTTTAGAAAATCAAGAGTGTGTAGTTAGTGAACTGCTCTGCAGAGAACATGCTGTGGCATGGGAGCCTCTAGAGAATGTACACCTTGCCCCTCCATCATCCTCAGACCTAAAGGGAATCTCCCCAGGACCAACTCAGCTGTCTTTCCCTACTGAGGAAGCTGCTCTTTAAAAAAATTCCCACCGTGTTTGTATTCAGCAATCATATAAGAAATTGAATAGGTCCCCAATTCAGGGATAACAAAAAAGAAAAAGGAAAAAGGAAAGGAAAGGAAAGAAAAATACAGGAGAGAGAGACAGAGACAGAGACAGAGACAGAGACTTAGCTGTAAAACCTGTGTGACCTTATCAGCCTAAGCTGAGTTGACAGGTTTCTTCTTGATGGGTGAATGTGTTTTGTTGTTGTTGTTGCTGGTAAATTATAGCCAAACAGGCATTAGCTCTTGCTAGGTCATTCTTTTCCTTCTTATTGGTCTCTACTGAATTTAATTGGCTTCATTAACACTGCAAAATGTTTCTCTCGCAACAGGAAACAAATAAAATGGTCAGAAAGTTCCAGTTAAATGTTTAACTTGCACATAAAAATAATTACCCAAATATTTATGTGTGGATTCTAATCTCTGTACCTGCATAGGAATGTTTTGTTACCAAAAAGATTACCTTTAAAGTGATCACAAAACCAACCATTTTATAGACAGAATCATCTTTCTGAATTCGGCTAGGTTCTTGCCAAGTCATTATTTTACATAAACGTTCTTTCATAATTGCATAGAATTTGTGCCAAATGATAGGAAAAGGATATTGGAAATATTTTGGATTTTTATAGGTGATGTTATTTTACTAAGTTTTCATTGATTAATTTGGAAGCGTTGTATACCTGCAGTAGTGTAGACAACCTTTCCCAACCTGAAGACCTCCAAGCTTTGACTGCAATTTCCATTAGTAACAGCAGACAGGCTCAATGAAGCCTATTAGCTTTCCCCAGCCCTCCAAATATTCTGAACCATAACAATAATCCTTTCTGAACAGTGGCTAATAGAAGTAAAAATTTCCTGAAGGATCACAGGTTTGGGAAAATTGATGTGAGCCACAGAACCAAAAGTGTGTACACTATCAACCATGACCTGTAATTGCTATATGGTAGATTTCAAAAAAATCCCATCTCTCAAAGATTTTGTCCCTGTAATGATACTGATCCTGAAACAGTGGATCACATTTTATTGTATTGTGACTTTTATAAGAGTCTTCGGCAGGAAGTTATCTGGCCTATTTTAAAACCTAAAACAGGAAGGGATACTTCTGAGTATGTAAAACTTTTACTTGCAGATGAAAATCCTGAGATCACAGTGGCAACAGCCAGATTTTTAACTATGACTATAAAAACAAGGTTTTTAGTAACAAATCAATGAGTTGGGCTTTTAAGTGTATCATGTAATATTTATTAAATATTTTATGTGTTAAATTGTTTTATTTAATGTCAAGTTTAGATTATATCTGTAACTTGTTTTCGGGCTTTTTGGCTGTAAAATAAAGATTGATTGATTGACTGGAGAGCAATGACAAATGTTGATAAAATAGTTAAGAGCAGAGACATCACACTGACAACAAAGGTCCGCATAGTTAGTCACGAGGAGTCGGAAGCGATTGAATGAATAAACAACAAGAAATCCTTTCTAATAACAACCCCCACCCACCCATCACCTCAACTGCTCTGCTGCCTTATCATGGTGGCGAGGTATTCCTTAGAGGAATGAGCAAAGAATGCCAGGAGTATAAAATCCCAGCAGAGTCACCCAAAATCATCCCAGCTGCCCAGCTAAAGTAAGAAGGCACTATATTGGACAGCAGCGATATAAGAAAATGCTGAAGGTGGATGATCACTTTAGTGACAATGGCAAAGACATTATTTTGTACTGCACGAGAGAAGGCAATGGTAAATCATTCCTGTGTTTTACCAAGAAAATAACATGGATAGACAAGATAAAGTGATTGATGATGTAGTGCTAGATGACGGATCCCTCAAGTCAAATGGCACTTGACATGCTACTGAAGAAGAGCTGAGGACATTTTGGAGTACTAATGGTGTTTATGATGCAGCTAGATTAAATCCCTTGGAATGTCTAGTTGCTGATGTTGCCATACAGAAAAAGAAAACCAAAGCTGCAAGGACAGAATTAGAGTGGGAATATGGATCATAAAAAGCATGAACATGAGAAAGTTTATTTATTTATTTATTTATTAAATTTTTATGACCGCCTATCTCCCCCTCAAGGAGGGACTCTGGGCAGTTCAACACAGTGAAAGATGCAATGAATTAACTAGACGTTGACATCTTAGGCCAATTTGTTTAAGGGTTAGGGTTAAATTATTTTACTTGGTTTTGGACAATAAATAAATAAATAAATACATAAATAAAAAATAATAAATAAGTAACCTAGCCATCTGCAAATTGAAATAAGCTGGAATTGGTCACTTTCAGTCAGAAGATCATACTGTTTACTAGTTTGAAGATGAAAAACCAAAAAGGAACCCCATTGCCTTCACAGTCAGGAGAGAAATAGCAGGACAATACTTGGGTAAAATGCGATCAATGACCAAATAATATCAAATAGACTTTGCAGACAACCTCTCAATATAATGACTATCCAAGTTTATGCTCCAACCACTGATGCAGAAGAAAAGAAGATTGACACGTTTTATGGTCAAGTTCAATTTGAAATTGACAAAACATGCAAGCAAGATGTACTGCTTGTAGGAGACTGAAATGACAATGTTTGAAATATTAAGGAAGATGTAGTTGGACTGCATGGTCTAAGAAACTAAAGAATACCAGGAGAATGACTATCAGTTTCTACCAGTGCTAATTTCTTCATTGTTAACACAGTCTTCCAACAAATAAAATGATGCCTATATACATGGACATTGCCAGATGGAACACACAGAAATCAAATTGACTATATTATTGGCACAATGAGGTGGAAGAGGTCAGTTATAACAGCAACATGTAGAAAAGATCATGAATTGCTCATTTGCAATTTCCAAATCAAGCTAAATTGGAAGAACAAAGCCAGACAGTTTTTATGATATGATATTATGCATATACCCACCATTTTCAAGGAGAACATCAGGAATCACTCTGAAGTCCTGGACCTCATTGATAGAGAACCAGAGGAACTGTGGGATGACATCAAAGATGTTCTTAAGGATGAATGTGAAAAGAGCCTGTCGTAGATCAAGAACCAGAAGAAAGCCAACTGGATAATAGAACAAATGGGAGAAATTGCCAAGAAGAGAAGAGTAGTCAAAGCCAAGACGGACAAGAACTCAGGAAGGATCTTAAGAATTTCTGATAGATTTTAGAAGAGATAAGAAACAGTATTATGACATCTGTAAAGACACTGAAGATGGAAACACACAGAAAGTAAGGAAAGTCTTCTAAAAGATCTTGAAACTCAGAAGGATCTTCCAACTGCAAATTGGTGTGCTAAAGGGTGCCAATGGACACGTAGTAAGTGATTCAAAGAAAATCCAACAAGAAGGAAGGATTATACTGATTATATACTGAAATTATATGTACTTGATTCTGAATTGCGAAATATTAAACCAATACCAGAAAGGTATGACCTTTCTGTTAAAGCTGTAAGCCATGCGTCCATACAATCCATCCCGAGAGGGTGCCAAACCCACTTCATATCAGGGCTTTCTCCAGATATTATGCCTCATCTTTAGAATGTTTAATGAGAAACCATTCTCTGAAGAAACAATTGAAGCTGGTGACAATATAATGTTACTCCTCGCAGAATCCCAGAGGGAGAAATGGAAGACCACACTAGAATCAATTGATTTGACAAAGAACAGCCAGAAGGGTTGGAAACTCCTAAAGCATCTAAATAATGATCCAACTAATTCATGCCAATATAAGAACATTATGGCAAACCAAATAGATCATCAGCTGTTGCTAAATGGTAGGGTTAAGGAGAGACTTAAGAAATGCAGGCTTCCAAAGGCAGTGGAAGGGGAGGCCAGTGCTCTGATCTCCCCCTTTGATAGAGAAGAACTGGAAACAGCAATTTGAGATATGAAGAATGGAAAAGCTGCAGGATTGGATGACAATTGTGTTGAACAAATAAAAAACTTTGGGGATTTTGCTAAGCAATGGTTGCTGTCACTTTTTAATGTATGTGTGGCCTCAAACCATATTCCAAAGATCTAGAGGAAAGCCCGGGTTATTGCACTTTTGAAACCTGGAAAAGAACTGAATGGCCCAAAGAATTTTCATCCAATTTCCCTCCTTTGCCATATTTTTAAACTCTATGATAGATTTCTTCTAAATAGAATGTTCCCTGTCATTGAGCCGATTCTTATCCCCCAGCAAGCTGGTTTTTGGCCTGGAAAGTCCTGCAGAGGCCAGATACTTAATCTCGTCCAGCATATAGAGCATGGCTTTCAATCAGGTTTAATCACAGGAGCTGCTTTCGTCGATTTATCTGCTGCTTATGACACAGTTAATCATAGGAAGCTTCTCTTGAAATTATATAATATTACACATGATTTTTGATGGCTGAAAGCGAGGAGGAGTTGAGGAGCCTTATGATGAAGGTGAAAGAAGAAAGTGCAAAAGCTGGGTTGCAGTTAAACCTCAAAAAAACCAAGATTATGGCAACGAGCTTGATTGATGACTGGCAAATAGAGGGAGAAAAAGTGGAGGCAGTGACAGACTTTGTATTTCTAGGCGCAAAGATTACTGCAGACGCTGACTGCAGCCAGGAAATCAGAAGACGTCTACTTCTTGGGAGGAGAGCAATGGCAAATCTTGATAAAATAGTTAAGAGCAGAGACATCACACTGACAACAAAGGTCCGCATAGTTAAAGCAATGGTATTCCCTGTAGTAACCTATGGCTGCGAGAGCTGGACCATAAGGAAGGCTGAGCAAAGGAAGATAGATGCTTTTGAACTGTGGTGTTGGAGGAAAATTCTGAGAGTGCCTTGGACTGCAAGAAGATCAAACCAGTCCATACTCCAGGAAATAAAGCCAGACTGCTCACTTGAGGGAATGATATTAAAAGCAAAACTGAAGTACTTTGGCCACATAATGAGAAGACAGGATACCCTGGAGAAGAAGCTGATGCTAGGGAAAGTGGAAGGCAAAAGGAAGAGGGGCCGACCAAGGGCAAGATGGATGGATGGTATTCTGGAGGTGACGGACTCAACCATTGGGGAGCTGAGGATGGTGACGGCCGACAGAGGGCTCTGGCGTGGACTGGTCCATGAAGTCACGAAGAGTCGGAAACGACTGAACGAATAAACAACAACAAACACATGATTTTGCTCTGACTGCATTGAGGCAATACTCGAGAATCGACGATTCTTTGTTGAATTCCAGGGAAAAAAGAGTCGGTGGAGAGTTCAGTGGCATGGTCCCCCACAGGAGAGTGTCCTTGCCCCCCTGTTATTCAATATATATACTAATGATCAACCCGTCGGTCCTGATACATTGTCTTTCATTTATGCCGATGATTTCGCACTTACCGCTCAGGGAATTAGCTTCGAGGAAGTAGAAGACAAGCTCACTTTGGCTCTTAAGAATATTGTATGTCTGAATATTATAATGAGAATGGACTAAAACCTAACCTATCAAAAACTAATGTCTGTGCATTTCATCTCAAAAATAGGCAGGCCAGACGCAGGTTTGCTGTTATCTGAGATGGAGTGAGTCTCGTACATTGTGAGACTCCATGCTACCTTGGAGTAACATTGGATGGAACATTAACCTTTAAAAGACACTGTTGCAACTTAAAACAAAAGATTTCCACCCATAATAATCTCCTCAGAAAGTTGGCTGCTACTACTTGGGGTGCTCATCCTACTACTCTACGCATGGCTGCCCTTGCATTGTGCTACTCAGCGGGAGAGTATGCCTGCCCCATTTGGGGCCACTCTGTGCACTCTACGCAGGTGGATAGGGTGCTTAGTGATACATGCCGCATTGTTACCGGATGCTTACATCCCACTCCACTTGATAAATTATATATCTTGGTGGGAATAGCCCCTCCAGGCATTAGGAGTGTGGCACAAGGCGTGGAATATGGAAAGGTGTTACATGATCTGGCACACCCATTATTTGACCGAGTACTTCCTACAAAAAGATTGAAGTCAAGAAGGAGCTTCTTAGACTGCGCTGAGGAGATTGCTATTACACATCAAACAGAACTATTAAAAAGATGGAAATCTCAAGCAAAACATCTTCATAATTGGATAGAACCACTTGAGGAGCTGCCTGGAGGTTTGGAGGAGGAGTGGACAGTTTGGAGATGTTTAAACAGATTGAGCACTGGGGCCAGAACTAAAGATAATATGGAAAAATGGGGGTTTCTCCCTGAGGGCAAGGATACTTGCTGCGAATGCGGCAATATTCATACAACTACCCATCTTTTACAGTGTCCTTTGGGACTGACATGCACACAGAGTGACTTATTGGCCAGAAACACCTGTGCCATCAATGTGGCCTGGCATTGGGCTTGAGTTATATAAATTTTATATTTTTATTAAATGTTTTAAGTTTTTAAATTTTAATTAATATTTTTCCCTTTTTATTTCCTGCATTTCTGACACAAAACGAGACGAGACTGAAATTATACTGATTATACTGATTATACTGAAATACTGTACAGTAGAGATGTCGACATACAAGATACTTTAGAAACTATCTCCTACTTACAAGAACCTCTAGTATAGAAGATGAAGTTAGAACAGCACTCTGGTCTGTGGAAAGCTATCCAAATTGGTGGCATATTGACAGAAATATGGCAAGCAACAGAAGAAGAATCAGTAAAGGTTCTAACCAAACTACTATGTGCAAGTTCTAAATGTTCACATTTTAGACAGAGAAGATAGTTGGTTTGAGAGAGGGGTCAAGGAATCCATTTATGCCAACTTGGAAAATCCTTCCTTGAATAGAGGTGGGGGCCTCAGGCACAACCTTTCCCCTATCTTCCTTCCTGCTTTGTCTTCTGTGCCTAGGAAGATTAAGACCATTTTGCAAGCTCAACAGCAGCAGGGTAATCTTAACGATCCTCCTTTAGATGATAATGGGACTTAGAAATAAACATCTCAAAATAACCATGACCTAGCCCCAGGTGCAAGGTCACACAGCCACCCTAGAAACATATTTAAGGATTCCCTTACTAACTTTACTCAGACTGAAGAAGCTCCTTGGATAAGGAGTGAAACGTTTCTACTGAGAAAATAGAAATCCAGTTGACATGATTCAAGCCACAGACTACTATGTGCAAGCAAATCTAGTGAACCCAGCATGTGGGCAAAAATCTAAGTAATACTTTTGATGTTTCACTAAAAAATCCAAAAAAGAATCCTTTTGGATCTTCCCAAATACTTTCTTATAATATTGTATCTCACTTAAACTGTTCTTCATCAAATGTAACACCTGTTGAAAAATTCAACAAAAACTTTATTATAGCCAAACCCCAGCATTGTTTACAAATTGCTGCTCTTATGCATGCACTTAGATTTCTTCATCTCTTTGATAATAGAACAAATGGGAGAAATTGCGAAGAAGAGAAGAGTAGTCAAAGCCAAGAAGGACAGGAACTCAGGAAGGAACTTAATCAAGAATTTCTGATAGCTTTTAGAAGAGATAAGAAGCAGTATTGTGACATCTGTAAAGACACTGAAGATGGAAACAGACAGAAAGAATTTCTTAGGATCTCTGGTTTTTGCAACATCCTTGCACTTAGCATGAGTCTGTCATGATCTCTTTCACTAATTCCTTGGATTTCTTAAATGAACCTCATTTTTTTTCTATTGCTTTGGAGTTATTTGGTTTTGCAGCACCACCCATATTCTTTCATTTAGAAAATGTAGCACTATCTTTTGGTTCACTACCTTTCCACTTTCCATCCAGAAGAACACAAGAGTTTATATGGGGATCTTCCTTCATTTTATCCCCATGACAATATCCTTGTGAAGTAGTTTGGGATGAGAGATAGCAACTGCCCAAATTCACTCAGTGAGGTTCCATGTCTGGCATGATGACTACATCCCACAAAGCATCACATATTAATTTTATGGGTCATGTTATTATTCCCATAATCATATAAGGATTAGATTCTGTAACTTCTTTCACAAAAAGTGTTGGGAGGGGGGAGAGAAACGGTACCCAAAATAGATACTGACACCCTGCCTAATTTGTGAAATACATAAAAACAGTTCTCACATTTTCTTTCTTCAGAATTAGATTGTTTCAAGCAAACAGTTATCCATGTTTAAAAAAACTCTTCTTTAAAAGAAATATATATTTAAAATAAAATATCTTGTGAGTATGCTAGTGCAAAGCAAAGTAGCTTAGCAATGGTCCATAGCAGTTTAAAATTAGGCCTGAGTTCCAAAAACATTGACAAAATATTGCTGCTGTGCAATGAAAGAAAATGGCCAAGTCAGCTCTGTTAAGAATTCTTTACCAATATTACACTATTTTATCTGCTTTCATTAAATTATAGGGGTACAACATTTAATTATCCTTTACAGCATATATACATTTTACCTTATTGTTTAATTAGCAAGAATAGAAGTTGTGAAATTATATTTTTACATTCCTATATAAACATAATCAAGAGAACAAATCCTCAAAATTTAGAATTATTGACAAAGATTACACATGTTCTTAAAATTTCAGAGCAAACCCTTTCTTGGATTTGTCTTCTCTGTCACCACTGCACCCTATGTAGTCCCAAAACTTTCTACCATCTTGTCCTATCATCAACATTCATCTCTTATATTTGGTATTTTGAAAAACCAAATGAAAGTATCAAGTTGCTAAGCAACCACCTGACATCCTTTATCTTCATGTTACTCACAAGTGAAGAGAAAATCAGACCATGCTGGAAGAAAACAAATCTAAAAGTAGGGAATACCCCACAGATGTCTGATCAGATTTTGGTTTAATACCTCTAATGAGCTATTTAAGGTCATTGAGTAATAGAGAACCGATAATTGGCTCCATTTTTCTTCTGCTTTGGATCACATTTTCTATCTATTTACTGCGGTTTACAAATAACAGATAATACAATCTATGTAAGCAAAACAGAACAGTGCACTGATAAAACAGAACCTTTAAAACCATTTAGAAAAGTTGAAAGTATAATGCTCCCTCATTCAGAAATTCAAGGCCTTCTGCAAAGGTTGCCACATTAATACACATCTTAGATGAGAAAAGCATGTATGACTAAGAAACCATCACTTCCAACAAGGCCCTTTGCTCTTCTTTCTGAACTTCTGGTGGCAAAGGCACTCTGATGATCATAACACGTGTAGGGAGAAAAGGTTTAGAAGCCACTAGTTCAGGGCTTTCTAAAGTGCTGCCGCTGGCGACAGCAGCAGCGCGCGGGCGCACGGCGATGGCGCGGGGGGGCGTGTGGCTTCCACTTTTGTGTTGCGACACAGTTTGCAAAGCTCTGCACTAGTTCATTTGCAAGGCCTATTGGACGGCTTAACAGTCAGTACCAGCATTAGGAAGAGATTTTGAGATAAATAGCCGGGTGGAGGCTGCAGAGGCTGCGGAGCCTGGTGGGGGCTGCGGAGGCTGCGGAGGCTAGTAACGGCCGGTGGAGGCTGCAGAGCTTAGTAGCGGCCAGCGGAGGCTTTGGAGCCTAGTAGCGGCCAGTGGAGTTGCTAGAACCGCGGACCCGTGAGGCTTGGCGGTTGGGGAAACAGGTGGCCTGCCCGGACGGAGCAGCATTGTGTGATGGAGTCTGACAGGTCCGTCAGACCCGAGGGGCCCTAGGACGGAGTGGATGGCTGCGAAAGCTTTGACCTCAGCAGCCACAGAAGGGATGGTGGCTGGTGGAGGCCAATTAGAACTGGCACGAAGAACCGGCAGAGTGACCCCACAAAGACTGAAGAACTTGAGGGGCCTCGAGAGTTGTGGAGCCGGGGCCCGTGGAGGCCGGGGGCGGCCTGTGAAGGTCTATAGAGACCAGTGGAGGCTGGCTGGAATTGGAACCAGTGGTGGGCTTGAAATCTGGCCCTGGAACTGGGGTTCCCCTGGAAAAGACGGACTCGTTTATTTTATTCTTATCTGGACTCCACTATTGAAACCAATTAAGATCGTTCAATAGTTGTTGCTTGCTGGTCACTGAAGGACAACCACCCCCGTTGTCAGGGTGGCAGAAATCGCGGGGTCTCTCATGTGAGTGTGGTTCCCCCCCCCCGTGAGTGGGAGGCACGGGTGAGGGGTCCAGGATTGTATGTGTTAGAGAGAGTACCTATCCCTGAGTGAGAGACAGGGTAGGTAGGAGTGACTGTTTGCACCTTTCTGGTTAGTGAGAGAGGTCACAGGGACATAATGAGTGATTGGATGGTGAATGGAAGGGGCGGTTGGGGCTTACCAGCGCCGAGAGCTTCGGTTGGTTGCGCTGGTGGCCTACGACTGCCCAGGAGGATGGAGAGTGAAAGGATGGATGCATGGAAGAGACCCCTGCCTAGATCCAGGTTTTCGAGGGAATCGGAAGTGGAGGCAACCGGATCAGGAAACTCTGGGGACTATAATGTGGGCAATCTGATCGAGGTGGTGACGGACAGGAGATATTGTGACAGGAACCGGAGGACAGGCCATCTTTGGGGAAGGCGCCCCCGGTGTTTGGTACCGGTGGCGCATTCCGGTCCTCCGAGTTCATTCCCAGGTTCTGGACAGCAGATCCTTGAGGGCCCCAGTTTTCGACTGCTGCTACTCAACGCCAGGTCAGTAAACAACAAAGCCCCTCTCATAAGTGAATTAATCACGGAGAGAGGGGCGGACCTGGCGTATATTACTGAGACGTGGCTGGGCCCAGAGGGAGGGGTAGCCCTCTCGGAGATGTGCCCAGCTGGACTTCAGGTGTGGCACCAGCCGAGAGACCGAGGTAGGGGAGAAGGGGTGGCAGTTATCATCAGAGAATCCTTGGTGGCTTTCAGGGGCCTTGCTCCACAAGTATCTGGATGTGAGACCCTGTTTTTCAAGTTGGGTGCCCAGGAACAGTTGGGAGTGTTGCTACTGTACCAGCCTCCCTGCTGCATAGCAACCTCCCTGCCTGGGCTGCTGGAGGCCGTCTCGGGGTTGGCGGTGGAGTTCCCCAGGCTTATGGTCCTGGGGGATTTTAACCTGCCATCCCTGGGGCGTGCCTCGGAAGCGGCTCGGGAGTTCATGACTACCATGGCAGCCATGGGCCTGTCTCAGATTATTCGGGATCCGACTCGAGACAGTGGACTCACTCCGGATTTGGTTTTCTTGTCAGAGCAATGGCAAAGTAATCTGAGGGGAAAGTTAGAACTATCCCCGTTGTCATGGTCAGATTACGTCCTGATATCCCTAGGATTCTCTTATGCCGCCCCACTCCACAGGGAGGCAGGACCTATTCGATGGGTCTGCCCCCGGCGACTTATGGACAAATTGAGGTTTCAGAGGGAGCTGGGGGTAATACCCGAAGATCTGCTGCACGGTCCAGCAGAGGCATTGGCCGCAACCTGGAATAAGGAGGCGGCCGGTGCCTTGGACAGGATCGTGCTGATGCGACCTCTCCAGCCCCATTCGACCCATCACTCCCCGTGGTTTACGGAGGAGTTGAGGGTCTTGAAGAGGGTAAAGAGATGTCTAGAGCACCGCTGGAGAAAGACGAAGACGGAACTCGACCGAACACAATCTAGAGCCGCTATTAAGGCCTACCTTGTGGCGGTAAGAGCGGCGAAACGTGATTATTTCTCTGCTCTTATTGCAACCGCAGAATGCCATCCGACAGCCCTGTTCAAGATTACTCAATCTCTCTTAGGTAGGGTGGTAGTGACCACCCACCTGCAGGGCCGTGCGGAAGAATTTTCTGAGCATCTTCAGGATAAAATCGCTCGGATTCGGTCTAAGTTGGACTCCATGAGTGGAATGCAGTCTGGGGAGATGCCGGGAGAGGGGTCTTGCCCTGTTATCTGGGAACGATTTGATCCTGTTGGACCTAAGGAAGTGGACAGGATCCTTCGAATTGTTAATTCCACCACATGTTATTTAGATCCCTGCCCTTCCTGGCTGTTAAAATCGGCCAGGGAGGTGACAGGTGGATGGGTCCAGGCTATGATTAATACATCCTTGTTGGAGGGGGTGGTTCCGACTGCCTTCAAGGAGGCATTGGTGCACCCCCTCCTCAAGAAGCCATCCCTGGACCCTACCATCCTGGACAACTTTCGTCCAGCCTGCGACCGCTCCTATGTGGGGTGCCGCAGGGTTCGGTTCTCTCTCCTCTCCTATTTAACATCTACATGAAACCGCTGGGCGAGATCATCCGTCACCATGGGATGAGGTATCATCAGTATGCGGATGATACTCAATTGTATATCTCTATCCCTGGTGAGGTAAGTGATGCAGTGTCCACCCTGTCCCAGTGCCTGGGGGCTGTGAGGGCCTGGATGGGGAACAACAGGCTTCAGCTGAACCCTGGTAAGACTGAGTGGCTGTGGATTGATGGCTTAGTGTCTTCTGGGAAATTATCATCTTTGGTTCTCAATGGGGTAGCACTGCCCTGTTCAGAACCGGTGCGTAATTTGGGGGTCCTTCTAGACTCACGAGTCCTGCTCGAAGAGCAGGTGGCAGTCTTGGCTAGGAGGGCTTTCGCACAGCTTCGGTTAGTGCGCCAGTTACGCCCATTCCTGGATCGCGACGCCCTCCGTACAGTCACTCATGCTCTCATCATCTCCCATGTAGATAATTGCAATGCACTCTACATGGGGCTACCCTTAAAGACTATCCGGAAGCTACAGCTGGTGCAGAATGCGGCCGTGCAGGCAATTCTGGGTACGTCGAGATCTGCACATGTAACTCCGTTGCTCCGCGAGCTGCATTGGGTGCCAGTTTGCTTCCGGGTACAATTCAAGGTGTTGGTTATCACCTTTAAAGCCCTACATGGCATGGGGCCAGAATACCTGAGGGACCGTCTGATCCCCATGTTATCGACCCGCCCCACTCGGTCATTCAGAGAGGGGCTGCTATGAACCCCATCAATTAGAAAATGCCATCTGATGGGGTCTAGGAGGCGGGCCTTCTCTGTGGTAGCGCTCACTCTATGGAACACCTTGCCCCCAGAGTTAAGACAGATCTCCTCCCTCCCGACCTTTAGGAAAGAGCTGAAGACCTGGTTCTGCCGCCTGGCGTGGGAAGGAGGAAGGGATAGTTCCTCATGGGGGTGGTTAATCCCCTAATTTTATAATTGTCCTTTTAATTATTCCATCACCATCTGGATTTTAGAATATGTATTTTTTGTATAACTGTGATTTTAGATATTTTAGATTTTATTTTAACTTGTTTATTGTGAACTGCCCAGAGTTCCCCATGGGGAGAGATGGGCGGTCATACAAAATAAATAAATAAATAAATAAATAAATAAATAAATAAATAAATAAATAAAGTATTGTTTAAAGAACAATGTAAAATGGTCTCCTTCACTTACTGTAGATCCAGGCCTCTCCTCTAGTAAGTGTCCATAGATTTGTGGCAACAAGCTTCCCTAGGCCTCAGTCAAGGCCTTCACAAGCAAGGGGCTGGAGGAGAAATCACTTCTTTCTACACCTCCTCAGTAATGGTGGTGGAGGATAGATCTCATAAGTTATACCAATCTTTGTGTTAAATAAACATATCTCCCTCTCTCTTGTTCTCTGTCTCTGTCTCTCTCTGTCTCTCTAATATATATATATATATATATATATATATATATATATATATATATATATATACACACACATACATACATACATACATACATACATACATACACACGTGTGTGTGTCTGTGTGTGTGTTTTCTTGGAATATATATATATATATATAGAGAGAGAGAGAGAGAGAGCGTGAGCAAGCCCCAGTTTGGTGTAGTGGCTAAGCCATCAGGCCAGAAACCAGGAGATCATGAGTTCTAGTCCCAGCTTAGGCACAAAGCCAGCTGGGTGACCTTGGGCTCGCTCGCTCGCTCGCTCGCTCGCTCACTCGCTCGCTCACTCTATCTATCTATCTATCTATCTATCTATCTATCTATCTATCTATGAATGATTAAGTCAGCTGGCAAATATAGTACATTGTTGAGTACAAATAGCAATTGCAGTAAAGAGAGATTTAGATGAAGGCAAATTTTCACACTGTGCTAAATGCAATGAACATTTTAATCACCAGAAAGATGAAATGCCTATGATACAGCCAGTTAAACAGCTGAATCCCCAAATTGTGCCATATCAGGTGAGAGCTAATGGAAGATAAGGGGCTGAAAGAGAAGCTCTGGGGGACTTTTTCAAAGTCTAAATGGACAGTGACTTTTTGATCACTTCTTACAAACTTGACAACTCTCTCAAAAAGTCCCACCCAAGTGGCTACTTTTATTGTGGTAACTTAGCATCATACACAAAGATAATCAAAATTAATTTGTATCTGTGTGTAGGTATTCATTTCAATCTTTTAAATTCATTTCCTGAGGATGGCATCCTTACTCCTGTGTTCACTAGCATATTATCCAGGGCTCAATAGATCTCTCTTCCTGAGGGAAAAAGATGGTGGCATCAAATACAGGGAGTTAAATGGAAGAATGATTCCATTGTCCCCACCCTCAGGAGAGGTACAGAATAAGAGGAGCTTTGGGATATGGATGAATAACACCTTCAGATCCCCAATATCTCTAAGTTGGGTTAATATGCCATTGCACCCATTCATACCAGTGCTCTCGGCTTTAGCCAGGACCTAGACTGCTTTTTTCAGATTGAAACTAGTAGAACAACCCATTCTTTTCTCTCTTTACTGACATATTATTTAACATATGTCCTTAGTTAAGTATTGAAATTCCTTAGTTATTGAGAAGCACAGAGAATTAAAGAGAATGGCCAAAACATGAGGTGGAAATGAAGTATCCATCTACGCTTGTGCCTTCAGTCCTGACAGCCTGAGCAGCTTTGGGCAAACAGCACCCAATCTCCTTTGAATAAGATTAAGAGAATGCTAGGGTGCTTACTTGTTTGGGAATGGCATATTGGACACATTGTACTGCATTCTAGCAAGATGCCTTTTAAAAACAGCTTCATTATGCTCTGTTCAGATAGACGCATGGCTACAGGAAAAACCCTGGCTGAGATGGATCACTAGGCTGATATGATATGGCAATTCCTGCATTTTCTGTGCTTACAATGAAGCTAATGTTTTAACCAAGCATAGAGGTTTCACAGCTGGTTGAAAGACATCCATTTTGTTGTTATGCCAAAAAGTGGGGGAAATGCATTTTTAATCAGACTTTGCTGGCATTAATCAATGAGGTGCCTGTATGAGTGGTGTGATCCTGGCTGGAATGTATTTTATTTTGGTTTGGGGTTTTTTGGAAGTCAGTGTCAAAAAGCAGTGTTTGTATATGTTATATCATTAGAGTAGCTCAGCAGGCTTAACTTAAATACTAAACTGGCACAACATGATCTAGAATCTAATTTAGATTTTTAAAGGGTAGATGGCACCAGAGGAAAAATATGAATGGATTACAGGAGCATCCACATCAATGGTTCCTGGCTTCAAATAGCAGGTGTGACCAGGTGATCAAAACTTCACCTCTTTTTTATAATTTCTTGTGGTTATTCTCCTTTATCTCTTCACTGAATCTCCAAGTTTAAGTTGCAAACAGTAGCTAATATAGTTTTGTAGCAATTTTGCAAGTTCATCAACTTCTCAAATTCTGTGTTGAGAAAATTGCAGCTTTATATGAGAAATCCAGAACTTTGATTTTTCACAGCTCTCCCACACAGATCCCATAGTTTTCACTGAACTATCCAACAGTATTCTCAAAACCCCTTTCCTGATCAGTGATGGCCACTTCATATCCCTACAGTGTATAGTCCTCTATGTGCATCACTTTATACTTGCTTATACTGAATGGAACCTGCCACTATAATTCACATTCTGTTTGGAAAGAAAAAAAAAGAAAAGGTAAGAGAAGAAGAGGAAAAGGTAGCATCAGTATGCCCTTTAAAAAAAGGACCTTTAATCCAACTCAAAGATATTGAAACAGTCTTCAACAGGAGCATTGACAACTTTTCCTAAATTAACAAGGTAAATGGTTTTGTGTTTTTTATTCGTTCAGTTGCTTCTGACTCTTCGTGACTTCATGGACCAGCCCATGCCAGAGCTTCCTGTCAGCCGTCACCATCCCCAGCTCCCCCATGGTTGAGTCTGTCACCTCCAGAATATCATCCATCCATCTTGCCCTTGGTCGGCCACTCTTCCTTTTGCCTTCCACTTTCCCTAGCATCAGCTTCTTCTCCAGGGTATCCTGTCTTCTCATTATGTGGCCAAAGTACTTCAGTTTTGCCTTTAATATCATTCCCTCAAGTGAGCAGTCTGGCTTTACTTCCTGGAGTATGGACTGGTTTGATCTTCTTGCAGTCCAAGGCACTCTCAGAATTTTCCTCCAACACCACAGTTCAAAAGCATCTATCTTCTTTCGCTCAGCCTTCCTTATGGTCCAGCTCTCACAGCCATAGGTTACTACATTGCTTTAATTATGCGGACCTTTGTTGTCAGTGTGATGTCTCTGCTCTTAACTATTTTATCAAGATTTGCCATTGCTCTCCTCCCAAGAAGTAGACGTCTTCTGATTTCCTGGCTGCAGTCAGCATGTGCAGTAATCTTTGCACCTAGAAATACAAAGTCTGTCACTGCCTCCCCTTTTTCTCCCTCTATTTGCCAGTTATCAATCAAGCTGGTTGCCATAATCTTGGTTTTTTTGAGGTTTAACTGCAACCCAGCTTTTGCACTTTCTTCTTTCACCTTCGTCATAAGGCTCCTCAACTCCTCCTCGCTTTCAGCTATCAAAGTGGTATCATCTGCATATCTAAGATTGTTAATGTTTCTTCCAGCGATTTTAACTCCAGCCTTGGATTCCTCGAGCCCAGCACGTCGCATGATGTGTTCTGCGTACAGGTTGAATAGGTAGGGTGAGAGTATACAGCCCTGCCATACTCCTTTCACAATCTTAAACCAGTCCGTTGTTCCATGCTCTGTTCTTACCGTTGCTACTTGGTCGTTATACAGATTCCTCAGGAGGCAGACAAGATGACTTGGTATCCCCATACCACCAAGAACTTGCCACAATTTGTTATGATCCACACAGTCAAAGGCTTTAGAATAGTCAATAAAACAGAAATAGATGTTTTTCTGAAATTCCCTGGCTTTCTCCATTATCCAGCAGATATTGGCAATTTGGTCTCTAGTTCCTCTGCCTTTTCTAAACCCAGCTTGTACATCTGGCAATTCTCGCTCCATGAATTGCTGGAGTCTACCTTGCAAGATCTTGAGCATTACCTTACTGGCATGTGAAATAAGTGCCACTGTTCGATAGTTTGAACATTCTTTAGTGCTTCCCTTTTTTGGTATGGGGATATAAGTTGATTTTTTCTAATCTGATGGCCATTCTTGTGTTTTCCAAATTTGCTGGCATATGGCATGCATCACCTTGACAGCATCATCTTGCAAGATTTTAAACAGTTCAGCTGGGATACCGTTGTCTCCTGCTGCCTTGTTATTAGCAATGCTTCTTTAGGCCCATTCAACCTCACTCTTCAGGATGTCTGGCTCTAACTCACTGACCACACCGTCAAAGCTATCCCCGATATTATTATCCTTCCTGTAGAGATCTTCCGTATATTCTTGCCACCTTTTCTTGATCTCTTCTGCTTCTGTTAGGTCCTTACCATCTTTGTTTTTGATCATACCCATTTTTGCCTGGAATTTACCTCCGATGTTTCTAATTTTCTGGAAGAGGTCTCTTGTCCTTCGTATTCTATTGTCTTCTTCCACTTCCGTGCATTGCTTGTTTAAAAATAATTCCTTATCTCTTCTGGCTAACCTCTGGAATTTTGCATTTAATTGGGCATATCTCCCCCTGTCACTGTTGCCTTTTGCTTTCCTTCTTTCTTGGGCTACTTCCAGTGTCTCAGCAGACAGCCATCTTGCCTTCTTGGTTTTCTTTTTCTTTGGGACGTTTTTTGTTGCCGCCTCCTGAACAATGTTGCGAACTTCTGTCTATAGTTCTTCCGGGACCCTATCTACTAAATATAGTCCCTTAAATCTATTCTTCACCTCCACTGCATATTCCTTAGGAATATTAGTGAGCTCATATCTAACTGATCTGTGGGTCTTCCCTATTCTCTTTAGTCTGATTCTAAATTGTGCAATAAGAAGTTCGTGATCTGAACTACAGTCAGCTCCAGGTCTTGTTTTTACCGACTGTATAGATGTCCGCCACCTTTGGCTGCAAAGGATGTAGTCAATCTGATTTCAGTGTCGACCATCTGGTGAAGTTGATGTATAAAGTCGTCTTTTAGGTTGTTGGAAGAGAGTGTTTGTTATGCACAGTGAGTGGTCTTTGCAAAATTCTATCAGCCTATGTCCTGCTTCATTTTGTTCTCCCAGACCATGCTTGCCTGTAATTCCAGCTATGGAATGGTTTTACTTCATTCCATATAGAGACTGACTTAATCAAGCCAACAGTGTGATCAAATGTGGCACAATGAACACCTTGTAATTATCAGTCTTAAGCACTGTATCATGCATTTTTACCTTTTACATATCCACATATGTGCCAATATTTGGTTTTATTGGGAAATAATGCCTATTCTTTCTACTACAGCATGCACTGCGAATTACTTAGGAACATTTAATGCAGGATGGAGATGTTATTCAAATTAGCTCCCATGTGTCTTCATTCCTTTTTAATTAAAAGTAATGAGGCTATTGATTCAAAGTGCATAACCCAAACTCTTTCTTAAAACAAACCTACACATAATAAATATGTTTGTCAAGGGCAAGACCATAAAGTGAAGCTCTCTAATGTAAATGATCATTGTTGCAATAAAAGTGCTTGTTAGGCATTTATATCATGTATTCAAACTGTGGTTGATTGTGGAATGTGGCTTTCCTATACATCAAATTCTAAGTACTCATATCATTTTGATGCTAGATTCTTCAGTCATTGCTGTTCTTTCATAAAGATCAATACACCTTTCTTGAGATCATTGCCCAATAAAAAGAAAACCTATCTTTTCTATATATGGAAGTAAACTAAGTTGAAGATTTCAGAAGGAACAGGGGAGTGGAGCAAATTCTCTATTACGGTTTTTTTGTGTGCATTTGTGGAATGGGCTCTCTCTTTAGGTTTCTTTAACTATCCAAAGAAAGATGTACTTCATTTCACTGGTGCAAGGAAGGATGTTAGATGCTAGATGTTAGGATGCTGTTGCTTGAGTAGTAGTTCCACCCCTACATGCCACATAATAAATTGACATTGAAACTGAGGACAATTCCTGAAATAATTCCAGAGACCATCTTTTTACAGACCTGTCACATCTCACAAAGAAAGCCCAAACTTTCTCTTACTTCAAGGAAGCATACTGCTGAAATGCAAAGAAGAGATAAAATATGTTTTTTAAAATAAATATGACTCCAGGAATGTCAGAGACATCTATGTGGGAGACAAGTAAAGCTTATATAAGAGGAATCTTAATGAGTCTTACAATGAATCAAAACGGAACATAACAGATGAAAATCATAATTAGAAGAGAAAATAAAGGAATTAGAACTGATTCTTAAAGACAATCCAGGTTGACAAGCATTGAAAAAGTTAAACGACAATTAGATTTATTGCAAAATTGCAGAACTCCAAAAGAACATAAAATATGTCAAAATATTTTGAAGACACACACAAACTAGAGAAGCTTATCACATATCAAATTAGAAAAGAGAAAGAAAGAAGGATGATTACAGTAATAGAGAAAGAGAGAAAACAATTATATACAAAATCAGAAATAACAGAAGAACTTGCAAAATTTGTCAAGGAATTATATTTCAGGCCCAAAATTGACAAAGGAAATTTGAAAACATATATTGAAAAATCAGAGCCTAAAAATTTAATGAAGAACATAGACAAGTAGTAAGCAAATTTATAACAACTCAAAAGAGTAAAGAAACAATAAAGAAAATTAAAATTGGTAAGGTGCCAGGCCCAGCTGGGCCGATGGCCCTATATTACAAAAAGCTAGAAGAGGAACTGGTGGAACCACTTTTGAAGATGATGAATGAAATTCAAGCAACAAAAACAATATCAGATACATAGGAAGTGGCATATATAATGTTAATACACAAAGAGGGGAATGAACCAAAGAATCCCCAGTCATATAGACCAATTTCTTTACTTAATATCGATTACAGATATTCACTACTGTATTAGCTGAACATATGAAGAAGTGCATTCCCAAAATTATACACACAGATCAGATGGGTTACATTTCAAAAAGGAAGTTGAAAAACAATAGCAGATTTATCATGCAGTAGAATTCATCCACATTAAGGAAAAAAAGGCAGCAGTAATATTTCTAGACATGGAAAAAGCCTTTGACAATTTGGAATGGGCTTTTTTTTTTACTAGAGGTCTGAAACGAAATGAATCTCAGAGAAGAATTCAAAACCTGGTGGAGGGCCTACATCAATGGCAAACAGCAAAGATTACAGTGAATGGAACACTCTCCACAAGCATTTCAGTTAGCGAAGGGCCAGGGCCAGGGTATCTGCTCTCCCCTTCACTATTTGTAATTGCTCTGCTCTTGGCCAACAAGATCTGAAAAGGTAAACAGATAATTGGGATCAAAATTCAAGGAGAGGAATACAAGATGAAATGTTACACAGAAACCACAAAGCTCTATATGACAGTTGATGAAAATGATCAGAGATTTTGGTTGCTTTTCCAGATAGAAAACAAAGATAATAATGAGGAACTTAACTTCTGAGGAAGACATTTTTGTGAAAAAAGAGACTGGCTATGAGATAACAAGAGATCCAGTGAAATATTTAGGTTGTTACTTGACAGAATGCAATAAAGACACGTTTCAAAACAATTGCAACCAAGTATGGAAAGAAACCCCTTCATGGATCACTGCCTTGTCGTGGCGAAGGGGCTTGCGTAACTCAATGAAGTCAGGTCAAGAAGAACAGGTCATGATGGAGAGTTCTGACAAAACGTGGTCCACTGGAGGAGGGAATGGCAAACCACTCCAGTATCCTTGCCAAGAAAACCCATGGACAGTATCAAAAGGCTAAAAGATATGACGCCGGAAGATGAGCCCCTCAGGTCGGAAGGTGTCCAAAATGCTACTGGGGAAGAGCGGAGGGCAATTCCGAGTAGCTCCAGAAAGTGTGAAATGGCTGGGCCAAAGCCGAAAGGACGCTCAGTTGTGGATGTGTCTGGAAGTGGAAGGAAAGTCCGATGCTGTAAAGAACAATATTGCATAGGAACCTGGAATGTAAGAACTATGAATCAAGGTAAGCTGGATGTGGTCAAACATGAGATGACAAGATTGAACATCGACATATTGGGAATCAGCGAACTAAAATGGACAGGAATGGGCGAATTTAATTCAGGAGACCATTATATATACTACTGTGGGCAAGAATCCCTTAGAAGAAATGGAGTAGCTCTCATAGTCAATAAAAGAGTGGGAAGGGCAGTACTGGGGTACAACCTCAAAAATGACAGAATGCTTTCAGTTTGAATCCAAGGCAAACCATTCAACATCACAGTGATCCAAGTCTATGCCCCAACCACTGATGCCGAAGAAGCTGAAGTTGACCGGTTCTATGAAGACCTACAACACCTTCTAGAACTAACACCAAAAAAAGATGTCCTTTTCATCATAGGGGACTGGAATGCTAAGGTAGGAAGTCAAAAAATAACCGGAATAACAGGCAAGTTCGGCCTCGGAGTACAAAATGAAGCAGGACAAAGGCTAATAGAGTTTTGTCAAGAGAACACGTTGGTCATAGCAAACACTCTTTTCCAACAACACAAGAGACGACTCTACACATGGACATCACCAGATGGTCAATACCGAAATCAGATTGATTATATACTTTGCAGCCAAAGATGGAGAAGCTCTATACAATCAGCAAAAACAAGACCTGGAGCTGACTGTGGCTCAGATCATGAGCTTCTTATTGCAAAATTTAGGCTTAAATTGAAGTACGTAGAGAAAACCACTAGACCAATCAGGTATGACCTAAATCATATCCCTTATGAATATACAGTGGAGGTGAGGAATAGATTTAAAGGATTAGATCTGGTAGACAGAGTGCCTGAAGAACTATGGATGGAGGTTCGTAACATTGTACAGGAGGCAGCAACTAAAACCATCCCAAAGAAAAAGAAATGCAAGAAAGCAAAGTGGCTGACTGATGAGGCTTTACAAATAGCTGAGGAAAGAAGGGAAGCAAAAGGCAAGGGAGAAAGGGAAAGATATAAACAACTGAATGCAGAATTCCAGAGAATAGCAAGGAGAGATAAGAAGGCCTTCTTAAATGAACAATGCAAAGAAATAGAGGAAAACAATAGAATGGGGAAGACTAGAGATCTCTTCAAGAAAATCGGAGATATCAAGGGAACGTTTTGTGCAAAGATGGGCATCATAAAGGACAAAAAAGGCAGGGACCTAACAGAAGCATAAGAGATTAAGAAGAGGTGGCAAGAATACACAGAAGAACTATACAAGAAAGATCTTAATATCCCTGATAAATACGATGGTGTGGTCACTGACCTTGAGCCGGACATCCTAGAGAGTGAAGTCAAGTGGGCCTTAGGAAGCATTACTAACAACAAAGCTAGTGGAGAAGACAGTATCCCAGCTGAGCTATTTAAAATCCTAAAAGATGATGCTGTTAAAGTGCTGCACTCAATATGCCAACAAATTTGGAAAACTCAACAGTGGCCACAGGATTGGAAAAGGTCAGTTTACGTTCCAATTCCAAAGAAAGGCAATGCCACAGAATGTTCAAACTACCGTACAATTGCGATCATTTCACATGCCAGCAAGGTTATGCTCAAAATCCTACAAGCTAGGCTTCAGCAGCATGTGAACCGAGAACTACCAGAAGTGCAAGCTGGGTTTCGAAGAGGCAGAGGAACTAGAGATCAGATTGCCAACATTCGCTGGATCATGGAAAAAGCAAGAGAGTTCCAGAAAAACATCTACTTCTGCTTCATTGACTACGCTAAAGCCTTTGATTGTGTGGATCACAACAAACTGTGGCAAAGTCTTAAAGAGATGGGAGTACCAGACCACCTTACCTGTCTCCTGAGAAACCTGTATGTGGGTCAAGAAGCAACAGTTAGAACCGGACATGGAACAACCGACTGGTTCAAAATTGGGAAAGGAGTACGACAAGCCTGTATATTATCACCCTGCTTATTTAACTTATATGCAGAGTACATCATGAGAAATGCCGGGCTGGATGAATCACAAGCCGGAGTTAAGATTGCCGGGAAAAATATCAACAACCTCAGATATGCAGACGATACCACCCTAATGGCAGAAAGTGAAGAGGAACTAAAGAGCCTCTTGATGAGGGTGAAAGAGGAGAGTGCAAAAGCTGGCTTGAAACTCAACATTAAAAAAACCCAGATCATGGCATCTGGTCCCATCACTTCCTGGCAAATAGAAGGGGAAGAAATGGAAGCAGTGACAGATTTTATTTTCTTGGGCTCCAAGATCACCGCAGACGGTGACTGCAGCCATGAAATTAAAAGACGCTTGCTCCTTGGAAGGAAAGCTATGGCAAACCTAGACAGCATATTAAAAAGCAGAGACATCACCTTGCCGACAAAGGTCCGTATAGTTAAAGCTATGGTTTTTCCAGTAGCAATGTATGGCTGTGAGAGTTGGACCATAAGGAAGGCTGAGCGCCGAAGAATTGATGCTTTCGAGCTGTGGTGCTGGAGAAGACTCTTGAGAGTCCCTTGGACTGCAAGGAGGTCAAACCAGTCAATCCTAAAGGAAATCAACCCTGACTGCTCATTGGAAGGACAGATGCTGAAGCTGAAGCTCAAATACTTTGGCCACCTAATGAGAAGAGAGGACTCACTGGAAAAGACCCTGATGCTGGGAAAGACTGAAGGCAAAAGGAGAAGGGGACGGCAGAGGATGTGATGGTTAGATAGCATCACCGATGTAATGAACATGAATTTGAGTAAACTCCGAGAGACAGTGGAGGACAGGAAGGCCTGGCGTGCTATGGTCCATGAGGTCACGAAGAGTCGGACACGACTGAACGACTGAACAACAACAATGGAAAGAAATAAAACAAGATCCTGAAAGGCAGATAAAGTTAAAACTTTCCTGGCTAGAATTTATGACAAGAATAAAAATGAATGCATTACCCAAGATAAACTTATTTCAAATGGCTCCAATTCAAATGCTAGATGAAAAAATAATCAACTATAAAAGGAACAGTCTTAGCCAAGGACTTCATAGATGCGTACGGTATAAGCAAACAAAACAAAAAACCCACCTTTTTATAATTATTGTATTTTCATTTCAACTTTCACTTTAGTGTAAAATTTATTTTATGTATGTATATGTATTTCTTTTCTTTTTGTTTCTTTTCCTTTTTTGTTGTTTGATTTACCTAATTAATAACAAATAAAACCAGGGGAAGAAAAGAAAGAAAGCCCAAAATGTTTGGATCCTGCCCAGTAGCTTTATTTTCATTCTTCTTAATGTTCAAATAATTCCATATCGACTTTCTGTCTTCTACATCCTTGCATACAAACACTGTCATGATTTTTTAAAAAACAGGCCAGATAAACTTGCTCTCTTCTCTTTTATGTGTCTTTGTGATTAAGCACCTCTTCTTCCCAAACATGCACACGTGCACAAAGACCCTGAAGTCTCGGGTGTTTTGTATGCTATTTGTACCCCCTTCCCTTTACAAAGAGACTTGCCAAGAAAAACACAATTATTGGGGAGCGGGGATGTGCATGTACACTCAGAAAGTCCTATGTTTTTGTGCAGGCCGGAACCGTGGAGTGAAATGCCAAAGAAGATACAACAATATCTCTCAGTCATTAAAAGTTCTAAAGGGACATGGGTGAAATAGCAAGAAACCTCTTTTTTTAGAAAATATGAGTAAGAAAAGAAAAGATAATGGGTGACCATCTTTGTGCTGTTTAATAGATAAATATATGGTTACAGTTTACATACACAGGCAATAAAGTTACAAACCGGTAAAAATATGTCAGTACAAGGTTTTTGCTACCACCTCATTATTATGATCTAGTAGGGGATTTAGGGGCGTGGTGGCTCAGCAGGTAAGACACCAGGCTTGTCGATCGGAAGATCGCAAGTTCGGAGGTTCGAATCCCTAGTCCCGCATGACGGAGTGAGCTCCCGCACTAGTCCCAGCTCTTGCCAACCTAGCAATTTGAAAGCATGCAAATGCAAGTAGATGAATAGGTACCACTTCAGTGGGTAGGTAACAGCATTCCACATGCGTCATGCCAGCCACATGACCATGGAAGCGTCTCCAGACAACGCTGGCTCTTCGGCTAACAAACGGAGATGAGCACCGGCCCCTAGAGTCGGACACGACTGCACAAATGTGCGGGGGGAACCTTTACCTTTACCTTTAGGGGATTTATCTCTTGGCCCTGAAAATCTCACACAAACTTAAAAGAAGAGGCAGTGATGCTACAATGTGTAGCTTCTATGGTCTACGTCTGTTGAAGGCTTTGTTAGGAATGGCAGGGATGTGTTGTGCCTTATTATACACTGAGGCTGGGTGGCTTTGTCTTGAAAAAATTGCTTCTGCAGACACAGGCTGTACTTAGAAGCTAGACATTAAAAAACTAAGGAACTTTGCTCTGAGGGTCTGCTTTCTTCAAAGCTTCACTGAAGCAGTGCCTCTTTAATCTCCGCATCAGTCTAACACCTTCCATAGCTTTAAAAACCAAATCCTCTGTGAAGGATCCTGCACTGATCAAGGGATTGGACTAGATGACCTTTAAGGTCACTTCCAACTTTATGTGATTCTGTTTAGATTAAAATTTTTGTGTTAAGGTCAAAGATTGGAATCTCCTGGGCCAAGTCTTGGGAGGGGCTTTCTCCTTTGAACATTAGGAGTGGGACTTGCAAGCAAAGTGTTTGGGGAGGTTGAGAGTTGGCATACAAATGTGTGACTCAATCTAAAACTGGTCTGGTTTTACATCATATTTCTTGACATCATCTATATACCACTAAAACTCTCAGTGTTTGTCTGTTTGTAACCTTCAATTGGGCAAAATGGTGCATCATAGGGCAACAATTCTTGAATCAACATACCACAAATGGGCTAATTTAAAGAGTGTACCCCAAATCCTGGACCCGTTACTCCTGTGGGACTGAAATTTGGCGAAGTTGTGGCTGCTTCAGCCTTCTGACTACACTTCCCAGAAACCTGTAGATTGTGTGGCACAAGGGAAGATAGGAGGGGCATATCCCTGCCCTCTTTCCTGCCTCCCTCTGGCCCCTGCACCCAATTGGTTGGCAGCAAGGCCCAACAGGTGAGTGGCGATTGGCTGCTTTGGAACTGAGGCTGAAATTTGAAATCTCTTAACTGCAGTGGGTGGCGTGGGAAGGATGAAGGAGCAACTCGGATGCCTGCTGGTGAGGTAGAGCTGGCTGGGGGGTGCCGGCGGTTGATGGGTGAGCCCTCTTCCTCCCTGGAGGGAAGGGGCCCTTGGGAACACACCAGGATGGGGAGTGGGGGTGCAGTTTTCCTCGCGGTCCACAGCTCCCTTTGTTCCCTCTCCCCCAGCAAAGTGGCAGGCAGTTCCACAGGTCAGCTGAGGAGGAGGAGGAGGAGAAGGAGGAGGAGGGATTTCCGATGCTCCCTGCCAGCTTCCCACAAGGAAAGTCAATAAGGAAGCCAGCAGGAAGTTGCAAGTGGCAAGTCTCTCCCTCTCCTACTGCTTTTTTGCCTGCCCATGGTCATTTTGTTTCTCTGTTTAGGTAAGGAAATATCTCTGAAAGGATGACCCAAAGAATGCCAGACTCTAGATAGCTTCTAGTATTGCAGTGATACTCCATTTTGGCAGATTGCACATTTCTTTCCCTTGAAATCCATGCCAGATTACTTTATGCATCCCTAGATTACAGTTTTGTTTCCTTTCTCAAAATGATCACAAAACCAGATGCTGATGAGAGTGCTATTCATTCTCTGGAATTAGTCAGTTATGCTCATAAAACTACATTTCTCAGCATTTCTCGTTTCAGCATAGAGTCAGAGTAACATCCCACAGAGGGGAGGGAAGAAAACTTCATCTGTTCCTCTGTTCTGTTAGGACAGGAGGGTGGGAGAGAGAAGGTTTTTTTAGGTGTGCTCAGAGCAACAGGGGGGAGAATGACAGCTGCTTCCTTCTAAACTGGAGATTGTAATATTGGCTTCAAATTGAGGTGAATCATGAAACACCCAATGAAATTTGTGCTTGTGAATAAAATGCTGATTTAAAGCCATCACATACAAACTTAGTAATAAGG
Organism: Charina bottae; assembly: GCA_023362775.1. Classification (NCBI taxonomy): domain Eukaryota; kingdom Metazoa; phylum Chordata; class Lepidosauria; order Squamata; family Charinaidae; genus Charina; species Charina bottae. Next base: position 79,422,652 of record JALMGJ010000001.1, on the reverse strand, counting down.
AGAACACCTTTTTACCGAAATGCATTTCCTTATTGCAAGTACACTACAAAGGAGAAGATTCCTCTGTGGTGGCAACCTGGATTCAGAGCATCTAATTTACAGTATTTTTGTCAGGTGTTTGTGTGTTAGGGGTCTCTCTGTCTGGGTTTATACAGATGTTGGAATTCATAAAACACCTCAGTCTGGGATTGCAACTGAAATACTGAACTAAAATTAATGCCTTTTCATTTGTCTGTTAAATACCAGAACTAGCATGTTTTGGAAATGATCCAGAAGTAGTACTGTGCACATATCAGCTCTTTGCTACATATTAAAGCAAGTTGATGTGAGCCTGAAAAAGTTACTCCTTTAACAGTTGCATTAACTTAAGGCACCTACAACTTTATTCCAGTGTTCTGGAATAAAGTTTTCTCTATTTCTCTGCTGCCATCTAACGGTCATCTGGATTTTTGCAGCCAGATATGGTAACCCTAATATAATAGGCACAATAAACTAATATTTTGTTCTTTAAAGGCCAAGTGTTCAACCTTATGTATCTATGAAGGTTCTCAGTCATCCAGGTGGAATTGTCTGTAGCTTGAATCATGTCAACTGGATTTCTATTTTCTTAGTGGAAACGTTTTGCTCCTTGGATAAGGAGCGAAACGTTTCCACTAAGAAAATAGAAATCCAGTTGACATGATTCAAGCTACAGTCAACCTTATGTAGTTATTTATATTTGCACCTATATTGATATTCTCTTAAATAATGTACTATAATATGCTCTAGGGGTTCAATGTTATATTTTAAAACATTAAAAGAAAATCAACATATCAACGTATTTTTTTTAAATGTAAGCCACATATACTGTACAGTATTACCCAATGATGAACTAGACCCTGTTTTTTGTGAGTCTGTATGTTCTGAATCAAGGTCTTTTTATTGCTACTAGAGTTGCCACTGCAGAAATGATAAGGGTGGTAATCATGCTATTTTCCCCAATGTAAATGCAAACGTAAATGCCCTCCAGGGGGCAATATCCATGAGAGATTTCCAAGAAAGAAGAGCTTAAAGCTAGTGTGATCATCTCAAGCTATATTAAAGGTAAATACTTACAGGAGTAAACACACAATGCTCCCTGGGACGGACACCAGGTATGTATGCAATGTTCCGCCATGGCATGTCCATGCCAGGGGGGAGGTTTGTAAGGCGTTATATCCAACACATTGAGCATTCATTAATCATGGGTGCAAAACAAACTGTTGATTAAAAATGTGTAAGAAACTAACTTATCAGCCTGTGAAATGCCTTCCCCGTGAACTCCTCAGTGTCTCTGCACCAGGCACTAAAAGGTAAAGGTTCCCCCCGCACATTTGTGCAGTCGTGTCCGACTCTAGGGGCCGGTGCTCATCTCCGTTTGTTAGCCGAAGAGCCAGCGTTGTCCGAAGACGCTTCCATGGTCATGTGGCCGGCATGACGCAAGCGGAATGCTGTTACCTACCCACCGAAGTGGTACCTATTAATCTACTTGCATTTGCATGCTTTCGAATTGCTAGGTTGGCAAGAACTGGAGCTAGTGCATGAGGTCACTCCGACATGCAGGGCTAGGGATTCGAACCTCCGAACTTGCGACCTTCCGATCGACAAGCCTGGTGTCTTACCCGCTGAGCCACCATACCCCCCGCACCAGGCACTACCCCCACCTATATTCCCAGGCCATGGTATGCATCTACTATTTTTTATACTAAAAGCCCATGCAGTGGTTACATATGGCACTAGCTTGGTCCAGGGTATACATATACACAGGGTCTTTTTAGTGGCATCCCAGTTGTGGAATTTTCTCCCTAAGAACATTAAACTCTATTATCACTTTAATGCCACGTGAAGTCTTTTTAAACTCTTCCAGGCTTTGATGGATAAAGGGATATTTTATTTTTGCTATACTTGTTGCGTGTGTGAGCCAGTTTGGTATAGTGGTTAAGGCACCAGGCTAGAAACCAGGAGACCATGAGATCTAGTCCCGCCTTTGGCACAAAGGCAACTGGGTGGCATTGGGGCAGTCTTGCTGTCTCGGCCCTAGGAAGTTGACAAGGGCAAACTACTTCCAAAATCTTGCCAAAAATTTGCACAGACTTGTCCAGGCAGTTGCCAGGAGTCAACACTGACTCGAAGGCACCAAACAACAACAACAAAAATCCCACCTTGTTGTACTGCATTTAGTTGGGTTTTCATCATTGCTATTTCAGACAGAGTCAACAAAGGAAGGCTGAGTGAAGGAAGATAGATGCTTTTGAACTGTGGTGTTGGAGGAAAATTCTGAGAGTGCCTTCGACTGCAAGAAGATCAAACCAGTCCATACTCCAGGAAGTAAAGCCAGACTGCTCACTTGAGGGAATGATATTAAAGGCAAAACTGAAGTACTTTGGCCACATAATGAGAAGACAGGATACCCTGAAGAAGATGCTGATGCTAGGGAAAGTGGAAGGCAAAAGGAAGAGGGGCCGACCAAGGACAAGATGGATGGATGGTATTCTGGAGGTGACGGACTCAACCACAGGGGAGCTGGGGATGGTGACGGCCGACAGGAAGCTCTGGCGTGGGCTGGTCCATGAAGTCACGAAGAGTCAGAAACGACTGAATGAATAAACAACAAAACAACAAAGGACTGCAATAAAGAAGCCAATCCCAAGAGTAGTCCTTATGTCACCATCTTTTCATTCCTGGAAATTTGTCAAACCATCTGTATTCCAGACAGCAGAGGGTGAGGGCAAAAAGAGTGGTGGATGGATACTGTACATGGGTTGGTTATTGGTATCATCAGCCACAGAAACTGCCATCTCCTGGATGCATTTTCCACCATGCTGCTTTTTATCAGCTGCCTGGATTTCTTTACTACACAGTTACTCATCCTTGCCACAGCTTACCACCACTAAATTTCATCCTGGTGATTTGAGGGAGTCCCTCTATTTTTCATCTATCATGTTCCATTATCTTGTCTTGTTTCTCTTCTTGTATCTTTCATCTCTCTCTGAACATTGTTAAAGTAATGGTCAATATAAGAGTCTAACTCTTGGCAATCTGTATGTTTAATCACTATTTTATTGCTGTAAACATGGTTATCAACAGATAAATAGTCCCAGAGGGACATGAGCAAGAAGCTGCAAGTATTTAAACTGCCTCATTAACATTTTCCAGTTTCAGTTAAGATGTTAAATAACTTTGAGTCCCACAATCTTGTACTCATATACAAATTTAAATATATTTGCACATTTTTCTGGAATTATTTAGTCAAGCTGTGCATTATTTGCTCCTTTCCTTCCATGTTCAAATATATCATAAAGCAAAAATCCTTGCAGCTCTAGTGAAATGAAATAAAGGAGCTGGCAACTATCACCAAACAGGTACACATACGTTTTATGTGTTTTACTGTTTTAGTCAGCATAAACTGGTGGAGGAGCCCAAGAAACCATTGAATTTCTGAGATGAGCAAGAAATTTTAAGTTCATTGTTCTCAATGAGCTATCCAGAACTATAAATTTTTAAATCTGACTCACAGACAGCCCAATATTTATTTAATGAATTCTAAGTGTACCATTAAAAATCCTTTATATAGTGTCCTATGGAATCAAACAGTAATTGAAATCCCAGGTAGGATTATATCTGCCATGCTAATTTCCAAATAACCCAGCCATGTGCACTTGTTCATCCAGTTGTACATGCTGGTCCCATGCCCGGGTAAATGGAGAGGGTTAAGGAAAGACCTGGCAACCTACATTGTAAATAATTTTTGCCAAGAAAATTCCATGAAAAGGCTCTCAAATGATTTCAGTATGGTGCCCAATGGTGAGACCCTGAGGCCAGAAGGTACTCAACGAATGACTGGGGAAGAGCAAGGACCTATAGCAAGTAGCTCTGGATTTTATGACATGCCTGGGGCAAATCCAGTAGGAACCTCAGGTGCTGATGCTACCAATAGTGAAACCTGAAGACCATTAGTTGGCAGCTAGGACCACTGATAGGAGCAGAGCGTATAACAGCAAAGAAACACGCACACACAGAAAGGAGTTTTAATAGCATTTAATATTAATGCTTAATAGCATTAATAAGCACGCTAGAGAAATATAGGTTTTTGATCTTAAGCACATACCCACCCAAGCATAAAGAATTGCGCACTTAGACAATGTAGGTTACAAAAAGAGTCCTTACTGTTTATTTGGTCCAGTTACATTTTCGTTCAGGAAAGATGACTTCTTGTTCTTCTTTTGTCCCTAAACTTAATTTACCCTCACCCCTCATTGCTGGTGAAGGCTGCATGGAGAAAAGGGGAAAATTCTGGAGTTGAGGCCTAGCACATGGCCTCTCCATGGAAGGACCAGCAGCTGCATGGTCCTTCTTCTCCGGTGGAAGAAAGCAAGAGAGAGAGGAAGTGGGAAGAGCAACAAAAAGCTTTTGATTGTGTTGACCATGGCAATCTATGGAGAGCCCTAGCAGACCTTGGGGTGCCACTACATTTAATGAAGTTGATGAAATCACTGTATGTAAATCAGGAAGCCACTGTACAAACTCAATATGGTGACATTGATTAGTTCAAGATCGAGAAAGGTGTGCGACAAGGTTGCATTCTGTCACCTTTCTTATTCAACTTGTATGCCGAAGTGATCATCAGAACTAGACAAATTAGAAATTGGGGTAAAAATTGGCGGAAAAAAACATCAATAACATTAGATACATGGATGATACAACCCTCATCTCAGAAACCCAGGAAGGCCTAAAGCACCTAATCATGAGACTCAAAGAAGAAAGCGAGAAGTTTGGCCTCTTTCTGAATATCAAAAAAAACCAAACTCATGACAACTGCAAAGAATGGAAACATCAAAATATTAATTGATGGAGATGAGGTGGAATGCATGGAAGGATTCACCTTTTTAGGATCACTGGTCAATCAAAATGGTGAATGTAGCCAAGAAATTAAACACCGAATCATGCTGGGTCGTACAGCAATGATGAGTATGAATCAAATTTGGAAAAGCAAGGATGTCAGCTTGACAACTAAGTGTAGACTAGTCCACACTATCGTGTTCCCCATAACTACTTATGACTGTGAAAGTTGGATGATGAAAAAGTTGGAGAGAAGGAAAATTGATTCTTTTGAACTATGGTGTTGGAGGAGGCTCTTGCGAATCCCTTGGACTGCAAAGATAATGAATAAAGAAGTGTTAAAGCATATAAAACCGGACATGTCACTAGAAGGAAAAATAACAAAACTAAGACTTAGTTACTTCGGTCATGTCATGAGATCAACATCGTTGGAGAAAGACATTAAGCTTGGAATGGTCAGTGGCAAAAGATGACGAGGATGCCAAAGAACATGCTGGTTGGATGTAATCAAAGCAGACACAGGCCAAAATTTCAAGCAACTGAAAGAAGCTGTACAAGATTGGAAATCACGGAGAGAGAGCTGGCTTATGGAATCACCAAGGGTCGGATACAACTGAATGGATAATTTGATTCGATTCAAATTTCCAAATATATCTATATACAGTTTTATACTATCAGTTCCCTCCATTTATGAGCAGTGGACAATGGTGTTTCATAACTGCCACCGAATGGAAGGTGTCTTTGCTTGTCCTGATTGTAAGCTAGGGCCCATGAGAAGCATAGGAAATATTTGAAGGCAGCTCAGATACTTACAGGGACATTGAAATCTCCAAGAGTTTAATCTTCTCCAACATGGGGGTTGGCTTTCAACTGAGATATGTTTACTCCCTTGGTGAGTGAGTCTTAAACCCAACTCAAGTCCTGAATAGTAGAAAGCTTTGAAAGGATGCTCCTCAGACCCAGAATCTGGAAGAGTAGAATTCTATGGCCTTCCATCAGCTGCCTTGCAATCTGTTGCCCGTGCTAGTGATCAGGCCCTATGAAGTATAAGACCCTTATATGGAAGGAATTTGCTTTTCTGAAATATCTGGCTGTGAGGGTGCTGTTACTAGAGTTCAAGTCAAAGAGTTTATGGTTCTAGAGGCTCCTAGCTGACAAGAGTACAACTCAATATTTCTGAATTGAGGGGATTGCAATTGGAGACTTTCTTAAAATATCTGTGACAGGCTTCTCTTGGCCAATAATACAACTAAAAGCTTTGCAAGCAATGAAAGGTAACAGCTACCAAGTGTCAGATCCAAGCCCTATTTAGAGTAAAAACAAGGTTATACTTCTCCTGCCCTTGTGGTATAATGGGCTGAGAACATCACACTTCTAGTCAGAGGAGCTGATGACATCTGTACATTGTTATCATAACAAAAGAGTCTGGTCTCAATTGGTGTGCTTCTGACCTTGCCAGAATTAGACCTCACAATCTTGATGTTCAAAATGCCTGAAAACTGTTGGTTGACTTACAAGATTCCTCATTTCATTTGAGGCTTACCAACAAAATTAATTCTGACTTTTACTTTAGAGTAGCAATTCTTTCCTGCTCCCTTACCCCCTCCATAACTCTACTAGTGGCTTTTATTTCTAAATTGTCACATCATATCATATCACATTCTACCTGGAAAACCCTGTATTACATTGTTTTTCCTTTCTTTCTTAGAAAGCTAGTTTAAACAATCTCTGCCTAGTTAAATACTTGTGTTTAACAACATGAGCTACCTGACAAGTTTCAAGTCTAAAAAGATGAATTACGTCTAAATGAATCTGTCATTGTTCCCCCTGCCAAAATACCAGCAGGAATGAAAGAAGTGACCTAACAGAATACCACACATACCACACCTTACTGGAAAATAGTCATCATATAGATTCTATTTGTCTGAATCATTCCTATTTTCAAAGAAATCATAGCATTTTTTTCCATTCATTTCCTCTGTTAAGCTGCAATCTCTCTAGAATTCTTGTCAATGCTATGTAGGATATGAGGAAAAGAATTCGTTTTAAAACCTTGACATATCAAGTTAGTAATACTTTAGCCACTGTTTCCTCTCTGTGATTGTTAGTATATTGTAACATTCTCTGAGCAAATTTTATGTTTCAATGAATCCCTAAATGAAAAGAAGCTGACGCAGCTTCTACATGATACAAAGTTAAACATGACAACTTTCTGCACATTTGAATGCAGACTTATTATTTATGTGCAATTGTTTACAGATTCAAAGAAAGAAAACAGTGAATATGACAGGTGCAAATTCTGGACACTCAACTAGTTGATTCAATGCTATTTCTTAAACAAACAAACAAACAAACAAAAACTGTAAAGTTGGTAATATGGGCCCAAAAGGTGTTTGACCTGTTAGACCTACAATTAGCCTGGAGGTGAATAAATACTCTGACCCTTCTAACTTCTCCAGATTGTTGTGTGTCTGATTTCAACAAATATGGGTTCCTCTGTGGCAGTATTGCAGCCGAAACTCTCCCCACGACCTGAGTTTGATCCCAGTGGAAGCTGGTTCTCAGGTAGCTTCCACTGGGATCAAACTCAGGTCGTGGGGAGAGTTTCGGCTGCAATACTGCCACAGAGGAACCCATATTTGTTGAAATCAGACACACAACAATCTGGAGAAGTTAGAAGGGTCAGAGTATTATGGGAAAAGAATCCAAGAGGGAAAAGAATCCAAGATGGCGACCGGGAGCAGTCGCTAGTTGCTGCTCCGGGATAAGAGGGATCCTGGTCTCCTAGAAACCCGGTTTTCAATCTTTCTCCCGCCCCACTATACTGGTTGGGGTTCAGGGAGAGAATTTTGCGGGTTCCTCGACTTTTTAAACTTTGTGGTCGACTAGGGGATGGTTGGACCCTCCAGAAGGAACAGCGGAACAGCGGAGCGGAGTTAACAGCTGAGTCAGCGGAGTCAGCGGAGCGGAGCTAACAGCTGAGTAGCGGAGCTGAGTAACGGAGCGCAGCAGTGGCGGTTGAGCCTGGTGTGTTCTCCTGCGGACTCAGATAGACCCTTTTCACCCGATGGTGATTCCCGAACGGACTTCTGCTACTATCTACCATCTATTTTACCTGGGAATTGGCTGGCCTCTCTGGAGGAATGGGAGAGTGTGGGCAGCAGTAACTAAGATCGGCCCAATTTCCTCCCTCGGACAACCCGATGGGCTTCTATCGAACCAGGAAGGCGTTAGCGGTGGCGGCGGTGATGGCAGTAACGATAGCTGGGGTCCTTAGTAACAGCGGGTCTGTCGCCGGCTTTTATCGGCCTTTGTTTTATCGGCCTTTGTTGACGCAGTCCCCTGACCCCCCCGGACGGCCCGGACAGTCCAAAAAACTCTTAAATAGAATATCAGTGGTAGCGGCCCTTACCAGCGGCCCTTGGCACCGGCGTCGCCAACAACAGCAGCGGCTTTTTCCAGCGGCCCTTGATGATCTGGCCGGCGGTCCGCCCGGAAGTGGCCTGGGAGGCTTTCAGGTAGGACATCAGTGGTTGCGGCCCTTTCAACGGCCCTACCACCGGCCTCTGGCGCCAGTGACGACCGCGGTGGTCCTTCCTGTGGCCCTTAGAGATTTGGTCGGCGTTTTAACCGGAGGTGGCCCGGGAGGCCCTCAAATAGAACATCAGCGGCCCTTACAAGCAAGGACTCTTAGAACTGGATCCACCTCTTGGTCAATCTTGAAGGGCCGGCGGATATTGGACGGTAGCCCTTTGCCAGTACCCTTTACCAGCAGTTTATGGACCTTGCTGGAGTTCGAACGGGGACTGGAGTCTATTTGTATTAATTTTTAATTAATTTTTAAGATCATACTAACAACAGCTATCGTTATCTGAATTAACAACTTTTTAACATCTTTTCCCGACTACTCGAAATCTCTGTCAAACTGTCTGAGGTGGTTAAGATCCCTCCAGAGTGAATGTATTACCCCCTTACTATTGTGAGAGAATGGGAGGGAGTAAGGTATGAATGGGAGGTAAGAAATTGAGTATGGAAGAGCACCCCCTGAGTGAGAGGCAGGTGGGACAGGAGTGATTGTGGTGAATGTTGGTACCTCTCCCTGACCAGTGAAAGAAGTTGTGGGAGAGGTACAGGGTGTGAGTCGGGTGGTGCTAGACCCTACCAGTGCCGAGAGCGGAAGCTGGTGCACTGGGGGGTCTTACCACCGCCCAAGAGTGTATGGGAATGTGTGTTGGATAGTTTGGAGAAGGGATTCTTGATTAACCCTGAGAATTCCGGAGGCCTGGGAGTGGAGGCTACTGGGCCAGAACTGGGAATCTCCGGGGGCTATATGGCGGGCCATCTGATTCGGGTGGTGACGGGCAGGGGACGGTATGACGGGAACCGGAGGGCATGCCATCTGTGGGGAAGGCGCCCCCGGTGTTTGTTACCGGTGGTGCGTTCCGGCCCCCGGTGTTCACACCCAGGCCCTGGTAGGCAGATCCTCGGGGGCTCCGGTCTCCGGCTGCTGCTATTGAATGCCAGGTCGGTGAACAACAAAGCCCCCCTTATAAGTGACTTGATCACGGATGAGGGGGCCGACCTGGTATGTATTACCGAGACCTGGCTGGCACCAGAGGGGGGAGTGGCCCTCTCGGAAATGTGTCCAGCCGGGTTTCAGGTCTGGCATCAGCCAAGACACCGGGGCAGGGGAGGTGGGGTGGCAGTGGTCATTCGAGAGTCTCTTGTGGCCTTCAGGGGCGCTGCTCCACAAGTGGCCGGGTGTGAGACCCTGTTTTTCAAGTTGGGTTCACGAGAACAGTTGGGAGTGTTGCTGCTGTACCAGCCTCCCTGCTGCGTAGCAACCTCCCTGCCTGAGCTGCTCGAGGCTGTCTCGGGGCTGGCAGTGGAGTTCCCCAGACTTATGGTTCTGGGGGACTTTAATCTGCCATCTCTGGGACGGGACTCGGAGGCGGCTCGGGAGTTCATGGCTACCATGGCAGCTATGGGCCTGTCTCAGATTATTCGTGACCCGACTCGGGACAGTGGTCTCACCCCGGACTTAGTTTTCTTGTCTGAGCAGTGGCAATGTGATCTGAGGGGAGAGCTACATCTTTCCCCATTGTCATGGTCAGACCACGCCCTGGTGACCCTTAGACTCTCTTGTGCTGCCCCACTCCGCAGGGAGGCGGGACCTATTCGATTGGTCCGCTCCCGGTGACTGATGGACCCAGTGAGGTTTCAGAAGGAGCTGGGAGTTGTTCCTGAGGACTTGCTTCACGGTCCAGTGGAGCTCCTGGCCGCGGCCTGGAACAGGGCCGCGGCTGGAGCCCTGGACAAGATCGCGCCTATGCGACCTCTCCGGCCCTACTTGGCCCGCCTCTCTCCGTGGTTTACCGAAGAGTTAAGGGCCTTGAAGAGGGTTAAGAGACGTCTAGAGCGCCGCTGGAGAAAGACGAAGAATGAATCTGACCGAACACAATCTAGAGCCGCAGTTAAGGCCTACCTTGTGGCGGTAAGAGCGGCGAAATGTGAATATTTCTCTGTTCTTATTGCATCCGCAGAATGCCGCCCGACGGCCCTTTTTAAAATTACAAGATCACTGTTGGGTCGGGAGCAGGGGGAGACCCACTTACAGGGCCGATCGGAAGAGTTTGCTGAGCATCTGCAGGATAAAATCGCCCAGATTCATTCCAAGTTGGACTCCAAGCATGAGACAGGATCTGTGGAGATGCCAGGGGCTCGTACTTACCATGTTATCTGGGAACAGTTTGATCCTGTTGCGCCTGAGGAAGTGGACAGGATCCTCCGGACTGTGAACGCCACCACATGCCAGCTTGACCCTTGTCCCTCCTGGCTGGTGAAATCGGCCAGTGAGGTGACATGTGGATGGGTCCAGGCGATGATTAATCTGTCCTTGAGTGAGGGGGTGTTCCCAGAGGTCTTTAAGGAGGCGCTGGTGCACCCCCTCCTCAAGAAGCCGTCCCTGGACCCTACTATCCTGGGCAATTTTCGCCCAGTCTCCCACCTTCCCTTTTTGGGAAAGGTGGTTGAGAAGGTGGTGGCTTGGCAACTCCAGAGGATTCTGGAGGAAACGGATTATCTAGACCCCTTCCAGTCAGGTTTCAGGCCGGGATATGGGACGGAGACCGCATTGGTCGCGCTTATGGATGATCTTTGGCGAGAGCGGGATGGAGGGAGTGCGTCCATCCTAGCTCTCTTAGATCTCTCTGCGGCTTTCGATACCGTCGACCACGGTATACTATTGGGACGGCTCAGGGAGTTGGGGGTGGGCGGTGTAGTTTTGCGCTGGTTCACCTCCTTCCTCCAGGGCCGTTCCCAGTCGGTGTTGATAGGGGAGGAGAGGGCTGACCCCCGCCCCCTGACTTGTGGGGTGCCGCAGGGGTCGGTTCTCTCTCCTCTCCTGTTCAACATCTACATGAAACCGCTGGGCGAGATCATCCGTCACCATGGGATGAGGTATCACCAATATGCTGATGATACCCAGGTGTACATCTCCATCCCAGGTGAAGTAAGTGATGCGGTCGATGCCTTATCTCAGTGTCTGGAGGCTGTGGGGGCCTGGATGGGGAACAACAGGCTTCAGCTGAACCCTGGTAAGACGGAGTGGCTGTGGATTGATGGCCCCCCTAGATCCGGGAAGTTGTCATCTTTGGTTCTGGGTGAGGTGGCACTACCTCGCTCGGATCCAGTGCGGAACCTGGGGGTCCTCCTGGACTCGCGACTCCTGCTCGAAGAGCAGGTGGCAGTCACGGCCAGGAGGGCCTTTGCTCAACTTCGTGTTGTGCGCCAGTTACGCCCTTTCCTGGATCGGGAGGCCCTCCGAACAGTCACTCACGCCCTTGTCATCTCCCGTATAGATTACTGTAATGCGCTCTACATGGGGCTACCCCTGAAGAGTATCCGGAAGCTTCAGCTGGTTCAGAATGCCGCGGCGCGAGCAGTTATGGGTGCCATGAGATCGGCACATGTAACACCTCTGCTACGCGAGCTGCATTGGCTACCAGTTTGCTTCCGGGTCCAATTCAAGGTGTTGGTGATTACCTTTAAAGCCCTATATGGCATAGGACCAGGGTACCTGAGGGACCGTCTCGTCCCGATAACGTCGGCCCGCCCCACCCGTGCATGCAGGGAGGGCATGCTTCGGACCCCCTCAACAAGAGAATTCCATCTGGCGGGGTCCAGGAGACATGCCTTCTCTGCGATAGCGCCCGCCTTATGGAACATCTTGCCCCCGGAGGTGAGACTCGCCCCCTCACTCCTGGCCTTCCGGAAGGCCCTCAAGACCTGGCTCTGCCATCGAGCCTGGGATGACAGAGGTGGCAGTGCCTCCTGGGGTTGGCTGGCCCCGTAGGAATACAATCTACACCACGGTCTCCAATCCATCTTGGATTTCGATAATTTATTACTGTATAGTATTATTTATTATTGTATTTTTAGAGGATATTTTTATAGTTTTTAAACTTTCAATTGTTGTAACCCGCCCAGAGTCCCTTGCAAGGGAGATGGGCGGGGAATAAATTGAAATAATAAATAATAAAAATAAATAGCTGGCTCAGGTCGACTCAGCCTTCCATCCTTCCAAGGTCAGTAAAATGAGTACCCAGCTTGCTGGGGGAAAAGTAATTACGACTGGGGAAGGCAATGGCAAACCACCCCACTCTATAGTCTGCCAGGAAAACGTTGCGAAAGTGGCGTCTCCCCAGGGGTCACATGACTCGGTGCTTCCACAGGGGAACCTTTCCTTCCTTCCTAAGCAACTGTCTGAACATTTGAAAATGAAGACATTTCACTTTTAGAAATCAGGGGAAGTCTATAAAAAAAATCTAAATACTTTCAGCTTGCAATTCCAGCTGTGACAAACAAGAAGTTATATAATACTATTGATGTCAAGGCCAGATCTGGAAGACCATGAAAAATCTCTCTGCTGGAAAACTGGTCAGATATGCAAATGACCTGCTAAAATATTTAGCTGACACTGGAGTAGTTGCCCACAGTACAAAGTTGATTATTGTTAGCTCCACTAGGTAGATGAGACCAGGAAATCAACTCCAGAGGAAGACTAGAACCACCTTTATTGAAACTGGTGGTAATAACAGAATCTTGCATGTCTCATTGTGCTGTACTTTGTCCTCCTTCCCTTGTATCCCAGTGAATCCGGGAGGCATCTTCCTCAGCTGCTTCTAAATATTGTTTCTCAGGGCTTAAGAAATGTTTCAGCCCCCTTTGTCTATATAATGATTCTTACATATTTCCATCAAGGTCACATTCCGTACTCTCTATACGTATACAACAAAAATCTGCACAGGACAGTTGTCAGGAGGAAACCTTTTTGTCTGATCTCATCACAAATGTTATTGTCTAAAGTATGTAAACCTGATAAACCTGAAACATTTTGGAACACAGTGCTTTGGAGTGATGAAACAAACACTGAACTGTTCTTCCAGAAGCACACAAGGGATATTTGGAGAAAAAATCACAAAGCATCTGAAGAAAAGGTTACTTTGCCAACCATTAATCGTGAAGGTGACTGTATTATTCTTTGGGGTTGAATGGGAGCCAGTGGCATGGGAAATATTATGCAAATGGAAGAATGAATTAATTCAACTAAATGTCAACATACTCCAGAAGTTGATGTCCCACAGTCAGTGAAAAAACTGAAGCTGAAAAGAGGTTGGATATTTCAGCAAGACAACAATACAAAACATACTTTCAAACCAACCATGACATATTTATGGGAAAGAAAGATAAAAGTTTTGGAATGGCCTTCACTGTCCTGAGTCATTATTGCACATCTGATCTCAAACATGCAGTGCATGTAAGGAAACCTAAGAATATTTTGGACTTAAAAGAATTCTGCAAGGAAGAGTGGGCAAAATCAGAAAGATTCTTAAGTGGCAGCAGGAAACATTCAGAAGCTGTTATTTTTGTCAAAGGAGGTATTACAAAATACTGACTAAAAGGATGTCCAAATTTCTACATCTGTCATATTTACTGTTTCCTTATTTTAAATCTGTAAACCACTGCATTTAAATAGTAAGTTAACATTCAAATTTGCCAAAAAATGTCATGTATAACTTTTTTTTTACAGTTTACAACTTTTTAGAAGTTGTGTCAGCTTCTGTTCACTTTGGATTTCATTGATACGTTCCAATCATAATTTGCATCTGTAGGCATGCATTGGCAATCTATGAGTAGTTACAGTAACTGGATTTGGGTAGGAAGGTGTTTTCTAATCTGCTCTTTCAAAGGTTTCTGCAAGTATACATCTATCTTCCCTTACCTTATAGTAGAAAATTCATCAGAAAGAAATAGAATAAAAAGTTTAGGATAAGTATATGCCTCAAAAGAATAATATATGTAACAAAAATTAAACTTATATTTATGACGGTAACCCTAATTTTCCCTTTCTTGGTTTAGCTCATGAAGCTTGAGTCATTCTAGTTGTAAAAAGAAAACCTCAGGAGTACCATTTAAAAGTTCTCCATAGCAATGATTATAAGAATACAGGAAAAAGACTAGCAATTCCCATGAAAGCCTTGTTTAGTCCAGCATTCTGCCTCCAATGGTGGTTAGACAGAAACTCTAGCCCTAATCAACATACTATCAAACACTGTTTACTGAGCCATATCATATCAGAAATGTCTATTACATATTAGCTGCTCCATCCTGGTCTGTGATTTGACCTACTGAAATTTTGGAAACAGAAGCAAGGTTATTTTTTCTCCTCCAAGGATGTATTTTGTATTCCATCTTCATTTTAATTGGAACAGCCTTAACTTTTTCATGGCCTCTAGTTCACTCTCATAAAATGTGATTATTTTTGCTTTGTCTGAATTGATCTCCTGGTACCCAAAATGCACATCAAGTAAAAAAAAAGAAGTATTGCAGTCATTAGAAAGGGAAAAACTTGGATTACAATACAGATAGCATATACTCTGGAACTAGACAAGACTTCAGTTTTCTCCCTCTTCGTAAAAGTTTTCGGGGTTAGAACTTTTATTGCCTTTGTGTTTTGGAAAGTGTTACCAGGAAAACCTAGAAAACACTCACAAAAAAACCATATTTATAGGGAAAGTGCTAATGCAACTATAGTTGTCTCACTACTGAATAACACAACTTAAAAATTGCTTCAAGAAAGAGCAACACTAGGTCAAATGAAGATATCAGAGTTGCCACTGCCAAGGTTCTGAAAATAAGAAATTAAGTGCCTAGGAATACACAGCAAAGATCTATTCTGCTGAAGGCAGGGCAGAAATCCACTCATGGAAGCAAAGAACTAGTATGATTAGTGGTTAAGGCATAGCTTTCCAAACTGTGTGTCGTGACACTTTAGTGTGTTGCAACACAGAGTTTGGTGTGCCACAACACAACCCGGAAGCAGTGGCGGGGGCGTGCACGGTGGCAGCGCGGTGGCACAAGTGGCAGTGGGGGGGTGCACGGCGGCAGCAGCAACTACGGAAAGTGGCGTGCCATCAGCGCTTCCGCGTTTTAGTGAAGGCCTCCACCGCCGCCGCCATGCACGCAGCTGCCGCCGTGCGCCCCCCTGCGCTGATGCCATGCACACCCCCACCCCTGCGAGCACCCCTGCGCTGCCACCGCCGCCGTTGGTGTGTCGCCAACAGCGGCACTTTGGAAAGCACTGGGTTAAGGGATTGGACTGACATCAGAGAGATCCCAGTCTCAGCCAGGGAAGCTAAGTGGGTGACTTTGGGCCAATCATTCTCTCTCAGCCTGACATGCCTCATAGGCTTGTTATGGGGGAAAATGGGATGAGGAAGTGCTATAAATGCCCTGACCTCCGGAATGAAGGGTGGAATGTAAATCCAATAAACAAAATAAAGTTTGGAAGTTTACAATTCTACAAATGGTCCAAATCTTGACTTAGGCAAGAGAAGCTCTTAGCAAGCTTTCAGCCCCAAATTGCCTACATTCAGAGTAGGTACATGGTAGGTATTAATTTTTTCCCCTGAACTATAGAAAGGCTGTTTTTCACAGTCTAGAACATAGCTTTCCAAAGTGTATGTCGCAAGACACAGTTTAGTGTGTCGCAAGGTGGCGGCGCGGGGGCGCATGCGGCAGCGGCAGTGTGTATGGCGGCAGCAGTGACAACAGCAGCGGCACGCCATCAGCGCTTCTGCGTTTTAGCAAGGCCGCTGCCGCCACACGACCCCCTGCGCCGCTGCTGTGCACACGCCCCCCTGTGCACCCCTACGCCGCCACCGCTGCCGCCGTTGGTGTGTCGCCAACGGCAACACTTTGGAAAGCACTGGTCTAGAAAAAGAAGAAACCATGTCACTTGTCATAAAATGAATCATAATGTCACAGAATTGTGGAGTACGAAGGGACTACAAGGACCAGATGATCCTTGTAGTCCCTTCATACTCCACAATTCTGTGACACTATGATTCATTTTATGACAAGTGACATGGTTTCTTCTTTTTCTAGACTGTGAAAACCAGCCTTTCTATAGTTCAGGGGGAAAACTTAATACCTACCATACTGTATAAGATGGACACCAGATTAGATCATTCAAAGACTAGTACAGAATTAGCCTGACAGAAGGCTTTCTGGCGTGATAAGCCCAGAACAGGAGGCTTGTAGTCTTTAAACATAGGTAGCTCATGATATCCACTCTTTTTCTCTCACATTACCCTACCCACTCCTTAAGGTCATTAATGGAGACACTCAGATTGGTTACATCACTCCTCTAAGATTCCGTAGTCTGTTACTTGGAGCAAGAAGGGGAGCTTCTTGTATCTGCATCGTGGCTCTGGAGCTGCATCCCATGAAAGGTGGGCCTTGGCCCCTTTCAGATGGTTTTTGACTGTGTGGAAAAGACCTCTTTATTTCAAAAGGATTTGCCAAGTCAACCCTGTCTTCATTCTTAACAAAAGAAATTCCTGTTTCTCTTACTGATAATGCTACCATTTTTAAGAGTTTTGCTTAGTCATTGTTATTACGGTACACTTTTGACTGCAAATGATTTTGGGGTGGGACTCTTCTCATTTTCTAATTAATTCACGTAAAGAGAGAAAAAACAAACTGAAGTATGAAGGTGTTGTTAAAAATGTGTTAGGAGTTCCCTTCCTTGTTTGAAAGTTCTATCATACTTATTTATTTATTTATTTATTTATTTATCTATCTTATTTATACCCCGCCTACTCAGCGGGTAAGACATCAGGCTTGTCGATCGGAAGATCGCAAGTTCGGAGGTTCGAATCCCTAGTCCCACGTGACGGAGTGAGCTCCCGCACTCGCCCCAGCTCTTGCCAACCTAGCAATTCGAAAGCATGCAAATGCAAGTAGATCAATAGGTACCACTTTGGTGGGTAGGTAACAGCGTTCTGCGCGTCATGCCGGCCACATGACCGCGGAAGCGTCTTCGGACAACGCTGGCTCTTCGGCTAACAAACGGAGATGAGCACCGGCCCCTAGAGTCGGACACGACTGCACAAATGTGCGGGGGGAACCTTTACCTTTACCTTTATCCCCTACCTAATGGAGGACTCTAGGTGGCTTACAACATCATTACATATATTTTAATTATACATCCATATATATTACAATTCCCGTGTGATTAGGGAGGGGGTGAGGGAACCGGCTCTTCTTTCTAGGCATCGGAACTACAAGCCCCAGAATGCCTCGCTTTCGGAGCCGGCTGCTGACATCCCGGAAGTTGTTAAATTGGGATCCGTCGTCCTCTGCTGCCGTCCTCAGTCGCCATCCACAGGATTCTCCAGATCTTTATCTTCGGTTCCGAGGCGACTCCCCGACAGGATGCCAGCATATTGCCCCACGTGAGTGGTACCCATTTATCTACTTGCTATTTAGCTTTCGAATCACTGGGTTGGCAGAGAGCTAGGGCTAGTGACGAGAGCTCACCTCACCACACGGATTCGAACTGCCAACCTTATGGTCAGCAGACTAACAGCTCAGCGGTTTTTAACCCGCTGAGCTACCGCGCCCCTTCCATTTACTTCCATACTTCCATACTTCCATTTGTTGCACACAGATGAAGGGAAGGTTGGTTACCAGTGAAAATAGAAAGTATGGAAGAGAAATAAAAACCCAGCCTGATGGAGACACCAAAAGCCACTGTGAATGCTTTACAAAGGGTTATTTGCACAGGGTTATGATCTGATAAAGTCTTCGGTAAAATTGTACTATCTTTAATTTTATTTTCCAAATTTTTTGATGTCCAAATCATGTCAATTCTTGAGAATGATTTATATCTATTTGAATAGAAAGTAAATTCTCTAGTGTTTCCATTTTGGCTTCTCCAGGCATCGATTAAAGATAAATTTTTTGTCAAATCAAAGAATTCCCTAGGTAATTTGCCTTGGCAATCTTTAATTTGACAGTGTGATTTCCTATCTAATTTTGGTGTAACTACTCCATTTAAATCCCCCATTACTAGCCAATTATTTTGTGTATATTCTGCAAAATTATTTAGTAATTCTTTATAGAAAATTTTTTGATTTTTATTGGGAGCATATATTCCGATTATTAATATATTATGAATTTCAATTTCAATAATAATATATTTCCCATTTTCGTCTTTTTGTATTAATTTGGGTTTTAAATAGGGTTTTACATATATTACTATTCCATTTTTTTTCTCATTTGCTGTTCCTAGTTTTTTATTAATTAGGTATTTTGTATCTATTTTTTTGATATGGGTTTCCTGGAGACATGCAACATCACGTTTTAGTTTACTTAGTAATTGGAACAGTCATTTTCTTTTAACAGGACAATTGGCCCCATTGATATTCCAAGTAATAGCCTTTAGTTCATTCATTTACTAGCAATGAAACAAATTCTTTGGAGTTAGTCTATGAAGGTTCTCAGTCATCCAGGTGGAATTGTCTGTAGCTTGAATCATGTCAACTGGATTTCTATTTTCTTAGTGGAAACGTTTCACTCCTTATCCAAGGAGCTTCTTCAGTCTGAGTAAAGTTAGTAAGGGAATCCTTAAATATGTTTCTAGGCTGGCTGTGTGACCTTGCACCTGGGGCTAGGTCATGGTTATTTTGAGATGTTTCTTTCTAAGTCCCTTTATCATCTAAAGGAGGATCGTTAAGATTACCCTGCTGCTGTTGAGCTTGTGAAATGGTCTTAATCTTCCTAGGCACAGAAGACAAAGCAGGAAGGAAGATAGGGGAAAGGTTATGCCTGAGGCCCCCACCTCTATTCAAGGAAGGATTTTCCAAGTTGGCATGAATGGATTCCTTGACCCCTCTCTCAAACCACCTATCTTCTCTGTCTAAAATGTGAACATTTGGAGTTAGCTGTTCCTTTTTCTTTTGGAACCTGAAGTGTCTCTTTTTCCCTTGGTCTCTGGTCCCTTGGGTTGGCTATCTCTTTTTCAAATCTTTTTAAAAAAATCCTTTGCTTTTGGTATTGAATTTAATTTAAATCTTTGGCTTTTAAATGTCAAACTTAAACCTTCTGGTATTTCCCACCTAAAATTTATATTGTTTTTTCCCAAAAGGTCTGTTAGAAATCTATATTCTTTTCTCTTCCTTAAGATTTTTGCTGGTATTTCTTTATAAATAGTGATATCCTTCCCTTCTATTTCTATTTTTTTGTTGTATGATGTTTGTATTATTGTATTCCTTGTCTTTTTTTTTTGAAAATTCAATCACTATATCCCTTGGTTTTTATACAATGTTGCATATTTTGAATTTACTCTAAACATTCTTTCGATCTCCTCCTCTAACCTTTCTTCCTCCCAATCAATTAAATTTGCTAGCATTTGAACAATTACTTCTCTCATATTATCCTCTTTTTCTTCTGGTACACCTCTCAACCTTATGCAGTGTTCTTTTTCTTTTAACTCTAATATTGTTATGCGCTCTTCTTCTTTGTCAAGATTTTCTTCACATTTCTCGATCTGTTTCTTAACTTCATGTATATCATCTTTTAATCTTTTTTCTATCTTTCCCAGTTTTTGTTCTAATCTGGTTTCTAGATCTTCTAATTTTTCCTCCAGCACTTTTGTCACTATTTGTGAAATTGTCTTAGTGGTTTTAACTGTAAAATCTTCAAACAGAGATTTCAACCATTCTCCTTCCCCTGTATCAGATCCCCTTCTACCCTTACTTCTAGTACTAATACTCATTTTATAATTCTTGTAGCTTATTTACTATCTTATATAGAGAAAGCAGGAAGTGAGAGTTTTATATAAATAAAAAAGAAAAAGAGAAGAAGAAAGTTTTTAATCTAAAATCTTAATTATCTTAATTATCTAATTATGTTTGTAAATTTCAATCTATATTCTATAGTGTAATATATATCTTATACAGTACTTATATACTAATATATCAATATACTTATTTCTATTTTATACTCTTATACTCTTTAGCAAGGTTTATACAAAAGAACATCAGAACAAAGTCGATTCTATAGGAACAAGATGGCTTCGTTTGTTTTTCTAAATTAATTAATTAATTCAGTCTTTGTGAAAGTTCTCTCTTTTTTATATAATAATTTTATTAAGTTTTACAATACATGTTAAAAGTTAGAATAAAGAAAAGAAATAGAATAGAAATACAAAATAAGAAAAAAGGGTAAAGAAAAAGTGAAGTTGAAAAATAATAAAGAAAGTATAGAAAATAGATGTCCACCAATCTATCTTTGAACTTAAGGTACAATAATTAATTTTAAATGTTAGTCCTTCATATAATACACAGGAACTTTTCTTTGTCATATGTCTTTTAATTTCTATAATCCAATCTTCTGATCTTCATATGGGTTTCACCTTTCTTACTATCTCCCAATAATCCATCTTTGGCTTCCACTCTTTGAAGTAGTAATTAAGTGTTGAATGTTCATTAGTGCATTTTTATCTCTTCCATAAAGTCCAATTAGTATAACAAATAAAAGCCTTATGTACTTCTAATAAACTACAATATATTCTATTCATATTATGATTATATATTCCATTAGTACATAACCTAACATAATACTTAACTTAATACATAATATATACTCAATGGCAAATTCGCAATATACACCATCTCATCATATCATTATCTTAAACAATAATCTATAATATCAACTTATATTTATGTTTAGCCTTATATCTTATATTTAGAATATCACTTATACTCAATGGCAAGTTCGCAAGTATACAATCCAAATCCATTTTTTCATTAACCTTATATCCCAATCATAATACTGAATCTTCTGTTTAGGTTATGCCAAGTTCATAATATGCAAAGTCAAATTTACAATATACAGCCTGCTTTTCTCTATGTCTCATATAGAGTATCAGAGCAATTTGTATTTCACAGTATCTATCCAATTGCATACTCAGATTTTCTCCCTGTCTCCACAACCATAACATTTTTATATCAAAATTATAATGTATAGACTTCCGAATGTTTTTCTGAGCCAATACATCCAAAATTCCCTCCTCCTGTTTCTCTTCTATTTCAAAAACGTTTTTCTTTCCTGTTTCAGATTCTATTTTTTGTTTTTCTTTCTCTTGGTCTTGCAAAGATATCAATAATAATTCCAGTGACCTTCTAATCCCTGAAAGAAGTAGAATTGCAGCTGCAAAAACCATCTCACTTCAATGACCTTCAGATTTTTCTAGTCAAAACAAAAGTTGGTCTGTTCATGGAATATTACCAACAAAGTCTATCAAATGAAATTAAAAAAAACATTCCAATAATCCAAAGTACAGGAGGGAGCAATATTTCAAACAGTTTATAAAAGGGGAAATAAAATATAAATTCCAAGTAAAACAAAATCCACTCTATAGGAATATAGAAAGAAAAAGGGGGAAAAAAATTACAGACGTTCCCCTGTGCTTTTGTTCTTCAAACTGCAGGCTGCTTAATCCAAACAGACAGTTTCTCAAAAAGTAGATTGTCAATTAGTTTATCAAGCGAAGAATTACAAACAAAGTCTCTTAAATCCCTCTAATACAAAAGAAAGGTAAAAAAAATTCAGACGTTTCATATGTTGCAAATATAGAATCCATCAAACTTCCACCAGAATCAGTTATAGCAAAGAAAGCACAAAATTAGCCAACATTTTCAACAAAGTCCAAAAGATAGATCTTAGATTTCAAAAATATTCTAATCTAAAAAAAACATTCCTAAAGTGATCTAAAAGCGGCTGGACGCTCTTGTGTCTCTTCAAAGAGACTTGTTTTCCCTGCGAGAGCCAGATATCTCTCCACCATTTCCCTTGCACTTACCCTGTTCTTTCCGCGGCGGAAAACTACAGAAAAAACAAGGGTAGAACTAGCCCCAGGTGCAAGGTCACACAGCCACCCTAGAAACATATTTAAGGATTCCCTTACAAACTTTGCTCAGACTGAAGAAGCTTCTTGGATAAGGAGCGAAACGTTTCCACTGAGAAAATAGAAATCCAGTTGACATGATTCAAGCTACAGACAATTCCACCTGGATGACTGAGAACCTTCATCGACACCTAGTAGTGATACATTTTTGCTGGGTTAGCAGATACTCCATTAATAAGGTGGTGATTCCTAATTAGGCATTAAATGCAAAGTTCTACTACACAGCTTTCCAAACTGTGTGTCGCGACACTTTAGTGTGTCGCCACACACAGTCTGGTGTGTCGCCAAACAACCCGGAAGTGGCAGCGGGGGCGTGCACGGCGGTGGTGGCAGCGGCACGCCATCAGCACTTCTGTGTTTTAGCGGAGGCCGCCGCTGCTGCTGCCGCCGCCGTACACCCCCCTCCCCCATGCATGCCCCCGCGCCGCCGCCGCTGCCGCTGCCGCCGTTGTTGTGTTGCCAACGGCGGCACTTTGGAAAGCACTGTTCTACTACTTTCCCACCAAAGTCCCCAGCAATTAATTCAATTTTCTATGGAACTACACAAACAATAGCAGTCAGTACTTTTTCTCTGGTAATAGCCCCATTTTTCCACAGTTGGCTCAACTTTTTCAGAACAAAATGTAAACAAAATTGTCTCCAGATAATCACAAACACATATAGCATTAAAATGTATGTGAACCGAGAGCACAACTTCTATAAATTGTGCTTATACAGGTCTTATGTAACTCTTCTGTCAGAGTGAACTACCTCCTAAATATTCTTAGAATGCACAATGAATAACTTCTGAAAAGGCTAGAGCACACTGAAAGTATATTCTAGACCAGTGGTTCTTAAGCTGGGAGTAATTATCCCCAAGGGAGTTATTTGGACATATCCTGGGGGTAATGGAGCAATTTGTAATTGCTTGTTTGTGAATCGAGGATCCAATGTGGGATTGCTGCTGCTAAGACACTTGAATAAAACAGAGTCAGTTTTTTTTTTGTGGGGGTAATGACATTATTCAAGACAGAGAAAAGGGGTAATTGGGTCAAACAGTTTAAGAACCACTGTTCCATACAACATCTACTTTCTTCTGTGTTCTTTCACACAGTCACCCACATGACACACCTGACCCTTGCTTGTCTCAGACTGCAAGTCATTTTCAGCAAAAGCTGGAGCATATATACTCAGTTGTTGCCCCACATTGTCATGTCAATTTGAAGATAAATTTTTCAATAAGAGGAATTTTTCTGCATATAACGGGGAGGAGGAGAACGATAGATGATAGATGATAGATGATAGATAGATAGATAGATAGATAGATAGATAGATGATAGATAGATAGATAGATGATAGATAGATGATATATAGATACTGTACCTTCCATTTAGACCTTCCAATGTCCATGGGGATCTATTAAATATACATATTGTATGTTGTACCTACTATTGCCTTGTCTTATTTTGTACTTTTCAATGCTGAGTTGGAATTTATTGTTTGACCTTTTGTTATTATTTATGGGCTTCCCTCTCTTTCACTGATACCACTCATTTCAAGCATGTTTATTCCTTGTCAAAGTCCATTACTTTATGGGTAATGTATTACATTTAGCTGTTGATTATGTTGGTGTATTTTTCTTTTGAGGAGTAAGTCTCAGCAATAAAGCCTTATTAGGTAAACACCTGCAAACTTTAAAAGGTCAAGCAGCATGTGATCCAGGCTAAAGAGTATAAAAGAACCTGCCTGCCTGCCCCGCCCTGCCTTCCTGCTCACTGCCTTCCTGCTTGCTGTTTATTCCTGTTTGCTTGTTACTACTATCTGGTATGTGGAATTGTAATACTTCCAGGGATCTGGAAGAGGACTGTAAATAGCATATGTTTGAATGAGTAACTAATACAACTGCAACTAAGTTACTAAAATGACTGGCATCATTAATTGGTCTCTGGTGCTGATTGTTTTCTGATACTCTGTTTGTGCAAGAAAACACACTCTCCAACAGGTTATGGGCCCAGATGGCATGAAGAGAGACCAGCTCAGCGGCAGCTCGTTTGCATCTGAAGAAGAAAAGTAAACAAGGCAAGTGAAGTGTTTTTTCTCTTTGAAGTTACCGGGAGGCTTCTAGCAGCTATCTGTTTGCAGAAAAGCTAAACTGAGGAATTTACGAGGTGCTTAGTGAAGATAGAAACCATGGATGCTTCTCAGTATTTAGGAATGCCTCTAGAGCGTTTATCAGATTCTAATTACTTAAACTGGAGTTTAAAAACAGAAATGTGTCTTCAGAGGGAAGATTTATGGTCCCCCATAGGTGAACCTACTCCAGAAAATCCCTCCAAAGCATGGCTGAGGCTGGATGAACGTGCCAGAGCATCCATTATTTTGGGAGTTGAAGACAATCAGCTAGTAAATGTACATGGCTTACTGTCTGCAAAAGAACTGTGGGAGGCACTAAGAAATGTGCATATCAAAGCAACAGCTGGAAGCAAGGTTTCTCTAACTAAAAAACTGTATAAGGCTTATCTGTCTGAAGAAGGGAGCCTGCATGAACATTTGCATTTCATTCGGCAGCTATTTGTAGAATTGCAAGAGAGAGGAATGGAGTTTAAACCTCTAACAAAAGCATACATTATTTTATCCTCACTGAATGAAACATGGGATATGTTAATTTGCACCCTAGAACAGCAGTCTCCAAACTTTTTGGCACCAGGGACCAGTTTCATTGAAGACAATTTTTCCACAGGCCGGGGTTGTGTGTGAAATGGTTTTGGGATGAAACCATTGGAAGTGGTAAATAAAATAATGAGCGGGCCACACGTGGACTAAAATAAGTGTCGGGTTCTGACTTCTCATAAGGAGCATGCAACCTAGATCCCTCGCATGTACAGTTTACAGTAGGGTTCGCACTCCTATAGGAATCTAATGCCACCGCTGATCTGACAGGAGGCAGAGCTCAGGCGGTAATGCGAGTGATGGGGAACAGCTGTAAATACAGATGAAGATTTGCTCGCTCACCCACCGCTCACCTCCTGCTGTGCAGCCTGGTTCCTAACAGGCCACAGACTGGTACTGGTCCTTGGCCCAGGGGTTGGGGACCCCTGCCCTAGAAGCAATGCCTGAGGCTGAACTTACTCCTTTGTATGTTTTGGGACAACTACTTGCTGAGTGGGAGAAATGAAAGAAACGGCACTCAGCTCCACCCATTTCTTCTGATAAGCTACAGCGTGGAAAAGCAGGGAAGAGCAATCAGGCTGAGGCCACATCCCTAGCCAGCCACCAGTGCTTCAATTGTGGCTCACCTGGGCACTTACAGAAAATCACTTACAGTGATTTATTGCCCAAAGAGCAAAAGACAGGAAAAAAGAACAGAGTGTCCTGTTCCGACTAAGACTGGACACGGAAGCGTTACTGAAATCAACTTTATTTACACAGTTACACGACCAGCCCAATTTATAATGTCCTCTTCTTCTTCTGCAGGCTGTACCACAACCAGTCCAGAGAACGTTCCTGGCCCAACCGGGAGGACCAGAGAGGGCGCAGGCGCGGTGGTAGCTGCTACAGCCGGTGGCGATCCGGAGGAGACAGGCAAGGTGACTGCGGGTGTGGAGTTAGCTTGGCTGTCGGAGCTGGAAGTAGACCGGGGCCCGACAAAGGCAACCCACTGTTGACCGGCGTCGGCTGGGCTTGGCTGCTGGTCTGGGCTGGTGGCCGTATGGGTAGACCGGGGCCCGACAAAGGTGACCCACTGGTGACCGGCGTCAGCTGGGTCTGGGACGGAGGGCAATGGAGCAGCGGTAGCTTGGGCGGTTGGGAGAGGAGCAGGCAAGGCGGCGCCGCTTACCCCGGTGCTAGCTTCTTCCACAGGAAGCAAGAAGGGCTCTGAATAACGTTCCGGGACTGGACTCTTGCAGGGCAGAGGTGCAATGACAGGCGGAGATTCGGGCACGAGGCTTAGCACGGCAGCAAGGTAAGGCTTGTTTCCAAGGCTTGGCGTGGCGGTGAGGCGAGGCAAGGAGGCAGGGTCCGGCGTGGCAGCAGGGCTGGGCTCTCGATCGAGGTCCGGGGTGGCAGCAACGCAGGGCTCTAGCTTGAGGTCCGGGGCGGCAGCAAGGCAAGGCTCGGGAACAGGGTCGGGCGCAGAGTCTGGAGGCTTCGGCATGGAGCAGGTAGAACAGTTGTCTCCGGCAATGGAGGTAAGTCACGCCGGTCTTTTATTTCGTTTTTCATGCCTTGGGAGAGCAGGGGGCAATTGGACTTCGTGTTGCTCAGCCCTCCTTTCTGCTCTCCTTTGGCGCGTGCTGATTGGTGGAGGCGTCCTTCCTTCTGAGCCTCTGCCAATCAGCGTCTCCGTTTCTTCAGCCGGGTTCGCGCCAAGCCTGCTGTTTCCGGGGGCTGGCTCTTCTTCTGGATCGGACTCCAGAATGTCGGCTGGCAGCCAGGTAATTGGCGCAAACCTTACACAGAGAGGCAATGTGGAAGAAAGCTCTTCAAATTACACATATTGCTCAAGTGCATAAAAATATGACTCTGATTTCTGGGTGTTAGATTTTGGTGCTAATTGTAATTTATCTAATTGTAAAAATTCCTTTGTTTCACTGTCTAAAACTAATAGACAAAGTGTTTCTATGGCTGATGGGTCAACAATAGATATTATGTGTCAAGGTGACATGTATCTATCTTGTTTGGAGGAAATTGTTAAACATGTGCTGTTTGTTCCTAAATTGCAAACTATCCTTTTTATCTGTATCCCAATTAGTAGCTGCTATTTATGTCATAATATTTAAGAAATATGGCTGTGAGATACATAAGAATGGTAAGTTAAGTACACATGGTGTACAAAGAGATTCATTGTACAAAGTACAGAATGCTAAATGGCATGCAAAAGCTGTAACTGGCAACATTCCAATTCATGATCAGTGCATACACTTGATGCATAGGAGTTTTGGTCACGCAAACTTCAGATATGTAGTACAATTGCCACAGTTATGTGCTGATGTGAAGTTGAAACCTTGTGATAAATATCTAGATGGTGTAGTTTGCAAGGAATGCAAAACACAGAAAGCTCCTGTGAGTAAGCACAGAGACAGAGTTAAAACTAGACCTCTTGAAACAGTTCATTGTGATATAATTGGTCCCTTTGCTCCAAGTTTGGGAGAAGCAAGATTCACAATGACCATAATTGATGATGTTTCAAGATATACATTTATCTATCTCAGAGCTTTCCAAACTTTTCATGTTAGTGACACACTTTTTAGACATGCATCATTTTGCGACACACTCTTACAGCAGGGCATCATTTCGCGACACACTCTTACAGCAGGGCACAAGGCAGGCACTAGGACCTGTGCAGAATCACAACAGGTTTGGAGGCAGCAAGGCACAAGGCAGGCACTAGGACCTGCGCAGAATCCTGGCAGGGCAGGTTTGGAGGCAGCAAGGCACAAGGCAGGCACTAGGACCTGCATGGAATCCTGGCAGGGCTCAGAGGCAGCAGCAGCCTCCGTGACACACTCAGACACTGCAGCCAACACACTAACATGTCCCGACACACAGTTTGGAAAGCTCTGATCTATCTGTTGAAACATAAATATGAGGCATTTGATAAATTTAAAAGTTTTGTAACATGGGCAAATGGAAAATTTCCAAAACCTGTGTCTGCCCTACAATGTGATCGAGGATGGGAATTTCTTTCTAATGCTTTTAGAAAATTTCTAAAAGAAAAGGGGATAGAACAAATTCTTTCTAACCCTTACACTCCACAGCAAAATGATGTTGCTGAAAGGAAAGGTAGAACACTTCAAGAAGCTATTATGTGCTCGCTTAAAGATGCAAAATTATCTTTTAAGTTTTGGGGTGAAGCAGTATCAACTGCCTGTTATGCCTGAACAGGCTGTTTAATTGTGTGATTGAGGACACTCCATTTCATTTGTTTTATGGTGTGAAACCAAAAGTGAACCATCTCAGAGTTTTTGGCAGTGCAGCATGGGTTCACATACCAAAACAACAGAGAAGAAAAGGAGGTTCCTAAACAAAGAAAGTAATTTTTGTTGGGTATGAAGAAAGCCAAAGAAGCTACAGGTTCATATTAGGAGATAAATTGATTATAAGTAAGATTGCTTCATTTACAGAACAAAACTGGGGAAAAAATAAATTCCAGTTCTCAGGTTCATTTGAAATCAGGGCAAAGACAGAAACTTGCTGAGAACATTTCACAAGGTTCTTTGCCAAATGAGTTCATTAAACAAGAGGAGCAAGCTGAAAATCTGTCTGATGAGACAGATGATACTCAGGAAAGTGATGGAAGACAGGTTGTTAATCCTGTTAGCCTTGTCCTACCTCGCAGGTCACAGAAGAGTAATAAAGGTGTTCCTCCTCAATGTTTTGAGGTGGATATACAGTAGTTAAAGATTTCCACATTTACTCTGAACCAGAGTCTTTACAGCAAATAAATGATATGCCACCTGAGATTGCAAAATGCTGGTATGATGCAATGCAACAGGAATTAGATTCCTTGAAAGAAAATAAAACTTGGAAATTAGTTAACCTACCTCCCAATGAACGTTGTCTGGGTTGTAGTTGGGTCTTCAAACTAAAAAAGGATGCTAGTGGGAAAATTCAAGAATACAAAGCAAGGTTAGTTGCTAAAGGATTTTCTCAATGAAAACATTTAGACTTTGACAAAACCTTGCACCTGTTACAAAGGGTGAATCAATCAGAAAACGGACCTCTCTTTGTCTTTGAGCAGAGCTGTTCACATGTATGTTAGTTGAACACAATTACCTTGATCTCATTCTGGTCTCACTGCTCCATGTTTCAGTTCTAATTCCAAATAATGCTAAATTGTTGGAAATGATCAATGGTCTTCACTTGATTCAGATACACTTCTACAGAATTGCTTCTTCAGTTTTCTATTCAGTTATTGACTTGAAGCAGCTTAATGATGAACCTTGGGCAATATTAGGGAGGCCTTTTTTCTTCTGTTCATAGCAAGATTAGTTAAAACCACCCAGTGTTGGTTTTAACAATTTGTCATTTAAATATTAACAGCCTTGAGTCCAGCCTTGAGAAAAAAGGCTCTCCACAGGAGGGGTCAAAAAAGTCAGGATGGTGGCTATGACCGTGTGATCAAAGTCCCCTTTTTTATGTGTGCCACAAACATGATGCACATACAAAAGGGCAGGGCTTTGATTGTGAGTTCAGGCCACCATCTTGATTTTTTTTTACCCCCAAACCTGTGGATTCTCCTGCCAGCTATGATTCTGGCTTTGAGATTTCACTACCATTCAACCCCCTGAAACAAGTCTTGTATCAATAAGAGATGGAAATTTAATTTAAAAATCAGTGACAAAGATGGAAACCACCATAGTACATACAATAACTAAGTTTCACATAAATTCAAATACTTTTTTAAAAAAAATCCCTAATTCATGGAAGCAAATATCCTTCATTTAAGTAATGATATCATTTTGTTGTTTATTCGTTCAGTCGTTTCCGACTCTTCGTGACTTCATGGACCAGTCCACGCCAGAGCTTTCTGTCGGCTGTCACCATCCCCAGCTCCCCAATGGTTGAGTCTGTCACCTCCAGAATATCATCCATCCATCTTGCCCTTGGTCGGCCCCTCTTCCTTTTGCCTTCCACTTTTCCTAGCATCAGCTTCTTCTCCAGGGTATCCTGTCTTCTCATTATGTGGCCAAAGTACTTCAGTTTTGCCTTTAATATCATTCCCTCAAGTGAGCAGTCTGGCTTTATTTCCTGGAGTATGGACTGGTTTGATCTTCTTGCAGTCCAAGGCACTCTCAGAATTTTCCTCCAACACCACAGTTCAAAAGCATCTATCTTCCTTCGCTCAGCCTTCCTTATGGTCCAGCTCTCGCAGCCATAGGTTACTACAGGGAATACCATTGCTTTAACTATGCGGACCTTTGTTGTCAGTGTGATGTCTCTGCTCTTAACTATTTTATCAAGATTTGCCATTGCTCTCCTCCCAAGAAGTAGACGTCTTCTGATTTCCTGGCTGCAGTCAGCGTCTGCAGTAATCTTTGCGCCTAGAAATACAAAGTCTGTCACTGCCTCCACTTTTTCTCCCTCTATTTGCCAGTCATCAATCAAGCTCGTTGCCATAATCTTGGTTTTTTTGAGGTTTAACTGCAACCCAGCTTTTGCACTTTCTTCTTTCACCTTCGTCATAAGGCTCCTCAACTCCTCCTCGCTTTCAGCCATCAAAGTGGTATCATCTGCATATCTGAGATTGTTAATGTTTCTTCCAGCGATTTTAACTCCAGCCTTGGATTCATCAAGCCCAGCATGTCGCATGATGTGTTCTGCGTACAGGTTGAATAGGTAGGGTGAGAGTATACAACCCTGCCGTACTCCTTTCCCAATCTTAAACCAGTCCGTTGTTCCGTGCTCTGTTCTTACCGTTGCTACTTGGTCGTTATACAGATTCCTCAGGAGGCAGACAAGATGACTTGGTATCCCCATACCACCAAGAACTTGCCACAATTTGTTATGATCCACACAGTCAAAGGCTTTAGAATAGTCAATAAAACAGAAATAGATGTTTTTCTGAAATTCCCTGGCTTTCTCCATTATCCAGCGGATATTGGCAATTTGGTCTCTAG
Organism: Charina bottae; assembly: GCA_023362775.1. Classification (NCBI taxonomy): domain Eukaryota; kingdom Metazoa; phylum Chordata; class Lepidosauria; order Squamata; family Charinaidae; genus Charina; species Charina bottae. Next base: position 79,391,878 of record JALMGJ010000001.1, on the reverse strand, counting down.
TTCCTCTGCCTTTTCTAAACCCAGCTTGTACATCTGGCAATTCTCGCTCCATGAATTGCTGGAGTCTACCTTGCAAGATCTTGAGCATTACCTTACTGGCATGTGAAATAAGTGCCACTGTTCGATAGTTTGAACATTCTTTAGTGCTTCCCTTTTTTGGTATGGGGATATAAGTTGATTTTTTCCAATCTGATGGCCATTCTTGTGTTTTCCAAATTTGCTGGCATATGGCATGCATCACCTTGACAGCATCATCTTGCAAGATTTTAAACAGTTCAGCTGGGATACCGTCGTCTCCTGCTGCCTTGTTATTAGCAATGCTTCTTAAGGCCCATTCAACCTCACTCTTCAGGATGTCTGGCTCTAACTCACTGACCACACCGTCAAAGCTATCTCCAATATTATTATCCTTCCTATACAGATCTTCCGTATATTCTTGCCACCTTTTCTTGATCTCTTCTGCTTCTGTTAGGTCCTTACCATCTTTGTTTTTGATCATACCCATTTTTGCCTGGAATTTTCCTCCGATGTTTCTAATTTTCTGGAAGAGGTCTCTTGTCCTTCCTATTCTATTGTCTTCTTCCACTTCCGCACATTGCTTGTTTAAAAATAATTCCTTATCTCTTCTGGCTAACCTCTGGAATTTTGCATTTAATTGGGCATATCTCCCCCTATCACTGTTGCCTTTTGCTTTCCTTCTTTCTTGGGCTACTTCCAGTGTTTCAGCAGACAGCCATCTTGCCTTCTTGGTTTTCTTTTTCTTTGGGACGTTTTTTGTTGCCGCCTCCTGAACAATGTTGCGAACTTCTGTCCATAGTTCTTCTGGGACCCTATCTACTAAATCTAGTCCCTTAAATCTATTCTTCACCTCCACTGCATATTCCTTAGGAATATTAGTGAGCTCATATCTAACTGATCTGTGGGTCTTCCCTATTCTCTTTAGTCTGATTCTAAATTTTGCAATAAGAAGTTCGTGATCTGAACTACAGTCAGCTCCAGGTCTTGTTTTTACCGACTGTATAGATGTCCGCCACCTTTGGCTGCAAAGGATGTAGTCAATCTGATTTCGGTGTCGACCATCTGGTGAAGTCCATGTATAAAGTCGTCTTTTAGGTTGTTGGAAGAGAGTGTTTGTTATGCACAGTGAGTTGTCTTGGCAAAATTCTATCAGCCTATGTCCTGCTTCATTTTGTTCTCCCAGACCATGCTTGCCTGTAATTCCAGGTGTCGTCTGACTACCCACCTTAGCATTCCAGTCTCCTGTAATGAAAATAACATCTCTTTTTGGTGTATTATCTAGTAGGTGCTGCAGATCCTCATAGAACTGATCTACTTCTGCTTCTTCAGCATCTGTGGTTGGGGCGTATATTTGGATCACTGTGATGTTAAATGGCTTACCCTGAATTCGAATTGAGATCATTCTATCGTTTTTTGGATTGTATCCAAGCACTGCTTTAGCCACTTTATTATTAATTATGAAGGCTACTCCATTTCTTCTGTGGTCCTCTTGTCCACAGTAGTAGATCTGGTGGTCATCTGATGTGAAGTGGCCCATTCCAGTCCATTTCAGTTCACTGACACCTAAAATGTCTATATTTAATCTTGACATCTCACCAATAACCACATCCAATTTGCCCTGGCTCATAGATCTTACATTCCAGGTTCCTATGGTGTGTTGATCTTTAGAACATCGGATTCGTCGTTCACCACCAGCACCGTCGGCCGCTAGCCGTCCTTTCGGCTTTGAGCTAGCTGCGTCATCACATCTGGGACTAGTTGAACGTATCCTCTGTTCCTCCCCAGTAGCATTTTGACCATCTTCCGACCTGGGAGTCCCATCTTCCGATGGTATACCGACATATCTTTGGTTGTACTGATCCATTTAGTTTTCATGGCAAGAATACTGGGGTGGGTTGCCATTACCTTCCCCAGGGATCGTATTTAGTCTGACCTCTCTGCCACGACCTTCCCGTCTTGGGTGTCCCTTCACGGTTTAGCTCATGGTTTCATTGAGGTGCTCAAGCTCCAGCACCACGACAAGGTAACGATCTCCTTTGCTGGAGAATGATATCATTACAGTACCTTTATCTGAACCAAGGAATAAGGTATGGATTTCATAAAGTGTAATTATTGTAGTAGGTATGTTTCATGAATCAGGCAAAAAAAAAAATGCCAATTTCATGAATTAGAAGAACACTTACTTAATTCATACAATTTCATGGCTGAAGAAATTTTATGAATAGCACAGAGACTGTCTATGATGTTGGCAAATGCCAGGACTAGTTTTGATAGATGAGTCTGCATCTTGTACTGTACTGTCTTGCCAAAATCCCATTCAAAGATTTCTACAGGCTCATTTATCACTGAGGAGGCTGGGGCTGCTGCCTCAACAAAAATAGCATCGATAGGTGTAGGTTACCTCAATATTTGTGTGTGTGTGTGTGTGTGTACAGTATATGTATGCCTGTGTGTATATACACACATACATACACACACAGTACATAGAATGGCAATGGGACAATATTGTAGAGTTTCAGCACTGCATACACTGACACTACTCCCCACCTTAGAATCTAATCTAAAAGCACCAAAAGTAGATATTTGATTTAATGCAGTAATGTAATTAGACTTGATGGGGAAAATCTGGGTTTAAACCCTGTATAACATTAAAGTTCATTTAATAACCTTGGGCAAGTTAATAAAATTGCCAGGTTGCCAGGTGCCATACATAGACTGGCCATATACGGACATTTGTTTGGAATTATTTTATTTATTTATTTATTATTCAAATTTATATAGCCACCCATCTCACAGGAAGTGACTCTGGGCGGTGTACAATAATTAAATTAAGACACCCTGAGTTCAAAAGGAATTAAAACTGAAAGAAATGATGGGAAATCTGTGGAGTAGAAACTTCATGCAGCCCCAATCCATTTTGTAATCTACAGAATTAATTTGCAACCCATCTTTCTTTCCATACAATATGCAGTTTACAACAACAAAAAATAGAAATGCTAAACCATAAATATAAAAGCAATACAAATAAAATAGAGGCATGATTAAATTCAGTATTATTAAAATCAGAGTGTTTAACAAACGCTTAGTGGAGGAGAAAGCTTTTTGCCTTTTTCTTAAATACATACTAGGAGGGTAAAAGTAAAGGTTCTCCCCGCACATTTGTGCAGTCGTGTCCGACTCCGTACCTATTAATCTACTTGCATTTGCATGCTTTCGAATTGCTAGGTTGGCAAGAGCTGGGGCGAGTGTGGGAGCTCACTCTGTCATGCGGGGCTTCCGATTGACAAGCCTGGCATCTTACCTGCTGAGCCACCACGCCCCTTTAGGCGTGTACTAGGAGGGTAGATGGCCAAATATACCTCCTAAAAGTTCATTTCACAGCCTGGAAGCCATGCAAAAGGCCTTCTCCCTTGGGCCAGATGGACAGATTTCTGTCAGTGGGGACATCTTGGATCAGTGTTTTTCAAACTTAGCAACTTCAAGTATTTTTCAAACTTAGCAACTTGAAGACATATGGACTTCAACTCCCAGAATTCCCCAGACAGCAAGCACCTGGTAAAGACTGGAGTGCTGATGTTAGTAGAGGTTCTTTAAGCAAGAAATATCTTCCAAGGTATCTTTTATACTGACATCTCTGGTGTATAGAATCTCAGTATACTCCTTCCATATCTGTTTGATCTTCTTTGAATCAGTTACTATCTGATTCAATACTACTATATTGGCATATTTTAGCATACCAATTTGAGATTGGATCTTCCTTTTGAGTTCAGAGATCTTACAGAAGACTTTCCTTGTTTTTCCATGTCTGCTTCCATCTTCATTGTCAAACAAGATATTGTAGTAATACTGCATCTTGCTTATTCTAACAACTCTCTGAAACCCTTTGTTAAGTTCTTTTCTGAGATTTTTGTCTTTCTTGGCTTCAGCTTCAGCTTCGCTTCTCTTCTTGGCATGTGTTTTGACATCCAGTTTGCTTTCTTCTGTTTCTTGGTTTTTGGCAGTCTCTGCTCCCCATTCATCTTTCACAATTACTTTGATTTCATTCCACAGTTCCTCTGGTTCCCTATCAATGAAGTTCAGGACTTCAAAGTGATTCTTGATGTTCTCCTTGAAAATGGTAGGTATATGAGTCCCCCGTTGGGTGAGATGGGCGGTCATATAAATTAAATAAATAAATAAAAATGCTCAGGATCATGTTTTGGAAACTGATTGATTTTCTTCTTCTGGTTTAGTTTGATTTAGAACTTGTCATTCTTCTTCTTCACTTCTGTTTCCTAGGCCATGCAGTCCAACTATAATTTGCTCCTTATTATTTCCAACTTTGGCATTTCAGTCCACAACCACAAACAGCACATCTTGCTTGCAGGTGCTGTTCATTTCAGATTGAAATTGCCCATAAAGCTCGCCATGTTTTAGTTGGGCAGCTGGGATGACCTTCATGCCTTGGGTTACCTTGCTGGGAGTATATATGCTTGATGTACACTCCCAGCATTTTTCACTTATCCATCCCAGGAACTCTCCCTATGCTATGATAAGGCAACACAGTAGGACTTAAGAGTGCAGAAAGGCAGGATAAAATCACGAATAAATAGAAATAATTAAACAAATATATTTATTTCATTCAGGCAGAAATCAATACCCTAATCAAGGAACTACCAAGGAGAAAACCTCAGCCCCACCCACACTGGCAGGGCAAGCTACTGTATATAAACAGGGAGCAAACCCCACACTCACTGGCACTGATGATGTTACCTAGCTGGGTAATGAAACGTCTGCAAGCAAAGAACCAAGCTCAGAGAACACCAAGGACTCCACAAATAAATCTAACTCAGGCATGTTTCAGAAACAAAAGCCATAATACACTATACCTCCATATTATTTGTAAAACATGATTACCCCCCCTTCATTTTCTAATAACCATTAATACATCTCACAATGAAGAGTCCTTGAAAGGTATTCTTCTGTACCTGCTCCTTCCCACATACTGTACCTGAATGTTCTAATCAAATATTTCATCAGATGAAATATTCTTGAGAGGACTCCATTCTCTGTTAAAATGAGTCACGTCTTCATTTATTTTCCATAGTTTTTGTTTTCCTGGGTTTTGTTTAACCTCTTAAATTAATTTTCTTTCCCTGGGAATCTTGACTGAAACTGTCTTTTCCAGGGCCATGGCTTCTGCCATAACCTGTGTTAACTTTGACGGTTGCTTTTTATTTACTAACATCTTCCTACCGACACAGGATACTGCTCATTTCTTGAGGCATTTATTTTCTCTTCTTTTTCTGAAGTCAGCATGTGTTGCTTAAGTTCCCCAGTGAAATAGACATCAAAGTTGCCACCCCCTCAACAAAATGCATCGATCTTCTTGTCCCCTCCTGATATTGAGCTAAGCTTCAGCAGAAGTCTATTCACGTGAATCACCTGGGATACTTTTATAAAAACTGCCTTGGAATCCCGCCTTCCTTTAAATATTCTCTGATGCTCTGCAGAAATGAGGAGATTTGCCTAAAGCTCATCTGTCAGCCAAATACAACCACCTTCAGGGAGTTACAAGGGAGGAGAAGCCCTTAGCTCTCCTTTGTTCTGCTTTCTGCCATTCCTATGCCTTTAAAGAAAACTTGCTTCCCCCACTTGCTCTTTAAAATCAGCTTTTCTCTGAAAAAAAAGCTCTGGCTACTTCTTTTTATTGCCTCAGCCTCTCTGCTCATATCCTTTCCCTCTCCACCGTCTGCTGTTTTCACAAAGTACTGAAAATGCAACTGATTTAGGTCTTTGCTTGATTTGCTGCCTTGGCTAAAAAAAGCAAAATCTTCCATATTGTGTGTGTGCATTTTTTTGGCACATCTTTCCTCTCCAGAAAATCCTCTGGCACAGAGAGGGGGATTTAATGATGATGAATGAATCTTTCTCTGAGCCACATGCCTTTCAACATTTCAACACAGTGGGAATTGGATCAGGGATAGAAAGTAGCAGCCTGATGCTGCAACTGGGGGAACAGCGGGCTTACAATAACCTCATTCATATTAGTTCTCAGCTGAATATTTCTTCTGCATTTTTTATCATTCTTCTTCAATTTAATGGAAACAGAATTGGGTTTATTGTTTTTCCCCCCAAGATATTTTCAGTGAAATTGTAATAACCAGGGTGCAGGATTCAATATATTAAACTTAGGTGCGATGTGGCCAACGGAGCATGTAGGTAATAATTTTCATTGTACAATAACCTCTTCAGCAATCTGCAGTCTTCCTGGATTCCCAGACATCCCAATGGAAAAGATGCTAGGGAATTCCTTTGGAGTTTTGTTACCACACGAGCAGAAGCAGCCAGGGAAGCTGAACAGTGAAGAAGAGGTATTCAGTATGGTTTCTTACTTTTCAGTTCAAAATCACAAAGCTGAATGTATTTTAAACCATGCATGAAAGAGAAAGGAAAGAACCCCATTTTGACAGGGTGGAATTAAAAAATAGTCAAGATGGAGGTCATCACCAGGTGACTGAGGCTCCATCTCTTTTTTATTGAGGAAGTATAGACATTTTTATGTAGCTGCAACCAGAGGATGGACAGAAACTAATTCCATAATATGGGAGCTGCCAAGATTGGCCTTTGGAAAGAGCTGGAGCATTTATTGCTGCAGAGACATAAACTGTCTCCCTAAATTGCATAAATAAGCATGAATGGAAGTCTTCTAGGGGGTCTCATTCAGACTCATTTGTTCCTCATTTAGTAAATCAGGGGTGGGGAACCTTTTTTCTGCCAAGGGCCATTTGGATATTTATAACCGGGGACTGGGGGGGTGGGGGGTGGGGTTTCTGGGATTTTTGCAGACCGGGGGCGGGGTTTGCGGGCAGGAGCCAATTGCTTGGAAGTGGCGGGTTTGCGGGCGGGAGCCCTGCGGGCCTTAGGTGGGAGCCCCGTGGGCCTTATATAGCCCGCGGGCCTGACGTTGCCCACCCCTGTAGTAAATAATGATCACTGGCAATTAGTGGAAGTTTGTTCATTTTTCCATTTCTCCTGAAACACGTGCATAACCCTACTGCCTTTTCACATGCATTCAGTGCACATGTGCCACCATGAGAACAACTTGAATACTTACTGGGCTATTTCTGCAAACTGAGGCTGCACTCATTGGCATCAATTCATCAAGAATTCTCTGTGGTTGCTGGTGTGAAGAGCTTGATTGTTACAGTCCATGATAAATAGGAAAAAAAACTTAACTGGGTTCCTTATTTGCTACTTCAAAATTAAAAAGCAAGCATTTTGCAACTTGCTCCTAATTTAAATTAATTGCATGTCTTTTCATAAAGAGTCAGGGGAAGTCTGCAGATTCATTATTAGTGTGCTGTACTATACTGTGTATAATCCTTAAATTTCTCTGCTGAAAATCTGTTCAGCTCCTAAATGTCTGGAAGAAACTTTAAAACTGGGGTTACATCCTTCTGGAAGGTGTAAGAAATACCTGAGCTGGCGAACAAGAGTGGAGAAAAGCTACTCTCATAATGTGTTGCTTATATTCTTGTAAACAATATCTGGTTGACCAATATGGACATCTTTACTAGAAATGAAATATCCAAAATAATGATTAGCTCTGAATCATATGTATCTCAACACTTATTTTGAGATACGTGACATTTATTTTTAGAGATGGGGATACAAACTATTTAAACTTCCTAATTCCTTGCTGAGACTTTCATTTGTTTACCTTCTCCAATGTCTACACTGCTTCTGTGCATATGCTTTCTGGGCAAAATACAAAATACTCTTTCATTCTTTTTGTAAATAATTAAAAATTAAGAAATTAAATTAAATTAAATTAAATTAAATTAAATTAAATTAAATTAAATTAAATTAAATTAAATTAAATTAAATTAAATTAAATTAAATTAAATTAAATTAAATTATTACCCCATCTTTTATCTGAGAGTTCAAGGTTACATTTGCAGGCAAGAGCTTCCCCTATTTTATTCCAAGATAACCAACTGAGGGAGGTTGGGCTAATGGTTCTAGATTCAGCCCATGAAAGGTACAAATCATTGTGTGTAAATTGCAGATGATCATCTTTTTAATTACAAGTGAAAATAAGAGAGCGGAGGGGCTGCTCCCCAATGCTTGTATGTCATAGTGCCTGAATAAGAGTGAGCTACAGTACATGGCCGAGTGGAGATTTGAAACTGGGAGGCTCTGATCCAGGTCTTACCCACTACATTACACTCATTCTCTTAGGTGTGTCAGGATCCCCCTTTCCTACACATGTATCTACTTTCTGTTTGATCTCTCATTTGTTCAGCATCATGCTCTTTTGCTTAGACTTCTGATCCATTACAAGACTTGTAGGGGCCTCATAACTACACCATAAATATAAATGTTTTGACACTTTTCAGGGTATACATGAAGCAAAAAGGTAAGGTGAACTGCCAGAATCAGGAGGAGGACTAATTTCCAGGTTATAGGATACATAGACTCATAGAACTTTAGAGTTGGAATGGACCACACAGATCATTAGTCCAACTCTCTGCAATGTGCAGGAAAACTAAATAAATCATCTATGAGAGGTCCAGAGATCAAGAACCCACAACCTCCATAGCGAGACTATCACACTATTGTATGGATCTTATTAACAGGAAGTTTTCATTATATTTAAATGAAATCTAGGTAGTTACAACTCATAGACATTATTTACATGTTTTGTTTTTACCACTGTTTAATCTTGAATTTGGTTAAAAAAAATAATGTTGCTAGCTGCCTTGAGTGTTTAACTGAACAGAGAGGTAGAATATAAGCCGAATAAAGAAAAACAATAACTTTCTGTTCTGTAATGAGAATTCTTGTTCTTTGTCCTCTATTCCTGAGCTTCATTTGCCTTCATTTTCCCTCTGCCTGAGTAGCTTGGTGTTAGTTACCATCTTTGTGGGTCATCCTTCATAGTAATTCAAAAACAGGAGGATCCATTCTGAATCTGTTCAATGCTACCATTAAGCTTTCAGACTCTCGCTGTAACACTCCCAGATCCTGAGCTCTGGGTAACTTGGAAAGGAGTACCTGTATTTATTTTTTTGGGGGGGGGGGGGCTGTGGACACATTTGCAATTCTGAGATCATGCTATGGGAACTATGGCTGATATGGCAGAGGGCACTAAGTATCTCTGTTCTGGTACATTCATCAATTCACATAGTCTTGGGCATGTATCACTGGAATCAGTGGAACAAGTTGATCAGCAGCAGACTATTTGTTCAGTGCCTTTCTATGCCCTTCTCCCCAGAAATGTCAAGAATTGGCTATGCTAGGCTTCCGGGCTGTGACTACTTCCTTGTAAATGCTGCCTTTCATAGGTAGTACTTAATTCCAGGCATGACTACACAGCATCAGCCAGTCAGCACTTCTTTTCTTCAAAAGTAACATTTTTCAGAGGCAATCCAATCTTTTTTGGAATATCAGCAACTGTTTAATGTTTAAAAACTGCTATGGCATCCAGTGATATTTTAAATCTCTTTGGATTTGCCTGAACCTTCCTTTACTGACCATGTTTTAGATTAAACCACAAGATGAAAACAGTGGGGCTGAGCTTAATTTTGTATAAAAACAAAAGCCAGAATGCTTTGATAGAGGGGAAATTTATGGTTCTTAAAACAGGAGTATTGGAGAGCTTAGCTGAATGACATTTAAATGGTAGTAGTACCACTTCAGACAGCACTTTATATTACAAGGAGTTACAATCCCCTTTCCGGGGGTCTATGGCTGGAAGACACTGGCTCTGATCAGACAGAAAACCAAACTGTGCACATGCTGCTGAAAGGGCTCCTATCATCCTCAGAGAGGTGCCAGCAATCTGCTGCACCTTGTTGTAGGCCACCAAATATTCTGGATGCTCTGCAAAACCGGGTAGATGATGATGATGATGATGATGATGATGATGATGATGATGATGATGATGATGATTTCCACATACCCCTCTCACTGGGAGGAAAGCACTTGCCTGTACTGTGTTCAGCCCTGCCTCTCCTGCCATGCCCTTGGCCAGCAGCATTCTCAGGATCTTGCTGCTTTCATCAGAATGATGAAAGGGTCACGGTGCCCCAAGCTCTGCCCCTTTTAAGCATGCACATGATGTCACAACACACATAGAAAAGGGGCAGAGCATGCATTGTAGTTTCAGTCTGAAATCCCTTGCTTTCCCATGAACACTGCTGCCCTTGCCTTTGTAAACTGATTTTGGTGAGATATGGAAATTGCAGAAGAAAGTAAGAATTGGATCCATTAAGTTGCTCAGTGAAAAGTCATGAAGAACATTAGCTCATAAGGTTAACTGCCTTTGTTGTATAAACATTCATGCCTAAGTCATAGTACAGAAAAGCAAATATGGCTGAAACCTGATGTGATGTCTCCCATGACTGGCTTCAATTCATTAAAAAGCAGTTGAAGCAAAAGAAAGAGAGGAGGATTTGCAGTGTGTGTTGGAATATCTTCATCTGCTCAGAAATCTAAGGAAATTAACTTGGTGATGCTGTAGAGACTACCTGTGAAAAAATAAATGGAGGAATGAATAAAATGAACTATTTCCCATCTAAACATGGAAATGATGTGCATAATGCTTTCCAAAAGCAAACTGCAGATCTTTTAAAGAGGCACATTTATTGGCAGATAAATTTAACCATGCATGGGCCTTCCAGGACTTGTCAGTGACCTGATTGTATAAGTAACTGTATTAGTAATAACATTCTAGAGCAGAGCTTTCCAAACTGTGTGTCGCGACACAAAAGTGTGTCGCCACACACAGTCTGGTGTGTTGCCACACAACCCGGAAGCGCTGATCATCATCAGCGCTTCCGGGTTTTCCCGCGGCGACACACCAACGGCGGCGCACAAAAACCAGAAAGCGGCAGCAGCGCTTCAGGGTTTTTGCGCGCTGCCGCAACGGTGGCACTTCCGGGTTTTCCCACGGCGACACACCAATGGCGGTTGGTGTGTCGCCGCGGGAAAACTTTGTAAAGCCCTGTTCTAGAGGATCAACTATCCTGATTTAATAGAATCATAGAGTTGGAAGGGACTTTGGAGGTCTTCTAATCCAACCCCTTGCCCAGGGCAGGAACCCTCAGACCATCCCAGATAAATGCCCACCCAACCTTTGTTTGAAAACCTCTGGAAGCACCCACAATTCCAGGAGGCAGGCTGTTCCACTGCTTACTAGCTCTCACACTCAGGAAATTCCTCATTTCGAGTTCCATCCCACCAAGTTTCAGTAATACAATGTCATATTTCCCCACCACCAGCAATACTAGGACTTCTAGCTCTTCCTTGTTTGTTCTCCATACTCTGAGGAATCTGAGCCCTTCAATATGTCTCTTCTAGGGCTTGTCTGCTGCATCTCCTGGAGTATTCCTGAGTGGACCTTCCTGCTTATGACCTCCTTCCTTGTTATGAGGTTTACTGTCTTCAGGCCTACTGTGTTTGGGCTTGATCAACAGAAAATACATATTTGATGAACTAGCAGGAACAGTATGGAATGTGTGGAACAGTGTGGAACAATATCATGTAATGCTGGTGTTGTAGATTTCATCGGCAACTAAAGCTGAGTGACATAGAATGCATATTTTGAATTTTGAAAAAAGAACATTTTAATAAATTCATAGCAATGGGTGTATTAATCTATCATAGGTTCAATTGTGAGATGGCATCAGACACAGGGAGGGAGATAAAACTTTCCTGTATAAATGACATTTTTATTAAAAAAAACCTGCAAAATCAATTTTTTTCTCTTATTTTAGAAGTAAGATTTCTAAAGATTAGCATAATATTTTATGCTAATTCTTACTACCTACTGTATATTAACCTACTTATTATTCTACCTTGTTTATTCTCAAGCCTATAATCTACAGCCCTATATTTTATAGTCTGTAATTTTATGATTTATAGGCTACAATTCTATATAATTCTGTAATTCTATCGGTCTCTAGTTCTAGATTCCATAACTGACAATTCTATATTCTTTGGTCATTTATACTCTGAATAGATGTTTCCAATTTTGACTTCTTCTTGAATCAGCCCATTTTAGCATCTGGTTCTTTGTGCCTATGCCTGGCCATCCCTTGTCCTCCCCAGCCCACAATCACTTGCATAGCCGGGTAAAGATGGTTGGGCTGAAGTTGCTCAAAGTTTGCTGCAGGGCTCCTGGTAGTTAAGACAGAGCCTTGGGCATATTCCCTGGGCAACTCTGCTTCCTTTCTGAAAGCACTCTAGGTTCTGAGGAGCTGCCAGTGCCTTGGTTTGCTGTAAGTGCTCTAGGTTGCCTATGAACTTCCCAGTATCCTGGGGCTTCCTACTGTGCCACTGGCTGCTCTCCATCACTCCATAGTGCCTCCCTCTTCTCTTTCATTCACACTTTTCCCTGTTCCTCCCACTTCATATCTGGGACTTCAGCTTTCTTCTTTCCTCTTCTGACTCTCCTCCTCCTCCCTCATTCTTCTCCTCGCACCACTGGTACATCCAAGCCCCTTTTTAAAGGGGTGGCATGGCTAACTTCCAAAACAAGGCCCTTCAAAGTAGGGAAGCAGGCAAGGAGGCACTCCTGCAATTGTACACCCTTTAGTCTACAGGAAGAAGAAACTAATGGGGAAAAAAGATATACTAAAGATGTACTAGCAAATCATTTCAATGAGGAAAAAGATCAAAGACAACTGAAGAAGCCAATGTGGTTACACATAAAGCTGAAAAGAAAGATACAAAAGATGAGGTGAAGAGGGGAACAGGTCACCGAAGAAAGGTACATTTTGTTAGCCTTAGAACTGTAGGGATGGTGTCAGGAAGGCTAAAGCTTGCATCAGATGGAGCTGACAAAGGATGCTAAGAACAACAAAAAGGGCTCCTTCAGATTTGTTCAAATTAAAAGAGTTGGGATACTAGCTGCTCAGTGAAAATGGTGAAGAAAATGCAAATTATTCAACTCCTACTTCCCCAACATGTTCCACCAAGCAATTCAGAAGAGTAGAAGGTAGATATAAGACTGAAGCTTGAGACTAATGAAAACATGGTCAGAGAATATCCATTCACTACGGCTGTGGATTTCTTCAAAGGAATACTTTGCTTTGATGAAGTTTCAAGTGAAGCAGCTCCTTGAAGCTGCTTTGCAAATCACTCTCAGGTTCGCCCCAGTGCGAATCCTGCCATAAACCAGCAAAGGCTTGGAGAAGACGTGTGTCAGCAAGACAGAGCGCTGTGAGGGGGCGGGAACGCATTCCAACAGAGCGGCCAGTCAGTTAGAGACTGTTTTGCCGATCGTCAAGGTCGTCCACCTGGAGCCAGCTCGGAGTCAAGCACCGAAGGGAGGGGGGCTGAAAATGAGTGGGAAAGCTAGGGACGGACATCGTAACTGGGGGGGGGGGCTGGTGCAGTGGGGGGAACTGAAGGTTCAGGCTTTTGGCAAGAATCCTCATTCGGGTCTTTGGCAATGCTTCGATTTGCATATCCCTAATAAAGCTGCTTCTACATTTCAATTGGAGTGTATTGAGGAGACTGATTTGGGGATTAGAATCAGGGACATCACAATCACTCTGTTCCACTTGCTTCCTACGCCAAAGCAAAAAGAGTAGAATGTAGGTATAAGACTGAAGCTTGAGACTAATGAAAACATGGTCAGAGAAAACCATTCACTATGGCTGTGGATTTCTTCAAAGGAATACTTTGCTTTGATGAAGTTTCAAGTGAAGCATGTTGCTTTATGTCACTCTGCTTTGGAGACTTTCTCAGCCTTCTTCCACAGAATTTGGGAGAAGGGTGAGAAGAGCCTTTTCCTGCAAAATTGCCTAAGATGCCTTCAGGCTGTACTACTTGGGAAAATGCCACAGGATTGGCTGCCGTGTAAACCTCTTAGTGAGTAACTAAGGTTACTTAAGGTTTTTGGCTTCAGTAAATGTTATGAACAGCTCTGCCACGGAACTGAAGCTTCCTAATCTCCTCTCTGAATTACTTGCCAGAAGGTAGGTGATGTGGGGAACATATTGCTCACCTTCTCATTTGGTGAGCCCTGTAGAGGAAGCACCACCTACTTTCTCAAAGTTTTGGCAAGTGGTTTGGAGGACATGAGCAGCCCATCCTGCACTGTTCATGAATAGAGGATGTAAGCAGTTGGAAGAAGCAAGCAGGATGCCTTCCCTCACTCTTGACAAATCATTTGTTGAGTATTTTGGCATAGATGCTCCTTCATATCACTCACTGAAAGGTTCACATCAGAGGTCTTCCAGGCTGCACAGTTCTGGCGCACACAATCTTGCTGTGCATGACAATCCGCTTTGAATCCCCTGCATACAAGTCTTCCAGGCTTGGTGGCCTTAATGCATGCTGCTAAGTCACACTACTTAGAGTCACTACAGTCATGGCTGAGGGACAAGGCTGTGAAGAATCATTCAAGATGAACAAAATTGTGGAGTCCTTGGTGCTCTCTGAGCCTTGTTGGTTTCTTGCAGACGTTTCATTGCCAGACTAGGCAACCTCCTCAGTGCGAAAAGGGAGTGGGACTTGCTCTCTGTTTATATACCATGGCTTGTCCTGCCTGTGTTGGTGGGGCTGTTGTACTCTCCTTGGTTGTACTTTGATTGGGTTGTTGTTTGCTGCTTGGTTGATTGACAGAGTTAATAGTTCCTTGATTAGGGTCTATTGTGTTGTTTGATTGCTCCTCTGCTGCTAATCTTGCTGTTAATCTTTGCATATCTGGGTGTTGATTGCTGGCAAGGAGGTGTTCTGGTCTTTCGGCTTTTCTATTGTCTCTTATGAATGGTATGTAAATGTTGTTTACCCCTATGTGTCTGTTGATGGCTGCTTTGTCTGAGTGCCAAGCTTCCAGGAATTCTCTGGCATTTTTGGATTTGCTTGGTTTAAGATGCTCACAATTTCCCAGTTGAACTAAATTGCTTTACAGATGGAAATTGGGACACTCTTTCACTTCAGTGAAATGATTTACATCACCTTAAGAGAGATAAGCAAAATGAATCTAAGTTGCTTTACACAGGTCTACTATTTTCTTTGAATGAATTTAACATCTCCAAGGCCAAATAAATTGCATTCTAAGTTACTGAAAGAGTATGTTAATAGTTTGGCTGAACATTTATGCATTATCTTTGAGAAAACTTGGACAACTGATGAAGCACCAGATATTGGAGAAGGGCAAATGTCCCTATACCAAAAGAAGGGGAAAAAAGAACATCCAAGGAATTACAGTCTATTTGACATTGATACCTCTGATTCTAGAATGGATCTTGATGAGATTGATTGGTGAGCACCTTGCAAACATTATGGTAAAAACAAGAAGACAGTATGGATTTGTCAAGAATAAATCTTGCCTAACTATACCTATTTCAGTTTCTAATTAGGTATCAACCTTAATAAATTGTAGAAACAAACCCACACACCCACACAAAGCATTTGACAAAGTACTCCATGTCATCTGATTACCATGCTAGTTAACTAGGCTAGATTGCATGACAGTCAACTGGATTCATTGCTGGCTCAAAACCCAAAATCGTTCATCAAGAGTATTTATCAATAGTTCCTCATCAAACTGGAGAGAACTATTGAGTTGTATGCCACAAGGATCACCCATAGGCTTTGTACTTTTCAACAGTTCTGTTAATATCATCAAAGAAGAGATCAAGGAATGCTTAAGAGATTTGCAAATGACACAGAATTGGGAGGGATAACTAATACCCTAGAGGACAGAAATAAAATTCCAAACAATCCTAACACATTAGCAAAATAGGGTGAGAATAACAGTATTAAATTTATCAGAAATAAATGCCAGGTTTTTCATTTGGGAAACAACAGAACATACAGATACAGAACGTGATATACCTGGCTTGGTAATTATATTTAGGAAAAGAAAATCGGGATAGTACTTGATTAAATTAGATGGGAAGTCAAAGAAACATCCTGTAAAAAGGCAGTGGGAAAAGACTTCCATATTGCCAAGAAAACATAATGGTGTGCCTCGATAGACAGCAAAGCTGAACTTATATCTTATCTTTTCCAAACTGAATGTGAGTCAGTAATATAATCATGCACCGCATCAACAGAAGTATAGTTTCCAAATAATGGAAAGTAACAATTCCATTTATCAGACCCCGCAATGAATCATCATTCATTGGTGCAATGAATATTATTCAGGTTACTGAATTTAGAGGAACTAGAACAACTTCAGAGAAAGGCAGTGAGATAATCAGAAAACCGTCCAGAATCCCTCCTTGAGAGGGAGATGGGCGGTCATAGAAATTTAATAAATAAACAAATAATAAAAAAATAAATAAAAATTAGAAGCTAAGTCCTATAAAGACACACTGAAGTAATTGGGGCTATTTCACTGTTGTGTAAGATAGCAGGAAGGGTGCATGATAGATTGAGGGAGGATCTTCAAATATCTGAAAGGGTACTACACAGAAGGTCAAGATAAGATATTGTTCCAGAGTGTGGAATGTGGAACAATGATTTAAGGTATAGAGAGACAGGTACAAATTGAAGGTCAACACCGCCCCACCCCACCCCTAATAGCAAGGACAGCTTGGCAATAGAACACACATAGAAAGACACACAAACGTTGAGCAGGGAGTTGGACTTTGTGGTCCTTTCCAGCTTTATGATTCTATAATCCACAATAAGGAGAGGAAACCTACAATACTGCTCAAAGAAATCCACAAACAAGTCATCCAATAGGAATGAATTATTCAATATTTCTAATCAACACATTCTGCTTACTTTTCAAGCCATCCTTTGCTATGGGATTTACATTGTGTAAGCCAGATGCTTCTATGTAGAAGCCACCCAATGAATTTTGTTTTGCTTTTCCCCCTGGAAGAAAAGAAACTAGGTGTTTAAATAAGTATAGATCACATTAACTTGAGAGAAAGGTCAGATCTTTGCCTTGCTTCTAACCTTTAATTTGAAGGCTATGGCAAATATGGATGGATTTTCTTGCCTGCTTCCACACCTGCTTATTGCGGGTCCTTGTGCACACATGCACACATACTCCATTTTATTTACTACTGGGCTGTGTGACTTGATCTACCACTTTTTCTCAGCTGATAATTAGTCTTTCTTTTACCCACTCAGCATTGATTCCAACAGCTGACACCAGCAGTAGTGCAATGTGCAAAGAAGTCTTCTTCCTAGGATTCCCAAAAAATACATTCCACATGTTTGTTATATTGAACAAATTATCAGACCATCACTCCATCCTCCTCTCCCATAAGTACATCCCATTTTGCACTAGGCCTTGGAAAGATTATTGGTCTACAAAAAGTGAAGTGAAACCTGCCATTGTCCATTTTTGGCTCAGTAGTAGCAACTCACTTGTCAAATTAGTATTTTGAGATAGAATTGCTATACTGTTGTTGTGGCGAAACAAAATGAATGCCTACTTCTAGGACATTTTCTCTTGACCCTGTAAATGTGACAAGGACCAGGTCCAGTTCACCACTTTACATAATCTTTTCAGGCCTAAAGGGACTATTCCTGACCCTAAATAAAGGCCCCTTAAACTTTTCTGGCCAGAAGAAAGGAACGTTATTAATCTCAACGCAAGTGGGATGAAACTGACAACAGTCAGTGGAGATTCAGCCCATGCAATTGCTTGAGGTAGACCTAATGGGGGAAAGGCAACAACATAACTAGGCAAAACTGAAGACCTTCCATAGCCAATTAAAGACATGTGCCTAATCCCATCTACATTCCAGTAGATGGAATGTATGGCTATTTCCAGTGCTGCTGTCACTTCAGCAAAGCATGGTTTCCCTCTAACAATAAAATGGCTCTGTTTACATAGACTAAGAATAATCTAATTTCCTTCCTATGATCCTAAAATCCTAACAGCAAATCAGAGCCCTAGAATTTCCCTCTCCATAATTCAAAACTCCTATAAAAGATCATTTCCTCTTCTTACCAAAGCTTGGAAGAGTCCTTGATACAACCCAATGCTTGTTAAGGATCAGATAGAGTTTTCAGATTCAAAAGCTGAAGAGCTTGATCAGAAAGACCCTCAACCCACATCGCAGGAATTAGCTGGAGAGAGAACACCAGAGGAGATGCAGGTGCAGGCTGAATTAGCTGATCCAGAGCTTAGCTAGGCAAATTGCTGAACCCAGCACCACATCACACATTAAGAAGAACAATCTAATAAGACTCAACATGAATATTTGTGTTGCAGGGGTATCCAGAATTCAAAATAATCAAAATGGTGGTTGTAGCTATGTGACATGATACAAAAAGAAAGGGGTGTGACTTTAGTCAAGTTACAGCTGCCATCTTGACTTTTCTGACTTCCCCTGTGGATCCTCCTGCTCTGCTGCATCACAAGTTTCAAATATATTATGGATTCATTTTTGTTGTTTATTCGTTCAGTCGCTTCCGACTCTTCATGACTTCATGGACCAGCCCACGCCAGAGCTTCCTGTCGGCTGTCACCATCCCCAGCTCCCCCATGGTTGAGTCTGTCACCTCCAGAATATCATCCATCCATCTTGCCCTTGGTCGGCCCCTCTTCCTTTTGCCTTCCACTTTCCCTAGCATCAGCTTCTTCTCCAGGGTATCCTGTCTTCTCATTATGTGGCCAAAGTACTTCAGTTTTGCCTTTAATATCATTCCCTCAAGTGAGCAGTCTGGCTTTATTTCCTGGAGTATGGACTGGTTTGATCTTCTTGCAGTCCAAGGCACTCTCAGTATTTTCCTCAAACACCACAGTTCAAAAGCATCTATCTTCCTTCGCTCAGCCTTCCTAGAATGAAATCGTTGACAACTTCCATTTCTTCTCCATTAATTGTGACATTACTTATTGGTCCATTTGTGAGAATCTTTGTCTTTTTCACATTCAAATGTAGTCCATATTGCTGACTACAGTCTTTGATCTTCATCAGCAAGTACTTCAAGTCTTCTTCATTTCCAGCAAGCAAAGTTGTGTCATCTGCATCTTGTAGGTTGTTAATGAGTCTTCCACCAATTAAGAGATAAAACTCTTGATTGTGAACAACATCTTTACTATCATCAATAAGAGACAGCATACATACAGACAAAAATATAACACAGGCAGAAGAACAACTCTAAACAGCCATGTGCTATTGAACTCAGTGGGATGCAGAGGGTTAGCTGGGAGCTAGAGTTCATCTCTTTCTCCTTCAGTCACACATACACACGCTCTGAGCCACTTCCTTCCTAGAATTGCCTAGATGCTTTCCCTTCACTGCAGATTGAACACATTCAAAGCATAGTAGATCTTGACAGGACAGTACTTAATAAACATTTTAAACTCTCCCCCTTCCCTTTGCAGAATGACCCAAAACCAATAGCTTCACCTGTGACGGCAAAAACATCTTGCAGCAATTTTTCTTATTTCCCATTTCTGTCCTTGCTTGACTTCTCCTTCTGCACTGGATCGCCTCCATCACGGTCAGTCTGGTCTGGTCTGCTTCTACTCTTGGCTCTTAATACTGTGAACCTTTTGCAGCCAATCCATGGGGTGTTTTCCCCATGGCTGAGCCTGCCAGTCTCTCTCTCCTCCATTGCCTGAAATGTTGGCAACCAAGACTCCCAGTTTGCTGCAGAGGGAGACCCCCCCCCCCCCGAGCAGAGCACTACAGGGGGAAACAAGTTTATATTTTCTCCCTTTTACTTTCTTCTTTACTCACCAATTGCCTTTATTTCCTTCCTTTTACACTGAGAGAAGTAACTTCCCAATTTGGTTCCTTAACTCTAAGATGTGATTCTTTTCATTGATTCAATTCACTTCAACAAAGTCATTCAAATTCCTTCAAATCACTTTGGGCCACTGTTGGAGGAAAAGGTGCTTCTCAGCCTTCACCCCAAGCAACAGCCAAAGTGCTTCCAAACTGAGCAGCTTGAGTATTTGCTGAATGGAGCCCACACTATGAGTCCAAAATAGCCAATCTGGAAGATTTTTGGAACATGCTGGGAGAGGGCATTCAAAGCTGTTCTTGAGCTTTGCAGGAGAAGGCTGAGAGGGCCTGCAGAGAAGACCAGTGAGAAGCAGGCAAGTCACTTGGTTTTTCGAAGTGAGGAGGCCACTTCCTGAAGCAGTTTTGTGGGAACCTTTGTCAAAGAAAAGCATGGCTCTTATACTGAATATTAGTGTCCAAAATCTCATTTATATAGATGGAGGTAATCTATTATAAATTCCTTGTTGATATACAGTAGGTAAAAATGATTAATGATCTTTAATTAAAGGACTCTTTGCTGCAGTGTTAATTTTTCAGCCAATGCTATTATCCACACTTTTTAAATTGATCCAAAGAAAGATATACTTTAGTTTTTTTAGCGTTTTACTACAGTAAATCTGGCAGCTAGCAACAACAATTGAATTAATATCTTGTGCTGCACAATTTTATGGGTTTTGAAAAAATGGACTATTGGAATAGTGACTTAGAGGCCAATGAAATAATATATGAAAAGTATTTATTTATTTATTTATTTGTCTTATTTATACCCCGCCTATCCCCTCCCTGCTGGAGGACTCTAGGCGGCTTACAGTATTATATATCTCCAATCCAATTATACAATTATACAACATCAATTATTACAATTTATTCCCGCGCGACAGGGAGAGAGGAAGGGAACCGGCTCTTCTGCTGCAGGCATTGGACTGCAAGTCCCAGAATGCCTTGCTCCGCGCCGGCTGCTGACGTCCAGGAAGCTGGTGTCTCCGGATCCGTCGTCCTCCGTCGTCCTCCGCCGACATCGCCGCTCTTCCGAGGTCTTTCTTGGAATCGAGGACGACCCTCCGCTGGACGCCCGCAAATTGTCCCACGTGAGTGGTACCCATTAATCTACTTGCTAAATAGCTTTCGAATCGCTGGGTTGGCAGAGAGCTAGGGCTAGTGACGAGAGCTCACCTCGCCACGCGGTTTCGAACTGCCAACCTTATGGTCGGCAGTCTAACGGCTCAGTGGTTTAACCCGCTGAGCCACCGTGCCCCTTTTAAAGTATGATTGTGGTTTTCTATAAATAGCAGCTGCAGAGAACACTGGTCCAAAATAATGGCGTAGTGGGCAAAAGTGGGCTATAACCCATTTCCCAGCACCATTTTTTGATGGTAATTGTGTTCCCGTCTTTTATTTGCCCCTAGGAAAGATACTGCTATAATAACAAAATCAGATGAGTGATTTTGAACGGAAAAGTGGAATTAGGGAAATTATGTACTCATATTTCTTCTTGTTCGAATATGGTTAAAATTCATAATTAATATTTGTAATGTGCAGTGTAACATGCCTCACATCCTGACTAAAGAAATGTTAAATGCCCTTGTTATCTCAGACATAGTGTCCCAAACTCAAACTGTCAAGCTGAAGAGCCCTTCCAATTAATAAAAACTAAACTGAAAATTCAGCAGAGCTAGATTGAAACTTTGCCATCAAATTACTTATTTATTTATTAAATTTTTATCACCACCCATCTCCCTCCCCAGGAGGGACTCTGGGTGGTTTACAATAAAATAATTTCTTAAAACAATAACCATAAAATACAAGAACAGTATATAAAATACAAATACAGCTATTAAATAGTTAAAAAATAAGAGTAAAATCCAAGTGGTAGAAAGATCTAATACAGTCCATGTGTGTGAGAAGCATTCTAAGGCACTAGCCATCCCCAGGAGTAACTATTCCCTTCCCAGACCCAAGCAAGGTGGCAGAGCCAAGTTTTCAGGTTCCTCCGGAAGGTCAGGAGCAATGGGGCTAACCTCACCTCTGGGGGCAGGATGTTCCAAAGGGCGGGGGCTACTGCAGAGAAGGCCTGCCTCCTGGACCTCATCAAATGAAATTCTCTTATAGACAGGGTCTGCAACATGCCCTCTCTGCACAATTGGGTGGGATGGGTTGATGTATTGGGGATGAGTCAGTCCCTCAGGTAACCTGGCCCCATGCCATGTAGGGCTTTAAAGGTGATAACCAACACCTTGAATTGGACCTGGAAGCAAAGTGGTACCCAATGCAGCTTGCACAACAAGGGTGTTATGTGTGCCGATCTAGGGGCACCAACAATAGCTTGTGTGGCCGCATTCTTCCAGATACTCTTCAAGGGTAGCCCCATGTAGAGCGCATTGCAATAATCCATATGGGAGATAACAAGGGCATGAGTGACTGTTTGAAGGGCCTCCTGATCCAGGAACAGGCATAAATGGTGCACAACACAACAATTATATCTCTTCCATTACACTTCCTGACTTCCCATTTGTAACCATCAACAATGCCATTGATTTAGTGATTGTTTGTAATTTTGTTTATACCATCCCCAGCCCCATTTGTCAAAAAGTGATGATGATTCAGAGTTCTATATATTACAGTACCCATGAGATTCTAATATTCCCATAATTGCAGCAAGTAGTAATTATGTTTGTTTGTTTTCCAAGTACAGAGATTTGATATGTAGCCACACTCTGATTTCTCCTCTGTAGCATTCCTTAGCAACAGGTTCCTCTTTGAGTTAGAAGGTATAAGCTTCTCTTTGATGGTTCTCATTCACTGATGAAGTCTTGAGCAGTAATTGGGTCAGAATAAAGGGCAAGTCAGAAGGACCTCTGAAAGTAATGAGCTTTCATGTGAGCCTGTTGAGGAGGCCCCTGACAGTGACTAGCTCAGCTGCTCAGATCCTAGTCAGGAACAGGGCAGACAGTGGATCTTACAGAAAGAAGGCTAAATGAAGCAAGGCTCTAGAAAATAAAACTTGGAAGAGGATCTGCTCAAGAAGAAGAGCAGAGGAAAAGTATATTTATGGCTGATGTGATGATTAAAGTTAACATAGTGTTTTAAAATAACTGGTTGATTTTGGAGCTGCATGAATTGAATATCTGTTATTTCCTATTGCTATGGTTGCTATTGATGCAAAGGAGGAGAAATGGGTGAGGGCATCATGCTAAACTGAGCTGCTGCCATATCTGATTCACTAATTGCCAGCTTCAGTAAATGAGGGCATGTAACACCAATAACTGGTAATTTGAAAGAGGTTTCCCTGTGATAGACCCACATTTCATGGATTTTAGATTTAATATCAGTTGCTTCAGAACTCACAGTAGAACTGGCACAGTTAAGCTGAAATGGATTAGGCTGATCTGCTTTTCCCCATTATTTGCTTCCTTCTCCTCCCCCCTTCTGCTTGCCAGAAGCATCCCATGAATGAAGAAATGTCACTTTGGATGAACGTTCATTGAATTGGAACACCTGATTAGAAAGCAAGGAACAGCTGGGCTATGCAGTTTTCTGTATCCCTTTGTGGCAAAGGGGGTGGGGTGAGGGAAATGGAAAGTTCTTTCTCTGTTCTTCTGTCATTCTTTAGATCTGCAAATTTCTGTTCCTTTTGGGATACGTTGATGTGACTAATAGGGATGAGATGTAGCACTTTTTTCCCTTTTAGAAAGGATGTTATCAGTCCTTTAAACATGCACTGCTTCCTAGATAGTTAAATAATTTTAAATATGGGATTATTATGCGGTTGAATATATATAATTATACATAATATATAATTGGAAGTCATAGCTGGGTCACCCCCAGGCAGACTAATAGGAGCTGGTGATTTATATTATATCCATATTCTGAGACATGGACGGTACCCTTGCCCATGGTCAGCAGCTGTTGGTACAAACAAAGACTGAAAGCTTGATTTAAGGTAGGATACTAACATCAAAGATCACAGAACCCCCAGAATCATTCAGACCACTCTGGAGAATCATTTAATGCTAGCCAGTCATTCCTGGGATTCGGCTTCAAAATATGCTGCACTCTCTTAATCTGAGCAACGTAACTGTTCTTCTTCATCTCTAGATAGAAAATCAGATAAGAGGCAACTGGGCAGCTGGAGGGACACATGGTACTTGCTTCTTCTAGATGTGGAACTCCCAAATATTCAGGCTTTGGCATCTGATAATATCCTTCTTACTAGACATACGGAAGAATGGAACACATCAATAGTATTCACTCAATCTCTGTGCATGAAACCCATGAGAACGAAATGTCTATGAAGGTTCTCAGTCATCCAGGTGGAATTGTCTGTAGCTTGAATCATGTCAACTGGATTTCTATTTTCTCAGTGGAAACGTTTCGCTCCTTATCCAAGGAGCTTCTTCAGTCTGAGCAAAGTTAGTAAGGGAATCCTAAATATGTTTCTAGGTAGCTGTGTGTTACCTAGGTACCACAGCTACCTAGAAACATATTTAGGATTCCCTTACTAACTTTGCTCAGACTGAAGAAGCTCCTTGGATAAGGAGCGAAACGTTTCCACTGAGAAAATAGAAATCCAGTTGACATGATTCAAGCTACAGACCATGAGAACGAATTACAGTTCAGAGAGACATATGCATATACAACTCTGAATAATTGTTTTGTTCTTTTTTCAGGAACCCATAAAGTAAATAGACTATGCATCACAAGAATTTAACAAAGAATCCATAACTGAAGAAAGGAACAGAATACCTGGAAAGAGACATAAATGTTAATGATATATGTTCAGTGGATAAATCTTATTCCTCTTTAAGATTTATGAAAGGACATTGTTCTTTCTTTCAGCATCAGAAATGTTGGTGACAATGATAAACACATGTGCTCGTTGTTACAAAGGCAGTCATTGGCAAATGCATGCTATCTGGGTTGGGGGTGGTTTATTTTTGGTAGTTTTTAAATTCATTATTTGTATTATTGGCAAAGACAGAGTGAAAAGCACAGCTCAAGGAGCTGAAAATATCTCATTTCTTGACAGTTGCATGTAGAATGATGAGCAAAAAACTGCTCAATCCAAAGACTAATGATTAACGAAAATATGAACTAAAGTTCTGCTTGAGGAACTGATGCATTGATTATGATTCCCATTTACTGAGAGAACTAGCCAGTGTTCAAAATATAGCTTCTAATGATCTATGTATCTTCAGCAGACTCTGGAAACAATACCTATTTATTGATGTCCCTCAAACAGAAATAAACGTAACTGCATAAAGAGCTACTGTACAACCAGTATTTACCTCTTCGCATTCATCCACCTTCGCAGCCGTTGTAACAATACACCTTGTTATCTTCCGCCTGTTCTGCCGTTGAGGACTTTCTTGGATCGTTCTTTGTCTAGTTCCTCCCCCTGGACCTTACTGCCATGGGTGACCCTACCAGGTGACCCTACCAGGTGACCCTACCAGGTCGTAAAAAACACATGAATTTTGGAACATGGAATATACGGACACTGCAAGACAATATGGATAGTGAACGACCTGAACGTAGGACTGCCATTATTGCAAGGGAGCTGAGACATTTTAATATTGATATAGCAGCACTCCAAGAAACTCGAAGAGCAGGAGAAGGACAGTTGAAGGAAGAAAAAGGAGGTTATACCTTCTTTTGGAAAGGACTGCCTGAACAAGAACGACGAATACATGGGGTAGGCTTTGCTATCAAAAACGACCTTGTGAAGCTCTTGTCAGAAGTTCCCACTGGGATTAACGAACGACTCTCAACTCTGTGAATAAAACTCACCAAAAACCAACAGGCAACTATTCTAAGTGCTTACGCACCAACACTAGATGCAGATGAGGATATCAAGGAAAAATTTTATACCCATCTGGACACCATCTTATCAGAGATACCAAAGGAGGATAAAATTATCCTCCTGGGCGATTTCAATGCAAGAGTTGGGCGTGATTTTGATTTGTGGCCAGGGATCATTGGGAAAGAAGGAGTTGACAACAGCAACACGAATGGAATCTTACTTCTGACTAAATGTGCAGAGCATAACCTTGTCATTACTAACACACTCTTTCGCCAGAAAAATAAATTTAAAACATCATGGAAGCACCCACGGTCGAAGCACTGGCATCTTTTAGATTATGTAATTGTCCGTGCTAGAGATTGCCATGATGTACTTCTCACCAGAGCCATGACGAGCGCTGATGACTGCTGGACAGACCATCGATTAATTCGATCCACGATGGCCATAAAGATTGTCCCTCATCGTAGGCTCCAAGGAAGAAAACCAAGGCGTAAAATGAATACACTGGCCCTTCAAGATCCTATTAAATGAGCTTGCTTTCAATCAACTCTCAAGGAACATGTGCCTATGGAACTTCCTGAAAATGTTGAGGAACACTGGATTAAATTGAAGACTTCTATTATTTCAGCCTGTGAACAAACTATCGGATACCAGACTAAGAGACATCAGGACTGGTTTGATGAGAACGATAGTGAGATTGAACATATTATTGACAAGAAAAGGAAAGCCTTCCAGATATGGCAAAAAGATATTAACTGTGCTGTTAAGAAAAAAATCTACGCCAGTGCAAAGGCAGAAGTCCAAAGAAGAACTAGAGAACTTAAGAACATACGGTGGATAAAAAAAGCCCAAGAAACCCAACATTTTGCAGATGCTCATGATGCACGGGGCTTTTCTAATGCCATAAAGGGCATCTATGGACCAACAAACCATGGTACAAATCCCTTACGCTCAGTAGATGGTGCTAAACTTCTAAAGGACAAAGAGTCTATTGCACTGCGCTGGAAAGAGCATTACTACAATCTCCTTAATCGTCACTCTACTGTGGCTGATGAAGTCTTCGTGCAAATCCCGCAAAAACAAATAAGAAATCAGCTTGCAGTACCCCCTAGTTTGGAGGAAGTCAGTAAAGCCACTAAACAAATGAAAAATAACAAAGCTAGTGGACCTGATGGGATTCCTGCTGAAGTCTTTAAAGAAGGCGGGCCTGAACTTACACAACAACTTCATAAGCTCATCGAAAAAATCTGGATGAGGGAGGAGATTCCAGCAGACTTTAGGGATGCCATAATTATCACTCTCTTTAAAAAGGGTGATAGAACAGACTGTGGAAACTATCGAGGCATCTCCCTTCTAGCCACAGCAGGCAAAATCCTGGCAAAGATCATTGCAAACCGTCTCCTATCTGTATCAGAAGACATCCTCCCTGAAACGCAAAATGGCTTCCGCCCTTCCAGGGGAACAGTGGATATGATCTTCACTGCACGACAGCTTCAAGAAAAATGCAAGGAGCAAAACCGCCCTCTGTACATGGCTTTTATTGATCTGACTAAAGCTTTTGATACTGTAAATCGTACTGCTCTCTGGACCATCCTTCTGAAAATCGGATGCCCTGATAAATTTGTGAACATCTTGTGGTTACTCCATGACGACATGATGGCAACAATCCTGAATAACAATGGCTCTCAAAGCGATCCATTTAAAGTGGAATCCGGCATTAAACAGGGATGTGTTATTGCTCCAACCTTATTCGCTATCTTCATCGCTATGATTATACACCTTGTTGAAGAGAAACTTCCTACTGGTGTAGAAATTATATATCGAACAGATGGAAAGCTTTTTAATCTTAGTAGGCTGAAAGCAAAAAATAAGGTAATTGCAACTTCTGTTATAGAACTTCAATATGCTGATGATAACGTAGTCTGTGCACACTCCGAGGAAGATCTTCAAACTATCCTAAAGATCTTTGCAGAAGCATATGAAAAGCTCGGCCTCTCGATTAACATTAAAAAAACCAAAGTGCTTTACCAGCAAGTTCGAACCAATCCCTCTGCAGCGCCATCAATCCAGCTTAAAGGTGTGTCACTAGAAAATGTTGACCACTTTTCTTATCTCGGCAGCCATCTATCTACAAAAGCCGACATCAACGCTGAAATTCAGCATCGCCTGAGCTCTGTGAGTGTAGCTTTCTCCCGAATGAAGCGTAGAGTGTTTGAGGATCGGGACATTCGCAGGGAGACCAAAATGCTTGTTTACAAAGCCATTGTACTACCAACCCTTCTGTACGCCTGTGAAACATGGACCCTCTACAAACGCCACCTCCAACTTCTTGAAAGATTCCATCAACGCTGCCTCCGAAAAATTCTGCAAATTACTTGGGAAGATAGGCGGACTAATGTTAGCGTATTAGAAGAAGCGAAAACCACCAGCATTGAAACAATGATCATCCAACATCAACTTCGCTGGACCGGTCATGTTGTTCGAATGCCTGACCATCATCTTCCAAAGCAGCTACTTTACTCCCAACTTAAGAATGGAAAACGGAATATTGGTGGACAGCAAAAGAGATTCAAAGATACTCTCAAAGCTAATTTAAAAAAATGTAATATCAACATTGAGAACTGGGAAGCCCTAACTCATGAGCGTTTCAATTGGAGGTCATCCTTTATTAATGGCGCTATGGACTTTGAAGAAGCACGAGTACAGGGCGAAAAGGAGAAAAGAGCTAAAAGGAAGGCACGTCAGGCGAACCCTCATCATGACCGTCTCCCACCCGGAAACCTATGCCCTCATTGTGGGAGGTTGTGCGGATCCAGAATTGGCCTTTATAGCCAAGTTCCTCTGCTGTAAGCATTTCCCATAACAAAAAAAAAGCAGTAAACACCAGATGTGCTTCTCTCTCTAGCCAAAACAATTGAAGTTATCAGTTCTTTTCCCATGAGAACAGCATCCTGAGGGAAAGCCAATATACAACACCGCCATCCCATGGCGGTTTATAGTAAATACAACTGTTACTAAAATGTTAAGCTGAAAAGTGGCCTAGCCCATATTAGCCAATCAAAATGTTGAACCATGGGTATAATTCAACTATGAACTATGGGTACTCATCTCACTCATGCATTTTCTATGCTTCTTTTGACTGCTATCTACATGTACTTTGTATCTGAACTGTAACTATGCCTGGTCTTTGCACAGACCATGATTTTTTCTTTCCTCACTTCTGGTGATGGAACTCTGCATATGCTTTGTTTTTTCCTTTTTGCAATAATGCACCATACATCCATTATTGCCTTATGCTATCAATAAAGATATTGTTAGCCTTAAAACACGTTGTTTGGATTACTCTGCGCTTGGAACCCCAAAAGTCAGCACCACCCCACAGTATCGTCTTCTATCAATTTTGTAAGTCCCTCACTTTTACCAACCATCGCCGGGGCGCCATCAGTAGATATACCAGATATGTTGACAATGGTTAAAGAAAATCGCTTTAATGTCATTTTTACTGCTTCGTACAAATCAAGAGATTTAGTTGTGTCTTTTAATGGCACAAAGGAAGCCATTTCTTCAGTGACATTATATTCGTTATCAATACCTCTAATAAAAATAGCAAGTTGAGCCATATCTGTAGCATCAGTACTTTCATCCATCGCCAAAGTATAAAATTTGAAATTAGCATCTTTACTCTTCAAACCTCTTTCGATAGATTTTCCTATTTCTTCATTTAACCTGGCTATAGTCTGGTGAGACAAACTGATTTTAGAAAAATCACTTTTTTATCAGGACAAATGATATCTGTCACGTGTTCCATACATTGCTTAATAAACTCACCATCAGTAAATGGTTTTGACTTTTTTGCAATCAGATTTGTTACCAAATAACTGGCTTTTATAATAGAGTCCTTTTGAGTTGTGACTTTTAAAAAAAAAAATATTGAGACAACAGTGTTTTTTTCAGTTGTGCGAATTTGTCTTTACGACAAATTCCTTAATACGCTTCGAATTTGGCAGCATGTTTTTCCATCTAATACCTTTTCAAATTGTAGTTTTTGAAAACTGACACATTTTCCCTACAAATTAAGCATAGTGCCTTAGTATTTGTCTCGACAAAAAAGTACTCATCTATCCATTTTTCGTTGAAAAATGCTGCCTCCGAGCCCTTCCAGGATTCCGCGCAGGTCCTAGTGCCTGCCTTGTGCCCTGCTGTAAGAGGGGACCTGCGCGGAATCCTGGAAGGGCTCGGAGGCAGCAGCAGTGAGGCACTTCAGGCTCTGAGCATCCGACTCAGTGGTTTCTCATTACATTCGCGCAACACACCTACACACTGCAGCCGACACACTAACATGTCGCAACACAGTTTGGAAAGCTCTGCTCTAACCATTTGTCTCCCTGTCGCTTTTCCCTCAGGAGCAGAATCACCCTTTCTCTTTTTCATGCAAGCCTTTTATTCTCTGTGTCTTGATACTGTACCATATCCCACTGCTAACACCATTTGTTAGGGTTTTTCTTAATATGATACAGAACAGACCCAAAGACTGCATTTGTTCCCTCCACACACACAAAAACTGTTTTATTGTACAAAATTCACCTATTCCTTACTTCTAAACTTAATGCTAATTCTATGCTTGGTTCTATTTTCCTACCTTATTGTATTGTCTTTTTTACATGTTTACCACTATTTCTATTCTTATTTAATCTATTATTTCTATCTCTATGTTCTATTTCTACATTCCTATTCCTATGTTTGTAGCACTATGTTTTCTCATCTTAACTATTTCTTAGCTCTTTAAATCTTTCCTTTTCTTCCAGGTCTTCAGCTCTTGTAGCCAATCTCAGTCCATTTTGCATGGGAAAACCCTTTTCACTATTCTATAGACTTGCAAATGGGCTTTTCTCTCTCCCCACCCCCACCCCCGCCCCCGCCCAGCACTCACAGTCTGTTTCTGAAAATGATTTGCAGAGCTCTGCATCTGAGCTGCTGCACACGATCGTCTTGCAGACTGTGGTTGGGCTGTTTTCCTCCTCCGTCTCTCATCTCTACCTCTCAGCTTGCAGCTCAAAGAATTGCAGTTTTCTCTCACTGTCTGAAGACTGCTGCTGAGGTGCTTGTCTTTGGGTTGGAGGCTTCTCTTTCCCACACCTC
Organism: Charina bottae; assembly: GCA_023362775.1. NCBI lineage: Eukaryota > Metazoa > Chordata > Lepidosauria > Squamata > Charinaidae > Charina > Charina bottae. Next base: position 79,361,218 of record JALMGJ010000001.1, on the reverse strand, counting down.
TTCTGTCTTCCTGGCTTGACTCCTTTCTCACCACACCCACACACATGCTTGCTTTTGGTTCCCTGTTATGAAACAAACTCTCCAATTAAGGAGAGGTTGGGCCTGTTTAAACCCTTCTTCTCAGGCAGCACCAAACCACTGGATCCTAGGAGGGAAAAATGCCTATTCACTCTGAGTGGTGAGTTTACTCTTCCACACAATTGTATTAATAAATAGTGTTTCCTAGTCCACAAGATGTCTTGATGTACATTTAAAAAATTGAAGAAAATATATGTGCCAGAAACAAGGTGAAAAGTTTACATTAATACATACTTGTATTAGGCCAATTTATTTCAAGGGCCCATTGTAAGCATGACTAACTCTGGATGCTTTGGTGCTGCAACATTTAATAGAAAAGTATACCCATAAATCAGGACAATCCCTTTATGCAGCATTTATTGACTTGAGGTCAGCTTTTGACACAGTATCTAGAACCAAATTGTGGTACAAACTGAAAAATTTCACAATTGACAAATGCCTACTCCTGCTGCTCATCAAAATACACAAGAACACAAGTTTGAAAGTTGGGTGCAGTAACCAAGGACATATCACAAAGGAAATATCTGTAAGGAGGGGAGTCAGACAGGGATGCATATTAGCCCGTTTAATTTAACTATTATATAAATTCACTGGTCCCTTATTTAAGTAACTCCACTTTTCATCCCCCAAATTAGCCTAAAGACATGTCAATTTATTACTCTATGCTGATGATGCAGTAATTCTGTCACTAACCCCAATTGGCCTTAAAAGAGCTTTGAGATCACTCATGCATTACTGTACTGAGGAGGAATTAGTAATAAATTACACCAAAACTAAGATACTTACAGTACTTTCTCCAAACGTCCGAAATGGAGAAACTGGAACTTAGGTGAGCAACCCATTGAGCAGGTTAAGATATTTAGATATCTCGGGATAGTGTTCCAAGCTACAGGAAGCAGAAATGCCCACCTGGAGTATGTAACTCGTAACGCACAGATATCTGTGTCAGCTATCCAAACGTATTATTTTACCAGAGGAGCACCGTTTATCCCTGCTGCAATTAAGTTGTTTGCAGCTAAAGCTCGAGCACAACTACTATACGGGGTCAACTGGGACCATATAACAATATGGTTGCCCTAGAAAGAATTCAAACAAAATTTCTAAAAAAACATCTTTCAGGTTACCCGCTGTGTTCCAAATGCTGTACTTCGACGGGAAGCAGGAGTTAGTAAACTTGAATCTAACCTCTGGATAAATATCTTTACCTATTGTCTGTAGCTTGAATCATGTCAACTGGATTTCTATTTTCTTAGTGGAAACGTTTCGCTCCTTATCCAAGGAGCTTCTTCAGTCTGAGCAAAGTTGGTAAGGGAATCCTAAATATGTTCCTAGGTAGCTGTGTGACCTTACACCTGGGGCTAGGTCATGGTTATATTGAGATGTAATTTTTAAGTCCTTTTATCATCTAAAGGAGGGTCGTTAAAATCACCATGCTGCTGTTGAGCTTGTGAAATGGTCTTAATCTTCCTAGGCACAGAAGACAAAACGGGGAGGAAGATGGGGGAGAGTTTGTGCCTGAGGCCCCCACCTCTATTCAAGGAAGGATTTTCCAAGTTGGCATAAATGGATTCCTTGACCCCTCTCTCAAACCACCTATCTTCTCTGTCTAAAATGTGAACATTAATGTCCTCAAATGAGTGTCCTTTTTCTTTTAGATGAAGATAAACTGCTGACTCTGGTCCTGTGGTGTTATTTCTCCTGTGTTGGGCCATCCTCCTGTACATAGGTTGTTTGGTTTCTCCAATGTAGAGTTCAGAGCACTCCTCACTGCACTGGATTGCATAAACTACATTGCTTTTCTTGTGTTTTGGAGTTTGATCTTTGGGGTGTACAAGCCTCTGTCTCAGTGTGTTGGTGGGTTTGAAATATACAGGTATGTGGTGTTTGCCAAATATCCGTTTTATCTTTTCAGACACGCCAGCCATGTAGGGAATGACCAGGTTCTTTCGTTTACTCTGAGTCTCAGCCCTATCTGTCGCTGTTTTAGGTCTGGTAGATTTAGATTTGGTGAAGGCCCAATTTGGATATCCACAGGCCTTCAGGGCTGTTCTCAGGTGCTGATTTTCATTCTTTTTGGAATCCATGGAGGTGGGGATGGTTTCTGCTCTGTGTGACAATGTCCTGATGACTCCTAGTTTGTGCTGCAGTGGATGGTGGGAGTCAAACATCAGATATTGATCTGTGTGTGTGGGTTTCCTGTAGATCCCTATTTCTAGCTTGCCACCGGTCCCAATGCGGACTTCACAGTCTAGGAATGCCAGTCTGTTGTCCTTGGTGTCTTCTCTGGTGAAGCTAATGTTGGCATCTATAGTGTTTATATGGTCCGTGAAGGCCTGTACTTCCTGGGCCTTGATTTTGACCCAGGTGTCATCCACATACCTAAACCAGTGGGTGGGCACCGTTCCCTGGAATGTGTTGAGTGCTTTCTTCTCCACTTCTTCCATGTATAAATTGGCCACAATGGGTGACACAGGAGAACCCATGGCACAGCCGTGTTTTTGTCTGTAGAAGTCACCTCTGTATGTGAAATAAGTGGTGTTAAGACACAGGTCCAGAAGATGGCAGATCTGGTTTGGGTTGAGATGGCTTCTCCTTTCCAGGGTGCTGTCCTCTTCTAGTCTCTTCCTGACAGCGGATAGAGCATGAGTGGTGGGGATGCTGGTGAAAAGGGAGGACACATCAAAGGAGACCATAGTTTCATCTGTATCCAGTTTCAGGATCTTTGCTTTGGAAACAAATTCTTCCGAATTATGGATGTGGTGTTCAGAGTGTCCAACTAGAGGTGCTAGTATGGTAGAGAGGTGTTTGGCAATGTTGTATGTTACCGAATTGATGCTGCTGACTATGGGTCGGAGGGGTGTTCCTTCCTTGTTCCTTCCTTCCTAGATCACTACTAAGGCAAAGGATCTTAGATACAGAAGGCCAAACAGAAACTGCTACTTTTACCAGTAATATATTTGTCAATAATCAAATTTTACTGCCCAAACCAGCCCCATACCTATATTATATTACAGTTCCCAAATTTAGGAGAGCCCTATCATTAGCCCGACTGAATGCCCTCCCTACAGCTGTTTTAGAGGGGAAATATAAGAAAACCCCATTTGAAACCCATCTTTGCCCCTGTGATACAGGTGCTGTAGAGACCACGGCCCATGCTCTCTTATACTGTCAGTTTTATAGGGACATTCGACACCAGCTGATTACCCCCCTTTTGCTTAAATTCCCGGGTCATTCTGATAATTTTTACTTGCGTTTTCTGCTAAACAACGAAGACAAAGGTATCTCCCTGATTGTAGCAAAATTCTGCTACATTTTATGTAAGCTGTGCTTACAAATGGTTATTAGCAGTCACCGATACTAGGGGATAAGTCTGCCTGCCTTATGTATTTGACTGGAATAAACTTTATATATCTTAATACAAGCTAGCATAGCTTTACATTCTCATAGTGCTCTATAAATTCTAGTACTTTTTATGTTATGTTGTTATGTTATGTTATGTTATGTGTTATGTGTTATGTGTTATGTGTTATGTGTTACGTGTTACGTGTTACGTGTTACGTGTTACGTGTTATGTTATGTTATGTTAGTTGACCGGTTCTATGAAGACCTACAACACCTTCTAGAACTAACACCAAAAAAAGATGTCCTTTTCATCATAGGGGACTGGAATGCTAAAGTAGGAAGTCAAAAAATAACCGGAATAACAGGCAAGTTCGGCCTTGGAGTACAAAATGAAGCAGGGCAAAGGCTAATCGAGTTTTGTCAAGAGAACAGGCTGGTCATAGCAAACACTCTTTTCCAACAACACAAGAGACGACTCTACACATGGACATCACCAGGTGGTCAATACCGAAATCAGATTGATTATATACTTTGCAGCCAAAGATGGAGAAGCTCTATACAATCAGCAAAAACAAGACCTGGAGCTGACTGTGGCTCAGATCATGAGCTTCTTATCGCAAAATTTAGGCTTAAATTGAAGAACGTAGGGAAAACCACTAGACCACTCAGGTATGACCTAAATCATATCCCTTATGAATATGTCTATGAAGGTTCTCAGTCATCCAGGTGGAATTGTCTGTAGCTTGAATCATGTCAACTGGATTTCTATTTTCTTAGTGGAAACGTTTCGCTCCTTATCCAAGGAGCTTCTTCAGTCTGAGCAAAGTTGGTAAGGGAATCCTAAATATGTTCCTAGGTAGCTGTGTGACCTTACACCTGACCTAGCCCCAGGTGTAAGGTCACACAGCTACCTAGGAACATATTTAGGATTCCCTTACCAACTTTGCTCAGACTGAAGAAGCTCCTTGGATAAGGAGCGAAACGTTTCCACTAAGAAAATAGAAATCCAGTTGACATGATTCAAGCTACAGACAATCCCTTATGAATATACAGTGGAGGTGAGGAATAGATTTAAAGGATTAGATCTGGTAGACAGAGTGCCTGAAGAACTGTGGATGGAGGTTCGTAACATTGTACAGGAGGCAGCAACTAAAACCATCCCAAAGAAAAAGAAATGCAAGAAAGCAAAGTGGCTGACTGATGAGGCTTTACAAATAGCTGAGGAAAGAAGGGAAGCAAAAGGCAAGGGAGAAAGGGAAAGATATAACCAACTGAATTCAGATTTCCAGAGAATAGCAAGGAGAGATAAGGCGGCCTTCTTAAATGAACAATGCAAAGAAATCGAGGAAAACAATAGAATGGGGAAGACTAGAGATCTCTTCAAGAAAATCGGAGATATCAAGGGGACATCCTAGAGAGTGAAGTCAAGTGGGCCTTAGGAAGCATTACTAACAACAAAGCTAGCGGAGAAGACAGTATCCCAGCTGAGCTATTTAAAATCCTAAAAGATGATGCTGTTAAAGTGCTGCACTCAATATGCCAACAAATTTGGAAAACTGAACAGTGGCCACAGGATTGGAAAAGGTGAGTTTACATATATATTTAAAACTCTAATAAAAGTTTGGGGGGAAAAAAAGGAAAAGTTCAGTTTACGTTCCAATTCCAAAGAAGGGCAATGCCATAGAATGTTCAAACTACCATACAATTGCGCTCATTTCACATGCTAGCAAGGTTATGCTCAAAATCCTACAAGCTAGGCTTCAGCAGTATGTGAACCGAGAACTACCAGAATGGCAAGCTGGGTTTCGAAGAGGCAGAGGAACTAGAGATCAGATTGCCAACATTTGCTGGATCATGGAAAAAGCAAGAGAGTTCCAGAAAAACATCTACTTCTGCTTCATTGACTATGCTAAAGCCTTTGATTGTGTGGATCATAAGAAACTGTGGCAAATTCTTAAAGAGATGGGAGTACCAGACCACCTTACCTGTCTCCTGAGAAACCTGTATGCGGGTCAAGAAGCAACAGTTAGAACCGGACATGGAACAACCGACTGGTTCAAAATTGGGAAAGGAGTACGACAAGGCTGTATATTATCACCGTGCTTATTTAACTTATATGCAGAATACATAATGAGAAATGGCGGGCTGGATGAATCACAAGCCGGAGTTAAGATTGCCGGGAGAAATATCAACAGCCTCAGATATGCAGACGATACCACCCTAATGGCAGAAAGTGAAGAGGAACTAAAGAGCCTCTTGATGAGGGTGAAGGAGGAGAGTGCAAAAGCTGGCTTGAAACTCAACATTAAAAAAACCCAGATCATGGCATCTGGTCCCATCACTTCCTGACAAATAGAAGGGGAAGAAATGGAAGCAGTGACAGATTTTATTTTCTTGGGCTCCAAGATCACCGCAGACGGTGACTGCAGCCATGAAATTAAAAGATGCTTGCTCCTTGGGAGGAAAGCTATGGCAAACCTAGACAGCATATTAAAAAGCAGAGACATCACCTTGCCGAAAAAGGTCCGTATAGTTAAAGCTATGGTTTTCCCAGTAGTAACGTATGGCTTTTAGAGTTGAGTAAACTGTTAAGAATTTGAGTAAACTCCAGGTGACAGTGGAGGACAGGAAGGCCTGGCGTGCTATGGTCCATGAGGTCACGAAGAGTCGGGCACGACTAAACCACTGAACAACAACAACAACAACTTTTTATGTCCTTTTATAGTTAGCCATCTTAGTAATTTATAGTGTTTATTCTTTGCAAAACCAATAGTAATTTTACAGGATTCTTCTGCTTTTTAATATCTGCACTCTGTAATTTTACTTTAATAATTTTATTTTTACCTTATTTTATTCTATCAATATGTTTTTTATTTCTATTTCTATTTTAGCATAATTGTTATGTTATTAGTTCTATGCTGGTCTATGACCAAAATAAAGATTGATTGATTGATTGATTGATAACTCTGGATGAAATCTGTAGAGTAGAAGAATAAGAATCTCACAATGCTATATGGCCACTTAGTTATTTTTACCAATCGAAGAGTTATTAGTTATTTTTCCTAGGTGAATGAATTAAAAACTAATGTCAGACGTAATCAAAGAAAACTCAGCTTGAGATAGAAGATTAATATTTTGTGTTGTTAGAAGGTTTCAAACAAATGCAGCCCCTTTCTATATTTTTCCTTGGCAAACCGTCATTTTCTCCCCCCAGAACACTGTCTTCCTGTAATATTGCCTTCTCCTTGAGCAAGGTGAAAGGTTAAAAGTTACAAAATAGACTGGGTTCCAAAGGGGGATGCCAGAGATTAAAATGTAAAAGGAAGTCCAACTGTTTAAACAAAGGATTCCCTTTCGATTTAATCAGAGACCTTGTAAAACAAAAGGTCACTCTTTCACACAACTTCAGCCCATTCAGGTAGACATTCTTCCCCAGCCAAACAGATCGCCATAATCCAATCACAAAAGATTCCTTCCAAAGTGAACAGATAAAGCCACAGCCGCGCAGGGAACCCAGATGATCAGGACAGGAAACACAAACAGCAGGGGGCTGGACCACAGAGCACCTCCTCTCTGAAATCCGGTAAACTGCACTTTTCTCAAGTTCCGAGAGGGCGGGGACACCTTTGCATAATAGCAGCCAAGCTCTCCTATATAAAGAGCTTGTGGGGGGAATAGAGGGCTGGCCACCTTCCAACCAGCATACTCTGTACATGCTCTTGGGAAATAAACTTTTACCTCTGCTCAAGAAACTGCCCGTGTTTCTTCATTCCCGGCTCGGGACAAACCCTTGGTAAGTTTACCTTCCAACAATGTGTATTTCTGCAATTATGTTTGCATTGCTGCTGATTTTTTTTTTAAATTGCTTGATCCAATGAGTAATACAAGTCAAAATGGCACAGTTTGTTCTGTTGAGTTCAAAAGAAGAGGTCCATTTTGATCCATAACAAGCCACCTTTGGATCCTGATATGAGATGAAATATGAAATATGTAGATCCAATCAGAGTCAGTCAAATACTTTTTCAATTTTCAACAATAAAATAAAATTTAAATCTCTCTAACATCTTGCTAAATCTAACTGCATGCCTCAGGGTATTATCACATAAGATATTATTAAAGTAATTTTTGGACACAGGAAATTGTTCTAATCCAACTCCATGCTAATGATAAAACTCCATCACTTTTGGCTTTAAGAATGCTGTTGTTTTATATTAGTACAAGACAAAAAGCCTTTTTTAAAACTTGGAAATGTGTAGGGAGATGCTTGAATTAAATATCAATTTTGACTTTAACTGTTACCATCTAGTCTAGCTGTCCTGTTCCGACTAAGACTGGACACGGAAGTGTTACTGAAATTAACTTTATTTACACAGTTACACAAGCAGCCCAATTTATACTGTCCTCTTCTTCTGCAGGCTGTATAACAACAAGTCCGGGGGATGCTCCTGGCCCAACAGGGAGGACCAGAGTGCGTGCAGGCTCTGTGGTCGATGTTGCAGCCGACAATTTATTTATTTATTGAATTTCTATAACCGCCCATCTCCCCCTCAAGGAGGGACTCTGGGCAGTTGATCCGGAGGTGACAGGTAAGGTGACGGCGGGCGTGGAGTTAGCTTGGCTGATGGGGCTCGGAGTAGACCAGGGCCCAACGAAAGCAGCCCACTGGTGACCAGCGTCAGCTGGACTCGGCTGAGGATCTTGACTGGTGGGTGTATGGGTAGACCAGGGCCCGACAAACGCAGCCCACTGGTAGCCGGCGTTGGCTTGCTCGGGTTCGGAGATCAGCGGCGATTCGGCGACGACAGGTAGGCAGATCTTTCTCTTAACTCAGGTTCCTCCGCGGCAATCAGGCTGGTTGCTGGGGTTGCTTCGATGCAAGGCTCGCGGCTCGGCTCGGCTCGGGTAGTCCACGTGGCGGGAGGATCGGTCACAGGCAAGGGTTCAGGTCCCGGGTAGGATCAGTTGTCTCCGGCAACCGAGGTTCCTTGTGCCATCCTTTTATTTAGATTTTCGCGCCGTTGGGGAGCAGGGGCCAATCGAGCTTCGCGTTGTTCGGCCTGCCTTTCTGCTCTTCTCTGGCATGCGCTGATTGGTGGAGGCGTCCTTCCTTCCGAGCCTCTGCCAATCAGCGTCTCCGTTCCTTCAGTCGGGTTCGCGCCAAGCCTGCTGCTTCCGGAGGCTGGCTCTTCTTCCGACTCGGAGTCCGGCATGTCGGCCGGCAGCCAGGTAAGTGGTGCGAACCTGACACTAGCCAACATGTCTAAGGAATGACGAATTGTAGTTCAACAAATATTTTAGCAGAAAGACAAAATATGAATTCACATCATCATCATCATCATCATCATCATCATCATCTGGAGGGCATTTGGATGAGAATGGCTGATCAAAATAATTTCCTTTAGCATCTTTGAATAGACGATAAACATTTTTTGCATTTACAGTCTTCTACATCTGCCAATGCTAATGGGGAAAAAATAAAGAGAAGTTAGAAAGCAGGTTTTAGTGCTGCTACGGTATGCAGAAAACAAGTGGGGACTTCCTTTTTATCAGGCTGACAATTTGAACTTTTTGTGCAAATGTTGGATGTAGCTGTTTGAAACGGCTGTTTCAGATTAAGAAAGCAAAGTCCTGAGTAATGTTGAGACACACAGCTATTGTTGTACATAGTTTGGCTAAGAAGGTGACAAATGCCTTTTATTACTGATCATACAGAACCTGTCCTTTCCCTCCCAGTTTTAAGAATATATCACTGGATTGTCCATGGACCCTCTAATCCAGGCTTTCCAAACCAGGGTTCTGTAGAAGCCTAGGGTTCTGTGAGAGGTCCCTAGGGGTTCCCTGGGAGATCATGATTTATTTAAAAATTATTTCAAATTCGGGCAACTTCACATTAAAGAGATAAGTTTCATTCTTTATTTTTAGTTTAAGATCACTGTTAATGCACATATACAGGCCTACACATGAAACGAATATAACAATTTTGTAACTTCTGGCCTATATTTGAGCCTGAATGTGCAGGGGTTCCCTGAGGCCTGAAAAAATATTTCGAGGGTTCCTCCAGGGTCAGAAGGTTGAGAAAGGCTTCTCTAATGTAACGTTCTGTGTCTCATAGTAGCCAACTAGGCACATTCAGAAAGGCTGCTCTAATGTAACGTTCTGTGTTTCATAGTAGCCAACTAGGCACATTCAGGGAGGAAGCTCACAAAGCCAGAATGACAACAGCCTCTTCCACTGTTGTTGCCTGGTTTAAGGTATGCTACCTGTGAGGTAACAAATACAGTAGCATCCAGTAATAGTCACTGATATCCTAGTTCTGAACCATCTGAATTGGCAGTTATCACACTGTGGGATAATGCTGGCTTATAGGGTTAAGGCGCAGAGTAAACAGACAGAGTGCAGCTTTTATGGCTAAAATGTTTACTTGTAATAAAGGCAATAAATGTATATACAGTTACATTATTGCAAAAAGGAAAAACAAACTTACAAGCAGAGTTTTGTGTATTGTTTCCATTGACAGACATGAAGGGGCTCATGCCATGGCCTACACACACAGCCACGCATAGCTACGCACTTCCCAGTCTTCAGAAGTAGAACACACACACGAACATGGCTAAAAGACCGGAGAGAAGTCAAGAAGCATAGACCCATAGTTCACAGCTGAGATATACACTTGTTTCAGCTTTCTGATTGGTGGAACCTTAGAATCAGAGGGTCACAAAGCTTTTTCAGATTTACAAAGCCTAAAGCGTTCAGGATTGCACATAGTATAAACTGCCATGAGGTGGCAGTGTTGCATCTAACCAAGCATACTGTCTCCCCCCGGGAGTTCCCATGGGTGTTTGGACTGAGACATAACATCACGTGGTGGCAGCCACCTGCATCTTATCAGTGAAGTTGTTTTGGGAACGCTGCAGAAGAATCGAAAACAATTTGCAATTCACAGGAAAACCCTGACACACACTGCTTTGATGGCAGTGAATTCTTCAGGATGTCTACACTGAGACGTAGAGATCTGTATACATCTGTATAGTTCCAGAATTTCCTTACATTTAGTTCCAATGAGTAGTCCTTAGTTCTGACATTATAGGAGAGGGAGAAAAACTTCTCTGTTCACATTCCCTTTACTGTGCATTATTTTATATAACTCTACCATCACCCCTCACCTACTCTGGAAGGCAGCTCCTCTAGCCTCTAATTATTTTGGTGCCCTTTTCTGCACTGCTCTGTGATGTATAAGGTAAAGAATGATATTTTTCTATTAGCATCACCCCCAAGCAGGCAAGTTGTCCATCTCACACCAGCCCTTCTGTTTCATGCAGCTAATCTGGTATCTGTGATTCAATCCATGAGTCATCTTCAAGTAGCTCCTGAGTTTAATTTAGCACATTTTGCTCTTCCTCTGCCTCTCAGTTGTGAGATTAGAGAGCTTTGCAAAGCAGTCAGGTGAAAAAAGAAAAAGTCTGCCTGCTCATCAACAACTATTCTTCAAGCACCTTCACAAATAATAATTTAATGCTCTCTTAAATTTTATGTTCAAATATATATCTCCATGCTAATTAGTCATAATTGTGGTTACCATTGTGCCCATCATTGTTCAGTGGTTAATACTTTGTTTTCAATAAAATGCTTGAGGAGATGAGTAATTTTTCAAGAATATCCAGAGGGAAGAAACAAGCAATAGTGGGGGGAAAAAGGCCCAAAGTGGATTTGAAGAGAGGGAGAGGGCTTACATTTAAGGGTAAACATGTTTTTAATGGTTAATGTTGTTTTTGCTTTCCATTTTTGTTGTTGTATACCACTTTAAGTTATGCATCATATCCCCCCCAAAAAAACCAGCACTATCAGAATATAAGAAGAGTCCTGATACTGCTGACAAAGCGTCCTGCTGAACTAGGGCAAAGCCTAGCTTCCAGCTAGCTCAGCAGCCTAACAGTGGCCAATTCAGATACCTATGGAAGCCAAGAAGGTAGGCATAAAGGCAATAACCCTTCACTGTGGTTGCACTCTATTTATTGCTGTACAGAGGTACATAGATCTTGTAAGTTTCATAGGAGCCTTCATGATTAGTGAGGCAACAGTCACAGCACCCAAATGACACATGTGCTTTGCATGTATGATGTCCTTGGTTTAGTCCCTGTATTCCCAAATAAAATTATTGGCTCAGACCCTGGATAGCCTCATAAACACTGCAGATAATACAGAACTAGATGGTATCAGGAACTTCCTTTTTGTAGCCACATCTAATTTTTTTTCCTCTATAAATGCTTTCATTCCCCCTGAAAGGCATCTAGCAACTGGTCTTCATCACTTTTTGTGAAAACAATTCCTTTCTTTTGACTGTCCTGTGTGTCCTGCCAAATAGTATAATCAAATGATGATAAATTATATTTTAAGAGAAAGAAAACATGTATTATGTTTCTCCTTTTCCCTCCCTCCCTCCTTCCTAGAGGCCCTAAACATGGCAACCTGCTCTTAGAGAGGAGTTGCTACAATGCTACAATATTTTTGTGTGTGTGAAATGACAAATGAGAGGGACTGTATGTACCGTATTTTCCGGCGTATAAGACGACTGGGTGTATAAGACGACCCCCAACTTTTCCAGTTAAAATATAGAGTTTGGGATATACTCGCCGTATAAGACTACCCCTCTTCCAACGCACTGGGAAAAAAAAGCTTTCCCAATGCATTGGGAAGCGGAGTAGAAAGTAAAAAACTGCAGGGAGAAAACAGGGAAGCAGAGTAGAAAGCGAATAGTAATGCGAAGCGCGGCAGCGTGGGGTGTGTGTGTGAAGGAGAATATTGGGGGGAGGGGTGAGAAAGCTTTAATTACCTGGGCAAGGCAGAGGGGTGAAGAATACATTTCCAAGCTTTAGCGGAACAAACCATGAAGGAGGAGGAGGAGGAGGGTGATGGGGGGAAGTTTGAAAAAGCAGATCCAAGCGCAAAAGTTACTGAGTCATTTCAGCGGCGGCTGGAACAGTTTTCTTGACTCCGGCCTCCCTCCCTCCCTCTCGCTCTCTTTCCCTGGCGATGGATCAGTGCGGGGGGGGGGGGTCGGGAGGGAAGGGAGGAAACAGCAAGGGAGGAAGGGAGGGAGGGAGCGGAGGGTGGGACCAGAGGGGGGAGCGTTCAAGAGGAGCGGATTTAAAAGAGCGGGGGCGGTGGCTTTAAAAATAAATCAATTAGGGGCATGAATTGCATCACCGCTGGAAGAATTAACACGCGGGCATCTGTATACAAAGCCCCCCCTCTTTTAAATCCACTTCTCTTGAACGCTCCCTCCCTTGCCTTCTCCTCCCTTCCCTCCCCCCGTACTGATCCATTGCCAGGGAAAGAGAGTGAGAGAGGGAGGGAGGCCAGAGTCAAGAAAACTGTTCCAGCTGCCACCGAAATGACTCACTAACTTTTGTGCTTGGATCTGCTTTTTCAAACCTCCCCCCATCATCACCACCACCCTCTTCCTCCTCCTCCTTCACAGTTTGTTCTGCTAAAGCTTGGAGATGTATTCTGGGGGGGGGAGGGCCCAGGTGGAAAATCTCCGCGCCGATCAGCTGTGCGGCGGGGATCAGCTGTGCGGCGGGGAAGTGGAGTTGCACCCCTGCGGTGCACCATCAGCGCTTCCGGTTTCAGCACCCGCCCTATAAGACGACACCCGGCGTATAAGACGACCCCCGACTTTTGAGAAGATTTTCCTGGGTTAAAAAGTCGTCTTATACGCCGGAAAATACGGTAGTATTCCAAACATAGCTTTACCACTTGGTCTTTATGATTATTCCAGAATTAATTTTAGCTGTTTCCTAATAACTCCTAGCAGGGAATCTATCATTTTATAACTGCCAACGTTTACTCTCTGCTATAGGAGAGTAATTCTGAGTTGGCCCTCCCTTTATGCCCAAGAAAGTCTGGATCAAAAATTAATTTTGTGTTGGACTGCCGTAAGTAGGACCCTGACACTGTCTTTACCACAAAAATTAAGTAAAGTATAGCTCTACTTCAAAGTGTGCTTACTACAACTTTCACTGAACTTAGAAAGAACTTAAGTTTGAGTAAACACATTTTGAATTCTACAATAAATTGCCAGTGGGGTAGTTGTAGTCTTAGCATATCAGGTCAGAAAGTCTACTTTACAGTATACCTTAACTAAGAAAGAAGACAGGGGAGGGGAGGGGAGGGGAGATGAAGGTGGAAATGTAATACTTCTTAGCTTGTGGCTCAATCAACTTCTTATTCTAGCACATCATTTGGCCCCATGCCATTTTTATGAATTGTATGAATATGAGATAGGAAGATATCCTCACGGTGTGAGCAAAGACCTGCACAACTGAACATATGGAAGTTTTCTTCACTTGTTATTTTAAATGTGTGTAGGTTGTAGGGAGAAAAAAAAGATTTCCTTACAGGTACTTTTATTGCTATTCAATTGTTTGAAGAGTTTCACTGCTGTTTCTTAGGCAGATGCCAAACCAAGAGCTGCAAAATAACAATGAAACACATAAGCAAAAATCAAACCAACCAATTTAATATTTTTATTTGTTATTTTAATTTATATGTATTTTAATTTTGAGATTATGCTTCCATCAGTCCATCAATAGTCGTGATCTAATAGGGCTCAAATGCCTTCTTTTTCTTCTAAGACCATGCTGCTCTATTTGGAATGATCTTGCCCTCTCTCTAAGACCACTAAGCAGGGATTAAGAGAGGGAAATTGAGAGAGAGAGTCTGCAGACAAATGATGGCTTGGGGGAGTGTAGGACAGTAGAGGGTGGCAGAAGGAGAGAGAATGAGAGTAAAAAGGGGTGGCAGAAAGAAAGAGAAGGCGGATTGCTTCCTCTACTTTGGCTCCGGAACCCACTGACACTTACATCATAGACATGCAGCCGCAGACAAATTATTCCTAAGAGAATGAGTGCTCGTCAAAATAAGTTCCCTACAAAGCCCAGGAAGCATCCCAGAGTCTTTTTACTTTTTCTGGTTGATGCAGGATGCCTCTAGGGCTACCATCTCAGCCATGGTTATTTGCCACAACAGAAAGAGGTTTACAGTATGTGAATGTTAAGCAGAGACATGTTGCTAATGAAATGTTCTTGTTGTTTGCTTCTGCTGGCTGGCAAATGTCATGACCCATATTATTCAATGTGCATTAAAGAAGCTGTCAGTTAAAGTACTGTATATTTGGGGGAAAATATCAGCTGAGTAATTTAAGTTGCTGCAAGGGGATTTACTTTCTTACTGTGTCTTCTGCATTTCATTCTCTTTGCTCTACTCATTCTAGACTAAGAGACTGTCCTCTTGTCAGCTAATATATGTATCCTGTCAGCTTCTATGACACAAGGAATGTAAATTGTCTTTTAATTTCAAAGAATATATAGACAACAGATACAAGGTTGGATTACTAGCAGTGTGGGAGGGAGGTTACCTCTCAAACTGTTACAATCTCTGCTGTTCGTTAGGGCCTGGCTTTATAAAAAAAATAATTAGATTTGGGTTCCTTGGCTGTCCAAATAATAGACTTTCAGTATGAAAAGGACACACAAACAGAAACAAAGACATGGCCTTTGTTGATGCTGCAGGTTGTCAAAATATTCCACTGAAAAAATGCAAAACACCAGATATCCACCAAAACATAAACACATCCATTCCATGGTACCACCAAGCATGGAAAGCCACATTCCAAGAAGGTGACATTTGAGCCTGGGTGCCCATGCAGGAAATATCTAAACCGATCACAGCTCTGGGCACCCTTCCTAGAGCTATGGTAGAGCAGTAGTGGCAGTACCCTGTGCCTTGCACAGCCTATTGTGCAATCTTCTGCCAGATATGATGACATAATGTACTAGGCTGCATTTTTCCTGTGATTGCAGCACTGTGCAATGTGCTGAAAGATTTTCGGATTCCCCTGCACCTGTATCATATCCTGAGGCTACCACTCCTTCCCATGGAAATTGACACAGTGGTGGTGAATTTGGTGAATTCATTGTGGTGAATTTTAATATCAGCTTTTCCATGTGCTTCCTTCAACACTGGATTCTTCTGGAAAGGAAGGAATATAATAGATGCTCATTTCCAGATGAGCTTTGCTTAAGCAACATAGTCCCTGACCCTAAGAGTGTTCCTGTATCTTTGGTTATTCTTTGGTCTTTAACTTGTTTTCTGACTACTGGCTTGTCTATGGGCTTCTGATCCCCATATTGGTTGCTCTAAGTAAAACTATTTTAAATATAGAATCAATAATTTTTCTATAGTTCTGACCAATCTGAATTCCTCTTGTGCATTTTTTGTAATTTTCAGATATGAATCTATGCTTTGATAAAAAAAATACTGAGATTATTGCATATATGAACGCTTCAATGTTACATTTTGTTTCTTTATTCATACAATGTTCTACAATCAAACTGGACCATAATACCATTCATTCAATTAAGAAATGTACATATTTTAAAAATAAATAAATAGCTGACTCAGGGACACTCTCCCACAAACTGTGGTCATGATCCTGCTTAGCAGGCCCGCAACTAGGGTCTGTGTCACCCAGGGCAAACATGGATTCTGCGCCCCTCCGCATGGTCGAGTCCCTCATCCTCCGCAGGGAACAGCGTGGCAGGATGTGGGGGAGGAAGCGGACCATCCCCAGGGGCACTGGGGCTCCCGCCGGCCAGCATGGATAGGGCAGGGGAGGGTGCCAGGGGCAGCCCCGGCATGGCTGAGAAACGCTACCTTCCCCCCGGGAGTGCCCCCCACTGGCGCACTGCACAGCCCAGCGGCTCAGGGGCTGCTCCGGGCAATGGCGGCAGCCCTCCTGGAGCATCGGACTGGCGGGACCACCCTGCTCCTCCCTCCCTCCATGGCGAGCGCTGGTGAATCAAGCACAGTGGGCAGAAAGAGGCGCCTGTGCAGAAGCACTCAGCTCAGCTGCTGGGGTGCGCCTGTGCAGAGGCAGGCTGGGATTGAGGGTGGTGCTTGGCAGACATGGATTGGCTGCAACCTCAGCCAATAGTGAGCACGTGTGAGAGCCGCTCGGCCTCCTCAGGGCAGGGGGCGGGCCAGCCAGCCTGTCTCCATGCTGCCCCGCAGCCAATCACCGCTGGCGAGGGTGGTCCCCTGCTGTTGCATGCTGCGCCCTATTGGCGATCGTGCCAGGAAACAGTCAGTATACAAATACTATTTTGTCATTTTGGCACCCCCCTAGTGCGGCGCCTGGGACACATGCACCGCTTGCCCCCCCCCCCAGTTGCAGCCCTGCTGCTTAGAGATCCTAACTCAAGAAGACAAATATGACATGATAGACATCACTGAAACTTGGCGGAATGACAGTAATTGTTAGCACAAAGCACTGGAAGGCTACAAATTGTTCAAAAGGAACAGACCCAACAGAAAGGATGAGGATTTTACACTTTTTGTAAGGAAGAATAGAGAGGAGGGAGGGGGAGGGAGGGAGAGGGAGAGGGAGAGATGTATTTGGGTAAGAATGAAAGGAGAGAGAACCAAAAGTGATACTTGTGAGGGAGTGAAGCTGGGAAAAGTATCAGCAGCCAGGCAGAAATGCTTCTCCATTTCCCTCATACATTCATTCATTAACTCACAACTTTACTTACGAGTGTTCAAGCCCACATTCCAGCTGCCTGTGATACGTGAGCCACAGCCTGGCGTTTTCAAGGGGACACCAATGTCCAGAGGCAGCCTCACCCCACCCAGGCTCTTAGCTTAGAAAAGCAAATGCTAAGACAGAGTGGGGAGGTAGGCGGAAAGGTGATAAGCAAACAGCATAGAGATGGGGAAGCGGAGGCAACGTCTGGGGATTGGCAGCTATTACAAGTGGGCAAGAGGACTATCATTCGACTGCCAGAACCACAAGTTATGGTGAGAAACATATCCTGGTGGGAGTCCTGCCTCGATCTTGGAGCTTTGCCAGGAGCTCAGTAGAAACTAGAAGAAGAACAACCACACTGAGGCAGCACCTCATCCCAACCTAAGAACATTTGGAAGGAGGCGAAGGCTGTATGCCACTTTACAGATTTATAGACTTTTGCTTGAACTAAGTATTAAAGGACTGAGTATTAAAGACATATTTACATGGCAACATCACCTTGCAAGTCCTAGATGGGTGGAGAGCAATAGTCTGTTGTTGGGGAAGGTGTGTGCTGCAATAAAGCATTTTGTACAGGTTTGCTATGCTGTGGTGTGTCCAGTCCTTGGAAAGCAAAGAACCCTCACAATACCATTGGGAGAGTTTACGTAGGCCATCTGGGTAGGCAGAAGATATGGTTGAGGTCTGTCTGCACCAGATTAGTAGTTTTTCAAAGAGGCATGTGACAGTGATCATGAAATATTTCAATTATTTTGATAACAACTGGGAATCTAACTACCAAGAATCAAAGGTTCAACCAATACTTGTCCTCTTTTGCTTAAAAATTCATTTGTCAGAAGAAAGAATAAGGAGAATAAGGAGGCTGCTATCCTGGACTTCTCACCAACAGGGAGGAATTAGTTGAAGAAGTGAAGGTGACAAGTCCCTTTGGAGAAAGTGATCATGCTTTTCTTGGATTTGTGACATCCAGAGGAGGAACAACTGAAAAGAAACAAATACATTGCATTTCAGAATAGTAGATTTTGAGTAACTCCAAAAGAAGGTAGGTCAAATCTAATGGCTTGAAATCCTGAAGGATAAAAGAATGGAAGAAATTCTTCCAAATGAAATATTGAAGGTACAAACAGTTCCTACAAGAAGGAAAATTGGAAGTACTCTAGAGAGGCTAGTGTGGATGTGTACAGAGTTCTCTAAAACGATGAAGAGAAAAAGTAGGAAATAAAAGGCAAGGAATATAACCAAAGAAGAATACAGGTCAGAAACTAAGGAATTGTGTCAGAAACACTAAAGCTCAAAATAAGTAAGACTAAAAAATAATACTCCCAAAAAGCAAACCAAGGGCTCTTTGGGTATGTTAGAAACAATAGAAAGCCAAAGAGTGTGAAGGTCTGTTGCAAGGAGAAAGGGGTGAAATCAGTGTTTCTCAACCTTGGCAGCTTTAAGAAGTGTGGACTTTGACATGCTGGCTGGGGAATTCTGGGAGCTGTAGTCCACACATCTTAAGGTTCCCAAGGTTGAGAAACACTGGGTGAAATGGAAATATGTGATGGTGAGAGGGCAGACCTTTTAACTCCTGGTTTTGCATCTCTTTTCTCTCAGAAGGGAAAAGGAACCCTAGCTGGTCACCATTATGCACCTGGGGGAATGAGGGAACTGCAGCTTAGGATAAACAAGGAGAAGGTAAGATTAGTTAATTAGCCAATAACCTTAGGTGGTTAGATATTAATTAGCCAATTTTAAAAAAAAGAATCAAGTATATGGGGCCAGATGGCTTACATCCCAGGGTACTGAAGGAATTAGTGGAAGTGTGTGGCATATGGGTTTCATGGCCAGGCTGCTGGCATGGGTCAGCAGAAGGGGAGAGAAGAAAAGGGAGAAGAAGGTCAGGTATGGAGTGCAGTTGTGCTGTCATGAGGGCAGATGAGCAAGGATTGTTGTAGGATAAGGGAGTAGACCAGAGCTTTCCAAACTGTGTGTCGCGACACGTTACTGTGTCGCCGGCAGGGTCTGGGTGTGTTGCCAGATGACCTGGAAGCGCTGATTGGGGGGAAGCCAGAAGAAGAGGCACCCCCACCAATCAGCGCGCGCCAAAGGAGGGCAGAGAGGCGGGCCGAACAGTGCAGACACCAGCCGCTGCCACAAAAGAGTCCCCTTTGGAGTCCCGCCAAGCTCTTGCCGCACCGCCAGAAAGCGCCACTGCCTTGCCTCTCCGCCCCGAGACGAGGCAGGCCCACTCGAGGTCAGGGGCAGCTGGCCAAGCGCGGGTTTCGTGTGAGCGGTTCACGCGACGCCATGTGGGCAGAAGCCTCTCCGCTGGGCAGTGTGTTTGGCTGCCCCCCCGAGATGCAGCTGGAGTGCGCGGGGCTCCCAGTCTGCCACCTCCCTCGCCCGGAACAGCCCTGGAATAACTTAAGAAGTAATTGGGTTTTCCTCCCAGGTTCGCGTTTTTGTTGTTGTTCAGTCGTTTAGTCGTGTCCGACTCTTCGTGACCTCATGGACCATAGCACGCCAGGCCTTCCTGTCCTCCACTGTCTCTCGGAGTTTACTCAAATTCATGTTCATTACATCGGTGATGCTATCTAACCATCTCATCCTCTGCCGTCCCCTTCTCCTTTTGCCTTTAGTCTTTCCCAGCATCAGGGTCTTTTCCAGGGAGTCCTCTCTTCGCATTAGGTGGCCAAAGTATTTGAGCTTCAGCTTCAGCATCTGTCCTTCCAATGAGCAGTCAGGGTTGATTTCCTTTAGGATTGACTGGTTTGACCTCCTTGCAGTCCAAGGGACTCTCAAGAGTCTTCTCCAGCACCACAGTTCGAAAGCATCAATTCTTCGGCGCTCAGCCTTCCTTATGGTCCAACTCTCACAGCCATACATTACTACTGGAAAAACCATAGCTTTAACTATACGGACCTTTGTCGGCAAGGTGATGTCTCTGCTTTTTAATATGCTGTCTAGGTTTGCCATAGCTTTCCTCCCAAGGAGCAAGCGTCTTTTAATTTCATGGCTGCAGTCACCGTCTGCGGTGATCTTGGAGCCCAAGAAAATAAAATCTGTCACTGCTTCCATTTCTTCCCCTTCTATTTGCCAGGAAGTGATGGGACCAGATGCCATGATCTGAGTTTTTTTTAATGTTGAGTTTCAAGCCAGCTTTTGCACTCTCCTCTTTCACCCTCATCAAGAGGCTCTTTAGTTCCTCTTCACTTTCTGCCATTAGGGTGGTATCGTCTGCATATCTGAGGTTGTTGATATTTCTCCCGGCAATCTTAACTCCGGCTTGTGATTCATCCAGCCCGGCATTTCTCATGATGTACTCTGCATATAAGTTAAATAAGCAGGGTGATAATATACAGCCTTGTCGTACTCCTTTCCCAATTTTGAACCAGTCGGTTGTTCCATGTCCGGTTCTAACTGTTGCTTCTTGACCCACATACAGGTTTCTCAGGAGACAGGTAAGGTGGTCTGGTACTCCCATCTCTCTAAGACTTTGCCACAGTTTGTTGTGGTCCACACAATCAAAGGCTTTAGCGTAGTCAATGAAGCAGAAGTAGATGTTTTTCTGGAACTCTCTTGCTTTTTCCATGATTCAGCGAATGTTGGCAATCTGATCTCTAGTTCCTCTGTCTCTTCGAAACCCACCTTGCACTTCTGGTAGTTCTTGGTTCACATGCTGCTAAAGCCTAGCTTGTAGGATTTTGAGCATAACCTTGCTAGCATGTGAAATGAGTGCAATTGTACGGTAGTTTGAACATTCTTTGTTCAAACAACAGCCCTGGAATAACTTAAGAAGTAATTGGGATTTCCTCCCAGGTTCGCGTTTACCGAACTATTACTTTGCATATACAAATATTTATGGGGGGAGGGGACGGTTCCTGGTCCTGGGGTGCTGTGAGAAGAAGCGGCGCCCCCCAAAGAACACCCGGGGCTTCGGGACATTTGCAAAAGTCCCGGATCCGAAGCCCCTGAAGGAGGGAGACAGGCGCTCCCCAAGACGCCCTTTCAAAACTCAATTCCGTGCAGCCAGCAGGACGCCGAGGGAAGGAATGGCGATTAAAGCATTTGCCCGGTGAGGGAGGCGGCGGACCGGGAGCCCCAGGTGCCCCGCGCCTCCAGCTGCATCCCGGGGGAGGAGAGGCGCGGCCTCTGTCTGGCCAAACACATTACCCAGCGGAGAGGCTTCTGCCTGAGCGGCATCACGTGAGCCCCTGAACCCAAATCAGTCAGCATTGAACCTTCTTTTCCATTTCAGGAGCAGCAGGCAGGTGAAGCTAAATCGCAACAACAGGCTTTAATCGCCATTCCTTCCCTCGGCGTCCTGCTGGCTGCACGGAATTGAGTTTTGAAAGGGCGTCTTGGGGAGCGCCTCTCTCCCTCCTTCAGGGGCTTCGGATCCGGGACTTTTGCAAACGTCCCGAAGCCCCGGGTGTTCTTTGCGGGGTGCCGCTTCTTCTCGCAGCACCCCAGGACCAGGAACCGTCCCCTCCCCCCATAAATATTATTTGGATATGCAAGGCAATAGTTCGGTAAATGCGGGGCAGGGTTTTCAGGCAAGAGCCAATCGCATGGGCTGGGGGGCAGAGTTTTCAGGTAGGAGCCAATCGCGTGGGCCAGGGGGCGGGGTTTTCTGGCGGGAGCCAATCATGTGGGCCGGGGGTGGGGTTTTCAGGTAGGAGCCAATCGCGTGGGCCAGGGGGCGGGGTTTTCTCGCCGGAGCCAATCACGTGGACCGGGGGCGGGGAGCCCTGTTATTACTGTGTCGCAAAATGATGCATGTCTAAAAGGTGTGTCACCAACATGAAAAGTTTGGAAAGCTCTGGAGTAGACATTGTCTGTTGCCCCAGAAGGCAGGACCAGAACCAATGGGTTAACACTACAAGGAAGGGAGGTATCAGGCTAAGTATCAGGAGGAACTTCTTAATTGTATAAGCTGTCAGACAGTGGAACAGACTGCTATATGAAGTGATAAGTTCTTCTTTGCAGAGCTATTTAAACTAAGGCTGGATGGTCATCTATCAAAGACGCTCTAGTGAATACTGCATGTTGCAGGGAGTTGGACTAGATCCATAAAGTCTTTTCTAACCCCACGATTCTCTTATTTGCACTAGAAAAGCTTCTCTGCCTTTATTTATTTATTTATTTTCTATCCCATCTTTATTATTTTTATAAATAACTCAAGGCGGCGAACATACCTAATACTTCTTTCCTCCTCCTATTTTCCCCAGAACAACAACCCTGTGAGGTGAGTTGGGCTGAGAGAGAGTGACTGGCCCAAAGTCACCCAGCCGGTTGTCATGCCTAAGGCAGGACTAGAACTCACAGACTCCTGGTTTCTAGCCCAGCACCTTAACCACTAGACCAAACTGGCTCTGTCTTTACCATAACTTCACTGGAAACTTTCCTCTTTTTTTTGGAGATAGCCTGCATGCAGAGGACATTCCAGATTTGGAATCTAAGTGAGTGGGAGTTTGCTTTCCCTTGGGGGCCTAATATGATTTAGCCCTCCCCTGGAAGCTTCCCTTCTAATCAGACAGCAGATTCCAAATCAGGAACAGGGTCTTGTTCCTTTGTTGTCAGCTATGGTTCTGATCAAACACTTATGTTAAATTATGAAAGCATACACTCTTAAATTGTTAGATAGTGCCATATCTAGTGGCACTTACTGATGCCCATATTCATTGGTTTGGGTATATTTGCAGAATGGTTATAGCACACTTGCCTAAGTGACTGCTGGAAATATGATGTCCACCTGGCTGAATCATGGCAGTTATATTCTAATGTCACCAAATTTCTCACTTGTTCAGTTCAGAGACTGAACAAGTATATTCAGGGACTTATAACCCATGGTTGTCATAGCTCCAATAGACTGTGCTGCCTGTGCTAGAGTGCATGAATGAATGATGCCCATATTCACTTAAGCAAAATATTTCACAGTATCCATCTTGACGTTGGTGTGTGTGTATACACACACACACACACACACACACACACACATTATTTTGCATAATTTTTATATGCAGAAACACTGTATGTATTTTTAAAATGGGCTAGATTCCTAGAATTTATATTTCACTTGGTGAATCCAGAAGCTTCTTTTACCACCTAAGCCTTGTGGTTGATGTTGGACAAATCCCATATGTGGCTAAAGATTTTCTAGTTCACAGTGGTACAGCATACCAAGTTACTTCCAAATCAGGCCCTGGGATTCAAGACAAAGACCCAATTTGTTTCCTTAAACATTTTAGAAATGTACAGATATTCAGAATTAATTAAATGTTCTTCTAACATTTGTTGAGAACTCAAGCTGCTTGTGTGTTTCTGAATAAACTTGGCTTTACGTTTTGTTATACACAATTTATATACAATAGGGAAGGGGAGGGAAGGGGAGAGAAGATAAGAGATTTCCCTGAACCATTATTTAAATAAACTCTGACATCATCATTGTTTCAGCTTAGAAGGATAAGTTAGGACTGTGTGAAGGCAGAATTCAAATGTCAACCCATCACTTACTTTATTGAAGCATGAAGTAATGTCTGCTTGCCTTGC
Source organism: Charina bottae (assembly GCA_023362775.1). Taxonomy (NCBI): domain Eukaryota; kingdom Metazoa; phylum Chordata; class Lepidosauria; order Squamata; family Charinaidae; genus Charina; species Charina bottae. The sequence continues at coordinate 79,337,676 of JALMGJ010000001.1, read as the reverse complement.
TGAGGGGAAGAATGTCTGATTCATGAGATCAATGGCAGTTCTCCAGTAATGATATATTTTTGAGATGCTTCAGGTTGAAAGAGAGCAGAAGTCTGAGATAAATCTGATGAGGCAAAAAGAGGGGGGGGGGAATTAGACATTTTCTGCTGGCTTGCCAAAACTACCAAGACCATATTAAAACTCTGCTTCCTATATGAAGGAGGGCAGAGAGGAGAGGATAATTTAAATCACTGGGGGGGGGGGAATCTTGATTTCCAGACAGCATTGTATGAAAATTTTAAGTGGTCTTTGAAAATAAAATTGAATGAATGAGGGATTCGGATAAAACAGACCTGGGGTGAACATGTAACTGATCAGACCTATTGTCATGTGACACCTTAGGCTTGGAAGATTTGTGAGTTTCAGTTGAACTGACTACCAGTAATTATTACCATATCTCAAATTCTGTGATATCCAGAAATTAATTTAGATCAGTACAAGAACTGGTTTAAAACATTTGCTTGGGGACACTGCAGAAGCCATTAGATTGTTATCATGTCCCATCATAGCCCCAGTTTCAGCATCCCTCCCTCTCCCCCACGATTTCCAATATTGGTAGATTATAGTAAAGGGGATTGATGACAAATTCTTCCTCTTGCCAGAACTTGTTTCAATGTTGAATGGTGGAAAGCAAGAGATTCTGGGGCCATTGGAACATTTTTGGTGGTGGTGGTGGGGAATAGAAACAAGTTACATAAATAATAGGTGGAGAATTGTCTAGTTATTCTACTGTAAAAACAGGTCATTTACCATGTACGTAAGAGAGGCTTTTCTCAGTAGTATTACTCTGAATTTGGGGAACCCTCCTATGGAAAATATGCCTCCTGCCACCATTGTATTTGTGTGTGTAAGAGAAAGAGAGAGAGAGAGACAGACGAACATTAAAGCCATTTGATTTACATCGGCATTTAGAGGAAAATTATATTTAAATCTGTATTTAAGCTGATTGGTTTAGTCTTAAACCTCTCAATTATGTTTAGATTTTCTGTTGCTTTATTTTATTGAATGTTTAATCTCTTTATACACTTCCAAGATATCATTTTTAGGATAATGGGGTGGAATGTAAATTTCTGAAATAAATAAATAAATACTTTGCTTTGATTCAGAACAACCAAATGTGTTCATTGGACACAAAGGAGATGGAGCACCTGTTGTTTGGATTCTGCCATGTCTTATCTGGTTATAGAAATCATTATGTCAGAAGCGCGCTAACCTTATGCTTTTGTGTTGCAAGAATTGAAATCTTTAAGTGAATCATCTTTCAGTTGAAGAAAATGAAAGTGAAAGAAGATGCTAACAGAGGCAATGGAGAATGGAAAGCACTCAGTTTTATATAATATTGACACAAATTTAAATATTAAAGAAGAAACCAGTATGCAGAATAGATATAAAGAAGCACATGCACAGTAGCCAGAAGATATGCATGTGTAATGCATGTATAGAAACTCTTTTAGCTACCAAAGCTGCAGGAAGAAAAGTCTGTAGCTTGAATCATGTCAACTGGATTTCTATTTTCTCAGTGGAAACGTTTCGCTCCTTATCTAAGGAGCTTCTTCAGTCTGAGCAAAGTTAGTAAGGGAATCCTTAAATATGTTTCTAGGTGGCTGTGTGACCTTGCACCTGGGGCTAGGTCATGGTTATTTTGAGATGTTATTTCTAAGTCCCTTTATCATCTAAAGGAGGATCGTTAAGATTACCATGCTGCTGTTGAGCTTGCGAAATGGTCTTAATCTTCCTAGGCACAGAAGACAAAGCAGGAAGGAAAATAGGGGAAAGATTGTGCCTGAGGCCCCACCTCTATTCAAGGAAGGATTTTCCAAGTTGGCATAAATGGATTCCTTGACCCCTCTCTCAAACCACCTATCTTCTCTGTCTAAAATGTGAACATTAATGTCCTCAAATGAGTGTCCTTTTTCCTTTAGATGAAGATAAACTGCTGACTCTGGTCCTGTGGTGTTACTTCTCCTGTGTTGGGCCATCCTCCTGTACAAAAGTTGTTTGGTTTCTCCAATGTAGAGTTCAGAGCACTCCTCACTGCACTGGATTGCATACACTACATTGCTTTTCTTGTGTTTTGGAGTTTGATCTTTGGGGTGTACAAGCCTCTGTCTCAGTGTGTTGGTGGGTTTGAAATATACAGGTATGTGGTGTTTGCCAAATATCCTTTTTATCTTTTCAGACACGCCAGCCATGTAAGGAATTTCACCTGGGTCAAAATCAAGGCCCAGGAAGTACAGGCCTTCACGGACCATATAAACACTATAGATGCCAACATTAGGTTCACCAGAGAAGACACCAAGGACAACAGACTGGCATTCCTAGACTGTGAAGTCCTCATTGGGACCGGTGGCAAGCTAGAAATAGGGATCTACAGGAAATAGCACAGGTATAGCTAAGAGATTATGCAGCAACAACCATACTGAGTTGTGATGATGCCAAAATGACAACACAAATCTGGTTTTTTTTTCCTGCATGTCTTTTTCTCCACAGTCCCTGGCCAGATCCAGTTTGTTTTCAAACTCAGTATTTCTTTTGTGGGTTTTTTCCCATTGTACCACATTTGGTCCAGTTCTATACAATTTTCCTGCTGATGAACAGTCAGAGTCCCTTTAGATAATGTCTTTCCAAGATTTCATTCTATTGGAAATAATGGTATTGGTAATGGAACTTTGGCAATTCAGGAAGAAACAGTCTATTGAAGAGATATTGAAGGTTTGAATGAGCCCCAAATTGTACCATATGTTTGTTGTAGTGATTAAAGTGATGGATTAGGACTGGCGACACCTAGGTTAATCTTTCTAGGTCATAGATGAGGAATGTAGAGGCTTTGGCCAATCACTCTCTCATAGACCAACCTTGCACACTGGAGGAAGATGCTCATGGAGGGAAGGCAGAGTATAAATCAATCAAACGAATAAACATGCATCCAGTACCCACTTGAGTAATATCAACATCAACATCATATCCCCATTAAATAATGCATTAATCCCCTCTGGTCATGTTTCATGAAGTGTCATTTTCTTGTTGAAAGAAAAACAGTTGAAACCTCCGATTCCCTCTTTCCACCTCAGCTTTGAACAGGCTTTGATGCCTATCATTGCCATTAAACTTAATTGCTGACTTGGTTTCATCTTCTATTCAATTTGCTAGTAGTTTTATGTTTCTACCTTAATTAATTCATAACAAATTGTGGCAAGTTCTTGGTGGTATGGGGATACCAAGTCATCTTGTCTGCCTCCTGAGGAATCTATATAACGACCAAGTAGCAACGGTAAGAACAGAGCATGGAACAACGGACTGGTTTAAGATTGGGAAAGGAGTACGACAGGGTTGTATACTCTCACCCTACCTATTCAACCTGTACGCAGAACACATCATGCAACGTGCTGGGCTTGAGGAATCCAAGGCTGGAGTTAAAATTCCTGGAAGAAACATTAACAATCTTAGATATGCAGATGATACCACTTTGATGGCTGAAAGCGAGGTGGAGTTGAGGAGCCTTATGACGAAGGTGAAAGAAGAAAGTGCAAAAGCTGGGTTGCAGTTAAACCTCAAAAAAACCAAGATTATGGCAACGAGCTTGATTGATAACTGGCAAATAGAGGGAGAAAAAGTGGAGGCAGTGACAGACTTTGTATTTCTAGGTGCAAAGATTACTGCAGACGCTGACTGCAGCCAGGAAATCAGAAGACGTCTACTTCTTGGGAGGAGAGCAATGGCAAATCTTGATAAAATAGTTAAGAGCAGAGACATCACACTGACAACAAAGGTCTGCATAGTTAAAGCAATGGTACTCCCTGTAGTAACCTATGGCTGCGAGAGCTGGACCATAAGGAAGGCTGAGCGAAGGAAGATAGATGCTTTTGAACTGTGGTGTTGGAGGAAAATACTGAGAGTGCCTTGGACTGCAAGAAGATCAAACCAGTCCATACTCCAGGAAATAAAGCCAGACTGCTCACTTGAGGGAATGATATTAAAGGCAAAACTGAAGTACTTTGGCCACATAATGAGAAGACAGGATACCCTGGAGAAGATGCTGATGCTAGGGAAAGTGGAAGGCAAAAGGAAGAGGGGCCGACCAAGGGCAAGATGGATGGATGATATTCCGGAGGTGACGGACTCAACCATGGGGGAGCTGGGGATGGTGACAGCCAACAGGAAGCTCTGGCGTGGGCTGGTCCATGAAGTCACGAAGAGTCAGAAGCGACTGAACGAATAAACAACAACACCTTAATTGTTATCATATTGTCATCCCCTTTGGGCATCTTTGTGACTTATAGGCAGAATACAAACATATTTTAAAAATTCTTTTTGCCTTTGGATATAGCTTAAGAGCAGAATAAAGGGACACACCTTTCCGAAAATGGAAGTGCCCCTTCTATCCATGATTCAGTCTGTTTGCTGATTCGGTATAAGCTTCCACTGGAATAATGGGGTTATTTTTATTGATTCCTTCCGTGCCTCCCCAAAGAGGCTGTGGAAGGTTGCTTAGGCAAGTAGCAGTGCCTTCCTACTTCTTCCAGTGGGTTGCCTCCCAAATGTAACTCCATTAATAAGAAATCTGGACCTAATCCACTATAAACAATAGTGTATGTATAGACCTTGTTCATTTTTCTATTAAGTTCCTTGAAACTTGTTTCATTTGGGGGATATCTTTTTTCTAAGGCCATGCTTGGCATTCTCCGTGATATTCTGCCATCTCATCTCTCAACCCCATTACCCTGAAGGATTCTACTTTACATACTGTTTAAATCCCAGCTTGATAATGTAGAGGAAAGAGGGAAAAGAGCTTAATCTTATATGTTAGTTTAGGATTATGGGGTCATGCTGCATAAGGCTTTTGTAAAGGAATTTTGAGCGGCTTAAGCAAATCAATAGGTCAGCTTCTCATGGAGCAGATTAAGTTGCTGCAAAAGCTGTGTTTTAATGAGTCAACGGAGGCTATTTCCCTAATAGCTTCTGTTATTTTGCATGGATATTTATCATTATCATTATCACCACTCATTCTAGTGAGCACCAAGAAAGCTGCCTATTCGTCACTGTGAAAGGAGCCACGATATACAATATATCACACCGTTACTTTTTAATAGGCTGTGAAGTTCTTGAGCATGATTTATCTATTTTCCCCATATTTTGGTAATTTGATGAAAGTTCTTCCATATAATAGACATATTTCATTCCCTGCCTATTTTCTCCCTTATCTCAGCTTCAGATTTTGTCTTCAGCAGCAGCCAACACTACCTACCTTAGAACAACCATCTTATTTTTATCATCTCAGACGCAAGTTGTACTTTATTTTCAGTAAAACTGTTGAATATGAGACAAGGGATGTTGGAAAAAGGATGTAGTCAATCTGATTTCGGTGTTGACCATCTAGTGAAATCATGTATATCCATGTCGTCTTTCCGGTTGCTGGAAGAGAGTGCTTGTTATGCACAGTGAATTGTCTTGGCAAAATTCAGCCTATGTCCCACTTCATTTTGTTCTCCCAGACCATGCTTGCCTGTAATTCCAGGTGTCGTTTGACTTCCCACCTTAGCATTCCAGTCTCCTGTAATGAAAATAACATCTCTTTTTGGTGTATTATCCAGTATCTGCAGTAGATGCTGCAGATCCTCATAGAACTGATCTACTTCTGCTTCTTCAGCATCTGTGGTTGGGGCGTATATTTGGATCACTGTGATGTTAAATGGCTTACCCTGAATTTGAATTGAGATCATTCTATCGTTTTTTGGATTGTATCCAAGCACTGCTTTAGCCACTTTATTATTAACTATGAAAGCTACTCCATTTCTTCTGTGGTCCTCTTGTCCACAGTAGTAATTCTGGTGGTCATCTGATGTGAAGTGGCCCATTCCAGTCCATTTCAGTTCACTGACACCTAAAATGTCTATATTTAATCTTGCCATCTCACCAATAACCACATCCAATTTGCCCCGGCTCATAGATCTTACATTCCAGGTTCCTATGGTGTGTTGATTTTTAGAACATCGGATTCGTCGTTCACCACCAGCACTGGTGGCCGCTAGCGATCTTTTCGGCTTTGAGCTAGCTGCGTCATCACATCTGGGGCTAGTTGAACTTATCCTCTGTTCCTCCCCAGTAGCATTTTGACCAGCTTCCGACCTGGGAGTCCCGTCTTCTGTTGGTATACTGACATATCTCTGGTTGTACTGATCCATTTAGTTTTCATGGCAAGAATACTGGGGTGGGTTGCCATTACCTTCCCCAGGGATCATGTTTAGTCTGACCTCTCTGCCATGACCTTCCCGTCTTGAGTGTCCCTTCACGGTTTAGCTCATGGCATCATTGAGGTGCTCAAGCTCCAGCACCACGAGAAGGTAACAATCTCCTTTGCTGGAGAGGTATATATATACCCAGGATTTAATCTTGGCCCTTACCATGCAAAGGGCATTATCAATTTAAATAAGCCCAACGAGCTATCAGGATATTTTAAATATATTTATATTTATATATTTATATTTATATTTATATTTATATTATTTATATTTATATTTATTTATATTTATATTTATATTTATATTATTTATATTTATATTTATATTTATATTTATATTTATATTTATATTTATATTTATAATTTTTTATATTATTTATATTTATATTTATATATATATTTATATTTATGTGTGTGTGTGTGTACATGAAGCAAAATAAAATTGATAGTTTTTTAAGAATCTAAGCTTGTGCTCATTAAAAATTTAAATATGAAACAGGGAAATGTTAGTGCAAAATGAACACGGGAAAAGCTCTCCATTAGAGCCTTGTATAATTCAGATTTCTGTCGGAATAATATATTCATAAAATTTCAATTATATATACCATGGATACACAACAGCAACTTCCTCTGGGTATTCCTAATGTGTAAAATTACAGAAAAATGTTCTGCTATCTTTTTTCAGGAATATCCACAGAGTATTTCAGAGCAGTTTTTTTCTTTCAATCTGTGTAAATGGAAGCATAATCCCTAGAGGTGGGGATCTTTCTGCAGTCAAAGGCTGTGTTCCATTGGAAGTAGCCTATTTCAGCAGGTCATGCTTTATTTTTGCCCTAAGTATGGATTCATCATTTGCAGGGATTTCCATGAAGCAATGCCAAAGACTACAGGTTGCTTACCTCCATTCTACACCACAAAAAGATAAAATTCCTGCTTCATCAGGCCAAAATCCATAGTTCAACACACTGTCTTCAACAGTGGACAATCAAAAGGCTCAAGGAACCTTCACTATCTTTTCCCTATTCACTTTACATCATTTCCATATTGGGAATGATGAGCAGGGGTGTAATCCATGTATGGAAATAAGGATTAATTTCTCTCCTAACTCAGGAGCTGTCCCAGGTTGCACAATATGGAAAGGATCCACTCTGCACTGAGTGCTATTCCCTTGTATTTCTACAATGTCATTGTCCTTCCATAGTCCTTCTTTAGCTGAGCTTGTTAACTTACAGCTCAGCTACAGAGCAGAGCAAACCACTGTGAGAACAGTCCTCCAGCATTAACTTCTGAACCATGGGATGAGTAGTTTCCCATTGGTGGGTACTATCTCCTCATTCTACCTCCTGCGTTTGAAACCTTCCTACCTCACTGTTAAAGTCAAGGCACTTAGACATCTTGCTACGATTGTACTGGGCCTAAACTGAGCTAGGGATTTTTTTTCCTATTGTGAAAATAATTTCAGTAAGTCAAAGACAAGAATAGGAAATAGAATGTTGGCCAGATGCTGATTTTTATGTTCCCCCATTAGTCAGCTGGTAGAATCTTGTTTGTCTCATGAAAAACTTTGTCCCTGGAGCATATAGCAATGCCGAAGCCTCCCAAAATATAGGATGAAAATGTTTGAGTGAGGAGAGGAACTGGCAGCTGTATGGATATACTGTTAAAACAATGCTCACAAAAGTAAGGGACCTGAAATAGAAGAAATGGAATCAAAAGAAAGGCTGAGTTCAGAGGAGGGAGGCAAATTACAACATGTACATCATTATGTTAACACACAAATAATGTTAGTGATGTACTTGCATCAAATCCCATGATGCCATTATATAATCATACCTTTTGCTGGATAACTTCATGATGCATGCATTGTTAGTTTGATATTATCATGGCTTGTTACAGACATTGCTGATTGCAAGATACATGATGGGGGGAAGGTCACTGAAGTTTCCCTTGGATGTCCAAGGTCTTCTAAGAACAAATAAAGTTATTCTAGAAGGAAGGTCTCAAGAGAAGGAGATTGAATAAGCTTAAGTGATTTTATTTTCAGTTCAGCCAAGCCCTTTAGTTCAATCTTTTATATTAACATCATTGCCTTTTTCATCTGTCATTTGATATTGGAATATTTATTGTAGTTGCCATGATAGTGGGGAATCTTGATAGCTGCATACCAACCTAAGACTGGTTTAAGTTGCCTCATATCTGTCAACCCATACAGGTAGTCCTCACTTAACGACTGTTCGTTTAACGATGGTCCGAAGTTGCAACAGCCTCTGAAAAAGTGCTTTATGAGTTGTACTCACACTTACGACTGTCGCAAAATGTCACACCATCCCTGCAGTCATGTGATAGCAATTCGGGCACTTGGCAGCCAGCTTGCATTTATGACCAGCTGTAGCATCCTGTGGTCACATGATTGCAATTTGCGACCTTTTTTTGCCAGTTTCCGGCAAAAAAGTCCATTGGGGAAGCTGGATTTGCTTAATGACTGTGGTGATTTGCTTAATGACCATTATAAAAATTAAAAACCGCCCAGAGTCTACCACGGTAGAGATGGGCGGGGATAAATCCAAATAATAAATAATAAAAATTTTTAAAAAATTAATTAATTAATTTTTATCCTGCCTTTATTATTTTTATAAATAACTCAAGGTGGAGAACATACCTAATACTCCTTCCTCATCCTGTTTTCCCCACAACAGCAACCCTGTGAGGTGAGTTGGGCTGAGAGAGTGACTGGCCCAAGGTCACCCAGCTGGCTTTCATGCCTAAGGCGGGACTAAAACTCACAGACTCCTGGTTTCTAGCCCAGCACCTTAACAACTAGACGAAACTGGCTCTATATACATATACATTCTTCACCCTGGTTGCCAAGAATGTGAAAGGAAAACATGGAGATTTATATGCATAATGATAATGCATCATGTGACAAGCATTTTTAAATATGATGGCCTAGTCATGGCAGGCTCTAAATCACTTTCCTGTGGTGATTGTAACATGTTCTCAGACTTTCACTTCTGCTTCTCCAATTCCATCTCAAGTTTCTCTTTGGTAACATATTCTCACATCATCCTGCATTAAACAAACAAACCACTTTGCAGTGGTAGTTTATATTCATCATTTCTTTGATTACTTGAATTTATGGCTGCATCCATTTGGAATTAGATACTATGTGCCCCCATTGCAGAGTGGAGGCTAACTATTCATTAATTTCAGCATAATTGATACTCAAATTAAGTGTAATTGCAGTTTCAATGTGCTGTCTAGAATAGAATTGTTGTTAAAAGAGGAAGGTACATCTGGATTCCAGGTGGCCTTGTTTAGAGAGTATGGAAATTGAGGGGGAAATCCAATAGGAAAAAAATATTGTCGAAGGCTTTCACGGCCGGAGTTCAATGGCTGTTGTGGGTCTTCCGGGCTGTGTGGCCGTGTTCTGGAAGTTGTGGTTCCTAACGTTTCGCCAGCATCTGTGGCCAGCATCTTCAGAGGGCAGGAGCACAGATAGAATTTTGCTTCTATCTATCCAGAGATTTTGCTTCTATCTGTGCTCCTGCCCTCTGAAGATGCTGGCCACAGATGCTGGCGAAACGTTAGGAACCACAACTTCCAGAACACGGCCACACAGCCCGGAAGACCCACAACAGCCAAGGAAAAAAATAGCTTGTACAAGCAAATATGAGTATCAAAAATCAGTGACTGTCAGACAACGAAGGATTTTAAATCTGTTCTGAGGAATCTGGATTTTGTTTATAAATTTCAGTTTGTTTTCTGGCTGCTTGGGACAGAGATTGTCTGTCACATCCTACACCACTATTTTTGTCCTACCATGCACCTGATAAATGCCCTGTTGTCCTCTGAGCTTGCTGCTATCCTCCCAGGTTTAACTGATGGGACACAGGTGAATGAATCTTTCCCTTCAAAGTTATAAACACTCTCTAAGCACAACAAACCTTCACCCTCTCTGCTTGAAATGTGATAGCTTTTATCTCCATTGTTAGAGCAATGAGGCCTGCAAACCTCATCAAATTTTATTCAGAAAAAACAAACTTAATGACTCTTTTCCACAAAAAGCAAAATTAACCTGAATTAAAAAGAACCTAACAACAAAACCCCTACCTCTGTTTCTTTGTAATTTACCATTATGCACTCTTTCCAAATTGCTTATTGTTCCTGAAAATTTCATATCATTGTTTTGAAAAGACAAATACATTATTACCATTTGTGTGTTTTCTGAGGCTGGTTAATGGGATGCATGAATCCTGGTTCCAATTGGCCTTAGTCAAAATAGGAAGCCTCCCATTAGCTCTTAGACAGACTGGATTCATTTCTGATGCTCCAAATTGGGCATAAAGTGAACCTTGTAGTCAACACATAATATTCTACTATATTCATCTGAACTTGTTCCATCTAATCATGTGATATCTGGTTAATATTTGTGAAAATATGGTGTTATGTATATTTCTCAAGATAGCCAGCAAAACATATACTAAACCATTTGGAGCTATGTCAAATAGATAGATATAGATGATATAGATATAGATATAGATATAGATATAGATATAGATATAGATATAGATATAGATATAGATATAGATATAGATGATATAGATATAGATAACCCAGATCATGGCATCTTGTCCCATCACTTCCTGGCAAATAGAAAGGGAAGAAATGGAAGCAGTGACAGATTTTATTTTCTTGGGCTCCAAGATCACCGCAGACAGTGACTGGAGCCATGAAATTAAAAGACATTTGCTCCTTGAGAGGAAAGCTATGGCAAACCTAGACAGCATATTAAAAAGCAGAGACATCACCTTGCCGACAAAGGTCCGTATAGTTAAAGCTATGGTTTTTCCAGTAGTAATGTATGGCTGTGAGAGTTGGACCATAAGGAAGGCTGAGCGCCGAAGAATTGATGCTTTTGAACTGTGGTGCTGGAGAAGACTCTTGAGAGTCCCTTGGACTGCAAGGAGGTCAAACCAGTCAATCCTAAAGGAAATCAACCCTGACTGCTCATTGGAAGGACAGATGCTGAAGCTGAAGCTCAAATACTTTGGCCACCTAATGCGAAGAGAGGACTCACTGGAAAAGACCCTGATGCTGGGAAAGACTGAAGGCAAAAGGAGAAGGGGACGGCAGAGGATGAGATGGTTAGATAGCATCACCGATGTAATGAACATGAATTTGAGTAAACTCCGAGAGACAGTGGAGGACAGGAAGGCCTGCCGTGCTATGGTCCATGAGGTCACGAAGAGTCGGACACGACTAAACGACTGAACAACAACGATATAGATAGATATTGATATAGATATAGATATAGATATAGATATAGATATAGATATAGATATAGATATAGATATAGATATTATTTATATTTATATTTATATTTATATTTATATTTTTATATTATTTATATTATTTATATTTATATTTATATTATTTATATTTATATTATTTATATTTATATTTATATTATTTATATCATTTATATTTATATTTATATTATTTATATTTATATTTATATTATTTATATTTATATTTATATTTATATTATTTATATTTATATTATTTATATTTATATTTATATTTATATTTATATTTATATTTATATTTATATTTATATTTATATTTCTTCCTAGTGTTTTTCCCACAGTTGCAGGGTCCGGATCAACCAAATGCTGATCTGTTGGTTGTGGCAGGAATTGACCGACTGGCTTGTTGCCCGAACCTGACATTGTGGGCTGAGGGAGAGTGACTGGCCCAAAGTCCCCCAGCCAGCTTTCATGTCTAAGGCAGGAGCAGAACTCACAGACTCCTGGTTTCTAGCCCAGCACAATAACCACTAGACCAAACTGTCTCTTTTATGTCTTTGTGTTTGTATGTGTGTGTATATAATAACTTTATTAATCAAAGAGTATATCTGTAGCTCAGGGTTGAACTGTGGAGTCCATGGTGCTCTCTGAGCTTTGTTGTTTTCTTGCAGACGTTTCATTGCCAGGCTAGGCAACATCTTCAGTGCGAAAAGGGAGTGGGACTTGCTCTCTGTTTATATACCCTGGCTTGTCCTGCCTGTGTTGGTGGGGGTGTTGTACTCTCTTTAGTAGTACCTTGATTGGGTTGTTGTTTGCTGCTTGGTTGATTGACTGAGTTAATAGTTCCTTGATTAGGGTCTATCTCTAAAAACAGGAGTTATCTACAATATACAGTGTAAGGACTGTAATAGCCACTATGTAGGACAGACTGGCAGAAGATTAGCAGAATGCATCCATGAACACCAACTAGCAGTCAGAAGACATGATGAAAACTCCTTAATCTCACAACACATGGACAGACTTAACCATAATTTCAATTGAGCATCTTAAACCAATCCAAATCCAAAAATGCTAGAGAATTCCTGGAAGCTTGGCACTCAGACAAAGCAGCCATCAACAGACACATAGAGGTAAACAACATTCACATACCATTCATAAGAGACAATAGAAAAGACAGAAGACCAGAACACCTCTTTGCCAGCAATCAACAACAAGATAGGCAAAGATTAAAAGCAAGATTAGCAGCAGAGGAGCAATCAAACAACACAATAGACCCTAATCAAGGAACTATTAACTCAGTCATTCAACCGAGCAGCAAACAACAACCCTATCAAGGTAATTCGAAGGAGAGTACAACACCCCTACAGGCAGGACAAGCCAGGGTATATAAACAGAGAGCAAGTTCCACTCCCTTTTTGCACTGAAGATGTTGCCTAGCCTGGCAATGAAACGTCTGCAAGAAAACAAGGCTCAGAGAGCACCATGGACTCCACAATAACTTTATTGATTAGTCAATTGACCATATCATATCAAAGCTATGGGCACGAGCCACAATAAGATACAGTAAAATAAGATAAAATAGACTAAGGTAATACAAAATAAGATAAGATAACATAAAGATAAAAGAGTAGGATAAAATAGTACAAGATAAAATAGAATGCAGAGACATAAAATAAGATGAATATTAAAATACAAAACAGTATGTGTTTAATGTATTGTCGAAGGCTTTCACGGCCGGAGTTCAATGGCTGTTGTGGGTCTTCCGGGCTGTGTGGCCGTGTTCTGGAAGTTGTGGTTCCTAATGTGTTTAGATGAATTCATCACCTTTACATGCAACCACAATGTGTTCTATAAAATGTGTTCTAAGTTGGACAGCCCTAACAGTTCTAATAACTACATATGTCATTGGCAATCACTCGTAGCCGAGTAAGATTGTCTTCTAAGGGTAAAATTTAAACAGTGGATCCGTAAGTGGCTGTAAAGGCCAATTCTGGATCTGCACAACCTCCCACAATGAGGGCATAGATTTCCAGGTGGGAGACGGTCATGGTGAGGGTTTGCTTGACGTGCCTTCCTTTTAGCTCTTTTTTCCCTTTCGCCCTGTACTCGTGCTTCTTCAAAGTCCATAGCGCCTTTAATAAAGGCTGACCTCCAATTGAAACGCTCATGAGTTAGGGCTTCCCAGTTTTCAATGCTGATATTACATTTTTTTAAATTTAGCTTTGAGAGTATCTTTGAATCTCTTTTGCTGTCCACCAATATTCCATTTTCCATTCTTAAGTTGGGAGTAAAGTAGCTGCTTTGGAAGACGATGGTCAGGCATTCGAACAACATGGCCGGTCCAGCGAAGTTGATGTTGGATTATCATTGTTTCAGTGCTGGTGGTTTTCGCTTCTTCTAATACGCTAACATTAGTCCGCCTATCTTCCCAAGTAATTTGCAGAATTTTTCGGAGGCAGCGTTGATGGAATCTTTCAAGAAGTTGGAGGTGGCGTTTGTAGAGGGTCCATGTTTCACAGGCGTACAGAAGGGTTGGTAGTACAATGGCTTTGTAAACAAGCATTTTGGTCTCCCTGCGAATGTCCCGATCCTCAAACACTCTACGCTTCATTCGGGAGAAAGCTACACTCGCAGAGCTCAGGCGATGCTGAATTTCAGCGTTGATGTCGGCTTTTGTAGATAGATGGCTGCCGAGATAAGAAAAGTGGTCGACATTTTCTAGTGACACACTTTTAAGCTGGATTGATGGCGCTGTGGAGGGATTGGTTCAAACTTGCTGGTAAAGCACTTTAGTTTTTTTAATGTTAATTGAGAGGCCGAGCTTTTCATATGCTTCTGCAAAGATGTTTAGGATAGTTTATTCTACTACATATGTACTGTATTTATGCCCTGAAGGAAATAAGATAATCTTTTGTCCCAGTCCCAGTATATGGTTCTGTCCAGAAGTGTCTGTAAATACTGAGCCCTTGCTAGGGTGTATAATTGACAGGTGAATAGGACATGCACAATGTCTTCTATTTCTGGTGCTCCACAAACACACTTTCTCTCAGAATGTGGCATTTGGTGGAATTGTCCCTATTTAACCATAGAATCTAGCTGCTAAAATCTTGCTCTGGTAAAGTCCTATAGCATTGAGTCAAACTCATTGTCAAGTATTTTTCTGTTTGAAAAGACATTTTATTCTTGGCCAGCCATTTCAACGACCTGGTGTTTGCAAGTGACTCAGTATCAGTTTGGGCATTAACATCAAGACTGTAAAGTCCTTGTTGCTCTCTGAGCCTTGTTGTTTTCTTGCAGACGTTTCATTGCCAGACTAGGCAACATCTTCAGTGCGAAAAGGGAGTGGGACTTGCTCTCTGTTTATATACCATGGCTTGTCCTGGTTGTGTTGGTGGGGGTGTTGTTCTCTCCTTGGTAGTTCCTTGATTGGGCTGTTGTTTGCTGCTTGGTTGATTGACTGAGTTAATAGTTCCTTTATTAGGGTATATTGTGCTGTTTGCTTGTTCCTCTGGTGCTAATCCTGGTGTTAATCTTTGCCTATCTGGTTGTTGATTCCTGGCAAGGAGGTGTTCTGGTCTTTTGGCTTTTCTATTGTCTCTTATGAATGGTATGTAAATGTTTTTGTCTGTTGATGGCTGCTTTGTCTGAGTGCCAAGCTTCCAGGAATTCTCTAGTGTTTTTGGATTTGTCTTGGTTTAAAATGCTCACAGTTTCCCAGTTATAAGTATGGCTGAGTCTGTCCATGTGTTGTGAGATTAAGGAGTTTTCATCGTGTCTTCTGACTGCTAAATGGTGTTTGTGGATGCGTTCTGCTAGTCTTCTGCCGGTCTGTCCTACATAGTGGCTGCTACAGTCCTTACACTGTATGTTGTAGATAACTCCTGTTTTTTCCTCTTGGGCTACTGGGTCTTTTGGGTTACTTACGATGTTCTGAAGGGTTTTGGTTGGTTTATGTGCTACAGTGATGCCATGTGGTTGTAACAGTCTATTGGCAGTTTCTGAGATGTTTCTGATGTATGGCAGTGTTATCCTTTTTATAGCTTCTTTTGGTTGTGTTGTAGTGGGTTGGGTGGTCAGGCACTTTTGATAAAGTTGAGTGGGTATCCATTTTCCTGGAAGATGATGTATAGATGATCTGTTTCCTTTTCCAGGTGTTCTGGGTTGCTGCAGTGCGTTAGTGCTCATCTGAATAATGTTCTTACAGAGCTTCTCTTGTGGGAGGTTGGGTTGTTGCTTTGGTAGAGGAGCACTTGGTTAGTGTGGGTTGATTTCCGGTAGACTTGTGTTTCTAGCTTGCCATCATTTCCTCTACTGATGAGGATTCCAAGAAGGGTAGTGTGTTGTTGTTTTCTTCTTCCCTTGTGAATTTTATTCCTTTGAAGATGTTGATGGTTTCATGTGTTTCCTCCAGTTGCTCCTTTTTTATTATGATGAAGGTGTCATCTACATACCGGATCCATACTTTGGGTTGTATGCATGGGAGTGCTATCCTTCCTAGATGCTGCATTACAATCTAAAATCCTAAAAGTGGTGTTCCTGTCATGGGGGGCTCAGGCTCAGAGTCCATGAGGGGTTCAGCCTCGGAGTCAGAGTCAGATGATGAGGATGGGTGGCCAGCTTCTGACGTAGAGATCGAGGGCGAGCAGACAGCTCTAGATAAATGGTCGCCTGAGTAGTCAGAGGAGGTGGGGCTGGGCAGCAAGCAGCAGGCACAGGTGCCGCTGATTAGTGAGGATGAAGACTCAGAGCTGCCACCCCCTCCCAGTGCTCAAGAAAGGAGAGCAGACAGGAGAGAGGAACAGCAGAGGTCGGCGAGGCTATGTGCAAGAAAGTAGCCCTGCCCTCCTAAATAAATGTTGTAACTCGCCCAGAGTCCCCTGTTCAGGGAGATGGGTGGGGATAAATTGAATTAAATAAATAAATAAATAAATAAATAAATAAATAAATAAATAAGCAAGCAAGCAAGCAAGCAAGCAAGCAAGCAAGCTCCACCTGGGTCTCCCTGTATAAAGAGGGATTCATTCAGTCACTTCTGACTCTTCGTGACTTCATGGACCAGCCCACGCCAGAGCTTCGTTTCGGCCATCGCCATCCCCAGCTCCCCCATGGTCGAGTCCATCACCTCCAGAATATCATCCATCCATCTTGCCCTACTTCACAAGTTTACCTCACAAGTTTCTCAGTAAAGTTTTACAACTGCCTCCCTGGTTTATTGTGTGTGATTGGGCTGGGACAGGACACAGCATCTCTAATTGTAATCCCACGAACATCGCTGGACAAGTTCCACTGACCATCGGATCCACGTGCCCATCTGTTACAGCCTGCTCTTTGGCGCCACTTAGAACAGGCTCTCGTTGTTTCCTGACAGCCCAGCTTCCTCCTCAGCAGAATTCTTCCCCCTGAAAGGGAGGGGGTACACTCCTTCCTCCATGGTTGCAGCTGCTGCTCCTTTGTTCTTTGGTCCTGGGGTTGTAGCACTGCTGCACCATGTCACCATGTTCGCTGACTGCGGACAATGAGCGATGCGGTGGCCCTCTCGACTGCGCTTGGAACACAACCCTTGTTTCATCCAGCGTTCCTTCTCTTCGTCCCATGGATTACTTGCTCCCTTTCTCACTGGGGGGATGACCGGCACCACTTGTTTCCTTTCTTCCACTTGGTGTCTCTTTTTTCGCTTAACGCAAATTCTCATATCTCCTACTTCACCAGCAAGGCAAATCCACCCCATCAGGGTTCCAAGGTCCCCTCTGGCCAGAGACCACTCTAAAATCTCTGGATGCAAGCCCTCTTGGAAGTATTCAATCTTCAGTGACTCTGGCCAGTCAGCCAACTTCCCGGCCAGTCTCCTGAATTCCATAGCATATTCAGAAACCGACCTGTTTCCCTGCTTAATATGCTGCAAGCTAATCTTGGCTCTCACTCTAGAGAGGGAGTCTTCGAACCTCATCCTCAAAGTGGTCATGAAACTCTCAAAGTCCTCTAACTCTGGCAACTTGTGTGTAGGTGTAGAAATAACACGCCGAGGCAGGGAATCTAGTCTCTAGTGTTTATTGGTACCTACATACAGAATCCTGCTAAACTGATGGTGCCCGAAGAGCTACAGAGATATGAGTCCAACCTAGGGCGGAGCTTTCCTGAGGCGTTTGGGAAAGAAGGCCAGGCTTTCCGAGCTACGTGCTCGCTTGCCTCCCATGGGCAAGCTCCCCCCTCCGCTCTCCTGTGTCTCCCTGACACAACTCGGCATCATGCAACTCCACAAGCCAATCTGCTGCTTCTCCTTCAAGTTGAGCTGAAACGTGTCACACTTTGGCATATTCTATGGGGAAAGCTGCCTTGAACTCATCCATAAACCCCCTTACATGGGTCAGCAAGCAAGCTAGGTTCTTGGGTTCCCCATTGAACTTTACCTTCAAGTCTCTTCCTCTGAAAGTCTTGTTCCATCCTGGGACTCCCTTTGGCAGCCTTGCCAGGCCCCAGCCATAAGGGGGGCGAGCGGCCCCAGTCGCCCTGTGTCTTCAGTCCCTGCATCCATCTCCATGTCGCTGTCCCCCTCTGCGGCAGGCTGTGGGGCAGCAGCTCTGAAACTTGCCACTTCAGCACCGGCAGCCATTCTCAGACTCATATTTTGAAGTAGATGCTCAATGGTTCCCTGAAGACTCGCAATCAGACCCCTCAGGGAACTGACTTCCTTTTCCACTTTCTCCATTCACCTTCCCTGTGCCGATACAGAGGGAAGGGGGCCACTTCCTCACGTTGTTACCCATCGAGCGGGATCCTTCTCCATGTTTTATCCCACATCCAGGGCCCAGGTATGCTTGGCCACCCCCACTGCTCGGGGTAAGAGTACCTCTGCCTCCGGGGTGGGGAGAATCTTTCTCCTGGCTTTCACGCATGGTTCATCTCATTAGGAGATTCCTCCCATCCTCACTCCACTCTTCTCCTCTCCGGTTCCTAAGGCTTTCAGCCTTTCTTTCACAGTTCGTTTGGAGGCTCTCTCAGGTCGAGTTCTACCTTCTTCCTCTCCCCATCTGAGGGATACATCTTCTTGCTCTGGGCATTCTTCCGCCACCCGGCTGGAAGCTCCCTCCATTTCCACTCCATCACCTTCCTCTTCCCATTTGGGAAAGACTTCTTCAGGTTCTGGGCATTCCAGCTGCTGACCTCCTTCGGTAGACATGATGTCTCCATGTAAGGTAGCTATTGTGAGTCTAGACTTTCTGTGATGGTCCTGATCCTTTAGTTATTAATTCAGAGACTCTTACTACAAGCCATCAAAGGATATGAAAGAGTTCTTTATTAAAGCAAGTGATTCTTTCCAATGCAAAGACCAGACTGAGAAAAAGCCTGCACAAATGGCAGTTACATCTTTCACCTTCGTACAAATCCTTCACTAACAAGCTGATAGCGCCATTCGGACTGGCCTTGGTGTCTGGTCGTTCGACTAAATAACCCTAATCAACATTCCTAATGGCCCTGCAGGCATGCCAGACTACCACTACAACCATATACTACGCTGGCAGGATGCTCCATCCTGACATTTAGTCTTATTAATATTCAAAGAATTAGAGGCGCAATAGGCACCAAATTTTCCCATCAATCTTCTCAGTACTACTTGGGAGTGTGCCATCAGAACTATGTCATGTACATACAAAAGGATGTTGATTTGTCTGTTAAGGATCTTTGGCATGTGAACGTCTGTAGAGTGGAGGAATCCTGGGATGTCATTGATATAAAGGTTAAACAATATTGGGGCCAAGATGCATCCTTGTCTATCACCTTTGTGAGTGGGTATGCTTTGTGTGAGAGAGCCATTGACTCAAGTATAGACTTTCAGGCATGTATTTGTATACAGGGCCTTTACCAGGTATAGAAGTCAGGGTTCCATATTTAGCTTGGCCAGCTTCTTCCATAAGGTGTCTCTGTTTATGGAGTCAAATGTGTCCCGGACAAATGCCACACTAAGATTGATGAAAGATGTAAATAGATGATTACCATCTATTGTATATTTAGTAATAAGATGGCATAGAACAAAGCAGTTATCTATTGTGGAATGCCCAGGTCTGAATCCAGTCAGTTCTTCCACTAATATGTTCTTCTCAATCACCCAATCCTCTACTTTTCTCAAGAGATGTTTTGCATATATCTTAGCTGTTATATCAATAAGGCTTATAAGTCTGTAATTTTTAGGGTCTTTCTTGTCTCCTTTTTGTTCCCATCCTGCTGGGATATGGCCAGTGTTGTCTATGTAAGGAAAGAGCACTGCGAGCAGTGGAGCCCACCAGTCAATGTTGGACTTTAAAAGTTCTGGGGGTAGGAAGTCTTCACAGCACCTTATTGGGTTTCAGTGACTGAATAATGTGTTTAATTTCTGCCACTGACACTGGTGGCCAAGGAGGGAGGTTATCAGGGGTCAGAAACTCAGTAGTCATCATTTCTGGATGATCTTGCTTGGATTCGGCAACTAAGTTAGTATAAAAATCCTCCCAAACTGAAGCTGAGACAATAAACTTATAAAATACTGGACTATTGAGCTATTGATTGATTTACCATTAAGTTCTACAAATTGTTTACTAATACACAGTTGAGATACAAATCTCAACTCTTTTTAATTCAAAAAGAGCCGCATTCATCTTTTGTAGCTTGCTATTTAACTTGATTGTTCATAAGGCTGGAAAATCCTTCCAAATATTTAACCTAAAATCTTTCAATTTAAGACTATAATTTCTTAACTTCCTCCCAGTAGCCCTGGTGAACAATGGATTCTATTACTCTCCTACAGGCGTCTATTACATGTTTGAAAACCAAGTCTACTACCAAAATAATTCTACCGTGCATTTATAACAGAGGAGACAATCTAAGCCCTTTTCTGAGATACAAATTGAGCAATGGTAAATGGGGAATTAAGGCTGAGCCAAATGTTCTCCAGTGAATATTTTGGTACACAAAAGAGATTTCAGAGAAACTGTTGCTGTGACTGAAGCAGCAGGGTGGATAGTAAGAAAGCAGGGTATTCACCACCCCCCATCACCTATTTCTCTTTCACTTGGAATGCTACTAGAGCACTGCTTTTCAAACTTGGCAACTTTAAGATATGTGGACTTCAACTCCCAGAATTCTGGCTGGGGAATTCTGGGAGTTGAAGTCCACACATCTTAAAGTTGCCAAGTTTGAAAAACACTGTGCTAGAGCAACATTTAAAGCATGAAGGAGGGAAAGGGAAAAATAATGATTTCCTTCTCCCATTTAAAGCATGAAGGAGGGAAGGGGAGAAACAATTATTTCCTTCTCCCATTTACTAGATCCTGCCTCAGCAGCTAGGAAACAAACTGGATAAGTGGGGGAAGCAACTGGAGATATTTTTTTTCTTCTGCCCAGAATAAATTTTGCCCACCTCATCTAAGAGGTAAGGTTTTGATGGCTATCCAGATCATAGAAGGACAGAGATGTTCCTCTGGCTAGGAATATATCTGGACTCATCATATCATTGGCGATCACTCGTAGCCGAGTAAGTTTGTCTTCCAAGGGTAAAATTTTAACAGTGGATCCGTAAGTGGCTGTAAAGGCCAATTCTGGATCCGCACAACCTCCCATAATGAGGGCATAGGTTTCCAGGTGGGAGACGGTCATGATGAGGGTTTGCTTGACGTGCCTTCCTTTTAGCTCTTTTCTCCCTTTCGCCCTGTACTCGTGCTTCTTCAAAGTCCATAGCGCCTTTAATAAAGGCTGACTGTGGCAAGCCCCCTTGATGATTTTACACTCTTAACATAATAAAGTTGACAGCCAACCCCTTTAAACTGTTATCTGGGGTCTCCAATAAGCATGAAAAAGCATTTTGTTGATTTCTCAAGATCTTAAGAAATATATTTAATATTAATTAAAACTTTTAACCATTGATTTATTAATATAGAGTATTCCAGCTCTTTTCCCCAGTTTTTCAAATAACTAATATCCACATTAACAATATTTGCTTATTTTCATATAATAATAATAACAGTAATATTGAAATTGTTCAGAGCATATTTCACTTAAATTCCACAGTAAAAAATATATGCCAAATAGTCATTCAGGCTGACATTCCACAGTTTTAGACAATACAAGCGCCTCTTGCAATAACTCAAATGATTTTTAAAGTTAATTAGCATTTAACTGGTCTAAGTATTAATAAGTCTATTAGCCCAAGAATTTTATCTGTAATTTATGGACTGGAAATATCCCAAATTAGAAGTGTATAATGTTAATAAGGGTTAAAACTGCAACTGTTCCAAGATGTTCCCAATATGCTTTGCAGCCTATAATGCTGGAAACAGAATAGAACTTGACAAAAAAAATTAAACAAGCCCTTGGTATGATGTTAGAAGTAGTCACATAACAAATTTCAGAATTTCACTTAAATTCCACAGTAAAAAATATATGCCAAATAATAATGAATCCCCTATCATAATAAAATAACTGCAATTTAGATAAAGAAAATTTGGGAGTTTGTTCTCCCCATAAAAACCTTCTTAAGAAATTATTGTTCTGCTTGAAATAAGTTAAAGTTGTGGAAATCTTTCTAAATATAAATCTTGAATAATATTCATTTTTACAACATTTATCAATGAGATTTTAACCATCTGTTTTTGTCAATATTAATCTGACATTTACAGTACATCAGTATCAATCTTGATTTACATCTACAATTAAAAACATGTTTCTTTGGGATAATTAACTCAAGATATTTTTTTGTATGTAAACACCAAGCAAAGTCCCAGTTTTCACAGATTTCCATAGATACATTACATGCTACAGGAGACATCTGAGACTTACTCCATTTAACTGAGTAACCTAATATTTACCATATGTTCTGTGCAATATTCATAGTTATCAATAAGTTATATCAACAGTATATGCTAACAATTATTTTCAACTTCACCTGCTTTTATATCCAGAATGTCCTTAAATGCCAGATAAGTCTGGCCAATAGTTCCATAACAGAAGATCAAGGGCTTCTGTGATCATTTCTGTCTTGAAAGGTGAGAAAATAATTTCGTTTGTAATAACCTTGACTGAAGGATTAGAGTAGCATATTTTAATCTAATAAATAAAAAGGAAGGAAACTTATATTTGGCCAAACTTGCTGCCAAAATTTGAAGTACACAATATCAAGGGCCTTTTTTGCATACAGTAAGACCACCATTGCTAATTCCAATATTTCTAAAGGAATATCTAAAATATCAGTCAGTAATCTAACATTATCTGAGTCTTGTCATTCTTTTATGAAACCAAACTGCAGAATGGACAATTGAATATCATCTGTAGTCTATGTGCCAGGATAAGTATCCTGCACTAGGACTTAATGCTTATATGTCTATTTATAAAAACAAATAAAACAAAACCTTCAAAATCTTCTTTTACCTGTTTTATAAAATATAAAAAAGGTAAAGGTTCCCCCACACAGTTGTGTCCGACTCTAGGGGCCGGTGCTCATCTCCGTTTGTTAGCTGAAGAGCCAGCATTGTCTGAAGATGCTTCCGCGGTCATGTGGCCGGCATGATGCGCATGGAACGCTGTTACCATCCCACCGAAGTGGTACCTATTTGTCTACTTGCATTTGCATGCTTTCAAATTGCTAGGTTGGCAAGAGCTGGGGTGAGTGCGGGAGCTCACTCCATCATGTGGGGCTAGGGTCTCAAACCTCCGAACCTGTGACCTTCTGATCAACAAGCCTGACGTCTTAACCGCTGAGCCATTGCGCCCCTTTATATATAATATAAAGTTATATATATATAGTTTATATAGTTTTATAAACTTTATATAGTTTTCTTGTCAGAGCAGTGGCAATGTGACCTGAGGGGAGAGTTGCATCTATCCCAGTTGTCATGGTCAGATCACGCCCTGGTGACCTTGGGATTCTCTTATGCCACCCCCCTCTGCAGGGAGGCTGGACCTATTCAATTGGTCCGCCCCCGGCAACTGATGGACCCTGAAGGGTTTCAGAGGGAGCTGGGGGTTATACCCAAGGATCTGCTGCATGGTCCAGTGGAGGCACTAGTCACTACCTGGAATAGGGAGGTGACTGGAGCCTTGGACTGGATCACGCCTATGCGACCTCTCTTGGCCCATCAGACCTGACACTCCCCATGGTTCATGGAGGAGTTGAGGGTTTTGAAGAGGATTAAGAGATGTCTAGAGCACCGCTGTAGAAAAACAAGGTCCAAACCCGACCGAACACAAGCTAGAGCCGCTGTTAAGACCTATCTTGTGGCGGTAAGAGCGGCGAAATGTCAATATTTCTCCGCTCTTATTGCGTCCACAGAATGCCGCCCAACGGCCCTGTTTAAGATCACTCGGTCCCTTTTGGGGAAGGTGGGTCTTGAGACCTACAGGGCCATGCAGAGGAATTTGCTATGCATCTGCAGGACAAAATCACTCAGATCCGTTCCAAGTTGGACTCCAGGCATGAGACAGAGTCTGGGGAGATACCGGGGGAACGTATTTACCCAGTTATCTGGGAACGGTTTGATCCTGTTGGACCTGAGGAAGTGGACAGGATTCTTTGAGCAGCAAATGCCACCACTTGTCATCTAGATCCATGCCCCTCCTGGCTGGTGAAAGCAGCTAGGGGGGGTGACATGTGGTTGTGTCCAGGCGATGGTCAATGCATCCTTGAGAGAGGGGATGTTTCCAACTGCCTTTAAGGAAGCATTGGTGCACCCCCTCCTCAAGAAACCATCGCTGGACCATATGGTACTGGAAAACTTTCGCCCAGTCTCCCTCCTTCCCTTTATGGGGAAGGTGCTTGAGAAAGTGGTGGCATTGCAGCTCCAGAGGATTCTGGATGAAACAGATTATCTAGACCCCTTTCAGTCAGGTTTCAGGCCTGGACATGGGACAGAAACAGCATTGGTCGCACTTATGGATGATCTCTGGCGGGAGCAGGATGGAGGCAGTGCATCCATCCTAGCTCTTCTTGACCTCTCAGTGGCTTTGAATACCATCGACCATGGTATCCTTTTGGGTCGGCTCAGGGAGTTGGGGGTGGGCAGCATGGTTTTGCGCTGGTTCACCTCCTTCCTCCAGGGCCAGTCCCAATCGGTGGTGATAGGGAGTGAGAGATCCGACCCTCGACCCCTCCTTTGTGGGGTGCCGCAGGGTTCAGTTCTCTCTTCACTCCTGCTTAACATTTACATGAAACCACTGGGTGAGATCATCCGCCACCATGGGATAAGATATCATCAATATGCTTATGATACTCAGCTCTATATCTCTGTCCCGGGTGAGGTAAGTGATGCTGTGACTGCTCTTTCTCAGTGCCTGGGGGCTGTAGGGGCCTGGATGGGGTCCAACAGGCTTCAACTGAACCCTGGTAAGACGGAGTGGCTGTGGATTAATGGCTCTTCCCCATTTGGGACATTATCATCTTTGGTTCTGGATGGGGTTGCACTGCCACAGACAGATCTGGTGCGGAATCTGGGTGTCCTCCTGTACTCACGACTCCTGCTCGAAGAGCAGGTGGCAGTCGTGGCCAGAAGGGCTTTTGCACAACTTGGTGTTGTGTGCCAGTTACGTCCGTTCCTGGATCGGGAGGCCCTTCGAGCAGTCACTCATGCCCTTGTTATCTCCCATATAGACTACTGTAATGCGCTCTACATGGGGCTACCCTTGAAGAGTATCCGGAAGCTTCAACTGGTCCAGAATGCAGCTGCACGGGCCATTGCTGGTGCCCCTAGATCGGCACATATAACACAGTTGTTACGTGAGCTGCATTGGGTACCAGTTTGCTTCCGGGTCCAATTCAAGGTGTTCGTTATCACCTTTAAAGCCCTACATGGCATGGGGCCAGGTTACCTAAGGGACCGCCTCGCCCCCAATATATCTACCTGTCCCACCCGATCATGCTATGGACCCCATCTATAAGAGAGTTCCATCTGACGGGGTCCAGGAGGCGTGCCTTCTCTGCAGTAGCTCCCGCCCTGTGGAACAGCTTGCCCCCGGAGGTGAGATTAGCCCCTTCGCTCCTGACCTTCCGGAAGAACCTGAAAACCTGGCTCTGCTGCCTTGCTTGGGACCAAGGAAGGAATAGCCATTCTTGGGGATGGCTAATACCTTAGAGAGCTCCTCTCCTACATTGGATTAAGTTAGATCATTTTACCACTCTTGCCTCTTGGATTTTAATCTTGTTTTATAATTTGTATTTTTATATTCTATGTATATTTTATGTTTTTTGTTTTTATTATTTTGTTGTAAACTGCCCAGAGTCCCTCCGGTGGAGGGAGATGGGCGGTGATATAAATTTTATAAATAAATAAATAAAATAAATAAATAATGTATATCCTTTATTAATTATGTATTTGAGTATCATCATGAAAAATATAGGTTGATTTTTTCTTATAGCAATTGAGTGTGTTACTGGACCATGATCAGATATTACAAATGAATCTATATTACAGATATTTATCCAATCAACTAAGGTTCAAGATACTAAATAATCAAGTCAGAAGCAAGTCTGATGTGGAATTGAAATAAAAAAGTATATTCCTGCTGGGAAGGATATTAAAGTTGCCATATCACTATGGATTTAAAATCCAATTTATAAGCTCTAGCACTTTCCATATTCGAAAATTAAATTTAGCTGGAAGAATATTACTTTTTAACAAAATATCTAAAACATGATTAAAATCTCCAGCTACAATTATCTGATCTGCAGACAAGTGAAACAAAATTCAGAACACCTAGGTCAAACATCTGATATTCCTAAATAGGGCCATAGGAATAAATACAATAACATCTTGTTAACCCTAGCAGATTTTGATATATATTTGACCAATCCCTCTTCTAGATAGAAGATATTTCTTATGAATTTCTTGGAAAAAGTTTCAGGTGTTGAATTACTGAGTTTAGTACACATCTGTTTCCTCTTAAGACATCTATAGCCTTTTAACTTCAGGTACAAACTAAACACTAAATAATTTAAAAGAAAACTTTCACATAGAAGAAAAATAATTATTTCCATAAGTAAAGGAAAAAGAAAACAATTTTCATTTAACTAAACAAAATCTTTTTGATGAACTAAAAACAAAGCATGAAAAATCAGTAATAAGATAAATTAAAAAAATAAAGTGAACAAGAAATTTATTTATTAGATTTGTTAAGGCTGCTTGGTTCCAAAAAACTCGAGAGTAGACTTCCTCTATTATCTAATAAAATAATAGATTAAAAAAATAAAAGGAAAATACAAAGCATAAACCACAAACATAATTAAAAGAATAAAGAAATAGTATTACAAGGACTTCTGGAAGGAAGGTACAGAAGTAACCTGAAATACAAATAGGAGCTCCCCTCCCTCTAAACCAAGGTGACTTATCTCCCTCTAAAAATATAATCAACTTAATCTGAGACCAATCAACCTTTCTGCAGATTCCTTCACCCCAAAATTAAGGAATAAAGAAAAAAATCACTAGGGAAAGAATTTGACTGCCAAATTAGCTTTTTTAAATTGTACTTCTGAAATGTTTATGGGGGCACATCTGGAAAAATCAGTATGTTCTTTGCATTCCATTCCAAAGCCCTTTGTGCTGAGATAAATCAGAAAATGAACCCAGACAGTAAATCATCAAACTTAGAGCTGGGTTTCTGTACGACTAGAAATTTGTCACTCTCCTTCATTGTCCGCCTTCCTATAAAAGCTAAATATGGAGCTTTTCAGAGGGATTTTAAGATCTGATTCTGTATATTCTGTTTGGGTTTTATCTATTTTATTCTTATCTTTTTTTACTTCATTGTTGTTGTATTTTTGTATTTGAATAAATAAATACCCACACAAAAGGCAGTTTTAATTTCCAACTTGTATTCTGACTGCAGTGCAAAAATCTCATGAATGAATTTCTCCATATCAATTGTTAAAGACTGACCTTTATTTATTTATTAAAATTATTAAATTTATATGCTGCCTGACTCCCAGCAACTGTGGGAAGTTTAGAATTTTTTTTAAAAAAACCATTAAAACAAGAAAACAACACAAAATAAATAGGACAAATATGGCAGAGATAGCAAAGACCTAAAGGGACAAATAAAAAAAGAAAAGGGGGCTTCAGTCACACTTGCCAAAGGTCTGGGTGAAGAGCCAGGTCTTCAGGGCCCTTTCAAACACCAGTAGTGGCGCATTTGAATTTTGGGGGGAACCTCATTCTTTCATAAAGTTATCAAAAATGTGTAGAAATCATACATTTTTTCTACAAAGCAGACCCTGTAAACAGGTCACTTAATCTTGAGAATTTTTATTTATTTTCAATATTCCAATAGAAGAGAATATATATAGATCAGGGTTGAACTGTGGAGTGCTTGGTGCTCTCTTAGTTTGGTTGTTTGCTTGCAAACATTTCATTACCCAACTAGGTAACATAACCAGTGCTAGTGAGTGTTGGATTTGTTCTCTGTTTATATACAGTAGCTTGCTCTACCAGTGTTGGTGGGGGTATGATTTTCTCCTTGGTAGTTCCTTGATTAGGTATTATTATTTATTTATTCAATTTATCCCCGCCCATCTCCCCGAACAGGGGACTCTGGGCGGGTTACAACAGATAGTTGGGTATTGTTTTCTGCTTGATTGTTTGTCTGGTGTTAATCTCTGCTTATCTGGGTGTTGTTTCTGGAGAGGATGTGTTCTGGTCCTTTTGTTTCCTTCTTAAATTTTAATGCCAAGCTTCCAAGAATTCCCTAGCATTTTTGGATTTAGCTTGGTCTGGGATGCTCACAGTTTGCCAGTTGAAACTATGGTTGAGTCTGTCCATGTGTTGTGAGATTAAGGAGTTTTCATTGTGTCTTCTGACTGCTAGTTTTGGTATTCATGGATGCGCTCTGCTAGTCTTCTGCCTGTCTGTCCTACATAGTGGCTGTTACAGTCCATACACTGTATGTTGTAGGTGACTCCTGTCTTTGATTCTTGGGCTACTAGGTTTTTTGTTTTACTTAAGATGTTTTAGAAGGCTTTAGTTGGTTTGTGTGCTACGATGATGCTATGTGGTTGTAATAATCTCTTAGCTGTTTCTGAGATGTTTTTGATGTATGGCAGTGTTACCCGTTTTATAGTTTGTGTTGGTTGCGGGTTGAGTGGTCAGGCACTTTTTGATAAAGTTGCATGGGTATCCATTTTGTTGGAAGAGGTTTTATAGGTGGTTTGTTTCCTTTTTCTGGCATTTTGGTTTGCTGCAGTGTGTTTGTACTCATCTGAGTAACAAGCTATAAAAAGGATAACACTGCCATACATCAAAAACGTCTCAGAAACAATGCTATGGAAGCTTGGAATTCAGACAAATCAGCCATCAATATACACCTAGAGATAAACTACATTTACACACCATTCGAAAGAGACAATAAAAAGGTAAGAAGGAAACGAAAAGACAGAACAAATCTTTTCCAGAAACCAACATCCGGATAAGCAGGAATTAACAGCAGAAGAACAATGAAGCAGAAAACAATACCCTAATCAAGGAACTACTGAGAAGAAAACTACACCTCCACCAACACTGGCAAGGGAAGCTACTGTATATAAACAGGGAGCAAACCACACAGTCATTAGCACTGATTGCGTTACCTAGTCTGGTAATGAAACGTCTGCAAACAAACAACCAAGCTCAGAGAGCACCAAGGACTCCACTCTCAATATTGTTTCAACATCTGTGGCATATTGTTTATCAGATTTTAAAGCTGGGTGATTTTGTTTTTATGGGAATCAATCACTAAAGCAGTAAACAGATGAGGAGCTAACCCCTTTAAATGTTGGAAGACTGACAGCGTTAATCAGAACATTGCTACTGCAAACCAGAAGTCCTGCTTGGATGGATGTTATTAATTGTATGCTCCTCCTTGCCTGACTGTTTTATGGAATCAATTTACATTTGGAGGAGAGAAAAGTTTTCTTGTAATTTATTCATTTACAAATTTACAGGTGATACAACACAAAAGAGATGAGTGTGAAATTGACAGCAACATCACTTCCCAAATCTCCTCTATCTGGAATCCTGGAAACTATTTTTCTCTAGAAATATTTCTCCCATCCACTGCATGCCAGGAAAGGAACCATGCCTCCTTTCTTCTATTTTGTAATACCTCTAAGTACTCAGATAAGTTTGAGCTATCATTTGAAAAACCATGGTGATCCATTGCTGGGACTGTACAATCATGAGAGTCTGCCCTTGATGGTTGTGGTGGTGGTCTGTCTCTTATTATAGTTTGCTTGTTTGTTTAGTCTGTCTGTCTGTCTGTCTGTCTGTCTGTCTGTATGTCTGTCTGTCTGTCTGTCTGTCTGTCTGTCTGTCTGTCTGTCTGTCTGTCTATCTATCTATCTATCTATCTATCTATCTATCTATCTATCTATCTATCTATCTGAAATACTTGTATGGTCACCCATCTCAATATATAACTCTAGACAGCTAACAACAATTTTAAGCACCAACAATAACAAAAAATATATAAAATAACTATGACAATCATCAACACAATACAAAGACATTGAGATCAAACAGAAAAATCTCCCAAAATAGATATTATACTAGGCTCACATATCATCCTAGTCCAAGGTTTTGGAGAACAGCCAGGTTTTAAGGCTACACAGAAGGCCAACATGATCAGGGCCATCCAGATCTTGGGGGAATGGTATTCTGTAAGGCAGGCAAGTTCAAGGTACAAATTGACTAATTCATTCAGGTATAGGGAATGAGGTAAAGCTTCTGGCAGCCAGTTATACGAGCACATAGTGTACAGATACTAGGTAAACCTCAACCAAATTTCAAGTGTCTTCTCTATACCAAATGGATTGCATTAGTTCATTTGATTTGGACTCAGTCTGAAAAAGGAGCACAACACTGAGGAGAAGAACAAGTTTATTGCAACAATCATTGGGTGTCTGCTTTACAAGAAAGAGGGGCCCCAAACAATGGAAAAGCATGTTTATAGAAGTTGAGGGCTACAAGGTGGTTAAATCCTAGGGATCTGATTTGCTGCCCAGTTTGGGGAAGCTAGGGAGGTCCTTGTCACTGTGTCTGTGGTTAATTCTATTTTTAGGCAAAATGGGCCTTTCAGGAGGGCAGCAGAGCTGAGGAAGTCCATTGTGAAGGAGATGGAATGTTGAAGTCATCAGCTGATGGAGGATGGGACAGTTGGGGTTTCTGTATGTTGCAATTCCCTTGTAAGGACTGCCCTTGGACTATAATTTGAGCTGGTAAGGAGGCTTCTGTTCTTTGGTTTGATGGGATTGCAGGGGGCTTTGACTGGGGGCAGAGAGGCTCAATTTGGGTCTGGTAGGATTAGGCAGAGATGAACTGCGTTTGACTTTGGTCATATCCAAAAGACAGGGAGGAAAATGGTGTAACCTCTGTTTTGTTTGTTAGGTTTATTTTCTCCGCTACACCATTCATGTGTACGGCAACCAGCTTGATTGATAACTGGCAAATAGAGGGAGAAAAAGTGGAGGCAATGACAGACTTTGTATTTCAAGGTGCAAAGATTACTGCAGATGTTGACTGCAGCCAGGAAATCAGAAGACGTCTACTTCTTGGGAGGAGAGCAATGGCAAATCTTGATAAAATAGTTAAGAGCAGAGACATCACACTGACAACAAAGGTCCGCATACTTAAAGCAATGGTATTCCCTGTAGTAACCTATGGCTGTGAGAGCTGGACCATAAGGAAGGCTGAGCGAAGGAAGATAGATGCTTTTGAACTGTGGTGTTGGAGGAAAATTCTGAGAGTGCCTTGGACTGCAAGAAGATCAAACCAGTCCATACTCCAGGAAATCAAGCCAGACTGCTCACTTGAGGGAATGATATTAAAGGCAAAACTGAAGTACTTTGGCCACATAATGAGAAGAAAAGTTACCCTGGAGAAGAATCTGATGATAGGGAAAGTGGAAGGCAAAAGGAAGAGGGGCCGACCAAGGGCAAGATGGATGGATGATATTCTGGAGGTGACAGACTCGACCATGGGGGAGCTGGGGATGGTGATGGCCGACAGGAAGCTCTGGCGTGGGCTGGTCCATGAAGTCACGAAGAGTCGGAAGCAACTGAACGAATATACAACTACTTCTTTTACACCCTAAATTTCCCACATGCATATTTTTTCTACTTTTCCCACATGAGGCACAACTGTAACATTTGTATTGTGGATTTTAATTCTGTAAGCCACCAGGAGTCACCATGTGTGAGTTGGGTGGCCATATACATTTGTTTAATTAATTAATTAATTTCTCCTCTAAATGCCCATAGAATAAAAATGTTTTCTTTCAATACTTTCTTGAAGGCCAACAGATTGGAAGCATTCTATATCTGGGAAGGCAAGATGTTCCAACGGGCAGGGACAGCCATTACTAAATCACATCTCCCAGATATTTGGGGATTCTTCTTCCACAAAAATGCACAAACAAAATCCTATCTCTTCTGAATATTTGCAGGTTAGTAAAATAGGACTTCTCTTTGTAACAACTCATACTGATTCCTTTATATACTTGATGATTTTGTCTATAATAATTACCACCAATTTACCTAGAATACATGTTAAATTAAATACCCTGTAATTTCCTATGTGCTCTTTATATCCCTCTATTAAAAACTGACACTGGATCAGCCACGTTCCACTTCTGTGATATTAACTGATGTTAGGAACACATAAACATGTTTTTTTTCAGAATAGTTAAAGGTCAGCTTATTTCACAGAGAATAATATAGCTTAATAATGGGTTGTATCATTTTCATGCTCTCTCTCTCTCTTTCTTAGTTATTGTGCAGACTCTAGCATCCCATACTTCGATACACCTTAGCCCTTTGCTTTTTATTTAAAACTAAACTTTGCTTTGGTGCCAGATCCTAAAATAAAAGCAAAGCTAAGTTGCTGAAAGAAGGATTGAAGTCCCTGTTTTCTCCGTGACCATAAGGGAGAAAGGAATGGCTTCCTGTTGTGATGTAAAATAACCATTAAAATAAATTAATTGATTTGATACTATCTAGATCTTTCAGCAGGGTTTTCTTTTAAACCGAGTTTCACATGAAAGGTGTCTCTATAAACAGTTCAAATATAAACTGAACAACAAATAATTAAGAAGGGCAAGGGGTTACTCTGGGATTCAAGGTGGAAGAACAATCCAAGGAGTCATTATGGGAAAGAATACAGACTTCTGCTTTCCAATCTATAGATATACTCTGCAGTCTGAAGAAATCTACTAGGTCTTCCCTACAGTAAATGTTGCCATTTCTTCTTAACCTTCTCAGACTACATTCCTGTTAATTCTAATTGTGGAAATTTTCTTCCCCAACTGTGATTGACCTTTAGTTTGTCCTGATGCCAGAGAGAAATTTTCCTTCATTTTTTTAAGTAGGTCCTATGCATTTCAGGAATGTATTTTATAAATTACTTCAAATAAGAAGAGAATTTTAGATAAATTCTTATGGCTAGAGTGAGGTTTTTTTCAGAGTACAGGAGTCATGTTCATTGATTGATTGATTGATGCTTTCAAGTTGGTAGCTGCCTTTCCATGTAGATCTAATGTGCATTGGATCATCCTTATTTTAGTAGCATGTATATTGTTAGTCTATTTGCAAATTATTTTAGATCTCCTTTCTTTGGAATTGGTATGTAGACTGACCTTTTCCAATCTGTTGGCCACTGTGTCTTTTCCCAGATTTGTTGGCATAGTTTGATTAGAACCTTTACAGATTCTTCTTTTTTTGCTTGCCATATTTCTGTAGACACTCCATCAATTCCTATAGCCTTCCAACGTGGTAATTGCCAGGTTGCTGATCTAACTTCATCTTCTAGTACTAGAAGTTTTTGTAAGTTAGGAAGTACCTTCTAAGGTAACTTGTATGTTGACATCTCTGCTTTACAGAATTTCAGTATAGTCTTTACTTCATCTTACCAATAATATAGTTTGATTTCTGTGTGCTCAGTCTTGGGATTTCCATGTTTTTAGGTGTTATTTCGGCTGCTTGGAAAATGTGTTAGCAATGAAGAAATAACTTCATTGGCAGAAACTGATAAGCCATTCTTCTGCTTCATGTCTGTTTCCTAGGCTGTACCATCCATCTACATTTCCATCTTTACTACAGTATTTCCAGCTTTGGCATTTCAGTCTCTAATCACCAGCAACATATCTTGCTGGTATGTTCAGAACTTGCTTGTATGTTCTGTTGATTACAGTTTGAACCTGACTATAAAACCTGTCAACTTCCTCTTATTCTGCATCAGTGGATGGAGCATAAACTAGGATAACCATCATATTAAATGGTTGTCTGCAAAGTCTAACTGAAATTAGTCTTTCCTGTATCCTTCCTGATTATGAAAGCAGCAGCACTCCATTTGTGTTCTGAATAGTAAACAGTATGTTCTTCTGACTGAAAATGTCCAATCTCAGGCCATTTCAATTTGCTGATGCCCATGTGAATGTGTAGTTCATTCATTTTATCTTTCACTGTGTCAAGCTTTCCCATGTTCATGTTTCTTGCATTCTGTATTCCCACTATAATTCTGTATTTGCAGGTTCAGATTCTTTTTCTCTGCGTGGTATTCTTAGCAGCTAGGTGTCTGGAGGGGTTTAAACTAGCTACATCATAAAGTCCATTAGTATTCCAAAAGATCCTCAGGTCTTCCTCAATTTTATGTTGGGTGCCATCTGATCTAAGGGGCCCATCATCTGGCACTATGTTGTCAAACACTTTATTTTCCCTATCCATGTGGTTTTCAGAACTGGTTTATCACTGCCTTCTCCCATGCAATATGAAATGATACCTTTGTCATCACTGAAGTGATCATCTCCTTCCAGCAACTTCCTATATCACTGCTGGCCAATATAGGTACCTGCTTGCTTTTGCTGGGCAGCTGGGATGACCTTCACACCTTGGGTGACCCTACTTGGAATATGTTCTTGGCATATATTCACAGTATGCTTCACTAATTACTCCCAGGGACATCTCTCCACCTGCCAGGATTAGGTAGCTTACAGGAGAGAAAAATAATCCTTTTTTCAAACTTATATATCCATAGAACAGGGCAAGTTGACATTATGTTTCATCATGTTATTTCATATGATTTCCTTTTAAAAGCATTTTGTATAATATGCCCAGGCATTTCACCCTTTCAGACTGTTTACATAGGGATATATAAGACAAAGAGAAAATATTTAGAACTTCATTGGTAGCTGGTGCCCAAGTCCCTATTTAATCCAGAGGCTATAAACAATACGTGCTGTTTCTAAGCCACCATGATCTGCAGGGGAAGTCTGAACTTTAAGGACCCAATTAGGATTTCAGGTGTTTGAAGTGTGGGCTGCAAATGTTTTATGCATGACTCCAGGTGTTATATTCCAAGGAAATGAAACATAATTTAAATGCAGCAAAGCAGGTGAGTGGTGCCTACAGGCAAAATGGGGCACAATAATCACATTTGGGAATGCAGAAAATTACACTATTTTCAACATTTTACAGAATAGCCATAACCCTTAATTTCAAATACTTAATTTTGCCTTAGCAGTAAGAATCAGAGAAATCAGAGAAGTGAAAGCTATTCAAAGGCTGCTTTCACAGATCAAATTCTCAGAAGTGCATTTTGCAATACATAATCTGACTAGCAGCCACTTCTTATAAAAAGCAATAAAGCAAAAATCTTTTAGAATTTGGCATTCTTTAAGGAAATATTTTTTTCTTTTTTCTGTTTTTAGCATGAAAGTTATCTAGCTTGCATTCACAAAAATATTGGGGGAGGGGGGATTTTGCTGCTGTCAAACTATGCCTTCTATAGATTTGTCTTGCTATTTCATTTTTTACTGCATTATGTTACATGCAAAATACATATTGTTATATGCAAAAATACAACAAACAGATCTATAGGGCTGCAGTTATCCTTGGCACAAATTCTGTAAATCTAGGAATGAGCAAGTAATTTCTGAAGCCTCTCTTCCAGCATGCTGGGTTATGATGCATAGTTGAATACAGATGGGAGAGAGGAAAAATACATGCTCATTTCCATTTATTCTCTGCAATTCTTTGAAGCCCCACTTCCACACACACACTCACACACCCAAATGGAACTGGGAAAGCCCAGTACAAGAATTTGATCTTGACACAGTTGTTTCAATGAACCCAAAACAAAGGGCATCTTTTGACATGCATTCACTGCAGGAAAGTCACTGCAGGGAGAAATCCCCCCCCCCAAACACACAGTTTTATGGAAGAAAGACATTTTATGGACATGGTTCCATCCCACAATACAATCTTCCCCTCCTTGGCACAGGAAGGTAAAACTATTCTGCTAAGAATTTCAATGGATATAAATTTGGATGTTCTGCTCCCATTGGATTTCCCACAGGAGTGAATGTTAGCAGCAAACAAAATTCATTAGCATTCATCTTTCTGTGATCAAATATCAGCAAAAAGAAAGGGATTTTGTGTTGGAGAATAGTATGTCTCAAGAAAAGGATTAGTATGCACCTAAACAGAAAGGTCCATTACTTTGGCACGATGCCATGCCTTCTCCTCAGCTGTCCTTGACGGCTGATTCAAGAAGATTCCTTACCCAGAGAGACAGTGCTCCTGGGACTCTGGACACACAGAAACAACAGAGCATGCGCTTCTCCAGTGCCAGTACTACAGAGACATTTGTACTATTGTAGCCTCCTCTTACCATTACTGCATAAATAGCCAGGGTGCACAGGACAATTCTATAGCTCTCTGCTGCTTTCAGATACCAACTCTGCTACAGCATACAATGTGTCCAGGTTCTGTACAGAAGCACTCAAAATTCATCATATGATGACCTGTGCCATAAACTAGATTTAATGAGCACCTAGTTTACCATATTAGAGTGCTCTGTAACTTGATAGATATAGTCTACTACATAGTAACCTTTTATGCTCTCCTACATCCATCTAATGCTCCTACCCCTTCTTTTAGATTCTTGTTTTTGTATATACTTTGTTTTTAATTCATATATCTTTTATATCTTCTAGCTTTTCACATATTTTTTAGATTTTTTATTTTTACTCCAATGTATCCTCTATGCTGTACCCCACCCTCCTTATGCTATGACCATAATAAAGATAAAGATTAGTGTGTCTCAAAGGACAAACATGTGGTGAGTTGCATTAAAATGGGTTCTTGAACAATTTACATTCAAAAATAAGTTTCCCACAAGGCAAGTTCAGTACCTGGTGACGTTTCAGTTGTTGTTTTGTTCACAAAAATAAGGAAGTGGCTTGCCATTATCTTCTTCCAGGATTTAAAAAAAAATTCCTAGTATAGTCTGGAAGCTAGGTCTGATCTGGCACAGTGTTTTTAAGATTAGCTAAGGTCAGCTAGGTGCCACCACTTGGTGGCACTGTGACACATTTTACATTAATTAGGTAAATTAGAAGACTATACATACAAAGTTCCACTATGTTATGCGATGTGAACATAAACATTTACAACATCTACATTTTTAAGAAACAAAATTTGCAGGAAAAAAATGCTGGATCTGATTATGGTCCTGCTAACACAAACAGGAAGGCATGTAGGATTTTTAGTAGTTAACATATCTTGGAATTCAAGCAGTGGTGATTTAGGAAGGTATTCCTATCATCAGACGTTAACTTAGTGAACATTCTCATACCATATCCCATGTGAAAGGGGGGCTCCTTTTCAGTTTAGCATCTCATACAGACAAGTCTTACAGATGTGCAAAGCTTCAGCATCTACAGTATAGACCTCTATATGCTTTGGTCTTTGAAGAAATTATTAATAAATTCAGAGTCATGTCCTTTTTCTATGTAGCTTTTTGACTCATTGCTTCCAGCTTGCAATGAGCATCAGAAACCAGTTTCTATCACTCACTCCCCTGGTATCTGCAACGAGACTCCCGCCTCCCCTTTTCTTCACATATTCAGAGTGATAGGAAACTATGAAGCAGAGACATACAGGATGTTCTATAAAGAGCTGGCAATCTCCTGCCAACAGAATTGTTATGATTAATTGCCACCTCTATAGAAGGTAGGATGTTTTGAAGCAAGGGAAAAGATAAAAATGGCCTCAAAAATTTAAAGGGTCAAGCAATTTAACTGGCTAGAAAATAACCAATTAAGCAAAGGAGAACATGTGAAAGGTGAATCGGTTCTTAATGACAAGTGATAATGACAGGTCACAGAAGCGTTCCTGAGATCAAGCAAGATCGCATTTTGCTCTTTTTTTCTCTCTCTCTGTTAGTCTTGATGTGTAAATATGAAAGAGAATAAAAATTGTGCAATCACATTAGTTCATAAATGGCAAATTTTGTGAGAAGAGCTCATGCATAGGGATGAAAAACTGAGCAACAATAAACTGTATTAGCTTTTCTCTGAAGCAACGTAAATAACTGATGTAAATTGAGGTAAGTGCCATAACTGGGGTCAGACTTAGTTCCTTCTATATGCTATCAGTTTTCACATACTAAAAAAGACAACCCTGGGTTTAGGTTGACCTTTCCCAATCTGCTGTTCTCCATATGCATTTCTACCTAGCACTGGAAAGATATATCATTCTTGTTGCTCCATTACAGACCAACCTCCCATATGCAGCAATTGCAGTAAATTGATTTGGATGTAACAGTGGCACTTGTTTTAATAGCTATCTACTTTCCTCCCAGCACCACTTTCTCACTGGCCATTCTAGCTGGTAGACTTATTCTATAATGTTAAGAGTTGTATTTTGCCAGCCTAGCAATTCGAAAGCATGCAAATGCAAGTAGATGAATAGGTACCACTTCGGTGGGTAGGTAACAGCGTTCCACGCGTGTCATGCGGCCACATGACCGTGGAAGCGTCTTCGGACAACGCCGGCTCTTTGGCTAACAAATGGAGATGAGCACCGGCCCCTAGAGTCGGACACGCTGCACAAATGTGCGGGGGGAACCTTTACCTTTTTTTTAAAGAGTTGTATAATAATAAGAACTGATGACTTCTCTTTCCGCTTATCTCCCCTTTCTTTTGGGTTTTCTATGTCTTATTAGATTATTACATTTTTAAAAATCTTTATATATTGCTTGGAATAGGACTGGGCAACTGTTTTGATGGAATAGGGGTAATGGATGGGTCTTTAATATAATGATGTTACCTGGGAGCAAAGCTGAAATAATGTGCTAAGATGGTGCAAAAATGGGGGGTTGTGGGTTAGATGGTTTATAATTTGGACTTAAAAATGTTTAGTGCTTAGAACATTTCAGCTACCCTAAAAATGAACAATATTTGTAACAGTGTATGTATGTATGTATGTATTAAGCACAACAGACGTTAGAATAATTATTATAATTATTATTCATAACCCATATTTCCACTAGCAGCTCAAGTGCTGCATAGAGAGATCTCACATATTTTCCTTGGTGACAACAAGTCTGTGAGGTTGGTGACTGAGAACTAATGAGCGAGCTCCATGGTAAAGTAGTGACTTTAAACTTGGGTCTTGCCAACTCCTGCCCAACATCTTAATAATGACTCCAACAATGCCTGCCTGCAGGTCTGCCTCCCACATTTCTAACTGTACTAGTATTTCTAATGATGTTGAGCATTAAGATCCAAGATGTTTGGCTGAACACATTTAAAAGCTTCCCAGCATCTGAATTCACAGATTAATGTAGAAGTTGAGTAGAATGAAACATGCAAAAGGGACAGAGACCAGAAAATCATACATTATGACTGGTTTTGCTGCAGCACAGGCTAGGGATGGGTGGTTCAATTTATTTCCAAGTTTGCTTGGCATCTGTTCAATCATAAATCTGTTCCATCTCAACAAAAATTGCAATTTGTGATTTCAAGAATACACAAGCATTTCCATTCCAATAAATATTTCTAAATCATCCACCCATCCACCCACAAATGCATTTTTGTATTCATGTTATCCTAAAATGCCCATTCTTATATGCTTTCTGATTCAGGAGAAATTCAGAGAAGGGCGAAATCCAAAGCATAATTGAATTCCAAAGTACAGTATGTATTAGCCTCAGTGGTATGAATTTGATCAGATGAATGAAAAATGCAGACCAAACAATTCCTTGAGCATTAGTAATATTTCCTTTGCATGCTGCAGGCTCCCAAAGATTCACCTGCTTCAGCCTCAGTTATGGAGGATTCAGTGGTAGAAGTGGTTCAGTTGGTTCTGTTCATATTTAAGGCAGCTTTCTATTTCTGACCTCTAATAAGGGCTTATTCTCCTTTTTTTGCAACGTGGTGTTTGGGAGAGAAAGAAAAGGCAAGGGAGTGAATTTCCACACACACCTTTGGCTCGTTCCCTGTCACTACTTCAGCTACACATACTATGTGGCCTCAGACTGGTAATCAGTCTCCAGTTGGGGGAGTTGTGCGGTCATATAAATTTAAATAATAAAAACAAATAAAATAAAAATCTCTGGCACAATATGGCCCCAGAGAGGAATACACACAAACAAACACAGACACAATTTGGCTTCCCCTAAACTAGTATTTCTCAACCTCAGCAACTTTAAGGTGTGTGGACTTCAACTCCCAGAATTCCCCACCCAGCATGCTGGCTGGGGTATTCTATGAGTTGAAGTCCACACACCTTAAAGTAGCTGAGGTTGAGAAACACTCCCCTAAACTATCTGTAGCTTGAATCATGTCAACTGGATTTCTATTTTCTCAGTGGAAACGTTTCGCTCCTTATCCAAGGAGCTTCTTCAGTCTGAGCAAAAAGACTGTGAAGTCCTCATTGGGACCGGTGGCAAGCTAGAAATAGGGATCTACAGGAAACCCACACACACAGATCAATATCTGATGTTTGACTCCCACCATCCACTGCAGCACAAACTAGGAGTCATCAGGACATTGTCACACAGAGCAGAAACCATCCCCACCTCCATGGATTCCAAAAAGAATGAAAATCAGCACCTGAGAACAGCTCTGAAGGCCTGTGGATATCCAAATTGGGCCTTCACCAAATCTAAATCTACCAGACCTAAAACAGCGACAGATAGGGCTGAGACTCAGAGTAAACGAAAGAACCTGGTCATTCCCTACATGGCTGGCATGTCTGAAAAGATAAAACGGATATTTGGCAAACACCACATACCTGTATATTTCAAACCCACCAACACACTGAGACAGAGGCTTGTACACCCCAAAGATCAAACTCCAAAACACAAGAAAAGCAATGTAGTTTATGCAATCCAGTGCAGTGCGGAGTGCTCTGAACTCTACATTGGAGAAACCAAACAACTTTTGTACAGGAGGATGGCCCAACACAGGAGAAGTAACACCACAGGACCAGAGTCAGCAGTTTATCTTCATCTAAAGGAAAAAGGACACTCATTTGAGGACATTAATGTTCACATTTTAGACAGAGAAGATAGGTGGTTTGAGAGAGGGGTCAAGGAATCCATTTATGCCAACTTGGAAAATCCTTCCTTGAATAGAGGTGGGGGCCTCAGGCACAATCTTTCTCCCATCTTCCTCCCTGCTTTGTCTTCTGTGCCTAGGAAGATTAAGACCATTTCACAAGCTCAACAGCAGCATGGTGATCTTAACGATCCTCCTTTAGATGATAAAAGGACTTAAAATAACATCTCAATATAACCATGACCTAGCCCCAGGTGTAAGGTCACACAGCTACCTAGGAACATGTTTAGGATTCCCTTACCAACTTTGCTCAGACTGAAGAAGCTCCTTAGATAAGGAGCGAAATGTTTCCACTGAGAAAATAGAAATCCAGTTGACATGATTCAAACTACAGACAATTCCACCTGGATGACTGAGAACCTTCATAGACATACTCCCCTAAACTAATCTTTCCAACCTCTGAATCTAGGAAAGAACTTGGCCAGTTCATGGAAGATGAGGAGGAATTAATATTTTTTGTCCTTCACCTCTGCCAATGATATAGCCAAATCAATAACAATTGTCATTCTTCAGAAAACGGTATACTATTCTATGG
Organism: Charina bottae; assembly: GCA_023362775.1. Classification (NCBI taxonomy): domain Eukaryota; kingdom Metazoa; phylum Chordata; class Lepidosauria; order Squamata; family Charinaidae; genus Charina; species Charina bottae. The sequence goes on along the minus strand of JALMGJ010000001.1, from coordinate 79,296,179 downwards.
TGAACCCTCATCATTTTGAAGACTTTCAATGCCTTGAATCCTTTCATTTCTCCATTCACAGTGTTCTACAATGATAGATGAGCACTGTCACTGGTGTAAATAATACTGTAGTTCTGGCTACTAAAGCCTTGGTCTTGCCCATGCAATTGTATCACTATCAGCTCACTGGCTATGTGTACACACATGACTACTTCAGCCAATGTCTCAAAGTCTTGATACAGTACTAATCAAAGACATCTTCTCCCCAGGTTTCAACCTTGCCTTTTGCTCCAGTCTTACAATGGATTCACCTCATCCTAGGCTTACTCCAAATTCTCTCAGTGTGTTGGTCCAGCATTTCCAGCAAAGATTTCAAGGCTGCTTCTGTGACTTTCTTCATTGTGTCCTTACACAAAACAGTAGCAACAAAGACAACCTTTGAATTGGTTAGACTGATTGAGAACAAGAGAGCATGTTGGAAGTTGTTGGCTTCATGGAGATTTGAACTCCAATCTCCAAGACCTAAATCCAACATTCATATACATTCATATATTTTCTATCACACTGGCAAGGTCCATTTTATTTGTCAGCTGCTTCCACTATTGCCTGCTACTACTACTGCTGCCCAGTGACTAAGTTGCAATGAAAGTTTGGCTCTTTCTCCTTTGATGTTTTTGATCTTTCTCCTTTGCATTGTAACCCACCATAATGAAGGTCCAAAGAGAGGAGGGGACTTAAATAGTCTCAACTTCAACCTCCAGACAGATCTTCATGTCTATACTGCATATAGTCTGCACATTGCAGCTTTCTTACCCACCTCTCTGTATGCTTGTTGAATTTTATCTTTATCTAAACTGCAAGACCTTGTCAGCATGCCTGTCATATGATGCTCAGCCATGATGTCTTTTCTATATGAGTATATTGTTGTCATCATCCAGGTTATTTGCCTACTGTGTTTTAGGGTAGCTGTGAACAAAAAAGACGTATAGCAGTTATGAGGAAAAAGTGCCCAGCCTCCTTAAAATGGTAGTTTGCTAGCTAGCTGCACATAATTCAGTCAAAGTTCATAACTCACAACCACTCCTACTTAAACTGAATTTGCTGGTGTTGCTGGTAACATCTCAAGTACTTCTTGAGTCTACCTCATAACTTTCTCTGAGTCCCAGGTCTCACTGGAATTATACCCTTGTGTAAAACAAATGCTTTTCTGAAATTCTCCGGAGACTAAGCAAAATGTAGTTTGAATTTCAAGATGTTCACCTTGCATTATTCCTAAATCTTGAATGAAATTGTTAGAAGGAATCTTACCAAGGTTCATCCCAAGCTGGGAATGAATAGACACAGGCAGTTGCTGGAACAGAGATTTCCTGGTTTATTCCCAAGAGCATATGCAGAGTACAAAGTACAGGGAATGCTGGTTGGAAGGTGGCCACACCTGTATTTCCCCCACAGGCCATTTATATAGGAGAGCTTGGTCGTCGCTATGCAAAGGTGTTCCTGCCCCCTAGGAACTTGTTGTTCAGTCGTTTAGTCGTGTCCGACTCTTCATGACCTCATGGACCATAGCATGCCAGGCCTTCCTGTCCTCCACTGTCACCCAGAGTTTACTCAAATTAGATTACTCAAGTTTACTCAAATTAAATTACTCAAGTTTACTCATATTAGGAACTTGAGAAAAGTGTAATTTGCCGGATTTCAGAGAGGAGACACTCTGTGGTTGGGGCCCCTGCTGTTTGTGTTTCCTGTCTGTGTTCCCTGCGGGCTGTGGCTTTTTCTACTACTTGGAATGTGCACCTTGGAAGGAATCTTTTGTTATTTGATTATGGAGATCTGTTTGGCTGGGGAAGAAGGTCTACCTGAATGGGCTGGCTAAGTTCTGTGAATGAGCTGACCTTTTGTGTTCCAAGCTTTCCAATTGAATTGGAAGGGAATCCTTTGTCTAAGCAGTTGGGCTTCCTCTTCCATCTTAATCTCTGGCATTATCAAACTCAATTCTATTTTGTAACCTTCTGGGGGAAGACAACATGGAGGGCAGGGAGAGATCTTAATTTATCCCAACAATCCCCCCTTTGTGTATTAAAATTATGCTAAAATTTGAAAGCACACTTAACCATATTTAACATCAAGCTTGCAATACATTTCAGTCATGTCAGGTTGGGCCTGTAGTAATGAAGATTCACAAAATATAGAAAAGGTTGAAAAAGTAGCAAGACATTGGCAACAGCAACCAAAACATAACAAAATCATAGCTTATTCCGACTACAACATATAGTAACATCAGGCAACTATGACCACAAATTACTCCAAGTATGATTCTTACTTATTGCTTGTGATGAGAATTCCTAGAACATTCTAAGCAAGGGCAATTCTAATCATAGGGCAAGGCAGCAGACAGACAGGTCCCTTCCCCTCTCCCAGGCAGACATCTGTGGTGTTGAAAACTTCCTGGCGAAATTAGAAAGTCCAATTTGTTGATTTCAAAGTGCCAGATAGTTCAGAGTCCTAGAAAGCCTTTAAGCTCCACTGGTTAGCATCTTGATCCTTCACTGGATCATTCCAGGTTGATCCAGGAACTTGATTGTTGATTGTTCAACCTTTTTGAAAAACAATTTGTCTGTCAATGGTGTCTGCCACCAACAAAATGCCAAAGGCATTCAGCACTTCAACTGCTTTGCCTATTTTCTGTGTATGTGACTGTAGAGAGAAATGGGAATGGCCTTGAAGGACAGCAGGAAAAGCAGTTACCAAGGCAACAATCAGATAAAAGGAGTTTGAGCCTGGGACAAGAAAGTAACTTGAGAAAATGACTCAGACAAGCTCCTCCCTAAGATAAAGGGAGGGAGGGGGAAGCACATTCAGATTTGCAAGATTGTGTTACTATAGCTGTTACAATAAAAGTAGTACTGACCCACATGGCATTGGTTTCTTAGTCTGGTCTACCTTGTAAGACCTCAAATTAGACATTGCTCTCTATTTGTGAGCTTTATTTTTCCAGTCAATTCTGCAAGCTTCTAACTGATTGTAAAGAACCAGGAAGTGACACCTGTTGCATTCCCATTCCTCTGAAAATAAACTTGCTCTGATTTCATTTACTTGTTTTTTTATTTATAGGTTTTAAATCTATCCATTCTGTCCCTTACAAGGTCCACCTGGAAATATGTGGTCCAAACATTGCATTTCAGCCTCTACTGCTACTAAGTTGCTACTAAACTTCATTACTTCCTTTGCATCCATTTATTTGTGATTTTAAAAAACCCTGTGAATTGGACATATCCATCTGCTTCTATTTTCAATAGGAATTATGACAAATATGTCTAAATTTGTGATTTTATATGAAGCCCTATTTTAAGGGTCATGTTCTAGATCTGAAAAACTGGAAGCCAGAAATGAACCCTTGATGAATCACAGTAGAATCGGGATGATGGTATCCTGCTCGGATGCTGTGTTTCAGTGGATCAAGACAAAATAAAAGACAAAATAAGATGCTGATGACAACATGAGCCCTTTCTGGAAAATACATCAAGAATGTTATGTTGAAACATAGTTTTAATCTAGATTCAAGTGCCTTCTGCTGTATTAAAATATGGACATTTTGTTTTCCTGTTGTATTTGAAGTATCAGGGTTATTGTTCTTTTTCCCCATTGGCATGCCCAGATGCATGAAGGGAAGAGGAGGCCTGCTATTGCTTGAATAAGTTGCCTGGGAACAATCAAAAGAACTGTCTCCCTCTGGCATTTGCTTTTGTTGTTTGTATTTTATTTATTCAGTCAGAGTTTAATGGATTGTTAATGCAGAAAACAGATTCCTTTAAATAAAGCTGTTGGCATAAAGCATCTAAGGTTTTGAGGGACTGCTTCCCCTCCACACATCTTCAGGGCTGTTACAGCCTTTCTTTTGTGTTCTTCACTCACAAAGAGATGGAAATATAGCTATCATCTGGCTCACTGACTACATTTATGGGTCACTGAAATGTCAGACATGGAGATAGATATGCAACTCAAGTATTTTCTTTCTATATATTGAACACAAGAATAAGACAAACTAAATACAAACTAAAATAGAGCAAAAAAGAAAAAAGAAAAAATGAAAGAAAAAACTAAAGATGCAAAAAGAAAAAGAGCAGCAGAAAAATAGAAAAGAAAGAAAAAGATATAAAGAAGTGGCTTCCGATCTTCTTTACAGCAGTTATAATTGTAAATTTACCTCTTTCTCTAAAGTTACATCATGACTCTCTTCTTTCTATAATCTATCCTATCTGATCGTCAAAACCATAATCATGAGTTCATTTTTTTTCTGTTTTATGCAAAAAGTCCATAAGGGGTTTCCAGTCAGCAATAAATGTAGATGTTGTCTTTCCTCTAAACAGGTCCCTTTGGCCATGTCAGCAAGTTCTATCATCTTCACCAACCATTCCTCCATTGTAGGTATTGCCAAATCTTTCCATCTTTGTGCGTACAATAATCTCTCTGCAATTGTCATATATAAAAACAATGTTCCATGACTGTTTTCAAACTGCTTATCCATCACTCCCAAGAGGAAAAGTTCTGGTTTCAGCTGAATGTTAATCTTTAAAATCCTCTGAATCACTGTATGTATTTGAACCCAAAAATTTCTAGCTTTTTTGCATGTCCACCAATCATGATAAAATGACCCTTCTTGTTCACATGGTCACATTTCCAACATAAATTTGAAGTATCTTTATACATTCTAGATAATTTTTCTGGTGTCATAATCTTAAAGATAAATTTTATAAAATGATGTACTGTTGGTATATGATATAGTATAAATTTCAGTCCTTTCAACCAAAGGAGAGGTTGAACAAAAACCAAAGGAGAGGGAGGAACAAAAAGCAAAAAATCCAAGATGGCGACCGCAAGCAGACGCTGGCAGCTGCTCCAGGAGGAAGATCCATAACCCCCTCAAACTTTCCTGATATCCCCATAATTTTACCTTCGGGGGTCTGGAGAGGTGATATTGCTGTTTGGAGGTGGGTGGACTTCTCTGGATGGAGCGGAGGTTGGCTGAGTCGTGGGGGCTTTGCCGGTGTGACACGGAGCTTGGCGGTTACGGCGGGGGCCTAGTGGAGTTGCTGGAGGCTTCCAGAGTTGGGTCTGGCTTGGAGGAGTTCAGCGGGGGCCTGACAGAGCCTGCCGCAACAGGCCAGGTCTTTTCCCGGGCATATTTTTTGAAGCTGCGCCAGAGCTGGGACAGAGGCTAGCCACGGTCTGAGACTGAACTGAGAGCTGCAGCTGAAGTTGAAGAAGTGGAGGCTCGGTGAGGCTGGGATTGCCCCCTCTGGGACAAACAACCCCCTCCCTGGGACAAAAAACCCCTCCTGGGTCAGACAACCCCCTTTGGGACAAACAACCCCCCCCCCGGGACAAACAACGTTGGGGGTGTGGCAAGTCCTGGCGTTATAGTGGACGGAGGCTGCTGGAGTTGGAGCCTGGCCCAGTGGAGGCTGGTGAGGGCCTGGCAGAGCCTGGCGCAATGGGCTGGAGTTTTTCCCAGGCCGTTTTTTCAAAGCTGCGTCGGAGTCCAGCCTGTGGGTTGAAGTTTTGTATCATCCTAATGGGCCCTGGCGAAGTCCAGGAAGATCAGGAAGATCACTGGCGTGGCTGGCCCTTTGCAGGAGGGGCTGGGAAAACGCTTGGGAACCCCCCCCCCTTGGCGAAACAATAGAGCAGACTCAACAGCGAGCCTGTACAGACCTGAGTGGACCTCCTGAGTTCTTGTTGGACTCGGGGGGAGTCAGACTTAGACCCCTTTGGATTTTGTGGTTCTTTGAGGAATGGTCTGGAATAACAACCCCGTGGACTTTCTCATTGCGGACTTTACATCATTTTAAGTTCCTAACTGCTTGACGGATAAGTAGAGGATCGACCACCTCCAGTTTATTAGGGCGGCAGAAGGCTGTGGGGTCCATTGGTGTGAGTGTGGTGCCCCCCTTGTAAGTGAGAGTGACGAGGGGGGGACTAGGATTGTATGAGTTGTGGGAGAGTACCTATCCCTGAGTGAGAGGCAGGGTAGGTAGGAGTGATTGGGTCCCCTGCTGTGGCTAGTGAGAGAGGCCACATAGGGGAACAGTGAGAGTGTATGAAGTATGTGGGGTGGTTGGGGCTTGCCAGCGCCAAGAGCGTGAGCTGGTGCACTGGGGGCCCTGCCATTGCCCAGGAGAGACTGAGTTGAAAGGGTGGATGTATGGAGAAGGGGACCTTTGCTCAAATCCAGGCTTTCTGGGGGCTCAGGAGTGGAGGCGTCTGGGCCAGGAGACTCTGGGGGCTGCGGGGCAGGGAATTTGATCGAGGTGGTGACGGGTAAGGGACAGTATGATGGGAGCTGGAGGGCAGGCCATCGTTGGGGAAGGCACCCCCGGTGTTTATTACCGGTATCATGTTCTGGCCCTCCAAGCTCATACCCAGGTCCTGGTAAGCAGATCTTTGAGGGCCCTGATGTCTGGCTGCTGCTCCTTAATGCCAGGTCTGTGAATAATAAGGCTCCTCTCATCTGCAATTTACTCGCGGAGGAGGGGGCAGACCTGGCATGTATAACAGAGACCTGGCTGGGCCCAGAAGGAGGGGTTGCCCTTTCGGAAATGTGTCCAACCGGGTTTCGAGTGTGGCATCAGCCGAGACAATGGGGTAGGGGAGGAGGGGTGGCAGTTGTCATCCAAGAGTCTCTTGTGGCCTCCAGGGGTGCAGCTCCACAAGTGACCAGTTCTGAGACCCTGTTTTTCAGGTTGGGTTCCCAAGCACAGTTGGGAGTGTTGCTACTGTACCAGCCTCCTTTCTGTATAGCAACCTCCCTGCCTGAGCTGCTAGAGGCCATCTCAGGGCTGGCAGTGGAGTTCCCCAGGCTTATGGTCCTGGGGGACATCAATCTGCCTGCCCTGGGACGGGCCTCGGAGGCGGCTCGGGAGTTCATGACTACCATGGCAGCCATGAGCCTGTCTCAGATTATTCGGGACCCAACTCGGGACAGTGGTCTCATGCCGGACTTAGTTTTCTTGTCAGAGCAGTGGCAATGTGATCTGAGGGGAGAGTTAGATCTGTCCCCATTGTCATGGTCAGACCATGCCCTGGGGACCCTGAGGCTCTCTTGTGCTGCCCCACTCCGCAGGGAGGCTGGACCTATTAGATTGGTCCGCCCCCTGTGACTTATGGACCCAATGAGGTTTCAGAGGGAGCTGGGGGTTATACCTGAAGATCTGCAGCACGGTCCAGCGGAGGTCTTGGCCGCAGCCTGGAATAAAGAGGCGACTGAGGCCTTGGACAGTATTGCACCTATGTGACCTCTCTTGCCTCGTTCGACCCATCACTCCCCGTGGTTCACGGAGGAGTTGAGGGTTTTGAAGAGGGTTAAGAGACGTCTGGAGCACCACTGGAGGAAGACGAAGACTGAGTCTGACCGGACACAATCTAGAGCCGCTATTAGGGCCTACCTTGCGGCGGTAAGAGCGGCGAAACATGATTATTTCTCCACTCTTATTGCGTCCGCAGAATGCCACCCGACGGCCCTGTTTAAGATTACTAGATCCCTTTTGGGTCGGATGGACTTGGTGACCCATTTACAGGGCCGGTCGGAAGAGTTTGCTGAGCATCTGCAGGACAAAATCGCTCAGATTCATCCCAAGTTAAACTCTAAGCGTGAGGCACAATCTGGGGAGATGCCAGAGGTACGTCCTTACCCTGTTATCTGGGAACAGTTTGATCCTGTTGGGCCTGATGAAGTAGACAGGATCCTCTGGATTGTAAGCACCACCACTTGTCATCTAGACCCATGTCCCTCCTGGCTGGTAAAGTCAGCCCGGGAGGTCACACGCGGTTGGGTCCAGGCGATGATTAATACATCTTTGGTTGAGGGGGTGTTTCCGGTGGTCTTTAAGAAGGCTCTGGTGCACCCCCTCCTCAAGAAGCCTTCCCTGGACCACACTGTTTTAAACAACTTTCGTCCTGTCTCCCACCTTCCCTTTTTGGGAAAGGTGGTTGAGAAGGTGGTGGCGCTGCAACTCCAGAGGATTCTGGATGAAACGGATTATCTAGACCCCTTTCAGTCAGGTTTCAGGCCGGGATATGGGACAGAGAATGCATTTGTCGCGCTTATGGATGATCTTTGGCGGGAGCGAGATGGAGGGAGTGCATCCATTCTCGCTCTCTTGGATCTCTCAGCAGCTTTCGTTACCGTCGACAATGGTATCCTTTTGGGACGACTCAGGGAGTTGGGGGTGGGTGGCGTTGTTTTACACTGGTTTGCCTCCTTCCTCCGGGACCGTTCCTAATCGGTGGTAATAGGAGAGGAGAGATCTGGCCCTCGACCCCTCTTGTGTGGGGTGCCACAGGGTTCGGTTCTCTCTCCTGTATTTAACATCTACATGCAGCTGCTGGGCAAGATCATCTGTCACCATGGGATGAGGTATCACCAGTATGCTGATGATACCCAGTTGTACATCTCCGTCCCGGGTGAAGTAATTGTTGCAGTCAACACCCTTTCTCAGTGTCTGGAGGCTGTAGGGGCCTGGATGGGGAACAACAGGCTTCAGCTGAACCCTGGTAAGACGGAGTGGCTGTGGATTGATGGCCACTCGATTTCCAGGAAGTTGACATCTTTAACTCTGGATGGGGTGGCACTGCCCCATTCAGACTCAGTGCGAAACCTGGGGTTCCTCCTGGACTCACGACTCCTGCTCGAGGAGCAGGTGGCAGTCGTGGCCAGGAGGGCCTTTGTACAGCTTCAGGTTGTGCACCAGTTACGCCCCTTCCTGGATCAAGAGGCCCTCCGAACAGTCACTCATGCCCTTTTCATCTCCCATATAGATTACTGCAATGCGCTCTACATGGGGCTACCCTTGAAGAGTATCCAGAAGATTCAGCTGGTCCAGAATGTGGCTGCACGGGTAGTTCTGGGTGCTATAAGATCAGCACATGTAACACCGCTACTCCGTGAGCTGCATTGGGTACCAGTTTGCTTCCGGATCCAATTCAAGGTGTTGGTTATCACCTTTGAAGCCCTACATGGCATGGGACTAGGGTATCTGAGGGACCGTCTTATCCCAATTACATCCACCCGCCCCACCCGATTATGCAGGGAGGGCATGCTTCGGATATCATCACTAAAAGAAGTCCATGTAGTGGGGTCCAGGAGGCATGCCTTCTCTGCGATAGCACCCGCCCTGTGGAATATCTTGCCCCCTGAGGTGAGATGGGCACCCTCGCTCCTGGCCTTCAGGAAATCTTTAAAGACCTGGTTCTGCTGCCTTTCCTGGAACGAAGGAAATAATAGTTCCTCCTGGGGGTAGTTAGCTTAGCAATATCATCTTTTTAAGAACATACCATCTTTTGGATTTTTATTTTTTATTTTTATAGTATATTTTACTTATATAGGTTTTTAACTTTTTATAATGTGATTGTAAACCGCCCAGAGTCTGCCATGGTAGAGATGGGCGGTGATAAATCCAAATAATAAATAAATAAATAAATAAACCACATATTTTTTCAATGTTCCATCTGTATATTATAACCAAATTTTTTAGCCTACTTTATCAAGCATTGCTTAACTTGTTCTTCTGTTTCAAATTTCAATAAAAGTTTATACATTTTAGCAATCACATGTCCATCATGGGTACACAATTCTGTTTCAAAATCAGTCTTACAATATTCAATACCATAAACTCTTTTATGTACTTTAAATCTTTTTGATAACTGTGAATTAGAAAACCATTGACAACTATGTCCCTCTGCCATCAGTTGTTCTCTTGATTTTGTTTTATATTCCCCAGACAGAATTCTGGTATCTCACACTATGTTAACCATTTGTGTTTGCCTACTATTTCTCAGGTACAGAATGCTTCTTGTGCTGAGAGCCACAAAGGTGTTTTTGGGCAGAGCCTGGATTTGTATCTATTCCATATTCTCAATACAGCATGTCTAACATCATGATTTTTGAAATCTACATTAACCTTGACTTTATCGTACCACAATTATCCATGCCACCCAAATTCAGGTCATATCCATCTAACTAAAAATCTTCTATTTCTCAGTAACACCCGATCTTTCATCCAAACCAAACAACAAGCTGCAAAATACAAGTTCAAATCAGGTAAACCCAATCCTCCTCATTCCTTTGCATCTTAAAACAACTTATATTTAACTCATGGCTTTTTCCCTTGCCATACAACCTTAGATATACCTATAGAAGAGAATAGATATAACTCAGGGTTGAACTGTGGAGTCCTTGTGGAATCGCTTTTTTATTTTTTAAAAAATGTTTTTCTCCTTTGATTGTCTCCTCACATCATACTAAACTTAGTGCTAGATTTTTAGGTGGCTAACCACATAGCCTGGAGTTTGAAGAAGTAGGATAGGAAGACTATTGATGCTTTTGAACAGCCAAGAAAACAAACAAGTGGATCATTGAACATATCAACCCAGAGTTCTCACTCGAGGCACAAATGACCAGGCTCAAATTATCCTACTTAAGATAGCTAGACCTAGCTCTCTGGAGAAGGCTCTAATGCTGGGAAAGATGGAAGGAAAGAGAAGAAGAGGATGACCAGCAGCAAGGTGGATGGACTCAATTATAGTGGCAATTTGTGCAGTGTTGGAAGACCTGAAAGACCAGGTTAGGGACAGAGCGTCATGGAGAAAATCTATCTATGTGGTCACTAAGAGTCAGCAATCATTTGATGGCAATCAATCAATCAATCAATCAATCAATCAATCACATAGCTTGATTGTTCTACTTAATTCTGCAATCCATTCAAGCATTTATGCTTGTTTAAGCTGCTACTGCTCACAGGACATACATTTTGCAGTTGTTCTTGTGTAGATTTTCTCAAAGGGTCCTGTGTATCATGAATATGCCTACATACAGTAAGAAAATATTGGTTATTTTTGTAACATGAACACTTTTCCATTGACTCATGTTCATTGTAATTTTAGTCATTCAGCATTTATAATTCCATATGGAGTCTTCCCTTGACCTAGCAACTGCTTTCATATACAGCTTTTACGGTGTGACTTCTGTACAAACATTATTAAATGCAGCAATTTGTAGGCATATCCTTAGTCCTACTTCTGTTTTGTGCTTATTGATGTGTTCCTTGCTGAAGCTGAGGTTGCATATTAATCCAATTCAATACACTGATTGGTGGGTTGTTATTCATTTTCAGTTACTATATTCATTCAGATATCAGATTAAGTACCAAGAATTAATTGATCCAGTAAAAACAGGACCTGTATGAATTGTATAACTCTACCTTTATATATTATTATTTGCTTTTCTTCATCAAGGAATAATACAGTACAAAGAACAAACAAAACAAATCACATCTTGGACTGGTGTTCTTTGGAAAATTTGAGTTCTAGAGAGTATTTTAGGAATTATCCAAGTAATGTTGTAAGATATAACAGGTGCCCAGCAAATAGTTCCTGTAAAAATATGTTTAATCTGTTTATTATTCCATGTAATGCATATATAAGGATGCAACTATAAGGATGGCTTTTCAAGCTTTTTTCCATAATCCACCCATTTGAATTGTTAGATCTCTATATTGCACATTTTCCCCCATCCTTTCCCCTTCAGTTCTGCTGTCTCTGGGTATTGCCACATCTACAAAATTATTTTCAATTAATGTTACATCTGGTGTGTTGTGTTCTAAGTGGCAATCAGTTTCTATGAGAAAATGTCATAAAATTTTAAGATCATCATTTTCAACAATTTTTTAAAAAATTTCATTGAGCAATTTTGTTGCATCCACTAAGTATGTATTGCACATATTTATCATTTTTATACAAAAATCTGCATTTGCAGCTGTTTGATACATGTTGAATCTTTGATTTCATCATGTTTTCTTCTTATTTAGCTGCAAAAACGAATCCTTCTGTTTCCTTTTTAATGGTGCCAGCTTCTAGCCATTGCCAATTCTTGAACTTGTCACTTTATTTTCAGTCTTCTGACTTTTTCACTATGCAAGATCTTGTCTGATTTGAGTATTTGTAAATATTTGTAGCTTTCCTCTATGGACGTGGTGGCTCAGCGGGTAAGACGCCAGGATTGTCGATCGGAAGATTGCAAGTTCGGAGGTTCGAATCCCTAGCCCCGCATGACGGAGTGAGCTCCCGCACTCGCCCCAGCTCTTGCCAACCTAGCAATTCAAAAGCATGCAAATACAAGTAGATTAATAGGTACCACTTTGGTGGGTAGGTAACAGCGTTCCAAGCGCGTCATGCGGCCACATGACCGTGGAAGCGTCTTCGGACAACGCTGGCTCTTCAGCTAAGAAACGGAGATGAGCACCGGCCCCTAGAGTCGGACACGACTGCACAAATGTGCGGGGGGAACCTTTACCTTTGTTTCCTCTTTGGGCAAAAAATTATGAGATTCCCATTTTCAAATTGCATACCTTCATTTTGTTTATTTTCTCTTTTCTTTTTATGCTGAACATCAGACATTTGTCACATCCAAATTCCACTTTGATATCATCAGTATATATCCTTGCAGTATTAAGTACGGATTCTATTTTAGTTTTTGATTTTCCATTTGGCTTCAAACCATCCATGTATCCATGGAATATTTTCCCACTTTATTCTGACAGTTGCTATCCAAGTTTAATTTTATTCAGGATATGAGCAAGGAGCAGCACTGAGATGGTAAAAAGCAATGGAGACAATGAATCCCCTTGAAAAATTCCTCTCCTGGTGTTTATGTTTCCCAGTTCTTTGCCATTTACCAGTTTTCTTCTTTTACAAAATTCTGTATCTTTGCACTAATGCTAAATATTTCCAAACATTCCTGTATTCAGCTATGTGGAAGAGAATCAAATGCCTTTTTATAAACAATCCAAGCCATTTATTCATTCTTTGTTTGGAGTTTTCCAGTACCAATTTTTTAGTAGCAATTGATCTTTTGTTCTCATAAATTTCAGCATTTACCTTTTGGTTCAGGTAGATACAATGAATTTTTGAATAATTAATAATAAATTAATTAATAATAATAATAATAATAATAATTAATAATTAATAATAATAAATTGCAGTTGCTAATATACCAGTTAGCAGCCTGAACATTGTTGGCAAGCCAGGCCTGTAGCTGCATCTACACTCTTGTCTCTGTATTTTATTATTAAAAATCTTCTATCCATTGTCATCCATTCTCCAACTTTTCCAATTTGTAATATTTCATTAAGTTGAGAAGCCCATTTTTCATGGAAAATCATCATATTTAAGCAAAACTCCATGCACTTCATATTTTGTTTGTGCACTCCATTTCTTAAGCTTCTATGGTCATTTTTTAATCATTTCTGATGTTTTTACTCCATCACACAGTTTGACTGACCAATGTTTTTTATCCATTTTGCATCTTATTATGCTTTTTTGGATTATCCCAAGTGTCACTCCAAAATTTTAACATTCAATCTTTATGAGGGCAAACATTTTAATTTGTAGTATTTTCCAATAATGCTTTATAAAACAAAAGCTGATTTTGTCAAAATTGATTTATTCTACTTTTATATCAGTCAATTTTCTTTAAAAAGCTATAATTCTTTTTAATTTTTCTAAGACTTCTTAATGCCACAATTATATTACTGTATATTTTCTAAACTTTCCTTGATCTTGTTTTTTTCCAGTTTTCTTTCCTTCAAATTCCTCAGATTGCTGATTTGTTGTTTATTCGTTCAGTCGTTTCCGACTCTTCGTGACTTCATGGACCAGTCCACGCCAGAGCTTTCTGTCGGCCGTCACCATCCCCAGCTCCCCAATGGTTGAGTCCGTCACCTCCAGAATACCATCCATCCATCTTGCCCTTGGTCGGCCCCTCTTCCTTTTGCCTTCCACTTTTCCTAGCATCAGCTTCTTCTCCAGGGTATCCTGTCTTCTCATTATGTGGCCAAAGTACTTCAGTTTTGCCTTTAATATCATTCCCTCAAGTGAGCAGTCTGGCTTGATTTCCTGGAGTATGGACTGGTTTGATCTTCTTGCAGTCCAAGGCACTCTCAGAATTTTCCTCCAACACCACAGTTCAAAAGCATCTATCTTCCTTTGCTCAGCCTTCCTTATGGTCCAGCTCTCGCAGCCATAGGTTACTACAGGGAATACCATTGCTTTAACTATGCGGACCTTTGTTGTCAGTGTGATGTCTCTGCTCTTAACTATTTTATCAAGATTTGCCATTGCTCTCCTCCCAAGAAGTAGACGTCTTCTGATTTCCTGGCTGCAGTCAGCGTCTGCAGTAATCTTTGCGCCTAGAAATACAAAGTCTGTCACTGCCTCCACTTTTTCTCCCTCTATTTGCCAGTCATCAATCAAGCTCGTTGCCATAATCTTGGTTTTTTTGAGGTTTAACTGCAGCCCAGCTTTTGCACTTTCTTCTTTCACCTTCGTCATAAGGCTCCTCAACTCCTCCTCGCTTTCAGCCATCAAAGTGGTATCATCTGCATATCTGAGATTGTTAATGTTTCTTCCAGCGATTTTAACTCCAGCCTTGGATTCCTCAAGCCCAGCATGTCGCATGATGTGTTCTGCGTACAGGTTGAATAGGTAGGGTGAGAGTATACAACCCTGCCGTACTCCTTTCCCAATCTTAAACCAGTCCGTTGTTCCGTGCTCTGTTCTTACTGTTGCTACTTGGTCGTTATACAGATTCCTCAGGAGGCAGACAAGATGACGTGGTATCCCCATACCACCAAGAACTTGCCACAATTTGTTATGATCCACACAGTCAAAGGCTTTAGAATAGTCAATAAAACAGAAATAGATGTTTTTCTGAAACTCCCTGGCTTTCTCCATTATCCAGCGGATATTGGCAATTTGGTCTCTAGTTCCTCTGCCTTTTCTAAACCCAGCTTGTACATCTGGCAATTCTCGCTCCATGAATTGCTGGAGTCTACCTTGCAAGATCTTGAGCATTACCTTACTGGCATGTGAAATAAGTGCCACTGTTCGATAGTTTGAACATTCTTTAGTGCTTCCCTTTTTTGGTATGGGGATATAAGTTGATTTTTTCCAATCTGATGGCCATTCTTGTGTTTTCCAAATTTGCTGGCATATGGCATGCATCACCTTGACAGCATCATCTTGCAAGACAGATTGCTGATATCAGCTTGTAATTTATTGACCTTTCTTTCCAATTGAATTTTTGATTTGGTGATTATTTTATTGCTTTTGTTTTACAACATTGTACCCCAACTCTGGTGTTATCACTGCTGCTGTTTATACGTTTCAGCCAATGTGTTTCAATATTTTCTCCTATCGAATTTATCTCTTTCAGAACTTTTGATAATTCTTTTTAACATATTTTTTCTATGGTTGGAAGTCTTTTTCTATGGTTTGAATTTTTCCATATGTTCAATAATTTTTTCCTTTCAGTTCCATCTGTCTAACAGAGAGCTGATGCTCATCATTCTTTTGCTTAATGTTTTCATTAAGTAATGTTTTATCTGTCTCAAAAGTTAATATAATTTGACATTGCTCTTCAAAATTTTTGTTCATTTGATGATCTTCAGTTTCATTTGTGGTGTTGTTACCAATTCTATTGGCATCCTCAGATAGTTTTTCCAGATCTTGCAATCTCATATCTGTAACAGCTTTTGCTCTAAGTATAAATCTTGGTCTATTTATTTATTTATTTATTTTATTTTATTTATCTTTCAATTTCTATTACCGCCCCATCTCCCCCGAAGGGGACTCTTTATCACTGTACATCAGTTTCTGATTCCAGGTATATTCCAGGTAAATATGCTGATATTTCTGTTTCCAAATATCAATTATTCTCTTTTGAAATCCCCTAATTTTAAGATTTGATTCAGGATGGGATTTCATGATTGTTCAATTTTCTTCAATTGCTTTTTAAAGAAGAAAACCACTGAAGACTATTGCTTTGCTTTGATGATTCTTCCAGTCACTTTGCAGCTGGTCACACTTGATTCCCTAGCAGCACCAGCTGAGCCCTGTCACCCATTTATTGATGATGCCTAGGACTCATAACACCACACGTGGTCTTGTTGTACCAGACAATTATCAATCTGGTATGGATGTTTCCTTTCATGTGCTCACCATTGAGAATGGGTGTGGACCACACTTCATTAGGCTTCTTCACCAAGACCTGTCTGGTGTGATTAAACCTGTCAGTAACTAAGCTACCACCAACATAACATATATTTGAAGCATAGGCCCCCTCACATGATGCAGTGGTCATCCCTGTCACCCTGTTGTTGTTGTCATAATTATTATCTATATCCTATTTTTTCTCCAAGAGCTCATGGTAAATTATATAGTGATCTCCTTTCATTTTATCCCCAAGAGAACTTTGAGAGTTAGGCTGGGCTGAAAAAGAGAGGGCCTTAAAAGTAATAACCAGCATTTTGTATTTTGCCCAGAATGAATTGCTTTAAGCACAAATGTAATATGACCTCTTCACTTTCTTCCCAAGAACACCCAGATTGTTAAGTTTTATACCAAATGAAGATTCCAGACAACAAAATAGAGTACATTACAACAGTCAAGCCTGAGGTTACCAGTATGTGTACCATGGTTTTAAGTTAATTATCTTCTTATGGATTATTATAAGAATTAATTATTTCTCATAGAGAAATATATCTGGGTATCATCAGCATGCCAATAGCAACCAGCTACAAATCTCCTGATGATCTTCCCCAGCTGTTTTATGTAGATCCCAAAAAACACTTGAGTCAGAATAGAGCCCTGAGGAGCAATATATAAATAGCTCCCATTTCAAGGAGCAACTGTCTAAGCAACATCTTCTGAAATCCACCCAAAAGCTAGGAATGGAATCATAGCAAAGCTCTGATTACACACACACACACACACAGAGAGAGAGAGATATGAAAATTTTACAAACAACATAAAAATTAACCCAAACTAATAAAGAATAGAAGAAGCAGAGAAAGAAAAGAAAAAGAAAAAGTACAGAAAGAAAGAATAAAAAGAAATAGAAAGAAGAACTTCCAATTTCTTTTGCAGCAAATATAAGCACTATTACAAAATTAACTGTTACAGCAAAACTGTGATTCCTATGCCCAAATTTCTTAAACAATCCAAAAGGATACCATGGTCAATGGCATCAAAGGCCATTGAGAAGTCAAAAAGAACCAATAGAATCATATGCTTCTGTCAATCCTCTTAAGATCATCCATCAGTCCAATCAATACAGTCTCAATCCTGTAGTCCACCATGAAGCCATCTTGAAATGGGTCAAGTTAATCTTGAGATGGCTCAAGTTAAACAGCTTCCTCCATGACTGAATTGCAAAGTCACTATTCTCTCAATCACTCTTGCCCTCCCTCAGAGAGGAACTTACGAAGTTAACTAAAACATCCCTAATAACATCCTGACTAGAAGTTGCAAGCCAGCTTAAAGATGACAAATGGTGGAACATATTACCCCAAGCAGTTTATCCAGGTCTTTGGGTGTCACAGTATGAAAATCCAATCTTGCTACAGAAGAGTAGTTGATTCTATATAAAAGTTGGAATCCAGCCCAAATATGAGCAAGTTTAATAATGATAACATAGACTATTCTATGATAACATAGACTATTCTATGATAACATAGACTATTGTAATGCGCTCTACATGGGGCTACCCTTGAGGAGTATCCGGAAGCTTCAACTGGTCCAGAATGCGGCTGCGAGGACAATTATTGGGGCCAGAAGATCAGCCCATGTGACACCGTTGTTACGCGAGCTGCATTGGGTGCCAGTTTGCTTCCGGGTACAATTCAAGGTGTTGGTTATCACCTTTAAAGCCCTACATGGCATAGGACCAGGTTACTTGAGGGACCGTCTCATCCCCAGAACATCGACCCATCCCACCCGTTCAGCTAGAGAGGGCTTGCTACGGACCCCATCGCTTAAAGAGTTTCACCTAGCGGGGTCCAGGAAGCGGGCCTTCTCTGCAGTGGCGCCCGCCCTTTGGAATATCTTACCCCCGGAGCTGAGGCTGATGTCCTCGCTCCCAGCCTTCCGGAAAGGCTTAAAGACCTGGTTCTGCCGTCTTGCCTGGGAGGGAAACGTCAACAGTTCCTCTTGGGGATGGCTGGCCCCTTGAAGCCTCCCAGTGACTTATTTTAATATTCTTCTTGGAATTTATATTTTGTATTTATGTAATTTTATATATTTTTAATCTCTATTTTGCTGTGCACCGCCCAGGGTCCCCATTGGGGGAGATGGGTGGTAATATAAATTTAATAAAATAAATAAATAAATAAATAAATGATAACGTAAGCCTCTGAGGATTTTCTAACACAATTTGGGAAGGAAGAGGAGGAGACAGGGGTAGTTACAGTATCATTCTCTCACAATCATCAGAATCAGTGATGGAACCTGCCCCAAACCCTTTCAATGCCTCTTTGAGTCCGATTGGATCCAATAACTAATTCAGGTGGACCATTCTAAAAATTCTACTTCACAGAGGTGACTATTCTAACTTTAACCAGATGTTGGTACATCCGTGACAGTGGGGAACTTACCCAAATGTAATTGTCTTATTCCAGGTATTCCAGGGCTAACCTGTAACCCTGGATTTTCTGATGATCTCTATCCAAGTACTAACCACGTCTGATCCTGCTGGATCCAGGTGTGAGGAGGAGGAGGAGGAGGAAGGGCTAACTGCAGAACAGAAATACAGAAATACCAGTTGAATTTGAATATACAAAAATACACTGCTTTGGTAACAGACTCATCTAAAGACTCATAAAAAATGCATGCTTTGGAAGAAAATAATCCCAATTATTAAAAGGGTAGTCAGCTAAGAGGGTCACTGTGAGGCTGGGATTTGCCCTGCTAGCCCCACTTTCCCAGAGACAAAAAGTGTGCTCTGACTCACATTTCAATTTGATCTAGAGAAGAATATTTAACCTTCTTATGCTTTCCTTGCCTTTGAAGTAAATGTCATCTTGTCCCTGAAGGTTATGTTCAGGTCTTCACCCTGCATTTTTGCCAGTACTTAAGGGGGAGGGCGGGCATTTTTCTTACCAATGCAATGGAAGGCTAGTGTAGTACAGCCAGATAATTTCTCACAGACAAGAAGCATACTAATAAAATATAACTATATAAACATAAACTTTAGAAACCATGCTGTAAGTGTGGTTATATCTTATATATTTTGAAATTCTATCTTTGTTTTCAATAAATAAAAAAGAAAAAGAAAAAATACGTAAATATATAAAATAGTTTGTGAAATAATCATTTGCACATTTCTCTGAGTTGAACATACATACATACCTATATTTTGTAAACAGTTTGCAATAATTTTTCTGTTATTCCAGTCTTATATGCAGATGAATTTGGTCATGTGGACCTCTGAAAACTGATTCATATTTTTTTCTTTATCCTCTGATTTGAACAAAACAAGTTTCTCCTCAGTT
Source organism: Charina bottae (assembly GCA_023362775.1). Lineage (NCBI taxonomy): Eukaryota > Metazoa > Chordata > Lepidosauria > Squamata > Charinaidae > Charina > Charina bottae. The sequence continues at coordinate 79,276,821 of JALMGJ010000001.1, read as the reverse complement.
TTATTTTCAGAATCATTTATAAACTAAGCCATCCTGTCTTCCTTTACATCCGTCAAAGTGAGAAGTCTCAAGCTTGGGAGGTTTAAGTTGGCAAATTTGTCCTTTGCACAGACTGCAAGAAAGCAAAGACAAGAGGGAATGTTCTGTTCCCTTTTGAGTCATCCACTTGTCAAGAGTTTTAATTTGTTGCCAACACTGTCCTTCTGCTAAGGATGAGTTTTCTGCTGCGGAAGATCCTCTTTTGCATATTTAAATATTTTGATGATATGAAGGATCAAGTACACAATCTGATGACCTTTTGAATTTTTCCAACTAACTTCAGTCACATGCAGATTGCAAATTAGGAACAGACTTTGATTTTTTTTTAAGATTTAGGGTTGTCTTGGTGTTTATAACAGATGCCTTCTCTTTCTCAGGTGTTGCATTTTAGTAAGTCAGTGAGCTTTTGTCACATATTACTGATGACTCAGATGTACTTCATCTGCACCAGGCCTCAAGGCATAAATAGCATTTTCTTACTATTATTCTTGATGTCATGCTAAAAAGTTAAATAATTGAGAGCATCTCACCTCAACTACTGAGTCTCAAATACCTCCTAATACAGGGAATTCTTTGAACAAACATTTCTTGGAATAGTTTTTGGCAGAAAATACATGTGTCAATGTTATACATTAGGCCAGGGGTCGGCAAACTTTTTTTGCTGGGAGCCATTTTGACATGCTCGTGCACATTTTGAAGTGCTCGACAGCCAGGGGGCGGGGTTTGCGGGCGGGGGCCAATCGCGTGGAAGGGGGCGGGGTTTGCGGGCGGGAGCCAATTGCGTGGAAGGGGGCGGGTTTTGCGGGCGGGAGCCAATCGCGTGGAAGGGGGCGGGGGAGGTTTGGAAGAAGAAGGGAAAGAGAGGCTCGACTGCTCCAGTCGCTTCTCTTCCGGAGCCGCTCACGCCCCCAGTCCAGGCAAAGTAAACCTCCCCTCCCCACATGCACACGCTGCCCTGGGGTGGAAATTCTCCCCGCAGAACAGCTGAGCGCCGCCTCCGGCAGCCTCCCTACCTAATCTGAGGGCATTTTCGGGGTCCCCGGAGCCTGCCCTTTCGAAGGGGCAGCACTGCTTCTGCTGCTGCCGCTGCCCCTTCAAACGGGCAGGCTCCGGGGACCCCGAAAATGCCCTCGGTTCTGGCAGGGAGGGAAAAACCTCCCTCCCCGCATGCACACGCTGCCCTGGGGTGGAAATTCTCCCCGCAGAACAGCTGAGCGCTGCCTCCGGCGGCCTCCCTGCCTAAACTGAGGGCATTTTCGGGGTCCCCGGAGCCTGCCCTTTCGAAGGGGCAGCACTGCTTCTGCTGCTGCCGCTGCCCCTTCGAACGGGCAGGCTCCGGGGACCCCGAAAATGCCCTCGGTTCCGGCAGGGAGGCAAAAACCTCCCCTCCCCACATGCACACGCTGCCCTGGGGTGGAAATTCTCCCCGCAGAACAGCTGAGCGCCGCTTGCGGCAGCCTCCCTGCCTAAACTGAGGGCATTTTCGGGGTCCCCGGAGCCTGCCCTTTCGAAGGGGCAGCACTGCTGCTGCTGCTGCCGCTGCCCCTTCAAACGGGCAGGCTCCGGGGATCCCGAAAATGCCCTCGGTTCCGGCAGGGAGGCAAAAATCGCACATGCAGGCTGCCGGGCTTCCCGACGCACAGCTGATTGGCGTGGAGAATTTCCACTCCGGGTGGCGCACGCAATTTTCACCTCCCTGCCAGAACCGAGGGCATTTTCATCAGCGCTTCCGGCTTGTCACGCGACACACTTGGGGGCCCCGGCGACACAGTATTGGAAAGCCCTGGGTTAAGGCGATGGGCAAGTGCTCGTCGTCAAGATGGCTGCCGGAGACAGAGGCTTCCAAACTCTCGCGAGACTGTGTGAAGCCCGTCCCCGGAGGAAAAAGAGGCTGGGCCTAGGTTTCCAGGGGTATGCCCACAGCAACGCACACCATGCCCGCTGCCGCGCCTGCCCCGCCACACTCGCTGGCGCGCCTGCCCCTGCCACGCCCGCCACGCCTGCCTGCGGAAGAGCCACACTCAAGGGGCCAAAGAGCCGCATTTGGCTCGTGAGCCGCCATTTCCGACCCTTGCATTAGGCCATAGTTGGATGATGCTTCAAGTATATTTTTTGCTATTGAGATTTGCACTCTGAAAAAAAGAAAATCACATTTTTTTGTAGAAGATGCCACTACAATTGATCAGCATTTGGGATGGTGATACCAATTTTGTTTGCTCCTCAGAATATTTTTGCATGATTTTAAATTTTGATTTTAAAGATGAAAGCATGGTGGAAGAAAAGTATCACAGAGAAAATTCTATTCTGTGTGGTCTTATCTCTGCTACTCTCCTCTTCAAGTAGCAGCCTATCTGAAATTGAGTGAAAAAGGAAGAGGCACTTTTATTGGGCAGCAGTGATATAGGAAGATGCCAGAGGCAGATGACCAATTTAGTGACAATGGCAAAGGCATAAATTCATACTGTGTGGGAGAAGGCAATGGTAAGTCACTCCTGTATTTTTATCAAGAAAACCACATGGACAGAAAATATAAAATGATTGATAATATGGTGCCAGATGATGGGTCCCTCAGGTTGGATGGTACTCAACATGCTACTGAGAAAGAGCTGAGGATCTAATGGTGTTTATGACATGGCTAGATTAAAGCCTTCAGGACATCTAGTTGCTGATTTTGCCATACAGGAAAAGAAAATTGAAGCTGCAAAGATAAAATTACAGTAGGAACATGGAACGTAAGAAGAATGAACACAGGGAAGCTCAACACCATGAAAGATGAAATGAAACAACTAAAAATTGACATCTTAGGCATCAGCTAATTGAGATGGACTGGGATGGGACACTTTCAGTCAGAAGATCACACTGTTTATTACTCAGGACATGGAAAACAAAGAAGAAACTGTGTTGCTTTTAAAGTTAGGAAGGGTATAGCAAGAACAGTTCTTGGCTAACATGCAATCAATGACCAAATAATATAGATTAGACTTCGGAGCCCTTGGTGCTCTCTAAGCTTGGTTGTTTGCTTGCAGATGTTTCATTACGCAACTAAGTAACATCATCAGTGCTAGTGAATGTGGGGTTTGCTCTTCAACTTCGCTGGACCGGTCATGTTGTTTGAATGCCTGACCATCGTCTTCCAAAGCAGCTACTTTACTCCCAACTTAAGAATGGAAAACGGAATATTGGTGGACAGCAAGAGATTCAAAGATACTCTCAAAGCTAATTTAAAAAAATGTAATATCAACATTGAGAACTGGGAAGCCCTAACTCATGAGCGTTTCAATTGGAGGTCATCCTATATTAATAGTGCTATGGACTTTGAAGAAGCACGAGTACAGGGCGAAAAGGAGAAAAGAGCTAAAAGGAAGGCACATCAGGCAAACCCTCATCATGACCGTCTCCCACCCGGAAACCTATGCCCTCATTGTGGGAGGTTGTGCGGATCCAGAATTAGCCTTTATAGCCACTTACGGATCCACCATTAAAATTTTACCTTTGGAAGACAATCTTACTTGGCTACGAGTGATCACCAATGATTGATTGATGCTCTCTGTTTACATACAGTAGCTTGCCCTGCCAGTGTTGGTGGGGGTGTGGTTTTCTCCTTGGTAGTTCCTTGGTTAGGTTATTGTTTTCTGCTTGATTGTTTACCTGGTGTCAATCCCTGCTTATCTGAGTGTTGGGGTCTGGAGAGGATGTGTTCTGGTCTTTTTGTTTCCTTCTTAGCTTTTTTATTGTCTCTTTTGAATGGCATGTAAATGTGGTTTATCCATGTGTGTCTATTGATGGCTGATTTGTCTGAATGCCAAGGTTCCAGGAATTCCCTAGTGTTTTTGGATTTAGCTTGGTCTAGGATGCTGACAGTTTCCCAGTTGAAACTATGGTTGAGTCTGTCCATGTGTTGTGAGATTAAGGAGTTTTCATTGTGTCTTCTGACTGCTAGTTGGTGTTCATGGATGCACTTTGCTAGTCTTCTGCCTGTCTGTCCTACATAGTGACCATTACAGTCTTTATTTAAAATCCTAAAAGATGATGCTGTTAAAGTGCTGCACTCAATATGCCAACAAATTTGGAAAACTCAACAGTGGCCACAGGAATGGAAAAGGTCAGTTTACGTTCCAATTCCAAAGAAGGGCAATGCCAAAGAATGTTCAAACTATCGTTCAAACTACTGTCCAATTGCGCTCTTTTCACATGCTAGCAAGGTTATGCTCAAAATCCTACAAGCTAGGCTTCAGCAGTATGTGAACCGAGAACTACCAGAAGTGCAAGCTGGGTTTCGAAGAGGCAGAGGAACTAGAGATCAGATTGCCAACATTTGCTGGATCATGGAAAAAGCAAGAGAGTTCCAGAAAAACATCTACTTCTGCTTCACTGACTACGCTAAAGCCTTTGATTGTGTGGATCACAACAAACTGTGGCAAATTCTTAAAGAGATGGGAGTACCAGACCACCTTACCTGTCTCCTGAGAAACCTGTATGCAGGTCAAGAAGCAACAGTTAGAACCGGACATGGAAGAACCGACTGGTTTAAAATCGGGAAAGGAGTATGGCAAGGCTGTATATTATCACCCTGCTTATTTAACTTATATGCAGAGTACATCATGAGAAATGCCAGGCTGGATGAATCACAAGCCGGAGTTAAGATTGCCGGGAGAAATATCAACAACCTCAGATATGAAGACGATACCACCCAAATGGCAGAACGTGAAGAGGAACTAAAGAGCCTCTTGATGAGGGTGAAAGAGGAGAGTGCAAAAGCTGGCTTGAAACTCAACATTAATTAACTCAGATCATGGCATCTGGCCCCATCACTTCCTGGCAAATAGAAGGGGAAGAAATGGAAGCAGTGACAGATTTTATTTTCTTGGGCTCCAAGATCACCGATGATGGTGACTGCAGCCATGAAATTAAAAGACGCTTGCTCCTTGGGAGGAAAGCTATGGCAAAACTAGACAGCATATTAAAAAGCAGAGACATCACCTTGCCGACAAAGGTCCGTATAGTTAAAGCTATGGTTTTTCCAGTAGTAATGTATGGCTGTGAGAGTTGGACCATAAGGAAGGCTGAGCACCGAAGAATTGATGCTTTCGAACTGTGGTGCTGGAGAAGACTCTTAAGAGTCCCTTGGACTGCAAGGAGGTCAAATCAGTCAATCCTAAAGGAAATCAACCCTGACTGCTCATTGGAAGGACAGATACTGAAGCTGAAGCTCAAATACTTTGGCCACCTAATGTGAAGAGAGGACTCACTGGAGAAGACCCTGATGCTGGGAAGGACTGAGGGCAAAAGGAGAAGGGGACGGCAGAGGATGAGATGGTTAGATAGCATCACCGATGTAACGAACATGAATTTGAGTAAACTCCGGGAGACAGTGGAGGACAGGAAGGCCTGGCGTGCTATGGTCCATGAGGTCACGAAGAGTCAGACACGACTAAATGACTGAACAACAACAACAAACAGTCTTTACACTGTATGTTGTAGATGACTCCTGTTTTTTCTTCTTGGGCTACTGGGTCTTTTGGTTTACTTAAGCTGTTGTAAAGGGCTTTGGTTGGTTTGTGTGCTATGGTGATGCCGTGTGGTTGTAACAGTCTATTAGTAGGGTTAGTAGATGTTTTGAAAATGTAATTGGATTGTATGGCTTAGGAAACCGAAATGAAGCTGGAGATAAACTTATAAATTTCTGCCACTTCAATGATGTCTCCATAGGTAATACTGCCTTTAAACAAGCAAAATGATGCCTCTATACATGGACCTCATCAGATGAAGTATATAGAAATCAAATTGATTATATTACTGCTAAAAGGAGATGGAGGAGCTCAATTATAGCATCAAAGTCACTTCCCATGAGATGGACAGCTATATAAATTTGACAAATAAGCAAACAAACAAACAAAGACATGACCAGGTGCTGACTGTGGAACAGTTCTTGAACTGCTCATGTGCTAGATCCATGTTAAGCTAAAGAAGAAGAAAGCCAATTAGTTTCCACAATATTATTTATTTATTTATTTAATTTCTATAACCGCCCATCTCCCCCCATGGGGAACTCTGGGCAGTTCACAATAAACAAGTTAAAATAAGGTTCAAAATCTCAATTATACAATAAATATAAATTAAATTGAAAATCCAGATGGTAATGGAATAATTAAAAGAAGGACAGTTATAAAATTAGGGGATTAGCCACCCCCATGAGGAACTATCCCTTCCTCCTTCCCATGCCAGGCAGCAGAACCAGGTCTTCAGCTCTTTCCTAAAGGTCGGGAGGGAGGAGATCTGTCTCAACTCTGGGGGCAAGATGTTCCATAGTGTGGGTGCTGTCACAGAGAAGGCCCGCCTCCTAGACCCCATCAGATGACACTCTTTAATTGATGGGGTTCGTAGCAGGCCCTCTCTGAATGACCGGGTGGGGCGGGTCGATAACATGGGGATAAGACGGTCCCTCAGGTATTCTGGCCCCATGCCATGTAGGGCTTTAAAGGTGATAACCAACACCTTGAATTGTACCCAGAAGCAAACCGGCACCCAATGCAGCTCGTGGAGCAGCGGTGTTACATGTGCGGATCTTGACGCACCTAAAACTGTCTGCGCGGCTGCATTCTGCACCAGCTGTAGCTTCCGGATAGTCTTCAAGGGTAGCCCCATGTAGAGCGCATTGCAATAATCTACGTGGGAGATGACGAGAGCATGAGTGACTGTACGGAGGGCGTCGCGATCCAGGAATGGGCGTAACTGGCGCACTAACCGAAGTTGTGCGAAAGCCCTCCTAGCCACGACTGCCACCTGCTCTTCGAGCAGGAGTCGTGAGTCTAGAAGGACCCCCAGATTACGCACCGGTTCCGAACGGGGTAGTGCTACCCCATCGAGAACCAAAGATGATATTTTTTTTAATTATCTTCAACATATACCCACCATTTTCCAGGAGAACATCAGGAATCACTTTGAAGTCTTGAAATTCATTGATAAAGAACCAGAGGAAATATGGAATGAACTTAAAGAAGTAATTAAGGATGAATGTGAAAAGAGACTGCCAAAAATGAAGAAAGAGAAGAAAGCAAACTGGGTGTCAGAACAAACCATTAAAATTGCCAAGAAGAGAAGAGAATCCAAAGCCAAAGAAGACAAATCTCAGAAAGGAACTTGGTGAGAGCTGTTAGAAAAGACAAGAAGCAGTATTACAACAACATCTATAAAGACATTGAAGATGAAAACAAACATGGAAAAATAAGGAAAGTCTTTCAAAAGATCTCTGAAATCAGAAGGAGGTTCCAACCTCAAATTGGAATGCTAAAGGATGCCAATGGACATATAGTAACTGATTCAAAGAAGATCAAAGGAAGATCAAAGGAAGGAGCATACTGAAACCATATACAGTAGAGACATCAACATCCAAGATACCTTAGAAGTTATTCTATACTTACAAGAACCTCTAGTACTATAAGATGAAGTTAGATCAGCACTCTGGTCATTACCAAGTCGGAAGGCTACAGGAACTGATGGAATACCCACTGAAATATGACAAGCAACAGAAGAAGAATCAGTCAGGGTTCTAGCCAAGCTATGCCAGTAAATCTGGAGAAAAACACAGTGGCCAATTGATTGGAAGAGGTCAATCTACATTCTAAAGGGGAAAAAAAAGGATACTTAACAGAGTGTGGAAACTATCATACAATATCCTTAATTTCCCATGCTAGCATAATAATGCTTGGGATCTTCCAATGCAGTTTAGAGGCCTACATGGAAAAAGATATGCCAGATGTTCAAGCTGGGTTTAGAAAAGGTCAGGGAATATGAGACATTATTGCTGATGCACTCTGGATAATTGAGAAAGCCAAAGAATACCAAAAAGAAGCCAGTATGTGCTTCATCGATTATAGAAAAGTCTTTGGTTGTATTGATCATGTCAAGCTACAGAAAGTGCTCAGAAAAATGGGAATCCCAGAACATCTCCTCATGAGAAACTAATATACAGGTCAGGAAGCCACAGTATGGGCAGAACATGGTGAAACAGACTGGCTCCAGGTTGGCAAGGAATGCAACAAGGCTGCATACTCTCCCCTCATTTATTCAACCTATCTGATGAATATATATTAAGGGAAGCTGGATTGGAAGAAGATGAGCATGTTTTTAAAACTGGAGGAAGATACATCAATAACCTGTGCTGTGCTGATGACACTGCCCCGGTAGCCAAAAATGCAAAGGACCTGGAAACCTAAGTAGAGAGAAGACTCCTGAGAACAAATCAACCCAGAGTTCTCACTTGAGGCACAAATGACCAGACTCAAATTATCCTATTTCAGACACATTATGCAAAGACCCAGTTCTCTGGAAGAGGCTCTAATGCTAGGAAAGGTGAAAGGAAAGAGAAGAGGATGACTAGCAGCAAGGTGGATGGACAGTGGCAATGAGTACACCATTGGGAGATTTGAAAAAACAGGTTAGGGATAGATCATTATGGAGAAGATCTATCTATGTGGTTGCTAGGAGTAGAAAATGACTTAGTGGCACATAATCAATCAATCAATCAATCAATCAATGACTGGCCACAATAAAATTAAAGATAAAATGTTCTTCCTACACTTTTCTTCCTTCAAGAATGACAATTCTACAAAACTATTAAAGGAATGCAAACAATAAAAGCTATCAGTAAATGAATGAAGTAAAATTTATAAAAGCCACTATTCCAGTTCAATTTAGGTAAATAAAATAAAAACTAAGCTATTAAAATCTAAAATGCCTGGAAGAAGAGCAATTTTTTTGACCTGAATGCAATGCTGTATACAGTATGACTCTTTTCTATTTATTGTCATACCTGGAACAGGAGGAAAAAGAGAGAGAGAGAGAGAGAGAGAGAGGAAGCTGAGTATGATCTGTACACTGATGGCGGTTCAAGCCATATCCTCACATAACCTTTCCCAGAGGCTTCATGTAGATCTTAAAGACTATGACTACATCTATACACATCTGTACAACATTTAATAACATGTACATACACCCATGCCAACATATAGTAAGAGACTACAAGATATCATTAAGCGTATTCCAATCTACTGTGTAACCTAGTTGACAGCTTGTAAATTAGTTCAATTTACTTAAAAACATAGACCAAACCAATTTCTCATTCATTTCTAGGCAGGAGTAGATATATGATGATCAACTGTGTGAAAATCACTGAAGGGTTCATCTTGAAGTCTATGAGCAAAAAGGTCCCACGTTTAAAAGGGTTTTGACTGATCATCATAATTAGATATTGGATAAGGTGGATCTTTCTGGCTTGAACATCTATAAGATGTTATTATGTTAGGTACATGTAGGTATATGGATAATAAGGCTGCGCAGCACTTCAGATCTGAAGACAAAAATATGCTTGAAAATGCACAAGGAACAAATGTAGCATCTCTTTGCAACTCCTTAAGCAAACATGTTTTCCCTGGTATTGCGTACTGTATGCTGAGTACCCTGTGCACACCAAAGTGCTGCATAACCATAATGTGTAGTATTTAATTCTTTGACTTTCTTCCATGAAAGTGGAGTGAGTGATTGCATTTCCTTCTGTTGCCACCCATATGCCTCAATACCTTCTCCAGAGTATTGTGAGACCTCCACAGCAAATACTGAGATTGTGCTAGAGCAAGAAAGGGAATATAACTGACAGATATATTGTTGGAAGAGAGAATCCTGTAGCTTGAGGGGTGGGGGGAAGGATTCAATCTACAAACACACTTCTGTTTGTGTTAAATTTTCAGGACACCAAAATGCTATGTTACCTTATTATCATACTGATAAAATGTTTGCCATGCGAACTTATTCTAGTAAATTGCATGCACTGTTAATTTGCTTGTGCATAATTTTTCATTCAAAAACATATATCTGATTTTATTCTGTTGCATCCCCACTCAAAAATCAAGACCTTATTTTGATATGACTCATTACTTTTGTATATTGGATACACAAAAACAATATGCAGTATTTTTATTTCTGTTATTTCTCAAACTCTTTGCATCATCTTTAGATCCTTACCAAGATTCAATATAGCAGTTTTTATGTTCTGAAAAGCAAAAGCAAAACAAAGCTAGAGTTGTCAGCAAAACCAGCCATGCATTTCTAGAGCAATAGATTTGCAATATCTCTGGAATAGACTATGTAGGAAACCTGAATAAAGTCCAGTAATATCCAGCTTTCTATAGTCAAACATCCACACAAAGAAAGTGTGTGTATGTGTGAGAGAAGCTTCTGAAAAAGTATATGTGTTTCTCACCATTTTGTAGAAAATGAAGCATTTTTACATTGATAAAATCTAGGTTTTTCACTAAGGAAATATATATAATAAAGAATGCCATCGGGGAAGTGTATATCAGAAAGAGTGTTCATAGGGACAACTGTGTACATTAGACAAATTATATGCAAAAATAGCATATGTTAAGGAAATCTAGATAAAAATGTATGAAGATCTTTTTCTTTAAGAAAATGTATTAGAATCATCATCATCATTGGCGATCACTCATAGCCGAGTAAGATTGTCTTCCAAAGGTAAAATTTTAACAGTGGATCCGTAAGTGGCTATAAAGGCCAATTCTGGATCCGCACAACCTCCCACAGTGAGGGCATAGGTTTCCGGGTGGGAGACGGTCATGATGAGGGTTTGCCTGACGTGCCTTCCTTTTAGCTCTTTTCTCCCTCTTGTCCTGTACTCGTGCTTCTTCAAAGTCCATAGCACCATTAATAAAGGACTAGGAGCTTCTGGATTTCACAGTCCTGCCCCCATTGCCATTCGTCAATCGCCATGGGACTTTTGGTTGTTTTGGGTTTAGTGTGGTTGGAAGACAACTGTGCATGAATTTGTTTTATGTGTGGAGATCGGTGCACAACGATCAGCACACAACCTTCACAGAAAAAGGCTCTAATCCAATGGCATGGATACCATGACGATTGGTGACCTTTCGTCTGCTGCAGCCTTCATCCGCCTTCGCAGCCGTTGTACACCTTGTTATCTTCCGCCTGTTCTGCCGTTGAGGACTTTCTTGGATCGTTCTTTGTCTGGTTCCTCCCCCTGGACCTTACCGCCATGGGTGACCCTACCAGGAGTACATGACTCCCGACGGCTCACAGGGTTCATTGGGAACACACAAGCCCACTCACCACAACAAGGTGACGATCCAGCGAGTGAGGTATTAGAATACAATAGACTGGAATATGGCTGTCTGCTATCATGGACAATCAGGTGAAGTGGGTTTACTCTGACTCACACATTCTTAAATAAAATGAGCATATTACAGGAGTTCTGCAAATAAACAAGTTAAAAATAGGGAAATTCTTTTTAGATAATGGAGTGTTATGTGTTCTGCTTATAAGAGAGTTTGTTTACTTGTATTTTGTTTTCCCTACTTGCCAAGCTCTATCTTCAATTGCACATAACTGGCTAATGTCTCCTGCAGTCTCTTTGAACACATTTCATTTGTTTTTACCCTCTCAAATCAAGACAGAATATTTCACTGCAATTTCTGACACATTTTTTTCAGTGTTCAATATTTTGCTAAAGTCTCCTCTTCCAAACACATTGCTACAGGCAACTAGCATGGAATAAAGCTCTCAACATAATAAAACAGTGGAATCACAGAAGATAAAAGTTTATGCCAATGTCCTGCTCTGACAGGATTGTCAAGATATTTTAGCATCATCCAAAGTGAAGTAAAAGGACCAAGCTTTGCTCACCTTCAGGGACATTGCTAAGTGACATCAAGAAAGTCAAAGGCAGAGCAATGTCTCCTAAAAACAAAACAAAACAAAAACTATCTCCCTCTAATCTTATTCTTGGCCTGTATTAATTTGGCAAAGAAATGAAATGAATGAAATCTGAAGAGTTTTCAGCAGTGAGAATATATTTGTGCATTGGGAGTGAACTTAACACCAGCAGAGCTATCAATTTTCTGGTGGTTGATGACAAGGGGACTTTTTTTTCCCTAGTACAGCCAGCTAAGTGATAACTAGATATTTAGGTAATCATTAATTATAATATAACTAGATAATTAGATTACCAGATAAAAATAAGAGCTGTGGTAAAACATAGCAGTGGACACTCTGTTACCTCCAGCATTCTGTGTACAGGGTTTCTCTTGCTACCATTTCCACCAATTTGCAAGAAAGAGGGAGGGAGGCCAGTCATAGGGAAGATCAGAATGGTTTGCACTGAGGTTATGTCATGACAAGCTAAGCAGAGAGATTGAACTGGTTAAGGGAAGACACACTCCATTTGTTTATCCATTCTCAACTTGAAAATGCATGATGATGATCAGAGAATCAGGGATTGGGTGAAATGGCTCACTTTGAATTGTATTTGGTGGCAAAGCACTTCTTTTCATTTTCTACAATATATGTGAACAGGTTTTCAGCTTCAGGTCACACTTACGTACTTGTAGAGAATATCACACATAAATCCTGCCCTCATACTGAGGAAGCAGATGAGGTTCCAGGATTATCTTTCCTGTTCCATTAGAATCAGCTTTCTCTGCACCTTTTGTGGCAAGGAAAAGAAACATGCTATATCAATGGTTGAATTCAAATATAGCATGATGTGATTTTCCAAACTGGATTTATCACTTAGAAAAACTTATCCATTTCACCTGTTGCTCATTTATTTTCACCAACTTTCACTTCGACATACATTGACAATTTTATATAATATAGGCAGCCATATAAAAATTAGCATTCAGTATACCAATAGTTGAGGCTTAGCCCTGATAAAATTTAAATTGTCAGTTAAATGCATGTTGCATAAACTTAATGATTAATTTGGTACATTAACATAAATGCAGTTGTGTATTAGTTGCCTGCACAATTTTCAGTTAACTGCAATATGAGGCTGATATTTGGTATAATGAATAATGGCAATGATTTCATTAACACAGAGTAAGATAACACAATACTATTGGCTGACTTGGGGCTATTTTTACATTTTTATTTATTTATAGAATTTAAAAGATTGCCCAACCATAATTTATGACTCTGGGCAGTCTACATCAGTAAAAACCAAAAACAACCAGAAACCAAAACTTTTGCACAAATCTGTCTTTCTGTACTGGGAGGCCCTGCTCACAGTTGCTCATGCCTTAGTCACTTCAAGACTGGATTACTGCAATGCATTCTACTTGGGGTTGCCCTTGAAAAACACTTGGAAGCTTCAACTGATCCAGAATGCAGCAGTGGGTGCAGTTTTGGGTACACCAAGGCTTGCCTAGGTAACACCGTTATTGTGCAAGCTGGACTGGCTCCCACTATGCTTCCAGGTGCAGTTCAAAGTGCTGGATGTCACCTTAAAGCCTTGCATGGTACAGGGCTGGGTTACTTACATGACTGCTTATCTTTGAGGGTCTCTGCCTATCTCACCAGATCTGACAGTGGATGCGTTCCATGTCCCCTCTATTCAACAGTGTCTTCTTGTGGGAGCTAGGAAATGTTCCTTTTCTGTTGTGGTGGCTACTCTATTAAACAGCCTCTCTTCTTGAGATCCAGAGGGATCCAACCTTCCTAGCCTTCCAGAAGGCTGTGAAGACTTGGTTTTTCCCAAGGCACTGGGCCAGGATGTTAGATGAGCCCAATATAGAGATGGTTTGTGTCATTCAGTTGGCTGTATGGCACCTTGGTTATTGTATTATCATTATTTTAATTGCGTTTTTGCTTGTTCTATAGAGATTGTATTGTATTGTTTTGGTTGATTGTTGTTAGCTGCCCAGAGTTCCTATGTAAGTTGGGCAGTAATATCCATTTTCTAAATAAATCAATAAATAATACACAGTATAAAAGCAACATAGCAAACACAGTCATTATATGCAAAGCATAGGTTGCAAATAAGAAACACTCTGTCTCCCAACAGAACAGGCCCAATTACCATCCTGGCCAATGCATGGAGAAAAGCCAGGTCTTCATGACTGTGAAAGGTTGGGTTGGGGGTCCCACACCATGGGAAGAGCTTTTTCCAAAACACAGGTGCAGCAACAGAGAAAGCATGTCTCCAAGGTCCCTTTAGATGACACTGCCAGTTCCTCTAAAATTGTTCTCTAACTGCATAGGCTTATATTAGTGAGGGCTGAAACATTTGGTCCATCAAACTGTCCAAAGATAGTTCCATATCTTTCCTGAATCTTTCACCATTTCATGGTGACTGTGAGTGCAGGAGTGGGCAAACACTGAAACGTGCATAATGAGATCATCACACAAATGCCACAATTGCATCTGCATGATATTACCATATGTATGTTGTCCTTTTGCCATTATTGTGATTAGCAATGGATGCCACAATGCCATTTAATTTTATTGCTTGATCCTGAATTCTAGCGTAATGTGTGAGGAGAACATAATACTATTTCCTTCTTCTCATGTTACATATAATTTCAAACAACTCTATCATATTATTATTATAATATTATTACAGCCTCTGATTACTGTTTCCTACATCTTTTCCAATTCCACAGTATCCATTTTGACTAAAGCTATTGTGGTCTCAGAATAAATTGATATTAAACCATTCTGATATTGGCTTTTTAATTTCAGCACTAATAACCTCCAGAATGGAATTTGTCTTTTTCCCAGGAGCCAGACATTTTACTGACATTTTCATTGAGCTACCCACTAAAATATCACGGTCCCTTTCCCAGTCAATCATTGCCCACTCAGATCCTGTCACTATATATTGGAAGATTGGTTTTTATTCATTTTTTCCCCTCTCTCTCTTTGCCCAATATGTATCACATGAAATTGCATTTGCCACTTTGATGTATTTCCCCTGATTTAGAACCCCAATGTGTAAGCAGCATGCTAGCATGTAAAGTTGCCATGTGGTCAGGACAGCTCTGCAACCAAGGTAAATCCCCTCTGTTGAGGTTCCTTTAGTGACAACTGTGTTTAACATGAGAGGGAATGGAGTGCAACATTGGGGGATGTGTTAACAGTGTGACCCAGCTTCTGTTTCAATACAGAAATGCACTACATGAAAGTAATAATGAATAGGGCTTAAATCTCCAGTTAAACATTCTCCTTCTCACCTTCTCAACTCCCCATTAACCCAAGACCAATTGGCCAACATTCTAACACTGATCATATGTGAACAAGCTAAATGAGATGCATTGGTTGTGATTATTCTGCTTGTATCTAATTATACAGCAGATATAAAGTGAGAAAAAATGCACATGGGTTTCCAAAGGGAATTAAAAAACAACTTTAAGGGCAAGTAAAGAGAATTTAAATTATGTCTAAAATTCCTCCTGTTGCTAGTTAGCACTAAATTAATTAGAACCACATAACCATAAAAATAATACAATAGATAAAATCTTTTATTGCCTCATGGAATGGGCTCCATTAAAATCTGAACATTTATCATGCAGTAATTTTTGCAGCATACTTATGTTTTGAGTTGATAAAGACATGGAATGACTGGGCAATATAGTGGTCAAGTCCTCATCTCTTGACACAGCTCCTGAAGCACTTCAGATGCAATAGCAACCAGCTCCAGAGATATATACCTTACAAAAAGAGGACATGTTTTTCTTCACTTTCCCCAAGGAACTCCCATCTCATCAAATTCACTAGTGCCCATCTTTCATTGCTCAAAACCCCATGAAAAAAAACCAATAGTAAGGTTCCTATAACATGCTAGACTGGGATCAGAGTCCTGAATTGTGGGAAGCCAGCCACTTATCTTAGCATGTAGTATGAACCAGGCTATCATGTTCATCCATACTGTTTCTTTGGACACTGGTTATATCAGGGTAGCACTTGGGTTTTATTTAAAAAGCTTTAAGGTTTTAACACATGTTTGGTGAACAAACAAACAACTTGATTGTGAGAAGTTAAAATAGAAAAAGAGTACTTACATTAGAAATGTCTGTGTGTGTGTGCATGCGTGTGTGCATGTATACAGACACATATACACATACTTACATCAGGGGAACTTAAATTACAAAAAAAAAAGTTAGAAATGTTTTCAGTTGCATTGTCAGATAGACAGTGTGATGGTCAAGATGGCCCCTGGGTTGCTTCATTCTACCCCATCCCTGTTTTAGTTCCTTGATTTTCTTCTACTTGCATTCTTTCTTTTCTGTCCTGGTTTTCTCCCATCTACCTCATTCTTGATTTCTTTCACCAGGCATATTATCTGCTATTTACCATATGTGCTTGCTCATTGCCATGGCCGCATCTTCCCATGAATATCTTTTTCCCAAACTAAGCATCCCAAAAATTGTAGTCTGGGCAATCTGTACTAGCTTCCTGAATCATTTCCTTGTCATTTCCTGCATGTGTTCCAGTTCCGTAATGATCTTTACTGCCTCATCTTGTGGTGGTGGTGGTGGGGGGGTGTTGTGTGTGTGACCAGGCTCAAATTATCCTACTTCAGACACATTATGTGAAGACTTGGCTCACTGGAGAAGGCTCTGATGCTGGGAAAAGTGGAAGGAAAGGAAAGAGAAGAAGAGGATGACCAGCAGCAAGGTGGATGGACTCAGTTACAGTGGCGATGAGTGCACCGTTGGGAGACCTGAAAGACCACTTGAGAAAATCTATGTGGTCACTAAGAGTCAAAAACAACTTGATGGCACATAATCAATCAATCAATCAATCAAAATTAATTAATATGCTGACAGTTTCAGTTTCAGTTTCTTTCCTGATGAGTCTGAATCTGGCTTTTTTTTTTTTTTGCACGTGCAGGACACCAGATTGAGCTTCTACCACAGCACCAAAATCCTGTTCCTAAACAGTTGCAGCCAACTCAGATCCCATTAATGTGTATACAAATTGAATAAATAAATACAATGTAAACTTTGCTTTTTCAGTGGGGAGGGGGTTTTTCTACCTCACTTTGTACATTCTTACTCTTAATGGCATTTAATCTTTGAGAGCTCATTTACCAGCCTGGGAAAACCCTAATCTCTTTACAATCTGTTTCTTATTAAATCATCCTGAATAATTTGGTGTCATGAAACTTGGCTATTTCACTGCTCATCTCTAATTCCATAATCATTGTTATTTACAGCAGTCATAGAAGTACCACCAGCTTTTTGTAAAGCAGGGTTATTCTTTTCTTTTCTTTTTAATCTATAGCTCAAATTGATCTATAATGCCTTGCCCTCACTAGTGGCTATATAAAGTACATGACCAGATAGTGTTAATCCAGAGGTTCTGGAGACAAAAACAGTAGCCACCAGGTAGAAGATCCCAGGGGATTTCTGATATTGGAAGGTCTGGGAGAAAATGATGCAAAGCTGTGAAGCAGAGTGAGGTGAAGCCACATGGTCTAGAGGCCCATTCAGGCAGGAGTCACTCTCCTTCCTTCCCTCAGAATTGGCTTTGTGATCTATTCAGTTTGCCCAAGTATGTTCTCATGTCATTATATTCACTACATTAGCCATAACAAGTTGGAATCTCTTCATAGGTAAAAGAGCCCTATTTTTTTTTTTAAAAAAAAACCACTGTGGGGAGTGGGGATCAAATTTTGGTAAGTGGGAAAGATATCACTCCCCTCAAAATCCAAGCATATCTTTTAAATTCCAAAATTTCCACAACCAAATATTTGGAGCCATTCTAAGAAAAATACTGTCTTTCAGGTATTTTTCTTATATATATATATAACAAAAATGTTTGGAAGAATACAATAAAAAGTATATAAATAAAAAGCATCAGACAACACAGCACTTCTAACCTAAAACACCAGTCTTTTATTAGGCTATGGAATGTTAGCCAGAATAATGTTATCTCTGATAGCCAAAGATTTTTTGATTTCCACACAGACAGTCAGCATAGATGCTGGAAGTTCTTTTTAAAGACCCATATTAATGTCTTTTACGTCTACCAAGCTGATTCATACTTCATACTGGAAAAATATTGAAATAAAAGTTCCTCAACCCACCATAAACTCCCCTTGGGGGAGTTGGGTGGTGATAAATTTGATTAAATAAATAAATTAAATAAATAAAATGCCAAAGAGTTAAAAAAATAATCCTACCCTGAAATGAAAAAGTACTGTAGTGCGTTCCTTACATGGCATTATTTCCAAGTCTGTATTAAAAAATAAGACAAAGAAACAACCCCCCACTAATCTGTTTAACTACGGGACCCAAGTGTTCTTTCTGAAACCTAAATAATATCCACAACCATTGGACCAACAGAACCATTGGACCAACATGTCAGCTGAATTAGGTCACAAAGCAAGAAGCTAGTCTGCTGCATACTCTATACAGAATTTGAATACTCCCTTAATAATGTCCCTGCCCCTAGACTGCCACTGCTACCTCCTCAAAATCAAGTGGAAAAGAGATTCCTGGGATGTACCAACTTTGGTTTCAGCCATGTGCAATTTTGTGTATGTGTGGTATGATAAAGTGGAAAAAATTCCCTGTACAGCCCCAGACATACCACATGAAGACCAATGGTAATCCTTGGTCTGTAAAAATATCTATTGGACTATTGCTCTAAGGGGATTCTTATATCAATGCATAATGTTACCCTGATAAAGGCACTTTTAAAAGTTTTGGGTGATAAATACAGCATCAGAAAATTACAACTTGCATTGCCAGTTCTGTTCTGTTTCCTATTCTCCTAGGAACAGTTTCATTTGGGCAGATTAAGCCAATAAAATTTTTGATTGTTTCATTTCTTTAGTTCAAGTTATTGCAAGAAGAAAATGGGCAATCTTAATTTCAGGACCATGTAATTACACAGCATCAGTTAACTCCATCAAAATCAAAATGGTTAAACCTAAAGAGGTATACAGATGTTTGCTTGGTTTTTGGTCATAACTTATATCAGCTCCTATAATCATACAAATATGTTTTAGTGCTGTTATTGGTGTTCACAACTGTTACTTCTTTAAGAAGGAGGGGGAGATGTAGAATTAATATTCCCTTTAGTTTGCTGAAGCATAAAAAGAAAGCCAAAAAACTTCTGCTCATTCATGAGAGTCATATGGCCTAGTCCTTTATACATTTTCAAAGCTTGTGCACATATTTAAATGTCAGAATATTGTGGAACTGGATCCATAATCTTGCAATGCCTACAGCCTGCACTTGAAAAGTTTTTATTAACACTTCAGTCTCTTCTACCCAAAGAAAACCAATCCATTAGATTATTCAGTCATAGTTTGCCCCTGGCAGACAACAATCTCCAAGCCAGCTAAGGAATAAGAATGCATACAACAGTGCTAAAGAAAAATGCTAGTTTTATAAAACAAAACAAAGCAAAAATCCTAACACATTATCACCAGAGAAAGAAAACAATCCTCTACTAAATTTACATTACCACACTTTGTAACATTGCAGATGGGAGTGTGTGACCAGTGTAATGTTTTGAAAATCCCTTTCCTATTTCCATTGATTATTGGTGATTCACACAATCTTTTAAATAGAATTCTGAGTGTGAATGTTGAGGTTAAGCACAATTAATGTCTTCTTGTGACCAATATTACAGAGAAGTGGCGTTTGTTTGTTTGTTTTGAAATTTGATGTTACTCAAAAGCACAGATGGCTATTTTGTCAATTGATAAGGACAGTATCAGGAAAGGAGGGCTCGAGAAAAAAAGAAGTTTGAAGTCTGGTCAGGTTAAGTTTATGATGGTTATAAAGCAGCCAACTTTAGCAACCTGATTAACACCAGGATTAGCACCAGAGGAACAATCAAACAGCACAATATACCCTAATCAAGGAACTATTAACTCAGTCAATCAACCAAGCAGCAAACAACAGCCTAATCAAGGAACTACCAAGGAGAGAACAACACCCCCACCAACACAAGCAGGACAAGCCATGGTATATAAACAGAGAGCAAGTCCCACTCCCTTTTTGCACTGAAGATGTTGCCTAGTCTGGCAATGAAACGTCTGCAAGAAAGCAACAAGGCTCAGAGAGCACCAAGGACTCCACAGGAGAAAAATCTTCAGTAGAACAATGAAATTGAGTGACAGTATATAAATGTTTCTGGAAGCCATGGAATGTAAAATTATACCAGCCAAGACTGCAAGGTCACCCAAAGTCACAAAAGTTGTGACTGTTTCTTTTCCCCCCCAAAAGATTGAAAAAAAGAAGGGGTTTGGCTATCCTAAATATGATTGTAAACATTAAGGAAGATCTGATTGAAGAGATAAAAGCAATGGGAACCTTAGACAGAAGTGACTATTTCATCCTGGGGTTCAAAACACAACAGAAAAAAGATGGGGCATAGCTATGCATGTATAATAGATTTCAGTATAGCCAATTTCAACAATTTTATAGAAATACTGGGAAGGATCCCATGGAAAGAAATCTTCATATCAAAGGGAGCACAGGAAAGTTGGGAACATTTAAAAAATAAGTTATTGAAAGTATGATTGCCTGACTTTGCAATGAGAAAAAAAATGGAACCCATTGTGGATGTATCAATGGAGTTTAAAGTTTAAAAAGATGTATTAGGAATGGAAGATGGGTATAACCATCAAGGAAACATATCAGTAAGAAGCTAATATATGCAGAAGGAAAGTTAGGAATAGTAAAGCACAAAAGGAACTTATGGTTGTAAGGAAGCTAAAAGTAACAAAAGGGTTCTTTTTTTAGCTATGTCAGTATTAAAAGGAAGAAAAGGGAAGAACTGGGTCTACTGATAGGGCAATATGGAAAGTAAAAAGCAATGGGATGATGGCAGAACTTCATAACTCCTTCTTTGCTTTGCCCTTCTCATCTGGAGGGAACTGTGTTCAAATTGACCAACAGTAAGCAGAAAAATTGACACAAGTAGGGAGTGGCAAGCCAGTGTAAAGAAACAGATAATTAGGGAATGAGTTTGTCTCCAGGGTATCTCTGAGTTTCTGCAGAGAGCTTTTGCATGTTATCTCAGAACTCCCTTCTGTGATCTTTGAGGGATCATGGAGAATGTGTGTAGTGCCAGAGGACTGAAGAAGTGTAAATGTTGTTCCGGTCAGTTTAACACTGATATCAGGCAAGTCTATGGGACAAAATATTGGTTTGTGAGCACTTAGAAAAGAACCCATTTTTGGCTGAAGCCAGCACAAGTAAACAAGAACAAGTAATGTCAAATCAACCTTATATCCTTTATGGATAATGACCAATATAATTGACCATTGAAATGCGGTGGATATAGTGTGCCTTGATGTCAGCAAAGCATTTGGCATAGTTTCTCATGATATTTTAATAGAGAAGATGGCAAAATATGGGGTGGACTATGCTAGATGGGCACAGAGGTTAATCAACCATAACAAACGAATGTACATCAATGTCTATATCAAGCCAAAAGGAAGAGTTAACTGATATATTGAAGTTCTCTATTTTGGTCCTGGTGCTGCTCAAAATATTCATAATTGATTTCAATGAGGTCTTAGGAAATATGATTCTCAAATTTGTGAATGCCAGAAAGACAAGGGGATAGCAAACGACTTTGAGGATGGTACCAAGATTTAGGAGATCTGGAAATCAGGAAGATGAATTTCAGCAGGGACAAATGCAAAATCCTTTATTTGGTAGGAAAAATAAAAAGCCTGAGTATAGGGCAGAGGAGGCCTTACTCAGCAACAGCACATGCAAAAAGATTGTAGTGACTTGGTGGATCCCTAGCTGAACATGAAACAATGCAATCCTAGGCTGGATAAACAGAAGTATGGTGCCAAGATTTTTTTTAAAGAGTTGTTCCTCTGAATTTTGTGTTGGTTAGAACAGACTTAGAATAGTATGTCCAGTTTTGGAGTTCAGGAAGGACATTGACAAATGGAGCATGTTCAAAAGAAATAAACCAAGATGGAAAGGGATCTGGAAAGAGAAAAGAATGGTTGGAGGTGTTCAGGTACTGTATGTTTAGAACAGAACACTCCACTGAGAAATTATAGCTGTGTTAAAGTATCTGAATTGCTGTCTTATGGAAGAAAGGGCAGAATTGTTAAGTTGTTCCAGAAGACAGGACAAAAACAGTGGGTTTAAATTACAAGAAACCAGTTTTTAGTTGGACATCAGGAAAAAAATCCCTGTAACATGGAATGAACAATGAAATAGACTACCTTGAGATGGAATGAACTCTCTTTCTCTGGAGGTGCTCAAATAGAGGTTGAGAGGCCATTCCTTTGGGAAAATGTAGTACAGTACTGGATTCCTGCACTAGGCAGGCGGTACATAATCGTCAATCCTTCCAATCCTTACAGTCTATGATTCCATGTATACTTGCATTGTATTTCAGATCTATTTCACATTTCTTTTGGCTTAGAGCACGGCTTTCCAAAGTGCCGCCGCTAGCGACACACCAGCGGTGGTGCGGCGGCGGCACGGCGGCGGCGCGTGGGCGCGCGTGGGCGGCGGCGACACAGGAGGGCGTGTGGCGGCGTGGGGGGGGTGTGGCGGCGCGTGCACGGCGGCGGCGCAGGGTCGTGCGGTAGCGCGCGCGCACGGCGGCAGCACGGGGGGGCGTGCGGCGGTGCAGGGGGGCGTGCATGTGCGCGCCGCCGCTTCCGGGTGCTGTGGCGACACAACACGCTGTGTGTGGCGACACACTTTTGTGGCGCGACACACAGTTTGGAAAGCTCTGGCTTAGAGCATGCAGTGATAAAGCCAACTTTACTGTCATTCTGTATAAAGTTGCAAAGACAGGCCTGAAATACACCCACAAGAATGATCTGATACATTTCTCTTTTACTTTAGACGGTTAGTAAGATGAGCTTCCAAGATTTGTTTTTCTGATATAACTTTCCTACCCAGACAGCCTCTTTCTCACTAAAGCTTTTTTTTGTTTAAAATCATTTTCACTGACTTAGCTTAGTATCATCATTCAGCCCCAGAGAGCTTTTTGCTTCAGTTTCGTTTCTTTTTTTAAAAAAAAAAATGCTGCTAACTCAGCGGCTATAGTATATGTTAAGTCAACCTTTATGAGCCACTTTTTTTTCTCCCTCAATTTGCTCTACTTTCAGGGACTAGACACTAACATCCAATGCATTATTTAAATCCACCTCACCCTTGAAGCATTTTCATAGAATCTTTAAAACAGCATTATTCTGAGCGACGGTTTCATCTGCTTCTAGGTTTGTTTATTTAAATGAAATGTTTCCACAGTAACTGGCATTTTTAAATGAAAGGCAGTCCTGCAAATTTATGACAGCCTTCTTGAATATTTTTGCAGTAACTTTGGCACTTTTTATTAGCTTATTGGCATTTATGGCTTTTGGTGGGCTGTGGATAAGACTACACAGGGTTTTTTCCCCTTAAAATCCCCTCATAAGAAGATCAGATCAAAGCAATGGCACTCATGGTGTGTGTGTGTGTGTGTGTGTGTGTGTGTGTATTTGTGAGTGTCAAAAACATGACCACAACTGTGTGGTTGAAGCTCCATCCATGCTATTTGGACTTTTTTGTGTCTCCTACTATGTGGATCCCCCACCCAAAATCAAAGGATATAAAGTGCAGTCAACTTTTATAGTGAGATGGGTGATGTATAAATTTAATAATAAATAAAATAAATAAAAATACTGAGCACAGAATTCTGTTTTACAGTGGTCAAACATTACATCTTGTGGCAGTATGTTCCATAATGCACTATGGCAGGAAGTACTCCATGCTGTTCATACCAAAGATCCCACCATTCTTTTGATTGCTATTGTTTCTCTAACATTATGAGAAAGGGAGAAAAACATCAGAAACCAAAATAACATTTCAGGGACTTCCAGTTAAGATGGTGATGAGAAGCTGAGCCTTGAGATAGCTCCTCTGAGAATAAATTTCAACTTTATTAAGTTATTGTTATTCTGGCCAATTTTGGGTCAAAGGGAGTGATTAAAAGCATTTTTAAGTAAGAAGAGAGTTAAGGCAGTCTAATCTAAATTGACCTCAAATGATAACATCACTGCAATAAATATTATGGTACTCTTGGAAAATGCCAATTAAAGGCTAAGAAGCTTCTGAGAAAAACATCTCACTGTTAAAGCATATGAGATTCACCTTGTCAAGGCAAGGAGGCAACGTGACTTGCTTGTCAAGGCATTTCAAGTGCTGTCACAATCTCAAATGACCCTTCCAGTGGCTGAAAGAGGCTTCAGCATGTGCACAGTTCCCAATGAAGGCTGGAAGTCTAGATTGGGGTTGCAGAGGATGCCTCAAAGCAATGAAGTTAAAATAATGTGATTGTTTCTAGATGTGAGAATTTTGTTTCTGTTTTTTTGCACAAATAAAGCATCCCTTTAAAGCCTGTTTTATGCATACAATAATTGTCAAGATCTTGTGTCCTCTCTTTCTTGGTGCTTAATCTCAGGGAAATGTGTTTAGCATCATGACAAGAGAAGTAATTTGCATGTGATTTATTTACCATGAATAACTGTTAATGGCATTTAATGAATTTCTCTAGTCTGCTTGTAAAGTCATTGAAGTTGGTGGTGGATGTCACCATATCTTGTGGCAGTGAATAGCACAAATATCAATGTATGTTTAATTGCCATGAAATTCTTTGTTATTCTACTAGCCAATAAGGCAAGAGACAGAATTGATGGACTCATCCCCATATCATCCTGGATTCTGTTTCTTAAATCTTTGTAGGAGTATCATATTAAAGAACTTGTCAGTCATAGAAAATACTATATCAACACCCACTATGAACATATTATTACATCCCTGGCAGTGTCAAAACTAAAGTATAGCCCTATTCAAGTATTCATACCTAAACATATGATGGACCACAGGAGGAAGCTCCACCTCTCAGTACTGTCCTATGTCAGCCACATCAATTTCCAACAAAAGATCAGAATAAATCTTGCTTCTAGGGGGATGTGTTTATTTATTTATCTATCATATTTTTCCGCCGTCCGTCTCGTAATGACTCTGGGCGGTTTACAACAAATTAAAACAATAAAAATTAAATGTCAATTAAAAGATACATTAAAAATATAAATATACAATATAATAAAAGCTCTAAAATATAAGATATAAAATCTAAAAACCAAGATGGTGAATCACAGTCTTGTTAAAATTGCCTCGGGTCGGGCAATAAAATTGCTTCTTAATGCCAGGTCAGTTAACAACAAGGTTCCCCTTATACGTGATCTGATCATCAAGGAGGGGGCAGACCTGGCATGTATTACCGAGACCTGGCTGGGTCCTGAAGGGGGGGTACCCCTTTCGGAAATGTGCCCAGGCAGGTTTATGGTATGGCACCAGATGAGACCCCAGGGCAGGGGAGGAGACCCCAGGGCAGGGGAGGAGGGGTGGCTGTTGTCATCCGGGAATCTCTAGTGGCCTCCAGGGGCACTGCTGCACAAGTGGCCGGTTGTGAGACCCTGCATTTCAAGTTTGTTTATTTATTTATTAAATTTTATCACCACCCATCTCTCTCCTCAGAAGGGACTCTGGGCGGTTTACAATAAAATGATTTCTTAAAACAATAACCATAAAATACAAGAACAGTATATAAAATATAAATTTAAAAAAAGGTAAAGGTTCCCCCCGCACATTTGTGCAGTTGTGTCCGACTCTAGGGGCCGGTGCTCATCTCCGTTTGTTAGCCGAAGAGCCAGCGTTGTCCGAAGACGCTTCCACGGTCATGTGGCCGCATGACATGCACGGAACGCTGTTACCTACCCACCGAAGTGGTACCTATTAATCTACTTGCATTTGCATGCTTTCGGATTGCTAGGTTGGCAAGAGCTGGAGCTAGTGCGGGAGCTCACTCCGCATGCAGGGCTAGGGATTTGAACCTCCGAACTTGTGATCTTCTGATCAACAAGTCTGGCGTCTTACCCGCTGAGCCACCACGCCCCCAATATAAATATAATATATAATATAAATACAGCTATAAATACAGCCCCAATATAAATACAGCTATTAAATAATGATAAAGTAAGAGTAAATTCCAAGTGGTAGTCCAAGTTAGGCTCCTGAGAACAGTTGGGAGTGTTGCTACTGTACCAGCCTCCCTGCCGCGTAGCAACCTCCCTGCCTGAGCTGCTGGAGGCCGTCTTGGGGCTGGCAGTGGAGTTCCCCAGATGTTTCGCCACTCTTATCGCCACAAGGTAGGCCTTAATAGCTTGCGTTCGGTCGGATTCGGTCCTTGTCTTCCTCCAGCAGCACTCTAGACATGTCTTAATCCTCTTCAGAACCCTCAACTCCTCTGTAAACCACGGCAAGTGTCGGGGTCGATCGGACAAGAGAGGTTGCACAGATGTGATCCTGTCCAAGGCCCCAGCCACCTCCTTATTCCAGACAGCAGCCAGGGCCTCCTCTGGACCATGCAGGAGATCCTCAGGTATAACCCCCAGCTCCCTCTGAAACCCCATAAGGTCCATCAATATATATATGCACGCACTATGAAAAGCAAGCATACTTATACATCCCATATGAAGATTCTGCCCAATGATAGCACCTAGCCAACTTTGAGTATTCTCACAAAGCTAATCAGGGTTTAACTTGGTTAATACTTGTCAACCCTACTAGGAAATCAACTGCACATGAAGGCTAAAACTAATTTTATTGAAATTGGCTATATAACAGAATCTTGCAAGTGTGATTGTGTTGTACCTCCTCCTCCTTCTTATACTTCAGTGAATTAGGGAGGTGTTTGCCTGAGCCACTTGTGAATGTTATCTCATTGTTCTGGACTTAACATGTTTCAGCCCCTTTTGCCTAGGTAATGGTTCCTGCATATCTCTGTCACGGTCATCTTCCTTACTCTCTCTACCATTTGAATAAGTGATCACCAAGAAATCTATGGTTGTGGACTGGATTAGGGAGTAAAAAATTCCTGGAAGAAGGCAATAGCAGAACATTTCCATATTGTTACCAAGAAAGCAACATGGATGCACCCATTAAGTCACTTGGAGCTAACTTCATTTGTCTATCTAGCTCAATTTCCCCAATATTAGCATTGTGCAGAAAAACTATCCTCCAGTTTTGCTACCATTTTATGAAAGAGAATTTGATTTCCAATTTTCTGAGGAGAAGAGAGTTTTGAGGAAGTTCTTCTGAATCAACTGAGATGTTCTTATTTATTTATTTAATTACAAGTGGGCCAAATGGCCTGTCTTTTATTCTATAATCATCTGTTCAATGGTGTGCAGCTTCCTTGTCTTACCATGTGTCTATTAAATCTCCAAGAGAAGACATAATGTGGGAACTCCTGCTTGAACCTTTCTAAACCAAGAACTATGGGAAATCAGAGAGGCTGCTAACTGCTGGAGTGATGTGCAGTATAAAACAACCACACCAAGAGTACCATCCACATCACTTACAAGAAGAAAGTAACTGTCAAAAAGATATGCAAATATAGTTGAAAAAAAATTCCTAAGCCCTGTGAGAATCAGGTGGAAAAAGAGGCACCTCTTTTGAGAAATTGCAAGACAAATTTTGGGCCAGCTTATTTAATACCAACTACCGACCATAGCTATCATGCTGGACTTTTTTCCCTGTTCAACTTGGAAATGCCAGATATTAACTTGCAGTCTTTTTCATGAGAAGCATGTACCCTGCCCTTGATTTACTCCCTTCCTTCCCATCTTTGTCTCTGCTTTGGCCACATGGAGATTCAGGGGATATCAAATCTGGCTGTAAAGTCATCTCATCATCAATGTAAATATTCTCTTCCGGAATACTCCCCTTGTTACTGAATCAACAATGTTGTCTTCTACAAGATCAGGGTCTCTTGATCTCTCTGACCTTGACTTGTCCTCTCAGGAAAAATCGTTCTTATTACTGATATCAAGCATGAAATTGCCACCTTCCACATGCAAAACATGTGCTCCAGGCTAGAGCTATTTCGCCAGTTTTTCAGGTATATAAGGACAATACTTTGGGAAAAGATTGAAATTTTCTTCAGTGATAGATCATGGACACTATTTCTTTCAATAAAGTAATGGTGAACGAGCAACGGAAGATATATTTGGGTGCTATAGTTTCTAAAATTGGTGTGTACTTGGAATTGTCTGATATGTTCATTTTTTACTTAAATATATTTTGTTTACAATTATCATCTCTTGCAGCTTAGGTTTATTACTTTGAACAGGTATGTGCCAAATGAAAACAAACATAGGCAAGAAAAGTATCCCAGAAATAGAAATGACTTTGGCAGAATTGCACTTGCTTCTACATTCTACATTAGTCAAGCATACTTCAAGGCAACTTATAGAGCGTAGTGCTATTGTGGGAGTTTGATTACAAGGGCCCTCTTTAAGCACCAGGTCTTTTGACATCACAAATTGAAGAGTTCATTGGTCATAACTAAAGGTTCAGAACATAGTCTCCTAATGCTTTGAAACACAAATATGTAGTCTTTGTAGAAGAGTTTTTTAAAAACATAATTATGGCTAGAATGGAACTACTAAATGCTATAGTCTCAGAAGGAGTGGATGAAATGATCAATTTCGCTTTCTACCATAATTTTTTTTTACAAAATGTATCAAATTCTTTCCATTCTTTTTATGAAGAAATGTGGAAATGTTGCTAAGTTCTTCTCAATGGCAATATGGATTCAATTAATCCATACTTGCTATTCCCAGCAGGAAAAAAAACTATTTTGAATCTGCCTTCCACTTATCTGTACAGATAAGGAGCCTATTAGGGAAAAAATAGAAAATGTTAATTCAACTGAATGTATAGGTTGACAGTAAAAGCTAACCACACAAAGCTACCTGTCTGGATAGATGTATCTATTTTGCTTATTCTTATAAGAATCTTATCATTAAAAATCCTCAAAATAAATGTGTGAATTTGATTATGCTGTTCCAAGTATTCTATAATGTCCAACATGGTTCTGACATTGTCTTTCAACTGTCTTTTAGGTAAAAATCCACATTGGTCTTCATGAATAAATTCTTGCAGAATTATTTTCAAACTATCTTCTGAAATTGTTGTGAACAACTTATAATCATTATTCAATAATGATATAGGTCTACAATTTCTTGTTAAGGTTAGATCTTGCCCCTCTTTAGGTATTAGTTTGGTTCTCTGTAAGCCTTGGTAAGCTTTTTTAAGTATTCATCTATTTTTTCCAAAGAAATATGTCCTTTATACAAGTTAGAAAAAGGCTGATAAAAAGTTTTTTGTATAGCCACATTATCTGTTAATACAGTATCTTCCTCTTGAAGTTTCAAATTCATTTTCTTTTCTTTCTCTTTTCTTAATTTATATGCTAACCATTCCCCTGGTTTGTTTGCAAATTCATTTTTTTCCCCTTTGCATAGTTCATCTTTATTTCCATTTCCCTTACTGTTAACATAGATAACAATTGCTGTAAATGTTTAATTTGATGTGAAATGCTTATCTATTCTGGCATTTTTTAAAATTCTTCTTCTTTTCTTTTTATCTCATTCAAAATAGTCTGTATTTTCTCTTGAGTCTTCTTTTTAAGTTTAGTATTATGTTGTATGAAGTAACCTCTAATGAAAGCTTTACTTGTATCCCAAACCATTCTTAAATCATTACCTTTATTTAAGTTGTTTTCAAAAAATTATATTAATTTCTTTTTGCAATCCTCCACTATTGACTCTTTCTGTAACAGCTTTTCATTTAATTTCCCTCTAAAAGAGGTAGGTTCCCTTTTAAAAATCAAACTCACAGGATTATGATCAGAAAAAGTCTTTGGTAAAATCTCAACTTTGGAGATCTTAATAGCCAATATTTTTGAGGTCCAAATCATATCTATTCTTGAAAAAGAATTATATCTTTCTGAAAAATAGATATATTCTCTAGAATTGCCATTTTTCTGTCTCCATACATCTACTAAAAGGGGGCGTGGTGGCTCAGCGGGTAAGACGCCAGGCTTGTCGATTGGAAGATCGCAAGTTTGGAGGTTCGAATCCTTAGCCCCATGTGACGGAGTGAGCTCCCGCACTTGCCCCAGCTCTTGCCAACCTAGCAATTCGAAAGCATGCAAATGCAAGTAGATTAATAGGTACCACTTTGGTGGGTAGGTAACAGCATTCCGCATGCGTCATGCCAGCCACATGATCGTGGAAGCATCTTCGGACAGTGCTGGCTCTTCGGCTAACAAACAGGGATGATCACCGGCCCCTTTAGTCGGACACGACTGCACAAATGTGCGGGGGGAACCTTTACCTTTACATCTACTAAAGCTAGGTTTATTTATTTATTTATTTATTTATTACATTTATATCCCGCCCATCTCCCCCACAAGGTTATCCATCAAACCAAAAACAGTCTTTGGTAATTTACCTTGAGTAGTTTTAATATTCTCTGATGTTCTATCTAATTGTGGAGAAATCACTCCATTCCAATCTCCCATCAAACACCAATTTTCATAAGAGAAGCTTGTCAGTCACTCAATACGTTGTCTATAAAAAGTTCCTTTATCTTCATTTAGGGCATAAATTCCCAATATCATAGTTTTAGCCCCTTGTAATTCAACTTCCACCCCGACAAATCTTCCATGTTGGTCAATCAATACAAGTTCTGGTTTTAATTGGGGGTTAATATATAAAACAACTCCATTTATTTTTTTAGGTCCAGCTGAAATAAATTCTTTACCCAAATAATTGCAAGTCAAATATTTTGTATCCTTCTTTCTAATATGAATCCCTTGTAGGCAAATTATATCTTGTTTTAATTTTTTTGTAAGTAGTGAAGAAGTGTCTTTTTCGTTTTTGAGGAGCATTTTCTCCATTTATATTCCATGTTAAACATTTATAATCCATAATTAGGCCAGTAGTTTAGAAAAGTCAATGCCTGTAGCACCTAATTCAGAACCATCTTTTTCAGAATCCTTTTGCATCTGTTGTAATTCTGGAGAAATCTCCACTACAGCCTCCATTTTAACCTCTTCCAATTCTCCATTAAACTTTTCCAAAAATTATCTGGCCTTTTATAGCAAAGATTATAAAACAGAGTGCTTCTTCCATTTTAGTATTGCATTTTAAATATTATGTTTATAACTATCATCTTTTGCATCTTAATCTCTTTACTATCAACTGGCCTGTGCTGAATGAAAAGTGATTTTGCAAATGAAAAAAATGATACTGAAAATCCACATACTCTGTTCTATGATTATTAATAATTTTTAGTTGCAAACTGCCTTGAAAATATTGCTATATGAATATATTCACAATCACATAGAGATTTCAGAGATGTGAATTAGGGAAGCTTGTGTAAATATTCCTTTTCCAGTCTTAATCCAGTTGTAAATACAATCATTTCAGGTGAAGGTCTCAACCCAGCCTATTCTCCATATGAAACCTACATATGCTTACATATTATATTTCCAGGAGTGAATTAAACATCCTGAACGGTAGTATTTCAGTGATGTCTCCATTAACAGTCTGAATCAGGAGTTTAATGAGTCTATGGATGCTTACTAGAAACATTTAGAAATGCTTCTCAAACTCTGTGAAAGGTACTTTAATGGGCTTTTCTTCTTCAGGAAGAGCAGGAGGGATGATACATTTCACATCATTTAGCAGCTCTCAAATTGCCCTCAATATAGTGCTTGCTGGTCCATTTAGTCTTTCAGCTTATGTAACATCTGGCACTTGTAGATTGTGTTCCTAGTGGCCAAGCATTGGGTTAATTATTTGATCTCTTTAATCCTTCATCGGAGCCTTGACTGTTCTTTTCAGAGTAGGAAGGTAGAGGCAAAAAATAGAGTGCCTTAGATTGTGGTTAGATTTTTGTAAAAGAAAGAAAGAGAGAGAGAAAGAGAGAGAGAGAGAAAGAGAGAAAGGGAAAGAGAGAGAGAAAGAGAAAGAGAGAGAAAGAGAGAGAAAGAGAGAGAGAAAGGAGGGAGGGAGGAGAGTTTTTAAGCTGCTGTAACAATTGACTAGTCTAATGTAATCCATTAGAAAAAGAACTGTTTTTGACAAACAGATATGCCAAGTATAAACAAGGCTGCTGGCATCAGAATAGACTGTGGATTCATCCACACATCCTGCCTTCTGTGGCACAAAGGGGCACCACAAACTGTTTCTTGAGAACATGACCTCACAATGTAGGCTCCAAGTTGTCACCAGCCTCCTGCAGAAGCAAATAGAAACCAGTCTAAGGTTTTTCAGGATTAAAGTAGTGTTTCCCCAGTAACAGCACAAGACCTTCCATACAGCATATTCTGGGACACATGGAAGAGGTTTTTCAGAGTTTAGTTCAGGGCTACTGTGGGACGACTGCATCTCCCATCCAGCTGCTGATTCTGCACATTCATGACCATTTTAGCTGTGGCTGTGAGATAAAACAGGACACCACACTTGCACAGTCTATCTTTCTTTTGGGGGGTTGGGGTGGAGGTGGAAATATTGATTTTATGTAAGGACAGCAAGGAACCCACCAATCACTCCCCTGTAAGTAACTCACATGACTTTCTGTGAGGGCAGCATTATCAGTGGCCTCATTGCTGAGGTTGAGTAAAAGGTAGGCTGTGGACAGGAGGAAAGCGCAGTGCTGTGTGGAACAGCCCATAATCTATATTTCCGTTTGGGATAAAATGAAGAACGGACATAGTAACAGTCAGAGGCATCCCCAGCAAGCCAAGATTTTGCCAAAATGATGAAATGTTAATCATGAAGTCATAACATAAACTCTGCCCCTTACATACTTCCATGTGACATCATAACACAATACAAAAGGAGTGGAGTTTGTGTCCCAATGTCACAAAAGAGTTCTGTTATTCGCTCCATCCCCCCACTCGCCTATGGACTGCCAAGGTAACAGTCCTTTTGTTCCAGGGGAAAAAAATTAAAAGATTGAATCTTTGGACAAAGCAGACTCCAATTTTGAGGGGAGCTCTGGGAAACATCTTCCTGGGTGAACATAATCGGTTGTTGGAGCAGATCTCCAAACGAAGTTGGGAAGCTGGATTCATGTTTAAGGTGTCATAAGATTCTTATTTTGTTGTTTCAGACTCACATATCTATTTCCTTGGAATTCCGTGGTTCACCTTCTCAAGGACTTGCTTCCTGCTTAGAAAGTTATTTTTTAAAAAGATGAAGACTAAAGGATTTATAAACATCAGTTAATGAAGAAACAGTTTGAAA
Source organism: Charina bottae (assembly GCA_023362775.1). Lineage (NCBI taxonomy): Eukaryota > Metazoa > Chordata > Lepidosauria > Squamata > Charinaidae > Charina > Charina bottae. The sequence goes on along the minus strand of JALMGJ010000001.1, from coordinate 79,243,820 downwards.
GCTCACTGACTTACTGTATATGGTAGATCACCAGAAGCATCTGAACCAGAAGCATCTGATGTTCCTTATTGCCTTCTGGCCCATTAAATAGACTTGTCCAGAACCTATAAAGCTCCAAATAGAAAATGCCCCATTTATTACTGTGCTGAACATTTCTCATGCATTTTTACAACATTCTTATTCAATGTGGTGGGAAAAAATGATTTTATTTTTCCCCAAAGAAAAGAGATTTCATTAGGGGTTTTTGTACTACTTCAGAATCTGCCCCAAACCTATGTGATCTCGTGACATCTGTGTTTAGTAACTGGGTCTATTTATTTATGTAGGGTGCCTCAGGGCTCAGTTCTTTTGCCCCTGCTCCAACATCTACATGAGACCACTGGAGAGGTCATCTGACAGCACCTGGTGCAGTATCATCGGTGCCCATCAGGACACTGATGATACCCAGCTATACATCTCCACCCTTAGCCAACCAAGCTGTCTTTGTGCTGGTCCAGTGCCTGGAGGCTGTAAGGGTTTGAATGGGGAGGAATCAGCTTTGACTCAATCCTAGCAAAACATAGTGGCTCTGGTGTTTTGGTTCTCCTGGTTCAGGTGGTATATTTGACTCTTGCCGGGATTGCACTTCCCTGGATGGAGCTGGTGTCAACTTGGGAGTCATTGCAAAGATTCATTTTGCATGCCAATTCCACTCGATCTGTCAGGGTGGGTGCACTCCAGGTCCATTACCTCAAAATTTGCCATCTAGTGGGACCTCGGCAGTATGCCTCCTCAGTAGCAGTGCCTACCCTTTGGAACACCTTTCCCCCTGAGATCTGGCAGGCCCCAGCACTCCTGGACTTCCCCAAAGCTGTAAAGACCTGGCTTTTCCCAGAAGCCTTGGGGTAGTGTGAGGCTGGAGCCCATTAAGCTCTAAAGTTTGTTTAGGATGTGTGGGGATGTGTGGTGTTTGGGGTGCTGGGAATTATTTGTTTATTTTTATGGTTTCCCCCCCTGTTTTATTATTGCTTGTGAGCCACCAGGGTTGTGCTACATGAGGTGGGTGGCTATACAAGTCTAATAAATAAATATTCAGGTCAGTTGAAGTTTATCTCAAATCTTAATAAAGGCAATCTCTCTATTTCTGCAGCGCCACAGAGCTTGTGGGCAAGTCATTTTCCTTTTTTTTTTTAATAAATTTTATTAAGATTTTAAATATACAAAGTTAAAAGTTGAAAATGAAACAGAGATAGAAATACAAATTAAAAAGAAAAGAAAAGAAAAGTGTAGTAAAGTAAAAGAAAGGAAGGAAAAACAAACATAGAAATTGGATAACTTCCGATCTATCTATGGTCATAAGAATAAAGAAAAATAGTTTGTTCTTACATGCTGGCTATTCATATAACATTCATATACATTTCTTGTCTAATATATTCTATTTAAATATAATCTAATCATCAAAACCCCATGCAAGCTTTACTCCTCCTGCTTTTTGCAAATAGTCCATCAAAGGTTTCCACTCTGGCAAGTCATTTTCCTATTGACAAGAACCCTTGCCCCTCCTTCAACCTCCCAAGCTTCAATCAACTTTTTCCTGTCCCAGTAGAGCTTCATCAGTTATAACATCATGCTGAGATGATATTATCTGAGTTCTTTCAAATCCAACAGAGAAATCATTTTGTGAATTGCAAAGCTCAGATCCCCCCCTTGTTTTGCAAATAAACTGGACAAATACACTATTAAATCCTAAGGAAAGACACTGAGGGAACTTTTCCCATGAGGCTTTTTCAGTAGCATTGCTACTATTTTCATTAAGTGGGAGTCCTGCCCTCAAGAAATCCTTAGAAAAAAATCTTTCCAGGAGAAATAATTTTTCCAATCCTTTCTTTCTCCACAAGTTTCCTAGAGAATTTTGAAGAACTTGTACCCACCTCTACGCAATTATTCCAACAGAGAACAGTTGTATAGTATCTCATCATATCGGTTCACAGAGTACACTGCTTATCTGTACAGAATCAAGGCTTTGCTTACAGGTAGATGTAAGGAATAGCTTGCTAAATACAATATACGAAGGCAAAATGTTAGCATGCTGTGCACTGAAAGATTTTAAAGCAAAGCAAAGGTAGGAAGTTCAGACATCCTCAGTTCTTTACCAGCTGGAGGGAGTAACAGCAGCTGTGAAAAGCAGTCTAACAGAAAAATGGTCCAACAAGGTTTGCCTGTTTCAGTCTGTTCTTGTAAACACAGATAGACACCCAGCTTTTTCTTTGTTTTCTCCATCTGTCCCACCTGCTACCCCATATAGGAAACAGAAAGTTACCCTTCATTTTAGTATCCCAACCTCCCAGAACATCCCGGAGATGGTATCATAAGCAGCTTGGTCTATGAAGTAAAGAGTTCTGCTCCATAGTGATTGTCTGACAGCCCTGTGCTTGTGGGGCCAGGCGAAGCAGTCACTGGTATGGGAAAGGCAGACACTAAGTTCCATAAATCTGCTTTGAAGTTAGAGGGAAAATAGAACAATAAATCTGCATCAACTATTAGCTGGTAGGAAAGGGTAGCTTTTTAAAAAAAACAACTTCAATTTCTTCCTAAAAACAAAGTAAAATTCCTTCTTCCAATTTTGTAGGGGCCATTTATCTTCTCTGGAATTGAGATTATTGGGGCTGGCTTGTGGGATGGGCGAATGTTAAAGTTTTGGTAAATGGATATTTACTAGATTTTGAAGATTAATTGAAGACTTTCACAAATGGCTGTTGTGGGTCTTCCGGGCTGTGTGGCCGTGTTCTGGAAGTTGTGGTTCCTGACGTTTCACCAGCATCTGTGGCCAGCATCTTCAGAGGGCAGGAGCACAGACAGAAGCAAAATCTTCTGTCACAGAGATTTCGCTTCTGTCTGTGCTCCTGCCCTCTGAAGATGCTGGCCACAGATGCTGGCGAAACGTTAGGAACCACAAGTTCCAGAACACAGCCACACAGCGAGGAAGACCCACAACAGCCATCGAACTCCGGCCGTGAAAGCCTTCGACAATACTTTCACAAATCTTTCACAAGTCTTCAAGAAGACAATGATAATGATAATGATAATGATAATGATAATGATAATGATAATGATAATGATAATGATAATGATAATGATAATGATAATGATAGTCGGGACGTGGTGGTTCAGCGGGTTAAACCGCTGAAGCTGTAGGGCTGCCGGTCGGAAGGTCGGCAGTTCGAATCCCCGCGCAATGAGGTGAGCTCTCGTTGCTAGCCCCAGCTCCTGTCGACCCAAACAGTTCGGAAGCTAGCAAGTAGATAAATTGGGTACCACCTTAAAGTGGGAAAATATGCTGGCGTCCTGTCGGGGGTCGGTATCCACCAGACGGAAGATCTCTTGGAATGGCGGTGGTTACGACAGATCCCGGAAGCAACAATATCTACAGGACATCAGCAGCCGGCTCCAACACAAGGCACCCTGGGACATGTAGTCCGGAAGCCAGGAAGAGTTGGTTCCCTTACCCCCTCCCCTTGCACGCGAATTAGAAAAAACATTGTATAATTGAAATGTATAAACGATGTATGTAAGCCACCCAGAGTCCTCCGTTAGGGAGGAAATGGGCGGGGTATAAATACAAGTATAAATAAATAAATAAATAAATAAATAATAATACGCCAATACATTACAACATCCTAGGTTCTTGGGAAGAACTCAATGCAAATGAAGGCCAACACCAGCTAAAGAACTGGTCGTTGATGTGTATATAATAATAATAATCTAGCTGACTGTGTGACCAACCATAATAATAAAAGACCAAATGAAGAATAGAAATATCACTTGCCTGCAAGCAAGAACTGGTGGGACCACAACATAGACAAAGTAATAGAAAATGAAGAAGCTAAAATGCTCCGGGACTTTAGAATTCAAACAGACAAGCATCTGCCACACAATATCCCAGACTTAACAATTGTTGATAAGAAAGACAAAAAAGTAGACATTGCAATATGGAGACAGCAGAATAGAAGACAAAGAACTGGAGAAAATCAAAAATATAAAGACCTGCAATTAGAAGTAGAATGAGTGTGGCAGAAGAAAGCAAAGGTAGTACCAATAGTAATAGGTGCCTTGGGTGCAGTTCCAAAACATCTGGGGCACCACTTGAACACCATTGGCATTGACAAAATCAACATCGGTCAATTGCAAAAGGCAGCTTTATTTGGAACAGCTTACATCCTGCGATGGTACCCTAAATATTATTAATCAATAACATCTGCCTGTCCCAGGTCCTTGGGAAGGACTCGATAGGTGGACAAAAATGCCAAACCCAGTCTAAACATCTGGCTGACTGTGTGACCAACCATAATCTTTAGCTGTTTTATTTCCCTAAAGAAGATGACCTATTTGAAAGTCAACCATATTGCATCTTCATAGGACTAGCTCTAGAACAGGGGTGGGGAACCTTTTCTCTGCCAAGAACCATTTGGATATTTATAACCGGGGGGCGGGGGGCGGGGTTTCTGGGATTTCCGCAGACCGGGGGCCGGAGTTTGCGGGCAGGAGCCAATCACAAGCACTGGGGGGCGGGGTTTGCGGGTGGGAGCCAATCGCATGGAAGGGGCGGGGTTTGCAGGAGGGAGCCCCGCAGGCCTTAGGCAGGAGCTCCGCGGGCGGGCCTGACGTTGCCCACCTCTGCTCTAGAACATGACAGTCCAGCATATCCCACACTGAAGGTACCAGGTTTTGCCCCAGGAATCTCAGGATAGCCTTAGTTCAGGATTGGACAACTTTCTTGTGACTGGAGCTTGCACATTTTATTTTATTTTATTTTATTTTACTCTTAAGTAAAAAGCCATTTCAGAGCCTCATAGAATGTAGGTGGATCCAAAAATATTAGTCTGTCCTTTTTTGTTTTGTTTTTGGCAGCTTCAGGAGGACTTACGTCATGCTTTGGAAGTAACTGGGCTTGCACACAGTCCACAGGCTGTGATTGTCCTCCTGGGTTCTAACTGAAGCCCCTATTTGGTGCTCTAGCACCTTACTGTAGAAATTCTGATGACCAGACTGAAAGCAATGTAGGGTAATTTTATTTAATTAAGGTAGACTTATTGATTAATCTGTTAATCAGGTATGATACATATATACTATATCCTTAGTTTATAAGAATTTTCATGCTCTTTTGTTATTTAGTGGTATTTTGGGGATAGGATATGTTAAATCCTTAAGTAACAATGAATAAACATCTAGTAGACAACATCTTGATATCTCAGTGTGAAAGAAACAACTGCATGCCAAGCATTAAGAATGATATCTTTGCTGTACAATTTACCTTTCAGAAAAGGGTAGTCACCAAATGAATCAACTTTTGCTCACAGGAAGGTTTCACATGCCTTATTCAAATGAGGCTCCAGCAAAGGAGATCATTACCTTGTCGTGGTGCTGGAGCTTGAGCACCTCAATGATGCCATGAGCTAAACCGTGAAGGGACACCCAAGACGGGAAGGTCATGGCAGAGAGGTCAGACTAAATACGATCCCTGGGGAAGTTAACGGCAACCCACCCCAGTATTCTTGCTGTGAAAACTAAATGGATCAGTACAACCAGATATGTCAGTATACCATCGGAATATAGGACTCCCAGGTCAGAAGATGGTCAAAATGCTACTGGGGAGGAACAGAGAATAACATCTATTTCTGTTTTATTGACTATTCTAAAGCCTTTGACTGTGTGGATCATAACAAATTGTGGCAAGTTCTTGGTGGTATGGGGATACCAAGTCATCTTGTCTGCCTCCTGAGGAATCTGTATAACGACCAAGTAGCAACGGTAAGAACAGAGCATGGAACAACGGACTGGTTTAATATTGGGAAAGTACAGCAGGGTTGTATACTCTCACCCTACCTATTCAACCTGTATGCAGAACACATCATGCGACGTGCTAGGCTTGATGAATCCAAGGCTGGAGTTAAAATCACTGGAAGAAACATTAACAATCTCAGATATGCAGGTGATACCACTTTGATGGCTGAAAGCGAGGAGGAGCTGAGGAGCCTTCTGACGAAGGTGAAAGAAGAAAGTGCAAAAGCTGGGTTGCAGTTAAACCTCAAAAAAAAAAAAAAGATTATGGCAACCAGCTTGATTGATAACTGGCAAATAGAGGGAGAAAACATGGAGGCAGTGACAGACTTTGTACTGTATTTCTAGGCGCAAAGATTACTGCAGACGCTGACTGCAGCCAGGAAATCAGAAGACGTTTACTTCTTGGGAGGAGAGCAATGAAAAATCTTGATAAAATAGTTAAGAGCAGAGACATCACACTGACAATAAAGGTCCACATAGTAAAAGCAATGGTATTCCCCGTAGTAACCTATGGCTGTGAGAGCTGGACCATAAGGAAGGCTGAGAAAAGGAAGATAGATGCTTTTGAACTGTGGTGTTGGAGGAAAATTCTGAGAGTGCCTTAGACTGAAAGAAGATGAAACCAGTCCATACTGATATTAAAGGCAAAACTGAAGTACTTTGGCCATATAATGAGAAGACAGGATACCCTGGAGAAGATGCTGATGCTACGGAAAGTGGAAGGCAAAAGGAAGAGGGGCAGACCAAGGGCAAGATGGATGGATGATATTCTGGAGGTGATGGACTCAACCGTGGGGGAGTTGGGGATGGCGACGGCCAACAGGAAGCTCTGGCATGGGCTGGTCCATGAATTCATGAAGAGTCAGAAGCGACGAATGAATAAACAACAACAATTCAAATTAGGAAGTTGGATAAAGCAGATCATGAGCTCCTGGAGGAAGAAAAGGGTTAAAGAATATACATAAGTGAGCAGAACCAGCAAATCAGTTTTGACCTCAAGGTGTTCCCCAGGAGCCATATGAAAAAGAAAAGATAATTAGTAATAAATATAATTAGCAATTATGAGTGCAACTAAGCAGATGTTTATCTTCACAGATTGTTCCCACAGAACACCTTGTGGGCCTCACATCACTGGTGACTCAGTATGTATGTGTGTTTTAGAGGTAACTATCATAGCCTTTTCCTGCCTGTGTTATTCAGATGTTGCAGTTATTAAATCAGAATGACTAATGGCTTTATGATTTTTGTTTTCAAAACCCCACCAGTTAGAATCCCTATGAACGTGGGTGGGGGGGGACAGATACCAAGGAATCCTTTTGTAATGGAAGAGTTAGAATCAGGGAAGACAGACTCAAAAAGCAGGAGGAACTGATACTTCTCAAGCTTGACACCCTCCAGATGTCAGGTCCCAGAACTCCCAACCTGTCAGTCCTTACTGAGAATTCCTGATGTCAGTGCATTTGAAGACACCCCAGGAAAGGTGTGGCATGTTGTATTATTGTGTCTGTGTTAGCAGCCTGTAGTCTTCCAAATACAATTCAGCTATTATTTATTTATCACATTTCTGGATGCCCACTCAGAGCAACTCTGGATGGTACACAGATTGAAGATATAAAAAAGTCAAGCACCAATCAAAACCATAAACAAAACAAATGGTGGAATAGGAAGACAGTAAACACTATAACAACAAAACCAACAAAAAATGAGCCAACATATATCTTAGCTCAATGCCTGGGGAAAGAATTAGAGCTTTAGAGCTTTAAGGCTTGTCTAAAGGAGGGATGTTCAGATCTTTGGGGGATGGTGTTCCAGGGGGCAGGTGCTGTGACACAGAAGGCACATCTCCTGGGTCCCATCAAATGTCATTGTTTGGTAGAATAGACCTGAAGCATGTCAACTCTTTCAGATCTTACAGTACAGGCAAACACCACAGGAGAAAGACAGTCCCTCAGATCACAAGGCCATATGCCAAGAAAGACTTTAAAGATGATAACTAGCACCTTGAATTGCACCGTTAAGTATATGGGTAACCAGTGCAAGTTGTATAGCAAAGGTGTTACATGACCATATTTTTAAGCTTCCAAATGGTCTTCAGGGACAGCTCCACATAGACTGCATTGCAGTCAACCAGACAAGAGGTGACTAAGGCACAAATGACTGTGAATAGCTACCCTCCCCCCACCCCTAATCCAAGAAAGAGTGCAACTGGTGTACAAAATGGGTTTGTGCAAAGGCCTTCCTGGCCACAGTTGCTACAGTTGGCCTCTCCTCAAGCAGGAGCTGTGAGCCCAAGAAGGCCCCCAAATTGTGCATCAGTTCCATCTGGGGGAGTGGTATCCCACTTAGAATTTACAATGGAAAATCCCCAGGAACAGGAGATCCATGAACCCAGAGCCACTGTTAGAATTAGTATATTTGCAGAATATACTGCTTTCTTGATTTGCTTCCTGCTGAGTTCCCCTGAGAGACAATGGAAGAAGGACATGGTCAGGGCTGCATGGTAGTAAGACAGCCCCTGCACTAAACTTTGATGATAAGACAGTCTATCCCATCTAATGGAAGCTATACCGCACAATTCTACCTGCCTCATTCCCTCTTTGTTTTACATTGGCTTTCATTTAACTCTAGGCAAGTGGAGCATTTTTTGTTGAGAATGGGAGTTTGTAAACAAATACGCCCAATCTGGAAGTTCTTGAATCATCAAGGTCTATGCCAATCTGAGCCTAAACAGATTCACCCATTCATGAAGTTTGGCAACAGGTTTCTCATTTCTTAGATCTCCTTCTCTCCCTCTTTTCCACACTTTCATAAACTTGCAAGGAGGGAGATCAGGCTGTTTAAACTACTCTACAAATGTGGGCAGGGATCATAAGTCATAACATGGTTTGTTCTGTTTGGCTTAGTTTTTATATGAACCCAACCACTGTACAAAAAGTGAGCAGTTTGCAGGCCCAGGATTTCATGTGGCACCTGAACCTGTTGTTGTTGTTGTTGTTGTTGTTGTTGTTTTTGGAGTGGTGGTGGAACGAACTGAAATTCCCTCTGACCATTATTGATGAAAATCCCAACAGTTTTGAAATAGGAAATACATGAAAACAAAGTGTAAATCCTAAAATAGCTTTAACACAGTTTAAGAACAAACAAGTTACTCCAAACTCTCCACAAAGAAACAAAGGAAATAAAATGGCAATGCAGATCTCATGGATATACCTGACATAGTTTGTCATATTTGTCTCCTTGCTCCATTCACTGTAGACCTCAGTCCTCCCCTGACATTTTAACTGTGGCCTTATTCACTTGTTTGAAACCTTGCTTTGTAGTTTAGCTCATTTTAACAAATTAAACATAATGCATTCTGTAAATAGAGCCAGAAACTCAACCTAACACCAGATTTTCCTAATTTATTGTCTTGCTTTGCTGACTCTGAGAATGGGCTTATTTCTCCCAATTTATTTAAAACACCATAAAAATGGTAGGTTTAGGTATGCTCAGAAGGCCAGCAAAGAACAGGCAATTAGGATTCAAGCTGCCTTTCCTGGAATGTCTTTGGAAAAATGGCATGCAGGATGACATTACATCATGAGTTTACTCTAAGAAGCTATACAAAAAACCCCGTGCTGTACCCTGCCAGCTGCACTTCTTAGAATGCTGAGATAAGAGCATGAAAGTACTCCCAAGTCAGTCCAAGAAGTGTAATAGGCAGAAAGCTTCAGATAGAGCCTTATATTACTATGACTACTAAAGAGCATTTTAAGCAGCAAAAAAGTAAAAGAATATCACTTTGTAATATTAAATAATGTAATTAGCACTTCTCACTCAGAAATTTCTCTTCCCCCATGAACTTTGAAATAAAGGAGTTGCTTTAAAGTAAAAGCAATGTTTGTTTGTTTGACTTCGATGCTGCCCAATTCTAACCGATTCTTAACCAATAGCGGTTAACCTGCTGAACTAGAACCTGGGTGATCAGGTTCATGTCTGTTCTCAGCCACCATGGAAGTTCACTGGGTAATTTCTGGCCAGTCACTATCTCTCAGACTAAACTCTCTCTGTGTGTCTGAAATTCTTCATTTAGAGATAAAGCAAAACATCTAGAATTTGTCATGGTAAGAGCTACTTAAATATTTTAAAGTGTAATTTATGTCTAAAGTATTAGATACATTTTAATATTGTTCCTCCTAAAACTTTAAGCAATCAGGAAAATCCGTTCTTCCACCCATTTGACAGATGGGCCAAGAACCCAAAATAAGAGCAAGCCTCCTAGAAAAGTCTGCCTGTTCCTGATCTAATCTAATCTAGATCAGGATTCTTTCTGAGGCTTTGGGCAATAATCCTGCATAAAATGGGATTATTACTTACATTAGAGCAGAGCTTTCCAAACTTTTCATGTTGGTGACACACTTTTTAGACATGCATCAGTCTTACTGCAGGGCGTCATTTCGCGACACACTCTTACAGCAGGGCACAAGGCAGGCACTAGGAACTGCGCGGAATCACAGCAGGTTTGGAGGCAACAAGTCACAAAACAGGCACTAGGGCCTGTACGGAACCCTGGCAGGGCAGTTTTGGAGGCAGCAAGGCACAAGGCAGGCACTAGGATCTGCGCGGAATCCTGGCAGGGCTTGGAGGCAGCAGCAGCCATGACACACTCAGACACTGTAGCCGACACACTATCGTGTCCTGACACACAGTTTGGAAAGCTCTGCATTAGAGAGTTAGAAGTAACTTAAAAGTGCTGCATCAAAGTAAGTAGCAAGGTTCTAAAGCTTTGTTCTAGGGATATTTGCTACCATAAACTGTAAGGTCTTTTTTATCAGTATACATTGCCTGACTAAATCTTTAATACATTATTCTTGTTCTGATAGTTTTGAAAAAAGAGATGGTACTTTACAATGAAGAAATGATGATAGTAGAGCACAAAAGAGGATGAGATTCCTTTTATATCTCTGTTAATGAGATGCTCATATTCAAAATTACTAAATATAGATCAATTAGGCAAAACCTGTTTTCATTAAAGTAATTACACTGGTGCCAGATGTTTTGATAAGCAAGGTCTGTGAGCCACATTTGTTTGGTCGGCTAATGCAAACCTCCATCTTCTTTACGAAGAGAATATCATTTTGAGAATTGCCAATCATCCATTAGATTGGATATTTGTCAATGTACTGGTTAGTTTACAGAGTATGCTTGGTACTAATCTGTCTTCTCCCTTTTTGCAATGTTGAGAATTGGATCTATGGAATTCCGTGCCACAGTGTTAACTCCACAAGTAGTGTGTAATGTGGAGGACCCATCACACTGATTATCTTGCTGCTAATGCCTCCTATGTTTTGTTTCTTTCTTTCTTTAAAGTGTCTATTCCCTAACTTTCAGACTAAATTCAAATTTATAGAAAAAAAAATGAAAATGTCCCCAGGACTGACATCAGCACAGAAGGCAATATTTCTAAATGAGCAAAATTAAAAATATGAATGAAGGAAATATTCATAAAATGGATTTTATT